>CM053626.1:176470897-176527517 GCA_028646595.1 Phalanger gymnotis
GAAATTAAGTGACTTGCCCAGGGTGACACATTGAGTAAGTGTCTGAGGTCATATTTGAATTCAGGTCCTCCTGACTCCAGGGCTGGTGTTCTATCTGCTCTACTTGCCTCAGGTTTTCCTTCCCTGGAGGCTTCAAGCAGAGGCTCGATAATCACTGGTTGGGTATGTTAAAATGGGGAATCTTTCTGTTCCAGCATTTAACTTGGTCTGGCTGCTGTTCCCTTCCAGCTCTCAAATTCTGTGATTCTGTGAAATCTCACCACGGATGAGACTCTGCTAGTTGTGTGACTGTGGACAAGTCATATAATTTCTCTGAGTCTCACAGTCAGATTTCTAAATTGTAGATGGGTTGTGATCTGTTTGATGTAAAGAGGCTTCCTCTACTGAAACCACAAATGGAAAATTGTTGCATTGTCATAGTTAGGACCCACTGAAGCCACTGGGATCTAACCATATCTTCCCTGCTACAACTATATAAGTGCTGCCTCCAATTGTAATGTACTTTGGTCAGTAATTATAACTGAAGTTAAATTTAATTAATTAAATTCATGAGGCCTACATACAGGTAGCTTTCTGATTATGTGGCCCAAGGGAAAAAAAATCGGATGCCACACTCAGACCTAATTTCAAAATTTTCCTCATTTACTTATTAGACGTGATCATGAGCAAATCATTTAACTTATCAGTCTCATTTTTCTTATCTGTAAAATGGAAATATTTAATTATACCTTATGGGGTATGTGAGGATCAGCTTTACATACAGCACTTTGCAAATCTTAAAAACGCTATACAGGATGTCCCCAAAGTCTTATTGCAAATTTAATCTATCAAAAGCTCGAGAAAGATTTTTAAGCTTACACAGCACTAAGACTTTTAGGACACCCTGAATAAATCTAAGCTATTGTTATGATTACTAACTAATCTCATTTTCTAAGCAATTGTCATTATTAGCAGTTTTTGCTTCTAAAGATTTTTTTTTCACCTTCATCAATTTCTGAAAGTTACAGAGCTGTCTGGATTGAGACACACTTTTCTCTATTCAGCTATGCCTTTATTTCTTCATTTCAAAATCCATACTCCTTCTTTTGACATGCATTAGAAGGTGAAGAAGTCTAAAGCTGGTGAAAAGAGAGAAGCCAGATGCTCTGCTGGGTGAACGCCTGGCTACCATTCTGCTGCAGAGAGGTGTTTGGCAGAATCCCAGGCTGCTTTCCTAGACTGAAGAACCTTGTGTCTTCTGCATTGAAAAGTGCCTTGCTAACACCGTGTCCTTAATGTGCCACTCATTTGGTAATCAAGGACGGCAGCAGCACTGTCATCACTTACAGTTTCTGCCTTGGCCTAAATGGATGTTGCCGCCAGTCATGACGACAGGAACATAGCCACCAGCCTTCAAATTAGAAGTGATGGAGAGGAAGCCCATGAGCTAAAAAGGACAGACCCCCTCCTCTTGTGTGAATCTTTGTCTTCAGAGACAGAGATGCATCTTGCTTTTAGACTTTGGAGTTCATTTCTGCTCACCTTTAGCCTGTAGAGCAGTTTTAATGGTCTGATCTGATTAGATGTTAGAATATGGGGTTAAGCATTAACTAAACTAATCTTAAACATTAGATTCATCATTATGAAAACAATTTGAGAACTGGAGTCCATCCCCACCCTACTCCTAGCAAAGGAAAACAAAAACAAAGCTGTGGGAGGTGGGGGGACACAGCCAGATTCTGGTTTGTCCTCCTTGATCAAGGATCTGACTTGTCTTGTAAGAAGCCAAATCTGAGAATAGCAATCTGGTTTAGGCCAGATTGAGAAGCTTCTTTCTCCACCTACTTACACTCTCCCCTCCCCCTTCCCCCCAACACCACCACTGCCCGCCACCCCCCCACACCTTTTTTTGGAATCAGAGCATAGCAGGGGATCTTGATTAGTCTGTCTCCTGCCAGTCTGCTGTTGAAGGAGGGGCAAGGTAAGGGCCCTTCCTGGACTCATGGGTAAGAAGGTCAGCATCAGTGAAGTGACCTGACCCAGAAGGAGCACCTGGAGCATCTTCAATCTCCCAGATTCTCATTGTCAGATGCGGGACCAGCTGTTTATATTTCTGAGGCATCGTTTAATTACTGTACCAAAATGTGTTTGAGATTTTCACCCTTCATGTGTTAGAAACCATGAGGAAGTTTTGAGTCTTTACTGTAACACATGTTTTGACTGAATACAAAATGAATACCTATGGCTATGGATAATAGAATTTTCTGACAATAAAAATATGTGCATTTACTTTTTTTTTTAAGTAATGCAACATGGGTTTGAATTCAAGCTTCAATTTTCCCTCAGATCTGACTTTTATACCACTTCAGTGAGGTCTTTAATTGTGTTTTTTACAGAATGGCAGCAAAGCTAACAAAAATAGAGAGTAATAATGAAAACAATGAAATATTTTTATTTGGATGAAAGGAAATAACTTCCTTGGGAAAAAAAATACCCTTTCTCAGGATATAGATACATCGATTACAATAAGCTGTCTAATTCTATTTGACCATATCCGTATATATTCCTTTCATGAGAGATCTCGTTCTCACTTTATGGGTGGAGGTTGTCCTGTGTATACTTAGTTCAGAAGTTCTTAAGCTTTTTTGTGTCACAGACCCCTCTGACAGTTGCGGGGACCTCTTTTCAGTAGAATGTTTTAAATGAATAAGATAAAATAGAGGATTACAAAGGAAACCAATTATATTAAAATATCGTTATTAAAATCTTTTTTTTTTATATATTCACAGACTGAAATTACATACAGATCCCGGGGGGGCGGGTCTATGGGCCACAGATTTAGAACCCCTAACTTGGACCAACATAAGCTAAGAAAGTGTTCCTCCTTCGTGGTGAGCCCAAATGTTTGCCTGCTTTGCATACCTCCAGCATTTGATAGCTGTCTCCTCCCACTGTGAATGACAGGTTCTCTCATCCCTCTTTCTTCTTCCTGCCCTCCCCTCCAGGTGTCAGGTACCACAATGAAAATGAAGGTGAACCTGGAGCAGCACTTGGCCCGGCTCAGTGAGATCTTTGCTGCCAGGGGAGACTATATCCAGACATTGAAGTTCGTGCAACAGATGTCTGGCAACATCATCTTACAGCTCTCAGGCCTGCCTGTGTGGAGGGATGTCAGCATGGAGCTGACGGAGGTGGCCAACAGGACCACCTATGTGGAATATTACAGGTGAGAGAGAGGTGGTGGTGGGCAGGGAATTGTAGGCACAACACCGGTCTCCTCTCAGTCTGTATCCTGACTTCCAGGCAGACGTCCAGAAGAGTTAATAAGCAGATGTGAGGTGATGCAGTAGATAGAATATTGGCCCTGGAGTCAGGAGGACCTGAGTTCAAATCCTACCTCAGACGCTAACTAGATGTGTGACCCTGGCCAAGTCATTTAACCTTGGTTGCTTCAGAGAGAGAAATAAGCAGATGCTTATTGTCTGCTAGGGTACTTCCTAGAGGGGTATAAACAAGCTTTCTGCCCTCAAGGTATTTACATAAGTTTAAGACCCTTTGGGAAGAATGTAGGGACAAAAAGAATGAAATTAATTTAACAAGTATTCAACTTGTTGGCATAAATTCACACCAAGTACTGTGCTGTACAATGTTGGTTTGAAGTGCTCTTAGGGAAGGAAGGGTAACTTAGACCTAGGGGTAGGGGTTTGCTGGTAAATGTTTAACATGAAAACCTCTTCTTCCTCTTCCTCCTCCTCCTCCCTACCCCCACCAGTTACACTTTTCACTTTAGAAGTGTGTCATATACACTTTTCATGTTTAATCTGCTTTGCTGCCATTTTCTGTATCACTTTATTAAGTCCAAGCCATCAACAAAACAATAAATCAAGTCTGCTCACACTGAAAATTTAATTTGACCGTCCCCACTCACACAGCCACCACCCTACTTTATAGGCCTCATCACCCCCCGACTGAGCTATTTCTATAACCTCCTGATGGGTTTCCTTGCCTCCAGCCATTCCCCTTACCAATTTATATGCCCAACCAGGAGTCTCAGGAGAGGTGCATAGAAGATTTGAAATTTGAACTAGACCATGAATAATGAGTAGAATTTCAGCAGGTCAGGGAGATGTGGAGCATATGTAATAGCACTGTGACCAGAGTACAGGGATTATGGAATACTATGAGATACACCTGAAAAAAGTAGGGTGAGAGCCAAATGGGGAGGGTCTTGAATGCCAGGCCAAAGAGTTTGGTCCCAGGCTCAAAAATCTTCAATGGCACCTTGTTGCCTAGTGAATAATCAGTGCAGTTCTAGGAAGGTTAATCTGGTAACAGTGGATTGGATGAAGATGTTGAATGAATACACAAACAGGATTAAGTATTTATATGCAGGGCATAGGGTCGAGGAGGGCAGTGGGAACAGGGCTCCAGTATAGCCTTGGGGAGGGGTTGGCAGGCAGAAAGTAGCTGGGGGAGGTAGCAGATTCACCATCTAGAGGTAACCTTTCCTGCGACTGCCAAATACCCAATCCCGGAGACTCCCTTGGGCACCATTCTGCCACAATCCTGCTTTATAGAGCTCTGTATTGTAGCCTTCTTTCCTTTCCTCTTCCCCTCCCAACGTCTTGATCTCATTCACCTTCCTACAGGCTGATTCAGAAAAGCCTGTGGTGCTTAAAACATCTTGCAAGCCTTGTAAACACCTTCCAGTGTCCAGACTCAACTCCAGAGAAGAGCCTTGACTCCTAGGAAGATGTGTGCTCTGTCTCTGGTGCTGAGACGAGTGTTGCATTTTTACAGCTCAGCATACGTCGTGACCTGGAGATCTGGGAGAGTGTAAGCCTCTTGGGATCAGGGTGTGTTTTTTTCCCATTTAGTCTTTGTATGTAGCACCCAGCTACAATTGAGTTGGATTGAATCGAACTGAGAGAAATGCTTTCTGCCGTCGGGAAGCTCCCGGCATAGCAGGAAGACAGGACACACGTTAAGAGTACATATAGCAGCAGGACTTAGTAAACAGGGGCATAACTAGTAAAAGCTGTGCACGTACAATCCCCTCTTCTTCCACTTCTTGAAACCTCTCCAGCTTAATGGTCTGAAAGCACTTAGCGACAATGTTTCAGGGTTAACCCCAAATTTCTAGATTGGCTACTCTCCAGCTGCTCTTCTAACTCTGGCCCCTGTATCTTTCCCATTAACACACCTAATGCATCACAAGCAGAAAGAAACTATGCACTAAGAGTGAGTTTAATCAATCCACGAGCATTTTTAAATAGATTTTTATTGGTATTTCCTCTGTATCTGTAACCCTTCCCCTTCCAGGAGAGCCATCCCTTGTATCAGAGTTGACAAAGGTGGGGGGAGAAGACGAGAAATAAAATGCAGCAAAGCCAATCAGCACATCCAGAAAATCTGATCTTACAGTCGTGGTTCTACTCCTGTGGTCTCTCACCTCCAAAAAGAAGTGAGATGAAGTGTTCATGCATCTCTGCTTCTTTTTTAGTTTGGATCGATCGACTGATTACTGCTAGCTCTTCTTTCCATTCACATTGTAGTCATTGTAACATATTGCCTTCCTGGCTCTGCGTACTTCACTTTGTATTAGTTTATATAGGTCTTTCCATGCTTCTCAACATTCATTAAACAAGCATTTATTAAGTATCTGCTATGTGTCAAGTACTATGAGAAGTGCCCGGGTTGCGTACAGAAAGATGACCCTGTGCCTGCCCTCGTGGAGTTTGCATTCTATGGGGAAAACAACCTGTTCATATGGAGCAACTGCTCCTCTTTTTGTCTGCTGTTGGCCTATTTTTCTTACTCATTTTTACTCCATCTTCTAATGTATTCAAGGAGGATATTCTGATATTTACAAGTACTGAAATTGCAATATTTCCTTCATTAGTTAGCTATGAGACTCTCTCTCTCTCTCTCTCTCTCTCTCTCTCTCTCTCTCTCTCTCTCTCTCATGTATTGGCTATTTATCAGTATAACAAACTAGAAAGAAAAAAAAACATTTTCTGTTTATCAGTTGTGAGAAACATCACAGCCAAAGTCACCTTTAACTACTATTACAACCACTAATGTCTGCTTAATTCTGAAAACACAAATCCATTCAGTCCTCTCAGGATATTCTTTTCTCAGAAATTCTCTGCATGGGTTAAAGGCAGTTCTCTCAGGAAATCAGTTCTCTTAATGCGTTTCCTCTAGCTTCTCTTCACCTATCACAGTTATTCTCTCCAGAACGCCGGTCAAGCTCTCAGTCTCCTCAAAGACTCTTTGTAAAATGACATCTAAACAGTTGACAGTTGAATGACAGTTAAGCACTAATTCCATGACTCCATTGGTTCTCACAGATGCAATAACAGTAGGTATAGTTTTCAAGACTATACTCTGAGAGAAGATAGTGTTAAATTTCTCCACACAGTCAAAATTTTCAGTCTCCAAAAATGATTTTGAGATGCATCAAATCCACATTAATATTCTATACAACACACATATCATAATTCAAAGCAACACTCCGTCAGGCTGCTTCAAATAGTGTCACTTAGGACACTATTGCCAGTGCCTGGCACATAGTAGGCGCTTAATAAATACTGATTGATTTTTTTCATTCAAATAAGGAGGAAAAGTGATATAATGCTAGCTATTGCAATCATAATAATAGCTAAATATAAGCAATCTCAGATACTGGCTGTGTGACCCTGGGCAAGTCAACTAGCCCTGTTTGCCTCAGTTTCCTCATCTGTAAAGTAAAATGGAGAAGGAAATGGCAAACCACACCAGTATCTCTGCCAAGAAAACCCTAGATGGGGTCATGAAGAGTCAGACACAACTGAACAACAATAATACATTCATAACACTGCATATACATTTTTTACATTTGTCCCACAACATCTTAATTTAGCTTATTGGCAGATTGGCTTCTGTACTGATTTTTTGGTGATCTGTTGACCTTTCTGCTGTTAGAGGCTCACTGCCATTACCACTACTATTTCTAAACTCTTGTCTGGCTTACCTGTTCAGGGAACTCTAGAGCAAAATCTCTAAACTCTGTTTCTAGATTCAGTTCTCCTCACATATCTGAACTAGGATCCTTCTCAGTCCTAGGCAGAGTTATTCAGTTTCCCTTTTCTCTGTCTGCTTTAAGCAGGACCTTTTTCAGGAGCTCCCCGTGCTGAGCGGAAGGAAAGCTGTGCTGTATCGTTGTTAAGCTGCTGTTTTAAAGTAACAGTTTTCTTTAGAACATCTTTTTTAATGTTTCTTTTGTATCAAGCAGTGGCTATCAACTGTATCTAACTGTTTCTGTGTATCTAAAATAGGAAAATGGTGATTTATTGTATATTCCCAGGCACCGTGCCTGGCACATAATAAGTGTTTAGTAAACATTGATTTATTATTATTATATTTATTATTTATATATATATTTATATATTATATTTATCATAGATTATTAATGGAGTGATTCAGGCCATCTCTACCTTGCTTTCTGATCTCGTCTTCAGTTGACGTGCTTCATGTTTCTGCCTTTCTGTGTAGTTCTTAAGGCTCATCCAAATTCTCTGAAAAGCAGCATTTTTCAGCAAAATGTTACATCTTACTTCAAATTCCTGATAACAATCTCAGATGTCATGCCGTTATTTGTTTCTCAGTAACTAGATCCTTGGAATCCGCTTCCTCCAAACCAAATATGTTTTATTCTCAAGTACGTTTGACAAATATATAGCCACGTAATTTACATTTTAACAGAAAATAGCTTTTCCTCTCTGATTATATCTTCTTTAATTGAAAAAAAAATTATTCCGAACTCAGACACCAAAAATGAGCATTTCTTTACACACAGAATTCAAAAAGAGGATTCTTTCTGAAACCATAAAGCTCCATTTCATAACACTTGCTTTTTAAAAAAAATACATAATAAATCCTACATATAACATTCAAAACTTTCCTTTCTTCTGAACTCTTTTCTGTTCTCTTCTATGCACTTTTAAAAAATATTCCAATGACCTTTTTTTTTTTTGTATCATTATTGGTGTTCCCTTCCCCCTTTAACTAAGAAAAATAATAAAAAATAAACAAAGACCATGGAACGAATAAACATAGTCAGGCAAAACGAATCTCCAGTGGCCTTGTCCATTAAAAATGTATGTCTCTCTCTGAGTCTTATGTCCATTATCTCTACTGGGGGCGGTAACATGCTTCATCATAGGAACTCTGGAAGTCTGGTCATTGCATTGATAAGACTTCTTAAGTTTTTGAAAGTTGGTTTGTTTTCTTTGTTGTTGTCCTCCTATAAATTGTTCTCTTGGTTCTTCTCACTTCATTCTACGTCCGTTCATGCTACCCGGGATTCTCTAAGATTGTCTCTTATATCATCTCATATGGTACAACAACATTCCACTTTATTTATACAGCACAATTTATTCAGCCATTCCCCAGTTATCTAAGAGGCAATCTAAGGTGTAGTTGTACCATTGTAGTTCTTTGCTTTTTTCCCTCCTCTCTCATTTATTACTCCTCCCCCACCCCCACCCCCTGCCCAACCTTCAGGATGAGAAAGTTTGTTTTGCCTGCACATATTTCCTTCCTTATCTTTCCACTTAACCCTTTGACTTTAATATATTTATGTACTAAATGCTATATGTGTGTTCAGTTCTCCTTTGTCCATCTCAGATAAATGATCTCTGATTTCATCTCTTTTTTCCCAAGTGGTCAGTTTGATTTATTAATGCAATAACAAATGTGGCAAAACTTGTCTAGTTAATGTACCTTTAGAAGCCTTATAAGCAGCCTCAAATACTGATGGAAAAAAAAAACCATGCTGCACATATAGTCAAGGCTTATTGTTAAAAATTCACATTTGTTATTGTTCAGTCATGTCCAACTCTTTGACCCCGTTTGGACTTTTCTTAGCAAAGATACTAGAGGCGTTTGCCATTTCCTTCTCCAGCTCATTTTACAGATGAGGAAACTGAGGCAAACAGGGTTAAATGACTTACCCAGGGTCATGCAGCTGTTATGTGTCTGAGGCCAGATTTGAGCTCAGGAAGAAGAGTCTTCCTGACTCTAGGCCTGGCCCTCTATCTACTGTATCACCTAGCTGTCTTAATAGATTCACATAGTTTCGAAAAGTTTACATAATCTTCTAAAAATGCAAAAAAAAAACCACTTTTAAAACCATCCGTTTAATAAGTGGCTCCTCCTTAAGTCTGTACCAGGCCCAACTAAACCTAGGCACCATAAAAAAAAATTATAATTGTATACAAAGCTATTCAAGAAACAAAAGCCCAAATATAATGATTTGAAGGTGCTGTTTACTTCACTGTTGAAAACAATTCCTGCCTTCAAGCCAAAGGGGACCATTTTAAAAACCTCTTTTAAGACATTTTTCCTTAAATCACAATTGCCTTTTGCCTAACCTGAAAACACAATTTTCTTCCAAATTCATATACATCTAAAAGAAATTAAGCCAGTCTAATTCATAATGTAGTTTGTATTTGAGTACTTATCCATCATTATTTCATGAAGAGTTCAAGGGGTCCTCAAATATCTCTGTTTGGTAAGCAAAACAGTTTCTTATGCACTTGCATGCATGAGTTGGAAATTACAGGTCTTTTCAACATATACAGTGTCTCCAAGTATATTGCAACACATTCACCTGTCACTCAAAGCAGAGCTGCTACAATTCCTGTTGTTTTGAGCTGAGAGTATTTACAAGCCAAAGACACTTGATTGGCATTTGTGTGACCTGTTCGTTCAAATTCACATTAGTATTCTATGCTGACTGAACAATATTTGTGAAAGATACTGGAAGAGGAGTGAAAAGAAAAGAAACATAAGTTCAAAGCATCCTTGCAGGTTTTTTTAAATTTTTAAAAATTGACTCATAATGGGTTTTGTTTTTATGACCTTCTGTGGATGACAAGAAGGACTTTCTGCCAGACCTCTAAAATAAATGCTTTTTGCTGACCTCCTTTTTCCTATGAAGGAACATTTATTTGAAAAGCTCCTTTCTGCCTCCTAAATTTCTTCACATTTTTTATCAGCTCCATTACACCTTCTTATTGATTGAGTGTGGACATACAGAGGATCTTCAGTGTTAAAGTTGTCACTATTACAAATCATCTTCGGGTTCTGGAGGAAAACCCTTTGGAAAATGAATTGTGGGTTTTCTGCTCAAAATTTAGCTAGTCTTTGATTTTCTGAATTGAAGCTGCAAGATACTAAATGTCTCTTGAGTATCTTCCTGCTGAAATGCGGGTTGCCGACACAGGGGATTCTAGATGGGAGGAGTTCAGATGCCCTCTACCCAGTTCTCGGTCAGATAGGGAGAGGGTGGCTCATAGAAAGGGGCAAGAGGATGCCAATTATGGCACAGAGTAATCGTTCCCAAGGGTGGCAGCAGCGGTGCTTGGCCCCCAGCCTGCTACTTCTCTCGCTTTTCCACTTCTCTGGTTGTGCCTCAGTGATGTTCTTGTATCAGGCTGTGATGAAGGTGATGATGAAGTCATTCTTAGTGTTTTCAGGGTCCAGGATGCACTGACACATCTCCATCGCCTGATCCTGATTCTTTGGAATTTAACTTCTCATATGCCAACTATACTTTCCTCTTTGGGGTACATTCATCACTTGTGGGTCTATCCAGGCCAAGGAAGGGAAGAAGAAAGGAGGAGGAAGGCAGGAGAGGAAAAAGGAAGGAAGGAAGGGAAAACTGCTTCTTCATTTGTATTGTGCTGGTGGCGATTTTGCTATTGTGACCTCTGTTTCTTGGTCTTTTGGCTTCACAAATAGAGCAGTTTTTTTTGTCTATGGTTCCCTCTGGTAACAGCTTCGCTGTAAACTTCTGTCTCTTTCTGTCTTTCTCTAGCCCACACTTGAGAGGATGCTGTGGACCTAGGTGATGTTGAGTCTTAGCAGGGCAAGCACTGCTGTGCATTCCATTCTACGAACTACATCCATTAGTTTTTCAAAAGCGGTGCAGGCTGATATAGATCAGTCAGCTGGATGCCATTTTATATCTGGGCTCTGTATCAAGCCACCACGCACTTGTTCCATTCTAATCTCTTCGGTTTCCTCAGGCTCTGTTGCTCAACTCCGTAGGCGTCTCTTTAGTTGCGTTCACATAAACTACAAAGTCAGTGGGCTCTTCTCGGGGCATCCCACCAGCATCAAATTGTCTTTCTAGTTTTTTCAAACCAGAGTCTAGGCTAGGTATCGTTCTAGCATTGTGCAAATCCAAAAGTGGACCCTCTCAGGCATTCCATTAAACTACTCATCTTTTCCAACTCAGATGCCTGCCAATTCCAGAGTGACTCTGTCACCTTGGTGGCATAGACTTCCTAAGTTTGTTGCCCAGAAAAGCTTCCTAATTCTAACCTATGATATTCCTCTGCAATGTTCTGTCTAATTTTAGCCTAGCCTACTGTCATTGTTCCATTCATGGGATCTAGTCATCCACAGGTGAGAGCTCATGCTCTCTCCTCTCCTGTCCTCTCTTCTCCTCTTCTCTCTCTCTCTCTCTCTCCCTCCCTCCCTCCCTCCCCCCACCTTTGGTCCTGAATAGCCTCAGTTTAACTTAAGAATTCTTTTCAGCCTCCTTGCTTTCAGGTCTCTTTTCTCATTAAGGTCTCTGTTCTTCCATTCAACTCTTCTTCCTCAGTGAGGATTTGTAGATCAGTTCCCAGGTGCAGTCTCCTGTTATTATTGTATCTGGTATTTTTGCATGATCTAGTTGATCAGAAAATTCACAGAATACCATGTGAGTGATCTCTCCAGCATTGATCTTGCTATGAATTAACTTGTAATCTCCTAATTCTTTGACCTTTCTTTCCAACATTTTCATAGTTTCCTTATTTTTATTCTCTGGGTTCACTCCTAAAATCAAGAGACACCTAGGAGTTTACAGTTCAGAAATATCAAAATACTTATTAAGCATGTCAGCCTCCATTCTTTAAAAAGTAGTGGTAAAATGGAATTGTAAGGTAATGATGATAGCATTTATATAATGTCCTAGTATTTCCACATTAATTATTAAAATTACATCTCAATTACCTCTGAGCTTCCATCCAGTTTATTGAGTATTATCATATGCTGCTACACATATAAATAAATACAAAATATGGACACAGTAAACACAGAACTGCACAGAAAAGATATTGCCAGAGAAACTCATCTCCTGGACAAAATCCCCTTCCATGCATAGGAAGTGCCATGAGGGTCTAAAACTGATCCTTAGGGGTTTAAGTTTGTACAAGAAATTGAAGAGCAAAATGAACAGAACCAAGAGAGCATTGTATACAGTAACAGCAATATTGTTTTAAGAATGATTTTGCGCAAATAAGTAATTTTGACTATTATAAATATCCAAATTAACTGTGAAGGACATATGAAGAAAGCTCCTATCTGCATCAAGAGAAAGAACTTATAAATGGAAGTATGTACAGAATAATTTCATAGACACACACACACACACACACACACACACACATTTGTGTCTAATGGTAGTCATCATTGGGGAGGGGGAGAAATAAAGAAATTTACGTGAAATTTTATCATATATTTGAAAGGAATAGTAAATTGTATGTAATGGATTTGCAGGTTCACGTGCAATCATCTTTTTTATTATGTTATGGAAATGCTTATTCCATAAATTTAAAAAAAT
Organism: Phalanger gymnotis; assembly: GCA_028646595.1. Classification (NCBI taxonomy): domain Eukaryota; kingdom Metazoa; phylum Chordata; class Mammalia; order Diprotodontia; family Phalangeridae; genus Phalanger; species Phalanger gymnotis. The sequence continues at coordinate 176,483,535 of CM053626.1, forward strand.
TAAAATTTCCAGTAGCTCGCTATCACCTCCAGGATCAAATATAAAATCCTGTTTTGCTTTCCAAGACCTTCGTAACCTGGTCCCTTCCTACCTTTCCAGTCTTATACTTTACTCTTCTTTACATACTCTGTGGTCCAGTGGCCCTGGCCTGCCCTCCATGGACCTCTCTCCCTTCTCTTTTCCACCTCCTGGCTTCTCAGCTAAAGTCATGAATTCTTTAAGAAACCTCTTCCAGGTCCTCATTAGTCTTAGTGCCTTCCCTCAGAGGCTACCCCCCATTTGCCTTTCTTTATCTTCTTTTCATGGTTGTCTCCCTCTCTGTGATCATCCTGAGAACAAGGATCATGTTTCTGCCTTTCTTTGTATCCCTTTGTAGCCCTTAGCACAGTGCCCAACACATAGTAGGTACTTAATTCGAGCTGAATGACTGGCAATATGACTCTCTCCCCAGTGCCTCCTCTTCCATGACTTGCCACCTTTTTGTGGGTGTTACTCTTCTGTGAAGAATATCTTAGATTAAAAATGTACAGAAGCCAGAAAGAGACTGTATCTCCATATACAAATTGAACTCTGTGGTACAAATATCTAAAGTGCTTTCCGAATTCTTCTGATTAGTGGCAAACCGTAGGATGAAATAATCTTCTAGTTAAAGGCTGTCCTCTAGGGCATAAGAATCTTTTGGTTACCTAGAGATTTTCATTGTGAGAGGACTTTGTAGTGTTGTTTGTGCCCTGTTAGGTGCTTAATAATGGCCTTTTCATCGTTGTGGTAATAACGGTTCAATCTTCACTGAGAATCAGAACATTCGGAGAGAGGTTTATTTCAGAATGTATTCGATGTAACACATCCACGTAGACTACAGACAGCAGTTCATGCGGAAGAAGATCTCAGGGTTGTAGTGAAAGCCAAGTTCAACATCAGTCAATAAACGGTGTGACAGGGTCATTCAGAAATCAGAATGCAATCCGTGGCTGCCCTAACGGGATCGTAATGTCTGCAATGCGGAAGGTGATGTTCTCTTTTAGGCAACATATTTAAGCAGCAGCACTGACTGATGACTTGTAGGAGCATCCTGATCAGAGGGAATTATTGGAACAAAGACACAGAGAAAGAAATTCAGGCAGTATATGGGGAACAGTAAGTGGTTCAGTCTATCTAAAAAATAGGGTAACTGACAGGGAATAATAAGAGATAAGGCTGAAAAGGAAAGTAGGGACCAGATTGTGAAGGGCTTTGAATGAACTAGAACCAATACCCAAACTGAAACCATAACCCAAACCCAGTACCATTAGTTTAGGAACCAGTGAAGGTTTATTGAGTTCACCAGCAAGGGAGCCCCACCAAAGGAACAAAAGGACAAAGCGTACATGTGTGTATGTATATATGCATGTGTGTATTCCTTTTTTGTTTGTTTTGGTTTTTTATTTGGAGGTAAGTGACTTGCCCAGGATCACACAGCTAGTAAGTATCTGAGGTCGGATTTGAACTCAGGTCCACCTGACACCAGGGCCAATGCTCTATCCACTGTGCCACCTATATTAACTTATATGAAGCTTATGCATATACATGTATATAGCTTAGCTGTGTGTATATGTATGTGTATATATATATATATATATTAGTTTCAATTTAGGCAGGAAGTGAGTTGGGTATGTGGTACTTTAGGATTGGACAAGACCTGTTGCTGAGGGCTAGTAATAGGAAAGGCTCTTGTTCAGGTTAGCCCACTCTTGTAACCCACAGCCCTGATAGATCAGACTGTCCCTGCAGCAGTAAGGAAGGTCACAGACCAAGTAGAGGTTGCAGTACAAGCAGAGATAGGGGCGAGACAGAGGAACTGCAGACCAAATGGAGTTTCTTTAGTTTTCTCTGCTACCCACAACTTGTAACTTCTAAATAAATTAACTTTACTTCTCTCTAACTTACTTTCCCCATCTCTTAAATAGGCATTTATTCATATATTTACATAAACCATAACATAATTTAGAAACAAGGATTGTTTTTGTTATTGACTGGGAGAGGAGCTTAGCAAGTGAGATAGAAGAATCAAAGAGAGGTCCTCCCTCCTCTACTAGTTCCTTGCACCTGGTAAGCATTTAGTAAATGTTTATTGAGTGAACCAACCTAGATATATAATAAAGGGGGCATAGGGATTCATTTCAAATATGAGATAAAAGAGGGATTGTTGTAGATAGCCCTGTCCAGTCATCAAGTAATCTCTGAGATACAAAATCTCTAAAAAAAAAAAAAAGCCCAAAATCATATAATATCTAGAAGTCTTGGGGAAGAGAGGGAAGAAAGCAGGGATTATATGGTTAAAGGAATTCTTTTCAGGAGACTTGACTTCCTGGTGGGAAAGCAGACATACTAACCCATGCCTCTACTCCCTGGAATAAGTCATTGAGGAAGCAGACCACAGACACCTATGTACCACTTAGTCTCCTCATCTCATTTATCTCTTATCTGGACTGGCCCGCCACCATCTCTGGGCATACAGATCTTTGCTGATGGCACACAACTTGTTCCAAGCAGTATGTGGTTGGCACCCATGGTTGGACAGGCTATCCACTATCACAGCTTGTCTACCATGCCTCTTTCCGTTGTCCTTTGGGTCACCTACAGTTTTGATTTGGTTATTGGTTATAGCTAGGATTTATTTAATGTGGGGCCTTTGGTCAGAAACATAACCCCCAAATATAACATTATATCTATAAGGAAAGCAAGATTTATTTTACAGCGCAAACTCCAAGAAATCATTGTAGCTCAAGTGAGGGCTGCTTATGATCATTCAGCTCTTCTTTTTGAGTACATCCAGGACCTTTGATTTTATCAGCATGAGACTTCTCTCTACCTAAGCACATCACAAATGGACTCTAACTCATCGACCAGTCAACAGGCATTTATTAGGTACCTATTGCTCTGTTTCAGGAATACAAAGGCAGAAACGAAAGTGCCCTCTGCCCGTGAGAAGTTCACAGTCTAGCTGAGGGAAAGAACCATAGATAGAAGGTGAGATTGGGGAGGGGATGGTCACTGCTAGAGGGGGAGAAGAGGAGTTTAGAAAATGCATTATGTAAGTGGTAAAGATTGAATTAAGCCTTCAAGGAAAGGGGAAATTTTTTAAAATTTGACTTCATTTTCAGTTTCAAATTCCCTCCCTCCCTACCCATTGAGAAGGAAAGAAATATAATACAAATTATACATATGAAATCATGTAGTACGTATTTCTTTATTAGCCATGTCCCCCACAAAAAAAGAAAGGAAAAGAAAAAAATGAATCTAGGAATCCTAAGAAGGGGAACTGAGGGGGAACTGCTCATTCCAAGCATTGGACAAAGTTCCAGAGATGGAAAATGGAGTTCCAGATATGAGGAGCAATAGGAAGCCAGTTTGACTGGACCCTGGTGCGTGTGAAGGAGAATAATGTGTAATATGGCCATTACAGTAGGTCGGAGGCAGGCTATGAGAAACTTTAAAAGTCAGAAGTTAACATTTTATCCTTGGCACCATAGGAAACATAGTGACAATCAAACCAGTACTTTGGGAAAGTCCTGCTGTCCTACTTCCTGCTTATGTGGCTGCCTGGCTCCAACATATTTACTCCAACAAAACCCTGACATTCACAACAGATAGAAAGATGATCAGGAAAAGTCACGTTGTCATCTAAGTTGAGGATGAAGTGGAGCGGGGAGAGACTTCAGGTAGAGGCCAGTTAGAGGCGATTGCAATAGTCCAGGAAAGAAATAATGAGAGCCTGAGCTGGGGCAGTGATTGTGTGAGTGGAGAGAAAGTGGAGGGAGAAGCATCAAGATTGGACGACTGGACATTGTGATGTAGGTGACTACTAGGACAGTGATGACTAGAACCCAGGTGACTAGAAAGGTGACAGGGTGATGCAGGTGACTACTAGGACAGTGATGACTAGAACCCAGGTGACTAGAAAGGTGACAGTGGGGGCAGCTAGGTGGTGCAGTGAATAGAGCACTGGCCCTGGAGTCAGGAGGACCTGAGTTCAAATCCAGGCTCAGACAATTGATACTTACTAGCTGTGGGACCTTGGACAAGTCACTTAACCCCAATTGCCTTCCCCCCTCCAAAAAAAGAAAAAATTAGAGTCATAGAAAGGTGACAGTGACTAGAACTTGGGTGATTGGAAGGTGACTAGAACCTGGGGGACTGGAAGGATGGTGGTAACTAGAACCTGGATGACTAGAAAGTGACTAGGATGGCAGTAACTAGAACCTGGGTGACTAGAAGGATAGCAGTGACTAGAACCTGAATGACTGGAAGAATAGCAGTGACTAGAATCAGGATAACCAAAAGGACAGTGGTGATTGGAACCTAGGTCACTAGAACTTGAGTGACTGGAAAGTGACTAGAACCTGGATGACTGGAAGTCCTGGATGACCTAGAAGAATGCTGGTGATTAGAACCAGGGTGACTAGAAGGATAGTGGTGACAGAAATAAGGGAAGTTTGGAAGAGGGATGGATTTGAGGGGAGAATTAATAAGTTTAGCCTGTCTGATGAGTGAGAACAGTGTTAGGAAGTTTCCTGCCTGTGACTCGGTGAGATTAAATAACTTACCCTTGGTGATACAGCTATTAAGTGGCAATGGTGGGATTTGAACCCAAATGTTCCTGATTTCTCATCCAACACTCTGTCCATTCACATCTCAGTGTGCTCTTTTTCTCCTTCTGCTTCCCCCCCTTTCTTTCCCCCCACTTATAATGGGAATAAAATGTCAGAATGGTTTTAGACTTTGAAAAAATTAAAGGGACATTGATACTGGGAAACTTAATTCAAATGTAAACCCTTGTAAAATGAGTTAGAAGTATTTTAACATGAAATACTGAAAATACATCAATCTCTTGGGGAAGGAAGTAAAAAACCCCCGGGAGATTTTAAGTTTGAAGTGTGAAAAACATCGAAGACAGATGTGATACAGAAACAGCAGGGAGAGTGCAGCAGTTCTCAGTGTGGTCTTGGTGTCCCGGGGTATCCCCAAGACTCATTCGGCGGGGTATATGAAGTCAAAACTATTTTAAAACCCAGGGGCCCTGAGTTCAAATACTGTCTCTGTCACTTAATTCCCTATATAACCTCGGTCGACCTCTCTGTCACTAAGTAACCATGTTTCCTTCTTTGGGCCTCAGTTTTTCCAGTTCTGTAAAATGCAGATGATTTCATGGGGCCCTTGCACCTTTCTATGGTGTGCGAAAAGCATTTCAGGACAAAGGGAAATCTATAAGAAACTGGGGTCTTGTTTGAGGGATTGGGGGTGCTTCGTTTCTTAGGGAGCACCAGAATGTCTTCCCTGTAAGGTCTGAACCCTCATTTTGTACTTAAAGAGGCTTTTAATCGGGTCTGTAGATGGCAGCTGTGATGGGGGCAGCTTCTTCCCTCCCCCTCTGCTTTTGTGGCATCCCTCCAGCTCCTCCCCCACATCTCTCATAGTTTTTGTAGTGTAAATAAAGCCAAAAACTATTGGCAGGAAAGGAGAATGAAAAAAAAATGTTATTAGACTTTTGCCTCTAGGAGAATAAAAGGACCTGACTCTTTAGGGACCTGGAAAAATTCCCTCCCTCTTTTCTCTCACTGTTAACTTTCTCCTCCTCCTTTCTGCCACTCCCTTAGCTGTTAACTACATGGCCCTGACCCAGGGATTTTAGGACATGATCTAATCTAATTCCCTCATTTTAAAGGTGAAGAAATTAAGGCACAGAAAGGTTGGGATTGGCTCAACATCCTAGAGTGGCAGAAACGACTGATAAGGCCTGATGAGGAATCTGGCAATCAGGCAGAAAGTAGCGAGGTGAAAGGTCAAGCACAAAAACCAATTTATTTGTTTAGGATTTTCTAGGATCTGGGGTCCTACGCAGTTAGGTGGTTCAATGGATAGAGCCCTGGACTTAGGAAGATGTGTGTTCAAATCTGGCCTCAGATACTTATTATCTGTATGACTCTAGGCAAGTCACTTAACCTCCATTTGCCTCAGTTTCCTCATCTGTAAAATGGGGATAATAATAGCACCTACCTCCCAGGTTTGTTGTTAGGATCAAATGAGATATTTGCAAAATGCTAAGCACAGTGCCTAGCACATAGTAGGTACTTAATAAAGGTTTATTTTTTTAAAAAAAAATTAATGTAAGATAGTCACTCAACCATCATAAGTTTTACAGAATGAAAAGATTGTGATCTGCAGCAGTGGGAGGAATACTCATATTGGTGGTGAGATGTATTGAAGTGGTTTGAGCTTCTGTCTGTGAATGGGGAGAGGAAGGGAAGGGCCGAATGGGCAAATAGCCATGGCGGAGGCAAGATTTTAAAAAGCACCATGAGGAATTTCGGCTGGAATCCAGCCTCAGACACTTACTAGTTGGGTGGCCCTGGGCAAGTCACTTAACTTCTGTCTGACTCAGTTTATCCCTATTGTAAAATAGTGATAATAGTAGCATCTGCCTTCCAGGGTTGTTGTTTTGTCTAAAAAGGGAATATTTGTAAAGTGTTTAGGACAGCATCTGGGACATAGTGCTTAGTATTTCCTTCCTTCCTTCTTTCCTTCCTTCCTTCCTTCCTTCCTTCCTTCCTTCCTTCCTTCCTTCCTTCCTTCCTTCCTTCCAAGCTGGGCTTCCTGTTGTGCAAGAAAGTCCCCATTACTAATTGGAATTTTTCTGACTCAAGTAATGTCCACTTACAAATGCAAGAAGTGAACTTGAAACAAAAGACAAAATTCCACAGCAAAGTAAAACAGTGGTACATATAGTATATATATATAGGTCTTTTTGTTCTCAAGACTCCATTACAACTCTTAAAAATTATTAAGGATCCTAAGGAACTTTTGGCCATATCAGAGATAGATATTTTATAGGAGTCATGTGGAATAGATAGATAGATAGATGTTAGAGACAAACAGATAGATAGATATCATTAATATATAAATATACAAATAAATATATTAATATATAATATAAAATAATTATTATATGTTAATATATGATATCTTACATAGTTATATATTGATAATATACTATATAAGTAATTAAATCTCTCTATATATCAGTATTTACTATATTAGAAATTTAAATGTCCTAGTATTATTAAAATAACTTTGATTTCATGGAGACCCTGAAATGGTCTTAGAGATCCCAAAGGGTCCTTGGACCACATTTTTTTTTTTATATCTAATTTTTTTATTTTTAGTTTACAACACTCAGTTCCACAGGTTTTTGAGTTCCAAATTTTCTTCCCCTGCTTTCCCTCCCCCTGCCCCCAAGACAGCATGGAATCCCATATATGTTCTACATATACCTTCTCATTCAACATTGCACAGTGGTGAAGTCGTAAAGAATAACCATGATTAATGGAGTGAATCATGAGAAAGAAGAAACAAAACCAAAAAAAAATAATTAAAAAAAAGAGAGAACAGATAGTTCCCTTCAATCTGCATTCAGACTCCATAGTACTTTATCTGGATGTCATGAGACCTTTGGAGCTGTCTTTGAGCCTTGCATTGCTGGGGAGAGCCAAGTGTATCAAAGTTAGTCATCACAGAATCAATATGTGTGGGGTTGTGTACAGTGTTCTCCTGGTTCTGCTCCTGTCATTCAGCATCATATCATGTAGCTCTCTCCAGGTTATTATGAATTCTGTATCTTCTCCATTTCTTATAGCACAGTAATATTCCATTACATTCATGTACCACAGCTTGTTCAGCCATTCCCCAATTGATGGGCATCCCCTTGATTTCCAGTTCTTTGCTACCACAAAAAGAGCTGCTATAAATATTTTTGTACATACCAGTCCCTTTTCCCCTTGTGTGAACTTTTTAGGATACAACCCTAGAAGTGGTACGTCTGGGTCAAAGGCTATGCACATTTTTATAGCCCTTTGAGCTTAGTTCCAAATTGCTCTCCAGAATGGCTGAATCAGTTCACAACTTCACCAACAATGTTTTAATGTTCCAGTTTTCCCACATCCTCTCCAGCATTTATCATTTTCCTGTTTTGTCATGTTAGTCAATCTGACAGGAGAGATGTGGTACCTAAGAGTTGTTTTGATTTGCATTTCTCTAATCAATAGTGATTTAGAGTATTTTTTCATATACCTATAGATATCTTTAATTTCTTCCTGTGAAAACTGCCTCTTCATATCCTTTGACCATTTCTCAACTGGGGAATAACTTGTACTCTTATAAATTTGGCTCAGTTCCCTGTATGTTTTAGATATGAGGCCTTTATCAGAGACACTAATTGTAAAGATTTTCTCCCAATTTTCTGCTTCCCTCCTAATATTTGTTGCATTGGCTTTGTTTATATAAAAACTTTTCAATTTAACATAATCAAAATTATCCATTTTGCATTTTGTAATGCTCTCTATCTCTTGTTGGGTCATGAATTCTTCCCTTTCCCATAAATGTGACAGATAAACTATTCCTTGTTCTCCCAAATTGCTTATAATATTAGCCTTTGTTCCTAAATCATGGTGTATGGTGTAAGATATTGGTCTATGCCCAGTTTCTTCCATAGCATTTTCCAATTTTCCCAGCAATTTTTGTGAAATAGTGAGCTCTTAGCCCAGAAGCTGCATTCTTTGGGTTTATCAAAGAGTAGACTGCTATAGTCGTTGACTTCTGTGTCTTGTGTACCTATCCTATTCCACTGATCCACGACTCTGTGTTTTAGCCGGTACCAAGTAGTTTTGGTGACTGCTGCTCTGTAGTACAGTTTGATATCTGGTATGGGTAGGCCACCTTCCCTAGCATTTCTTTTCATTAATTCCCTTGATATTCTGGACCTTTTGTTGTTCCAGGTGAATTTTGTTATTATTTTATCCAGCTCTGTAAAATGATTTTTTGGTAGTTCAATTGGTATGGCACTGAATAAGTAAATTAATTTAGGTAAAATTGTCATTTTTATTATATTACCTCGGCCTAACCACAAGCAACTGGTGTTTTTCCATTTGTTTAGATCTGACTTTATTTGTGTTTTGTAATTGTGTTCATATAGGCCCTAGGTTTGTCTTGGCAGGTAGACTCCCAAATGTTTTATAGTGTCTACAGTAACTTTAAATGGAATTTCTCTTCTTATTTCTCCTTGGACCACATTTTGAGAACCTCTGGTATATAGTTTAAGTTTCATGTTTTTGATATGCTTAAATGGTAATATTAATACTAGCAAACTCTTGGAGAAAATGCCTTCCTGAGACCAGTTACTCCCTCTAAGACTACTACTAAGGATTCCCTTTTCAGTTTGGATATTTTATAGTCTTAGTTGATATAAAATATAGAGATAATAACATATATAGACTTAAGTCTATATATTTCCACATTTCCCAGTCCCAAGGGGTAAATGAGGTAGAGTTCATTTCCCAAACACTTGCCAAGCCTTTACCCTGGGTCCAGCCTCCTGGGATTCCATCATGGAGGCTACCATAGGAATAACCTGACACTGAATAGAGGTAGACACAGCCAGAGGCAGAAGGGTGCTAACAAATGGCTCTCCAGGGGAAAAAAAAATACCTTTGACACACTTTGAAGTTTAATCTGCATTGTTATCACTTTCTTAAGCCTAGGCAATCAAGAAAACAAATCAAACCCAGATTTTGTGACATTTGACGATTTCTGAGGGACTAATGCTCATACCACAAATTTAACGATTAGCCCTTCTGAGCCAATTATGGATGAGTGGAACACCCTGGCCTGGCCAAAAAAGAGGGGAAAAAAAGAAGAAACTAAAAATATCGAGATGGGTTACTCACAAAGTTCAAGGGCATGAGACTTAAAAAGACATTGCCTCCCACACAGGGTAAGAGATAGTTGTCCTTGCTCAGTGTAGCCACAGAATGCAGCGTGCCCCCACACCCAGTGTGTCCTGCTGGAAAATGTATAATACACAAGACAGCATCATAAGAAGCTGTCTTCTCAGCTGATGGCCTTTTTTAGTGGAGTGTGCCTTCCCCTAGCTCTGTCTTTGTAGGTCATAGAATCTTCAGTTTTAGAGTCCAAAGGGACCTTAAAGGTCATGAGGCAAACAGGGTTAAATAACTTGCCCAGGGTCGCACAGCGAGGAAGTGTCTGAGGGCAAATTTGGACTCAGGAAGATGAGTCTTCCTGACTTCAGTCCTGTTACTTTATCCACCACACACCCCAACTCCCGTGATAAGGAAACAGCTCTAGAGGCAAAGTAATTTGACCAAGGTTAAACAGGTAATAAACAGCAGAGGCAAAATTTGAACCCAGGTTCTCTGACTCTGAATCCATCACCCTTCCTACTCTCTGCCATGTTCATGTTTCTAGACCCCAGGCCAAAACAAATGAAAAGGCCAAATTGGCCTTTACGCATCCATTTGTGGCCATTTCTAAAGCAAGCAAACACCTCGAACAGTCTTTTCCTCTTTAGGTCGCATCTTATTCATTCACTATCTTAAGTATGTTACTCAAGTCCATCAACCAGTGGGCTCCCACTTTGCTTCCAATTTTTTGCTACACAAAAAGTGCTGCTATAAATATTTTGGAATATATGGATGGGACATTTCTGTCTTTGACCTCCTTAAGCTCTACCCTGGGATCACTGGGTCAGAGAATAGGAACAGTTCAGTGACACTGAACATAGAATTCCAGGTGACGTTTCAAAACGTTTGACCCATTCACAGCTCCCCTAAGAGTAGTATTAGTGTGCTTGTGTTATATTGCTGTTTTTCAGCATCTTTGCCAATTTGATGGATGTGAGGTGAAACTTCAGTGTTATTTAATATGCATTTCACGTTTGCAACATTTTTTGCTATGGCTGTTGGTAATTTCCCTTTATTCTTTTGAAAATTCCATTGTTATCCTTACTGTGTCTGGAGAAATCAAGGAAGGCCTCATGTATACTGGATAGGGTGGGTAGGATGGGTTGTGATTTGTATCACTAGAGCAAACTCCCAAATTTATGAAATCAGAGATACATTTTAGTAAAACCTAATTGACCTATTGTAACCTCTGCTGTTTATTTTTTATGAAGTCTTAGAACAGTGCCCGGCACACATAGTAGGTGCTTTATAAATATTTATTGACCGATTGATCGAATTTCCCCTATAACCATAGAACTGAAAGATACTGCCTACTCTCTAATTACTTTATGTTTGGGGCACTTGTCCATTTACTGTATTATAATATATTGTCCCTAGATTTTGGTGTTCCGCTCAGAAGGGGCACAACTAGCCCATGGTTCAGAGGTTCCCAGAGTTTCCCAGTTCATAGCAACCTTAGTGTCTCAGCAATTTTTTCAAGGCTCCTCTAGGCCAAAAGCAATAACCTAATAGCCTCGCTAACTAAGTAGTGAGATCAAAATTTCAGATCTCCTGCAGAGCCCCTGTGAGTTTGCTGTGGCATAAGGGCACCAGGGTCCACAGTTTGGGAACAGCAGCAATATAGAAATAAGCTTAATTCATCTGTGAGACCAGTGATCAAGACAGGTCATCTGCCATGTTCTTTCTTTATCCAGGAAGAAGGTTATTTGTAGTTGGATGTGTCTTAATAAAATCTGAGCAAAGCCATTGTCCCTCAGATTCCATTTGTGTGTTAACTCTACCTTTGAGTGAACTGTGGTCCAGAATAAGCAGGCCCTCTCTTAAAATTTCAGGGTATGGGGGCAGCTAAGTGGCACAGTGAGTAGAGCACCAGCCCTGGAGTCAGGAGGACCTGAGTTCAAATCCAGCCTCAGACACTTGACACATGTACTAGTGCCACCCCCCCCCCCAAAAAAAAAAAACGGTCAAAAAATTTCAGGGTATGTACAGAAGGAATGTGTGGCTTAGAGCCAAGATACCTGGTTAGTCCCAGCTCTGCCACTGAGTAGCCACGTGACCTTTGGCAAGTCATTTCCCCAATTCTGGCCCTTAGTTTCCTTGTCTATAAAAGATAGGAGTTAGAATCTCCTTTCATATGAAGAAATCCTGGAAGTAGAGGAGGGAAACATGATGGAGAGTATTTGAATGAAGGGTTTTTAAAATTTATTTTTAATTAAACACAAATGAAATGGGCATTTCCATACACATGCTAGAACAGAAAAAAAAAAAAAAGATTGTCCATGAAACTGCAGATCTGCTATGTACAGCTTGATTTTCTTTTTAAGTATGTAGTAAGTTCAAAAATAATCTTGGCAGGTGAGAGCATGTAATAATAGGGAATACCTCAGGGATAAATGTAAAGTCTTACAGGTAGGTACAAGATATCAACATCTCAAGTAAAGGATGAGGGAGGCAGCATTGGGATGCAGTTCTGAGAACGATCTAAGGGTTTGGGGGTTTGTGATTTTGGAATCCCAACAGGTAATAGGAGGCATAGCTCTTTGAAACTGAGAAGCAGTAGTCCTATTGGTGTCTGCCCTCATCAGACTTAATCTAAAATATCATGTTCGGTTCTGGAATTTCTGTTTAAGGGGGATATTAATAAGCTGTAGGTTGTTATGGGGGCAGCTAGATGGCACAGTAAATAGAGCGCTGGACCACAAGTTAGGCAGACTGGTCTTGAGTTAGTAACTGTGGGACCTTGGGCAAGTCACTTAACCCTGTTTGCCTCAGTTTCCTCATCTGTAAAATGAGCTGGAGAAGCAAATGGCAAACCACTCCAGTATCCTTGCTCCAAATGGGGTCAGGAAAAGTTGGACACAACTGAATGACAATAAAAGGCTCTTGTGCTGAGACTAGGGCAACCAGCATGTTGAAAGGCCTTAAAGTCTATTGCACATGAGGATCAGTTGAAAGAACTGGGAGTGTTTTAGCCTAGAGTTGACTGCGGGGAAACATGTGAATTGTCTGTTAAGTATTTTAAAGCTATCATGGGGAAGAGGGGTGGGGCCGGGGGGGAGATTAATTTTGTTCTATTTCATCCCAGAAAGCAGAACCAGGGTCACTGGATAGGAGTGGCAAAGAGGCCAATTTGGGCTTGATATCAGGAAAACAAAACAAAATTTTCTAGTAATTAGAACAGTCCAGAAATGACATGGGTGGCTGCCTTACAGTGGGGGAGTTCACCCTCTTTGGTGGTCTCCAGGCAAAGGCTGACAATCACTGCTTAGCTAAGTTACGCTGGAGATTGCCGTCAGGGTTGAGTTGGCCAGAAGGTCATTGTAGTCTCCTCTAATTCCTGATTCTGTGGTTCTTTTATTAAATGATCTCTCACGTCTCTTCCAGCTTTTCGTGTTGGAGTTTGCTTAAGTTAACAACAAGCACCAGCTACTTCCTTGCATCCCAGATATGAAGCAGAAGTGTATCACTCTGAGGCCTGCTTTGGACTTTGGATAGCCAAAGTGGCCCAGAAGTCCAAAGAGATACTTGCTGGCTATTTCCAACAATTTGCCATGAGCTCAAAGTTAAATACCAAGCCTTGTTCAAACAGCAAAATTATCCTCGGATCACAGAGTATTTGTGACCCTTATCTAATGGAAGGGGGTTTCAGAACAACTAATCTGGGGGTCCACAAACTGTGCTACAGTTTGGCCCCTTTATGGCCACCGAACTAAGGATGATTTTTTGGTTGTTCAGTCCTTTCAATCACGTCTGAATCTGTGTAACCTATTTGGTGTTTCTTGGCAAAGATACTGGAGTGGTTTGCCATTTCCTTCTCCAGCTCATTTTACAGATGAGGAACTGAGGCAAACAGCGTTAAATAACTTGCCCAGGGTCGCACAGCTAGGAAGTGTCTGAGGGCAAATTTGGACTCAGGAAGATGAGTCTTCCTGACTTCAGTACTGTTACTTTATCCATCACACCACCTAGCTGTCCAGTGGTGGTTTTTACATTTTTAAATAAAATTTTATTATATTTAAAAATGTAAAAAACTATTCTTAGCTCACGGACTGTACAAAGCCAGATTTGGTCCTCAGCTGTATTTTCCCTACCAACCCATGAACTAATCCAACTGCTTTGCTTTAGGAAGGCTGGAAAGAGGAAACTGAGGCCAAGGCAGGAAATAACCTATTCCAAGTCGTACAGCTAGTTAGTTGCAGAGCCAGGGCTAAAACCCACATCTCAGATCTCCAGACCTCAGCCCTGAGTTCTTTCTACTACACCTTGATGCCACTTTCAAGTGGGGCTTCTCTCCTCCAGACCCAATCAGAAATCATGCTCTGGGCTTTCCCATTCTCAGTAGACCCCTCTGACTCAGACATACTGGCTATTTCACATTTTAAGGAAGGGACTGTGTTTACTCAATGCTTTACTTTTTAAAATTTATTTTTAGTTTTCAACATTCACTTCCACAAGATTTTGAGTTTCAAATTTTGTCCCCATCATTCCCCTACTCCCCACCCCAAGACTGTGCAATTTGATTATCCCTTCCCCCAATCTGCCCTCCCTTCTATCACTCCCTCCCATTACTCACTGATTTAACTGTAGATGATGGGTATTTTGTTCATAATGAAAGAGGTATGTCAGAAATTGCCCTGGACATCCTTGGCGATACAGGTTCTGTCTGTGGATCTCCTGCTTCTCAGTTCTCTGACCACTGCCTCCTTCCTCCTTTGCCAGGTGGCTCTCTTACCTCTTACTTTTCATCTTGGACCTGGTCATCTGCCTCATCGCCTGCTTGGGGCTGGCTAAGCACTCCAAATGTCTCCTAGCTACGTGAGTATCCTTGACCCTAAGTAACATCAGAGTTTTGATGGGGGTGTCCAATAACATGAGGAGGTGGGTTTAGCAAGATATGTCTGGTTACCCTCTCCCTAAGCCAAGCCCTGACCTGGCTGGGTGATTCATTGGTGCTTCACCCAAAGCTGCTTGTTTCCTGGCTTGCTGCTTGAGCAAAAATTAAGAATAGAATGTCAGGGCTTTCATGAACCCAGGAAATCCTCCGAGTTCAAATGATGGCAGTTACTAACTGTACCAAACCCCAAGGGTAGAATCAGAATCGTCAGTTTTGAGCTAAAAGGCTAGGCTTGATCTTGGGGTCCTGCCCTTTCATTTTGCAGATAAAGAGATGCCCAGAGAGATAGAAGTGATGGGGTGCTTGGGTGCCTTTGCTTGGACCCCAATTCCAAGATCACATTTCTCCCTAGTCTCAAAACACTGTCCCTGGCAGTTTCTCCCCAGCCCAAGGACACTATGCCTAGCAACTACTCATGAGTTGGGGCCCAGCCAAATACTTATCTTTACCCCTGGTACAGTAACAAACTGCACCAGTAAGAACTCCACTGGATTATCTATACCAACTCCCTACCTTGTTACATATCCTGGATTCCTCATGATGTATACCATAGGCTTTAGACATAAGTATACTCCCTCCATCTATCTTGCCAAACAAGACA
Organism: Phalanger gymnotis; assembly: GCA_028646595.1. NCBI lineage: Eukaryota > Metazoa > Chordata > Mammalia > Diprotodontia > Phalangeridae > Phalanger > Phalanger gymnotis. The sequence continues at coordinate 176,498,821 of CM053626.1, forward strand.
TTGATAGATGGCAAACTGGGCATTCCTCAGTCAGCCCTGACCTAAAAACTACACTTTCCTGTAGCCCTCCCTCCTTGGGCTTTTCCCAGTGAACTCTAGCCTGTGCAGTAGACAACAAAAGGTGCATGTTCCTTTAAGAACTGACCACTCCTTAACCACTCCCTAATCCCTCCCTAAATCACCTAGTTAGAATATTTGGCACATGTTTTACTATAGTTTATCCTATATAAACATTAACCATACCTCTAAGTTCACAGGTTCCCTAAGGACTCTTGCCCACTGAAAAGCATAACAAAAACCTTTGCCACCTTGACTTAAAGAATGCTTGAGTCCATGAATTCATTCCAGACAACCTTGTTCAGTATTCTGCTCTTTGGGGAGGTCCCTGAAGCCCCATCAGAATGACTTGATAGGAGATCATGTAGGTTTTTGCCAGTTCAATGGGTTTTGTCCCTGTTTCCCTGTCCCCCTAATCCCCAGAAAAAAATGCTAATTAGCACTTTTCCAGTTGCTTCCAGACAGTAGATCCCTTTTAGCTTCTTCTCCAGCTCACTGTATTAAGAAGTAGGGGTGGGATTTTGACCCAAGTCCTTTTAATTACAAATATAGTATTTTTCCCTCAGCTACATTCTGCTTTGACATTTACCTGTGCATATGCCTATAACTAGGCTGTATCCCTATAATCCTGCCACCATTTTGAAGTGTCTTATACTAAAGAAACATGTCTTTTGCCACCTCTGAAACAGGTGCAGTAGTCTGTGGCCATGGACAGATTAATGGTCCTCTTCGAAGAGCCCCAAGAGTAGATGAGAGCAGGCAAACCATCATCATGAGGGTGCCAAAAGACTCCAACTCTGAGCACCAGTAATTCCACAGCAAACTGAAAACACCCCCAGCCTTTCTGAGGCCCTTTTGCCCTAGGAGAGGGAGCACATTGGCATATAACTTAGCAGTCTGAGGCTAATACGTGGTCTCAGAAGAGTTAGGACATGCTAGACCAGACCCTTTTCTCCTTCAAGTATATTGAGACACCAGGTTGTGGGTGCTCAGCAATTTCTGGCACTGTTTTGTACCAGGAGGAAATCATAATTTTCTTTTTCTATTTGTACTACTTCAGGATCATTGGTCCCTTGTAGCCTCCCCAGCCCACTATAGATTTTCCCCATGTCATAGTCACTATGTAATTAATGGATTGACCTAAGTGCTGAATTGTGACAAGCCACAAGAACCACATAAGAGTAGGCTTCCCTCACCAGTAGGCATTATAGACGACGGGGTTCATTGCTGAGCTTGAAGTCCTGGGATCGGAGTTCCCATCTTGGCTCAGCCCCTTGCTAACTGTGACCTTGGCCAAGTCACTTAACCTCTCTGGGCCTTCCTATGAAAAATAAGGGGGTTGAACTAGATGGCTTCTAGAGTCCCTGTAGATGTTAAGTCTGTGACCAGGCTCAGTTAGGGTAGAAGAAAGCCCCTCTTACCTATGTCCATTTCTCTCCAGGATGCTTTGCTGCGGCGTGCTCACCCTCCTCCTCAGCTGGGCCTCCCTGGCCGCAGACACAGCCGCTGCAGTGGTGAGTCACCGGTAGCGTGTGTGTATTTTGTATGCATGGCGGGGGTGTGTGTCTGTCTGTCTGTCTCCCTGTCATTTCCTCTCACCTCTACAGAGCTTAGCAGGCCAATGTGAATAGAATGTGTGAATCTGACTTCTCCAATTATTCCTTAGAAATGACCTAAAAGGGAAAATAAACATGGCTGAAGTCCAAACACCCTGCTTCTGGGGTTCTAGTTGGACTTCTGTGGTGTCAGTCTCCCCTCTCTCTGATGGAATCCTAAAATATCAGAGCTGGATGGAACTTGAGAGGTCAGCAACTCAGGTCTCTCATTTGACAAATAAGAGAAACTGAGGCCTGGAGAAGTCAAATAACATAACTAGGTTCACACAGAAAATTATCAGCAGATCTGGGATTGAAACCCATGTTTCTTCACTCTGTGTCTATCCTACACTTCTATGTTATGTCCTGGTGATTGCTGGTTAAGTTTTGGTGACTTTTTCTGGGGAGCAGGATTTGGGGGTGCGGTGGGGAGGAAGCTAACAGCTGTGGTAAGAGAGGCAGCTCTACCCTTGAGACTTAATTGATCCCCTATTGGCTGGCTGAATAGAATGACCCACAGTGGTATGTGTAGGTGAGTCAGTAGGAAAAAACACTGGACTAGGTAAAAAATCCCAGGGACTGGGTTCGAGTCCCAGCTCTCAGCCACTTGTGTGACCTTCACTTCTCTGGGCCTCAGTCTCCATATCTGTAAAATGAGGAGGTAGAACTAGATGAACCCACGAGTTCCTTTCAAGTCTACATGCATGAGCCTGCCAGGTGTTCCCTGTTTCAGAAGGTGACGTTGTTCGTCCTTCGTTTTCAAAGAGGACCGATGACTTGGAGAGGGGATGTCTAGACCTAGCCTGAATTGGATTTAAGTGAGGCAGAACTGCTCAAAATCGTCAGCCTCACTCTCTCCTCCCAAGGCTTCTGAGACCAGTGATAGGACAGAGCAAAGATGAAGGGGGTGACGTTTGATCCTCCCCAGAGGAGGGGTATGAGGAGTTAGAAAGTTGAAACTGTCCTCCATTTCCACCGGGTGGCACCATAGTGCACAGAGCGCTGAGCCTGCGGACGAATCTGAGTTCAAATCCAGACTCAGAGACTTACTGGCTGTATGACCCTGGGCAAATTCCTTAGCCTCGGATGGGGATTTCTGTAAAAGGGGGTAAAAAATAGTCCCCCCTCCCCCTGGTTGTTGGGAGGATCAAATGAGAGAAAGAGCTACAGGAGGGATCGATGCTAGTACCCCATTTGAGCTCCTGTGGACTGGGGTGGGAGGGTGTCTTCCTGAGCACCCTTACAAAGGGAGCTTCTTGGGGGCAGAGACTATTTTCACCTTCCTATGCACCACCTCAGTGTTTGACACTGTGCCTGTTAGATATCTCCCTGGGCAGCTGGGTGGTGCAACAGATAGAACTCCGGGCCTGAAATCAAGGAGACCTGAGTTCAAATCTAGTGTCAGACGCTTACTAGCTGTGTGACCCTGGGCAAGTCACTTTACCCTGTTTGCTTCAGTTTCCTCATCTGTAAAATGAACTGGAGAAGGAAACGGCAAACCAGTCCAGTATCTTGGCCAAAAAAACTCCAAATGGACTCACAGAGAGTCGAACACAAATGAAATCATACAACCAGCCTCCCTGAATGTACCTCTATGGTGGCCTATCAGAAACTAGTTTTGAAGTCATGAAACTTAAGTTGGAGTAGAAGTACTGGCATGTCCTAGCTGTGTGGCTTTAGGCAAGTCACTCTGAGCCTCAGTTGTCTCGTTTGTAAAATGGAAACAATCATATTTGTACCAACCTGGCCTTAAATCCTGTCCTGTCATTCGCTGATCCTCGGCAAATCCTTAACCTCTGTCAGCATCAGTGTCCTCAGCTCTTAGGGTTGTGCTTGCAGCAGGCATTTTTTCCCATGGTGGTAGGGGTAGGGGTAGGGTTAGGCAGCTAGATGGTGCAGTAGATAAAGCTCTGGGCCTGGATTCAGGAAGACCTGAGTTCAGTTACTAGTCATATGATCCTGGGTAAGTCACTTAACCTCTGCACACTTCAGAGTCGGAATCAATAAACATTAATTAGGCGCCTACTAAGTACTGTACTACATACACTGTGCTAGGTGCTAGGGATAAATAAAAGGCAGAAGACAGCCCCTGCTGTCAAAGATCTCATAATCTAATGGAAGAGGGTTACACATGAAAAGTTGCTGAGGGGAGGCAGGGAAAGCTGCTTAAATGATGGAGGATCTGGGAGGAGCTATCCAAACTTTACCCTTCACTCTCTAATCAGAGAAGGGGACAGGGGAACAGTGTACTGAGGTGTAGGGTCTAAAAAATGTCCAGTCTGCAATAAAAGAAACTGAGGCAGAACTCTAAGCTAATAACCATTTATTAAAGGGACCTGACCCCTTTTGATGAATGGGACCTCAAATTTCTCATGATCTGAGATGCCCCCTTCCCCAGGGCCTTAGTTTTATAGTGCCTGATATCCAGACAATACAGATGAAGCAAACTAAAAACAGAGTCTCATTGGTTGATAGATCTTGGCCTTGACCCTCCAGGAGGGTCTTCATAAAATAAAGAATCCCGTTGAGTGACAAACATTGTATCTTGACCTTCCTACTGAGCTGACAAGCAGACCCATGGGCTGGGCTGGTAAACAGATGTTAAAACATCCATGGGCCAGTGGGCTGGTAGACAAGCAGGCCATGGGCTGGCAAACAGGGTCACTTGTTGGCCAAGTGCTCATGGCCATCTCCCCATATTGGGCAGTAGAGGGGTGATGAAGGACAGAGGGGCAACAAAAATAGCTGGAGGACTTTCCATGTCATTGAGTCATCTCTGCAACATTGGGTTTGGTCCCCTTCTCAGCAGGAAGCAAGGATCCAGGTCCTCTAGTTAGCTTCCTATTGTTAAGCAAGCGGATTTCATTACAAGCAAGTGAATTTAAAATCTCATAGTTTAAAGTTTGGGACGTATTATAAGAAAGAGCCTATCTAATTTAATTATCTCCAAAGGTAAACTATGTGTTAATTTGGACTTTCTTATCCTAATGTTAGTTGATTAACTAAATGTGTCTTGATAGACAAGTGTAATGCTAATAATTACTAATAATCACTACCCTCTATGGAACCATACTAAACTAATTAATTCTGATTGGAATAAAATAGGAGTGTAATTAAAATCCTCTGTCACAAGAGGTATGAGTTTCACAGCCAATTCCATCTTACAGGATGGTGAGTTTCCTCAGTTTCCTCAGCTGTACAATGGGAATCATAGGAGCACCTACCTCCCAGGGCTGTTGGGAGGATCAGATAGGATGTTTACAAAGCTCTTAGCATAGTGCCAGACACATGGTAAAGGGCTTAATAAATGCACATTTCCTTCCTCCCAAATCAGTTCCCCTTGCACACAGCAATATTACGATCTGTAACCTGAGAATAAGAGTTTAATTCACTTCCCTCCCAGGGTTACTCCAGTGACCAAATGAGATGGTGTAAGCCTTAAAACACAATAAAAACGTCAGTTATTTGTGCTGCTGGTGGTAGTGAGTCTGACGGAGGGAAGCTGGGTTGGGAGGGGCCTCGGACAGGAAGGGCCAGTGGATGCCAGCAGAAGAGAGGGAGGCTGAGAGGGATAGAACCAGGGGAGGCTGCCCACTAAAGCAGCAAACTCACAGCTCCCTGACTCTTATTGACATATTAGTAAATGGAGAAGCGTGAGTGTGAGGGGAATTAGCAAATTGCCAGGCTGTTCTTCTGTCCTGAAAGCCTGGTACCAGGACAGCCTGTGAGTTACTTGCAGATTCCAGCTTGTACCAGCTGATTCCCCGCTTTTTGGGAGGTGGGGGAGGAGCCTTTTTCCCAATTAGTTCTAAGGAAACAAGTCCTGATTTAATCGCTTGCATTCCTCTGAGACCAAGAGAGTGAACTAGAGATGCCATTTCCCTAATGAGTTTAGTCAGGCCTTTGTGTGAGAGCCGAGCAGAGAAAGACCAGCTGAATGGGTCTTTGATAGGATTTGAAATACAGATGCCTTTTAAAAGGAAGTGGTGGGAGGAGGAGATGGGGAGGGGATGTGATGCTGTCAATGAGTTATTGTGTAAGAGCTTTTGTGTTGCCTCCAGAGCTGAAGCCTAACCCTCTCAGCCTAGTTGCTAAAGCAGTGTGGCCAGAAGACCAGCATTAATGTGTATTGCACTGACCCCATCCTCAACTCGACACCCCCAACCCCCACCTCACCAGCAGTTACACTCTGCTGCCTAGGATTGAGCCCCCATCCGTGGTGTTTCATTCTTGGTATTTAACCTGATGAAGAGTAGTGGAAAGAACACTGCACTTGAGAATCAGAAACCTGACACCTTGAATGGCTTACCTTTCTGTACCTCAGTTTCTCCCAACTGTGAGTGTATTCTCTGCTCTGCTTCCCTCACAGGGTTGTTTTGAGCATTACAGGAAAGAAGAGGTATGAAAGCTTTGTAAATTTTAATTGGGACAGAAATTTTTTTTGCTTGACTATGCATATGTACAAGGGTTTGAGTTTTTTTCCCTTGTTGGGGAGAGAGTAGGTGGGTGTTTGTTCATTGAAAACATTTAATCGAGGCTAAAAGGTATTCCTAGGTGACAGGGGCCAGACCTGTGATTTCATTGTTAAGGGGAATTCTAAGATAACTCCCTTTTTTGGTACAGGTTATATCTTATAGTCTTAGAGAGCTGTCTCTAGCAGAGAGGTTAAGTGACCTACCCAGGGTCATACAGCCAGTAGATTGTCCGGGTGGTAGTAGAACTCAAGTCTTTCTGGCTTCAAAGCTAGTTCTCAGTGAGCTATGCCAAAAGTAAAAGCGATATATTTCCATTCTAGAAGTATGAGATGAAAAATACATTTTAGAAAGGAGTCAGAGAGTTTTAGTTTGTAAAACCCTAAAGAGGAAAACATTTGTAATGTAGAAGAAGCCAAGTCAACCAACGTTTATTAAGTACCTACCTGGGCTCAGCTAACTGTCAGGGATACAGAGGCAAAAACAACCCTTGCCTTCAAGGAGGGCGCCATTTCCCTAATGAGTTTAGTCAGGCCTCAAGGATGAGTGAAATACCTGGTAAGCAATTATGTACAAACAAGCATATGCTGGGTAATTGAGAGTTGATCTCTGGGGAAGGCGATTCTGCTTGGCCCCAGAGGGCCACTGTAGGAGCAGTGGGTATTTCTTGTAGAGAGGCAGATCTCAACCTGATAGAAGAAAAACCTTCTAACTCAGTAAATTGGGTGCTCCCTGTCACTGAAAGTTTTTATATAGAGACTAGATGACTACTTGTTGGGGTCATGATTTAAAGGGAATTCCTGCCTGGGTATAAAATTGAAGTTTTTTGAAGCCCTCTGAAGTTCTCTTGAACTACTACCACCACCACCACCACCACCACTACTACTGCTATTACTCCTACTGCTGCTACTACTACTAGCTAACATTTATTAAAATACCTACTATGTTCCAGATACTGGAACTTTACAATTATTGCTTCATTTGATCCTCAAAACAGCTCTGGGAAGTAGGTGCCATGATTATCCCCATTTTACACATGAGGAAACTGAGACAGACAGGTAAAATGACTTGCCCAAGGTCACACAGCCAGTAAATGTCTGAGGCTGGATTTGAACTCAGGTCTCCTTGACTCTAGGCCTGGCGCTCTATCTCCTTTGCCTTCTTAACTACCCTTAGAGCATCTGTGAGTCTGTAGGCTCATAGATCAAGAGCTGAAAATAACCCCAGAGGTCTTATGGTCCATTGCTTTTTAAGGCAAGATTGAGTGACTTGCCCAGGGTCACAGAGGTGTACTAAGTGTAGGGGGCAGGATTCGAAACCATGTCCTCTGACTCTGGAGGCAGGGCTTTTTAAGTGCAAGTCAAACAGGATCTCTTCATTTTCTCTGCATCATAGACCCCTTGGGCAGCCCTTCTCAGCATGCTTTTATATGCCTACAATAAAACAGGGAGGATCGCAAAGGAAACCAGTAATACTGAAATGCATTTATTAAAATATTTAAAAGTTCCTGGACCCCACATTGAGAACCCCTGTACAAAAGAAGTCTGTAACTAGTTGGTGGAGTTGCCAAGCTTGTGTCTTCCTGTAGGTTATTGGAGGCAATTCCCCATGTGTTTGCGCTCCCTTTCTTAGTCAGCCAGCTAGAAATTTTCCAGTTTGGGCTGATTATTAGGTAATTTCTTCCACGGGCACCAGCTGTGACCTCACTCACTTGTCTTCATTAGCAGGAGACAGACACCTGAGGCTTCATGGTGGGGGGTGGGGGGTGGCACACCCTGCACCCTCTCCCCTTACTCGAACCCACCCCTACGGCAGACAGCATCCTCAGGGAAGGTGGGCAAGGCAGGGATTAACTGTAATGTCTATGGCTACAGAGAAACAGGATTGGCCTTGAGAAGGCAGAGCCAGGTCGTACCAAGAAAATATCCCAGCTGACAGCTGTGGCCATGAGGCCACTGACCCTGCTTGGCTTCTAAAACTCACCCAGAAAAATGACTTGTTATTAGGCAGCTTGACCAATTTCAGGGAACGTGCTTTGTTAGAAGTACCTTTTTAGATGTTTGCTGGGAAGTATATATATATATATATATATATATAGAGAGAGAGAGAGAGAGAGAGAGAGAGAGAGAGAGAGAGAGAGAGAGATAAACATATGTGGAAAGAGCTCTACATATACACACATACATACATGTATGTATGTGTATGTACATATATTCAACACATTTTTTTAAATAAGAAGGAAAGGAAAAAAGTAGGTTCAGAAGAGGAGTGGAAACCCCTGGTACTTGATCTGATCTCCTTTTTTAGGTGTATTTTTAAGGTGTATTTTCATTCTCCCTCCCCCAAGCACAATCTCTCCCTGTCTTCCTTTCTCTAAGTAAACTTAACACTAAATAAAATGAGTATTTCCTATGTACTGTAGAAGAAACAATAGGAGAAAATTATACATGGAACTGGACATCTCTATCATGCAGCATTGGCTTTTCTTTTAAAGTCTCTCATAAGTACAACATGTAACTTTCTGCTTGCCTGTGATTTCCTTCTGGCATTCTCTCCTCTTTACAATTTGAAGTGGAGGAAAGATGGAGAAAATAACTCATCTTTAACCTTGCTTTCCTCCCACCTCCCCACTCTGCCTACTGGGGGGAAAAAAGAAATACAAAATTTTCCTAACAAATATACATAGCGTAACAAACTGCCCAGTCAACCAGGTCTGAAAATATATGTCTCGTTCTATATTAAATCCATCACCTCTCTAGAGGTGGGTAGCATGCTTCATCATTGCTACTCTTTCTATTGCTTTGGGGAGAGCATCATAGGAAAGGAGATAGAGGGAGGAAGAAGGCCTTCATGGTGTGGCTTCTTGCCAACCTAGATTATCATAGATATTAATTATTTTATCAGTTATTTGTAATTGCTCTATAAAGCACTGTTCATTCTCTCTCCTGCAACATTGCAAAATGCTTAGCTGGTGTGTGTGTGTGTGTGTGTGTGTGTGTGTGTATGTATGTATATGTATACACAGAACACAGATAGATGGCAGCTATATACAAAATTGAATTGTTGCTGTGCCCCACTGCATTGGTATATGGCTCGCATTGCTTCTATATCAGGACAGAGCATGTGACAGCTAGCCTGTTACACCAGTGGAGATGGGATAGGGATCTTGGCCAGAGAGTGTTCAGCTGTGGGTAGGAGCTAATTCCCTACGTTGGAATGGGGCCACTGCAATAACAGGCCTGGATACAGCAGCTGCAGAAGGTCATAAACAACTCCCTATTGCCCCAGGCACTGGTCCCTTTTATCCCAAAGCCCTCGCCCCACCCAGGCACCACTGTCACCCTGCACTAGACTTATGGGGTCATGGCTTCTTGGAATCCTCCCTATCACAAGGGCTCCCAGTTACATGAAGATCATGGTCCAAGTGGAAAGAGCGCTGGCTTTGGGTCAGAGGACAGACAGCTCACAGGACTGTAGTAGATTTAGAACTGAGAGATCATCTAATCCAACCCACTCGATTTATAGAGGAGGAAAGGAAGAACCAGAAAGCCTGGATTGCTAGTGTAGGGTCAAATAGTATATTTTATATTTGATTCTTTTTTGTTAGGGGGAAAGGTAGGTTAATTAGGATTAAGTGACTTGCCCAAGGTCACACAGCTAGTAAGTGTGTCAAGCGACTGAGGCTGGATTTGAGCTCATGTCCTCCTGACTCCAGGGCCGGTGCTCTACTCACTGTGCCACTTAGCTGCCGTGATAGTATATTTTAAGGAGCCAGGATTGGGAAGCAGGTCTTCTGGCTTCTACGATCAATGGAATTATTGTTACCAGGTCCTGCTAGACCCACGCTGCAGCTCTGCCGTTGGGACCTTGGACGCGTCACTCAGCCTCTCTATGCCTCAGTTTCCCACTTTGTAAAATAAAAGGCGTGTTCTAGATGACCTCTAAGGTCCCTTCTTGGCTCCAAATCTACCATGCCATTAAAGATTGTTTTTGCTGAGGAAGAATAAAATGCTAAATAAAAGCTCTAAAGATAAATAAATAAACCGGCCATGCCGTGTGGATTACCGAAGTGCTCGCCTGTGAAATAGGCAGCACAGGTGTTAGTATCTGCTATTTGCAAATTATGATAATAAGTGTCAGGAGTCTGGATGCGAACCCAGCGCTCTCTTTGCCCAAGGTCACAGAGTGAGTCAGTGGCAGGCCAGGACCAGATCCTCACCCCCCTGACACCCACAGCAGAGAAAGTGCTGGCCTGGGAGTCAGGAAGACCTGAGTTCAGTTACTCGACACTTAGTAACTGTGTGATCCTGAGCAAGTCACTTAACCTCTGCCTCAGTTTCCTCCATTGTAAAATGAGGATAGTAATAGCACCTACTTCCAGGGTTGTTGTGGGAATGAAATAAGATAAGAACCGTAAAAGCATGTGACACATTGCCTGACACATAAGCACACAAATGCTTATTCCCTCCCCTCCCCTCACCCAGTATTTCCTTTCCTTACACACTGCCTTCTCAGGAAATCCCTTGACTTTAAGATGAGTTCTGTCCTGGTTTGCCCTTCACAAAGAGGAATTAAGGGAATAATGAGGTTCTACATCAGGTGGTAGAGAGGATTTGTTTTAATTAAAATTTGTTTCCATCAATGAAGTTCCATCTTGCTCTCTCCTACCTTCCCTTTCCCCTTCCTGTTAAGTGAGAAAGAAAAATAAAACCCCTGTTCTAAACATAGATAATTAAGCAAAACGAATTTCTGCATCGGCCCTGTCATACATCTATGAGTGTATGTATACGTACACGTGTATTCATGTGTATATATGTCTCATTCTTCATTCTGAGTCAGTCGCTTCTCTGTCAGGAGGTAAGTGAAATGTTTTATCATGAGTCCTGGTAGAGAGATTTTAGAAGAAATAGAGAAGATGCCCTCTCTGATCCCAGAGGAATAGATAGTTTGGTTGGGTAGGCAGAGCACAGATATATGAAAATGACTTAGACACACATGGCTGCAGTCTCTAACATATTACTCTCTCGTGGCACCGGGCAGAGTGTTTTGTTTTGTGAGCTTTGGACCCTGTAATTTTCCTTCGAAACCTACTTTTCCCTCGCTCTCTTGGTTTCTGGGGGGATGGAGGGGAGGGAACAGGAGAGCTGCCTTTAGGTATTTGAAGGGCTGTCAAGTAGAAGGATTCATTTTATTTTGTTTGGCATCGGATGACAGAACTAATAGCAATGGGTAGAAGTTAGAGAAAGGTAGATTTTAGTTTGAAAAAGAGAAAATTTTCTGTTAAAGTTATCCCAAAGGGCCATGGGCTGGTTCAGAAGATAGTGGGTTCCTTATCATCAAAAGTCTTCTGGTAAAGGCTGAAGTGTTGGTGGTATTGGAAAGGTGGGTTTCTGCTCAGTTACAAGTCAGACTAGATGACTGGAAGTCTCTTCCTTCTAGCTTTAAGGTTCTGTCGTTCTTTACCACAGGGCACCAGTGATTTCTGCATAGCTCCAGACAAGTTTATCCTGAATGTCACCGAGGGCCAGATAAGCACAGGTAAGGGATGGGATAGGATGAATCAATGCAAAAAAGCCAAATTATGTCCAGTGAGTTTAGGCTGGTGATCACTCCTTCCTTCTTTCTATGCATTTCACCCTCCTTTCCCTTCCCCCATCTTTGCTGGAATATGTGGTTGCCTGGTTTTCTATTCTCTTCAGTCATTCTTTTCCTTCTGATGGTTTGCTCTCCAACACCTAGGACAGAGCCTGGTGCATAATATGTGGTGGTTGTCTTATTTGCTCGCCTGATCTCCAAAAAGAGCAGCCTCAGCAAAGCATTGTTGAAGGGAGGTAATCTGTCTGGCTCTTGGGAAGAAAGCTGACTGAAAAACAGCGGGAGAGCCATTGGATTGCCAATGGGTGGATGCCCAATTTTAGGACCTTTATCACAGCCAGTGTCTTTGCTTTTCAGAGATAACCCGTTACTACCTGTACTGCAGCCAGGGCCCCAGTAACCCATTCCAACAGGTATGCACATCCTTCCCTCCCCCCTGTTCCTCTATGACATCACAGTTTCCATCAAATATCCCACCATCACCACCAGCATCTTGATCAGTAAAAATAAATTTATGTAGTTTCTAGGGCTTTGTTTGCTGCCACCTCATTTTTGTCCTTTAGAGAAAGAGATTTGTTCAGTTTCTTCATCTTTACAATAGCAGCTACATCCTAGGTTGTTGATCACATGAGATCTTATCTATGAAGTGCTTTGTAAACCTTTGAGTATATATATACATAAGCATATATATATATACATAAACATATACATATACATAAGTATATGTAAGTGTTATAATATCCATTATTGTCTTCTGGGGCAATTTGTGCTGGGAAAACATACAATGGATTTTAGGAACCCTCAGAACTGAAGAGGAAGGAAATCTCAGAATCTCAGTGCTAGCTGGAAGGGGGTAGGCAGGATTGGGGATGCTCTGGTGAATTCATTCCAAGGGTCAATATTGACTCATGGGGAGGGTTGAACCACAGGGTTCATAATGGCAGGGTCCCTAAAATGATCCCGGTAGATCCTTGGCTCCTCAGTGTGAGGGTGGGGAATAGCCAATGGCATCTAATGGTCTGCTTCTCTCTTGCTTCCAGGCATTGACCGTCTTCCAGCGATCACTGACCACAATGCAGATCCAGGTCCTTGGCCTATTACAGTTTGCAGTGCCCTTGTTCCCCACAGCAGAGGTGAGGAGAGGAAATGTGTATCCAGCAGGAAGTAAGGATGGGGAGTAGGGGTGGCAGGGTGTTGGGAAGAAGGGTAGCATTCATGGCTTTCTAAAGCCTAGGAGGTATGATCATTTAGTCCATCTGCTTCCAGAGAGGGTCATATAGTAGAATGAGGACTGACAAAGCCCCTTTGGGTACCGCACCAAATCTAGCCTGATAATCTATTTTACCATGGCACCAGTTGATGTTTGAGAGGTTTTTTTTCCCCCCTTTCCCTCATGCTCTCTCAAATGGTTAGGAATGTGCTGAGGATTATCTCAGTCTTTATAGGCTGTTAAAATACTGCCTCTGTGCTAAACTTTCTGTGTGATCTTCAACAAATCACGCTTTGCCTGTCTGAGCTTCAATTTCCCCATCTGGAAAATGAGGGGGTTGGACAGAATGGCCTCTGAGCTTCCTTCCAATTCAAACTCACACCCTGTGATCACATCATGACCCGCCAGCTGCCTGTAACTCAGAGCACCCAAGAACCTCAGCTAGAAACTAAGGCCCCAACGCACCCTTTTCCCCTTCCCCCTCCCTTTCTCCACCAGATCTCTGGAGCAAGATTCCCACTTGCATGGGCCAGACTTGCTTTCCAGTATTTGGATGCTGAGAACATATAATGCATCCTCTCTCCATCCTTCTTCCTTGTGGGTTGGCTCCTTCCTCCTGGTTTTTAAAGCTCGTTTGCAAAAGCAGGCTTATTGTTGCAACCCTAAACCTTGTCTCCTCCCCACTTCAGAAAGACCTTCTTGGGATACAGCTGCTGCTGAACTCATCTGAGTCCAGCCTCCACCAGCTGACTGCCATGTTAGACTGCAGAGGCCTGCACAAGGTATACTAGCTGGGGAGGAAAGGATGGGGCCACACTGTAGGATTAATGACTTTACCCCGAGCTAGGGTGACAAATGGAGAGTTGGCAGGTGGGGAGCAGTTGCCTTGAGACCTAGGCTAGGTTTCACCATGAAGGGACTATAGCTGTAGAGTAAAGGGGAGGGTGTTGGGGTTCATGAGTCTCCTGAGATTCCTCCCAGCAGCTGGGAGAAAGAGGCTCTGAGTAAATCGCTAAAGCCTTCTGTTCCAGGGAGTGATGAGTCACAGCCCCATATTGCAGACACACGATCCCCAGCCTACCCAGCTGTTCTCCTGGAGAGTTAGGGTCTCAGCCTTTCTGTTATCATCAAAAAGCATTGTTTAAAGACCTGTTTGCACAAAGAAAACAAGAGAGACCCAATCCATGCTCTCCAAAGAAGCCCCATTTCTGTAGAAAGAGAACATATATGTATTTGTGTGTATATGTGAGAGAAAGAAAGAGACAGAGAGAGAGGGAGGGAGGAAGAGAGTTTCCTCTAGAACAAAAGTTTCAGATCCCTATGACTTAGATAAAACCTAAAGAGTTTTCTGAGACATGAGGACCTTAAGTGACTTGCTCAAGTCTTCCCAGCTCCAAGCTCAGGCTCCATCCACTCAATATACCAATATAGGGAATGCACAGTTGAAAGAAACCTAGATTCAAATTTCAGCTCCTCTGCTTAGTACCAGTGTGACATTGGGCAAATCACATAATCTCTAAGGAGGGGGTTAAACTAGATGGCCTTTAAAGTTTCTTCAGGATCTAAATATAAGGCTGTGTTGGTTGTTCAGTCATGTCCAACTCTTTGTGGCCCTATTTAGGGTTTTCTTGGCAGAGTTCTTGGAGTGGTTTGCCATTTCCTTCTCTGGCTCATTTTACAGATGAGGGAACTGAGGCAAACAGAGTTGCCCAGGGTCACTCAGCTAGTAAGTGTCTGAGGCTGGATTTGAACTCAGGAAGAGTCTTACTGCCTCCAAGCCAGGTACTCTATGCACTGTGCCATCCAGTTGCCCCAAAAATATAAGATAGCAGGAGACAATGAACTGGTCTGTGACTACATGAAAATACTCTTATCAATTACCTACTTTAGAGGAAAGGGTAGGAAGAAGTACCTTGAGTTGTCATATCCAGAATGAGTTTTGCCTCCATTTTCCCCTCCCTTTCCAGGATTACCTTGATGCCCTAATTGGTATCTGCTATGATGGCGTGGAAGGGCTGCTCTATCTTGGCCTGTTCTCCTTCTTGGCTGCCATGGCCTTCTCGACCATGATTTGTGCAGGGCCTCAGGCCTGGAAATATTTGGTTGTGAGGTAGGTTTACTGGAGAAAGAAGAGTGGAAGTCTCCTATTTCTCTTCTCTGCAAAGGGATGAGGAAGAATGTGATGACCGCTCTGAGTCCTCTGCTCTGAAAATATCCAGGAAATTTTAGAATCATTAATGTGGAGAGTTGATGGTGACCATAGTGGGGTTGGTTTGGGGAATGCTTTTACATAAGTTAGACCATGGTACTTTAGTCTTTGAGCTGCCCCTCTTCTTAGGGATGAATTCCTCTGATGTTCAGCTTTAAAAGGTAGTTAGAAGAAACCAAGATGAAGCTAGACAGCTGTCTGGGACACACCATCTGCCAGGAAGCGGTGCAGACGGCATGCCCTAGACAGCTCCTTTTTGTTGCCACCCTTCATTGCCTTGCGTTACATGAGACCTTACATTATAGAATGAATGAGGGGAGTGGGGATTTAATACTAGAGTACCCTTATCAATCTCATTTCTCCCTGCTTCCCACTGCTGCCCACACTTTCTCTAGCAACCGAGCAAGATAATTTGTAATGTTTGCTAAGCATAATAGAGATGCAAAAATGGAAAGATAGGTGAACTGAATATGCATTTTAAAAAATTAGAAATTCAACAAATAAACCTAAAATAACCACAAAAGAGAAGTTATTAAAGATTAGAGGAGAAATAAATTGGGAACAAATAACAGATTATAAATAAAAATAAAAGCTGGGTCTCTGAAAAGGCTACTAAAATTGATCAACCCCTAGCTAATATGATTAAAAAGAAGAAAATGGAAAATTGAATCAATAAAATAGCAAATGAACAAATTGAAATCACAGCAAAACAGAAGACATAATAAGAACAATTACAACATATCGTGATCGATAATTATGTGCTAAGAAAATTGCGAACACAAATGAAATAGGAAAAGGCCTTTAAAAATATAAAATGCTCAAGCTATCAGAAGACTAGTTAGAAATCTTAAATAACCCAATCTCAGAAGAGGAAATAAATTTAGCTGTAAAAGAACTAGCAAAGAACCATCCTAGTCCTGATGGATTTTCAGGAGAATTCTATCAGACTTGTAAAGAACAGTTAGTACACAAATTATTCTCAAAAATTGAGAAAGAAAGCACCTAACCAGAATCCTTTTATGAGACAAATATAGCCCTAATACCTAAACTAGGGAAGGATAAAACACAAAAAGAAAACTACAGGTCAATATCATTAATGAACATTGACTCAAAAATTTTAAACAAAATCCTATCAAACAGATTATAGCAATTTATCCAAGAAATCATCCATTTCATGTTCAATTGGGTTTTATACCAGCAATGCAAGAATGGTTGAAGATTAGGAAAACAATCAACTTAATTAATTACATTAAAAACTAAAATATCTAAAACCACATGATGATTTCAATAGAAACAGAAAACTACCTTTGACAAGTACATTTTTTAATGCAAAAAACACTCCAAAGTATAACCATAGAGGGACCTTTTTTAATATCATAAAAAGCATCGATCTAAAATCAAAAGCAATGGGAATACATTCGAACCTTTTCTAATAATACAGGCATGAAGCAAGGATTCCCATTCTCCTCATTTATCAATATAGTTCTAGAAATTCTAGCAATAGCCATAAGACAAGAGAAGAGAATTAAAGGAATAAAGATAGGTAAGGAGGAGGTAAAACTACCCCTGTTTACTGATGATATTTGGAAAATCTTAGGAAATCAGCAAAGCTACTGATTGAGATCATAGCTTCAGCAAAGTTGCAGCCCACAAGATAAATCCTGATGAGCAACAGCATTTCTATTAATACTAGCAAAACACAAGAAGCAGTAATAGAAAGGAAAGTCCCATTCCAAATAACCACAAAATGCATAAAATATCTGGGGATCAACCTCCCAAAGCACACAAAAGACTGTTATAGATTCAATTACAAAGTACTCCTTAAAGAAATAAAGAATGCAAATAGCTAGATGAATATTCAGTGCTCATGAAAATGAAAATACAACCAAAATTAATTTACGCTTTTGATGCCAAACCAATCAAATTACCAAGGGAATACTTTAGGGAACTTGATAAATCAAGAAATAATAAAATTCCTTTGGAAAAGCAGATCTAGAATAGCAAAGGAAGTGATGAAAAGAAATAAGGTGAAGAGAGAATAGCACCTCCGGACCTCAAATTATGTTATAAAGCAGCAGTCATCAAAACCATCCGGTATTGGTTAAGGAATAGAGGGAGATTAATAGAACAGACCAGATAGACAAGGGAGATTCAGAAGTAATAGAAGTCAATAATCCATTATTTGACAAAGTGGAAAACATAAATTACCTAAGGAGAAACTTCCTATTTGATAAAAACTGCTAGGAAAACTAGAAAGCAGTCTGGCAGAAATTAGGCTTAGACTAACATCTTATACCATAATCCACAAAACATTCAAAATGGATACATGACCTCTATATTAAGGATCATGCTATTAAAACATTAGAAGAGGAACAGGTCACATATTTTTTAAAGCTATGGGTAGGAAATGTATTCTTAACCAAACAAGAAGTAGAAGCCAACAAAAGATAAAATAGATAACTTTGATTGCTTGAAACTGAAAAGCTTCTGCACAGACAACATTAATTAATTAGGATAAGAAGGGAAGTGGTCAAATGGGAAAGAAGTCTTTATCCAATTTCTCTGATAAGAGTTCGATATCCAGGATATATATGGATATGTGTGTGGGGGGGGGGGTATACGTATATATACGCATATATTGTGTGTGCGTGTATGACTAATATCCTTTTCCCAGTAGATGAATGGTCAAAGGATATAAACAGTTCTCCAAAGAACTGCAAAATATTCACAAATACATGAAAGAATGCTCTAAAATCACCAATGAGAGAAATGCAAGTGAAAACAACCCTAAGGTTTTACCTCACACCTTGCAAGTTGGGAAAAATGACAACAATGTGGGGGAAGTTGTGGAAAGATAGGCATAGTGATATGTGAATTAGTGTGAATTAGTACAACCATTTTGGAAAGCAATTTGGAATTATGCAAATAAAGTGACTAAAATGTCTATATCCATTGATCCAGAGACCCAAGTACTGGGCTGCATACTCTAAGAAAGCCATGAATAAGAAAAAAGTCCCTATATAATCCAAAATATTTATAAAAGTGGTTTTTTTGTGATAGCTAAGAATTGGAAACAAAGTAAATCCCCAACAACTGGGGAATAACTAAGCAAATTGTGTTATATACATATAATGGAATATTATTGTACTGTAAGAAATTCTATATGTGATAAATACAGAAAAGTATGGAAAGATCTTTATGAACTAATGCAGAGTGAAGCAAACAGAGCCAAGAAAACAATATATACAGTAACTGCCTCAATGTAAATGGAAAGAAAAGCAAAAGTAAATGTAACAAAGTTATAGAGATCAAACAGGACCCAAATGAGAAGTATGAGGAGACACCCCCATGTTGTCCCTTCAGAGGTAGGGGGATAGCTGGAGATAGGTAGATGGAGCATGTGTTAAGCACTCGCTATATGCCCGATACTGTGCTAAACCCGGGAACACAAATAGAAGAAAAAGAAAGCATGTAGGGGAGAACTGAGAAGCCCGGGGTGTGCAGAGAAGGGAAGGTATTCACATGGGAAAGTGGAGAGGAGGGCTGGGGCATCATGGGCTGGTCCAGCTTTGAAGGACGCAGGCTGGTTGGCATGGGTGCTAATGGAGGCAGGACCTGAAATAGAGGTTCTGGGAGGAGCTCACCAATGAGAAGCAGAAGCCATGGGGGTTAGGGACCTTGCCATGGTGAGGAGAAGGTCCCTGGGGGCTAGAGGTGGAGAGGTGGTCAGAACAAAATGTGGTCCCTGCTTTCAAGGTGTTTGAAATCTAATAGGCAGAGAAGATGTATAAATGTGAAAATAAATGTTATGCTGTCTTGTGTCGCTAGTTAAGTGTCCTATTTAGTAAAGGTAACACGTGAGAAATGACAAAAAAGAAGGAGTATAGATAAGTCCTATAGTTAGAGACAAGGAAGGTCGTCCTGGGCTGTTGTGGTGATGGAAGGCTTCAGGGAGGAAGTGAGTCTTGAATCCTGTTTTATTTGGATAAAGAATGACAAAGGCCTGGTACTCCAGTTGTAGAGAATGATACAAGTGAAAGACCAGACTAGGTTGGAGTGGAGAGTTCACGTAGAGTAGCAGGCCAGATCATGGAAGGCCTTGAATGCCAGGCTAGGGGAACCTAGCATTCCTCCCTACGCTTCTATCTCTGACATGCCATGTTCTGCCTCTTGTTTCAGGGACAGGAGCTACGATGACATTGATGAAGATGACCCTTTCAACCCCCAGGCCCAGCGCATCGCTGCCCACAACCCCACCCGGGGCCAACTCCGAAGTTTTTGTAGCTACAGCAGCAGCCTGGGCAGTCAGACCAGCCTGCATCCCCCAGCCCAGACAGTCTCAAACGCCCCTGTCTCAGAATACATGTGAGGCCAAGGGGACGAGTGGGTTCGGTACCCCCAGCTTCCCCAAGTCCCGAGTTAGGAAAACAAACGATTATACAAAATCCCTTCATAATCTGTTTTGCCTGAAAATAGATGCAGAGGGGTTCTTCCAGGTCTGAGTTCCTATGCTAACAGGAACAGAGAAAATGCCCCTCCGCTACTCTCTGTAGAATGAAAGGGGCATCCTCTGTAAATGGCCTGTGACGAGCTAGCCTTGGGTTGGGGCACCACTGGCCATAGCTTAGAATCATAAAGACAAGATAGGGCTACAAAGAAAGATAGTAAAGGCAACTGAAGAAAAAAATATCACAAGGCAGGAGTTCTTAGCTTGTATCATACACACCTTTTCAGAATAATGTTTTTAAATGCATAAAACAAATGGCATAGAATTACAAAGAGAATAGTTATATTATTATAAAAATTAAAATTTTCTTATAAAAATTATTCAAAAATTTGTTTTTAGGTCCACCGTCCTCAGGTTAAGAAGCTCTAATCCTAGAGACGTCCAGGGGTTTGGGCAGAGGTCCTAACGTGTGCTCACTAGCCATTCCTTCTGTCTGTCTACTTTGTCAGTGACATTTAGCAGCTAAGATATTGCTTTATATCATACCACATCATGTCATACATGATATGATATGACATATTTATATATAATATATATTTATATTTATTATATGTAAATATGTGTAAATTTATATTATAGCATATTATATTATATTCACAAGTCTCTTCTGGATGACCAAAGGACAGGTCTGGGTGTTTAATAGGCATTTCTAGATGGAGAGTTATTGGGGCTACCACACATGCCCTATCTCCCTATCTGGGCATCTCACTTCTGAAGTGGTCCCTCCCTCCTATACCTTCTTTGTTTGTACCTTCCTCTCCCCTTTTGTTTTCACCTTCCCCATCGGTTTTTCTCTTTCTTGTTCCCCCTCCTAAACAGTCTCTTCCAACCTTGCAGGAACCAGGCGATGCTCTTTGGTGGAAATCCTCGCTATGAAAACGTCCCGCTGATTGGAAGAGCATCTCCTCCCCCCACGGTACTCTGCTGAAGCTAAGTCATGGCAATAAATTCCCCTCTTCCTCAACCTTTCCTTTTGAAGGGAGGGAAAGTGGAGGAGAAGGGGGTGGAGACCCCACAGTGACTGGACCAGTGACCACCCTCTGGCATCCTTTAGAGTAGATCACATGATATGTAAAGAGTCCAAAATATTCAGAGGACTCCTGGGTAGGGATATTGCCTCAACTGATGAAAGTTGGCACCTTATCTGTAATTTATATGTAGTCTTGGGGAATTTAGTAGATCAGAGGGGTCAAACAACTACTAACAACACTCCCCTGCAACCAGATAAAAATGTATATAAACAAAACAAAAAAATACAGTAGAACATAGATAATGTTAACGTGGTTTTCTAAGTCAATAAGCCACTTACAGAGATTATTTAAAAAGGCAGCTAGGTGGCTCAGCGGATAGAACACTAGACCTGGAGTCAGAAAGACCTGAGTTCAAATGTATCCTCAGATGCTTCCTTTGTGACCTTGGGCAAGTCACTTAACCTTTCTCTCCCTCAATCCACTGGAGAAGGAAATGGCAAACCACTCCAGTATCTTTGCCAAGAAAATTCCATGGACAGTATTGGGTCCTACGGTCCATGGGAATCACAGAGTCAGAAAGGATCACACAGCAGTGGACCAGTTTATGTTTGAGTGTGACCCCTCTGTGGTAGAGCATTGAGAGATTGCTGATTGAAAGATAGCCCAGGGTCACACAGTGTCTGTCAGAGGCAGGGCTTGAACCTGAGTCTTCCTGGACATCTCTCTATCCACAAGGCTTACTGTATTATAGTGGGGTACAATAATGGATATTTTGTGGGGGAGGAATGAAGGGGTTAGAGTGTCATAGGATTGTGGACTTAGAAATAGACCTTAAAAGCAATCTAGCCCAACCCCCTAATTTTACAGATGAGGAAACTGAGGCACAGAGCAATTCATAGGATCACAGATTTAGAGCTGGCAGGGAGGGACCTTAGAGACCATCCAGTCAAACCCCTCCCCCCAGTTTTGTGGTTCTTCAGTCCTTTTTCAGTCATGTCCAACTCTTTGTGACTCCATTTGGGGTTTTCTTGACAAAGATTGGACTGGTTTGCCATTTCCTTCTGCAGCTCATTTTCTACATGAGGAAACTGAGGCAAACAGGGTTAAGTGACTTGCCCAGTGTCACACAGCTAGTAAGTGTCTGAGGCCAGATTTGAACTCAGGAAGATGAGTCTTCCTGACTCCAGCTCTGTGATCTTTCTGCTGCACCACCTAGTTGTCCCCTCATTTTACAGATGAGATAAGAGGTACAGAGAACTCAAGTGACTTACCCTAGGCCACATAGCTGATAACTGGCAAAGCTAGGATTTGAATCCAGGTCCTGTCATTCCAAGGCCACTTGAGGTTTTGTTGCCTGCAGCATGTATTGATGTGGACCACCAAATTGCCTAGTGATGGTGGATAATGGAAGTATGTCTACTCCTATTGTGCTCTTTTCCATTTGAGGGTTAGCCTCTTACCGACATCCCCCAGATAGCTTGTGAGAGCCTCGAACTCTTGCAGGGAGTCAGATGGCAGGAACAGGAAGAGCTGTGGCAGCAGTCCAGGCTGTGCTGGTCACCAATGGCATATCCTGGGAAGGCACAAAGCAGATCATAGGAGAAAGTGAGGGAGAGTGAGCCACAAGCCATAGTTGGCCCCAGCCCCAGCCCCGGGCAGATTATTAGAGCTAGATGGGAACTTAAAGACCAATAAATCTAAACCCCTTCATTTTATAGACGAGGAGACTACTGCCCAAATAGAGAGGACGCTGGACTTGGATCTGAACCCAGAACTTCCTGACTGTGGCCATGTCCAGGGCTCTGTCCACTGTACTGTTGCTCATGCCTTGTTGGAGTAGATCTGAGCCGCTTCTGAGGGGTTCCTAGAGCTGGTGGCCCTGGGGGCAAGTTGAAAAACAAAAGAGTGGCCCAAGGGGGTGGTAGGTTCAACCTGGGGCTGGGTTGGGCAGGCCCGTACTTAGCAAACAGCCTTTCCTGTGTCCCACAGGAGGGGTCCCTGGCAGTTTAGAACTCTGACAAAAAATTCTCATTCTGTCTGCCCTTCAGTCTTGCATCCAAGGTCAGCTGTTGATTATCTCTACTTACGAGGGGAGAAAATAGGCAATCAAAAATAATTTATGTTTGGCAATGTTTAATTCTATTTTGCCTCAACAGATTTTCCTTAATGAGATGCATTAAATATTAAAATCTTCTCGCAGTCCCAAGACATATAGCGGCTGAAGCAGGAGAGTGGGTTTTGGCATCTACAATTGCAGTGGTAGATAGCGGAATGTAGTAGATTTATCTCCTGCCCCACCACCAGAGGGAGCCCAGGCAGCAAGCTCAAAGAGTAGTGTTTTCCCCTGGGGCTAAGGTACATTGTGCTAAAACTGCCTCAAAGTAATACAGATGATAACAAAATCATTTAAAAGCAGGGAGATTTAATCCGAGATCATTCACAACCTCTGAGTTAGTAGACCAAAAGAACTTGGGAGAGAAGATGGCCACCTGGATAGAGCACTGGATGTGGAGTCAGGAAGACCAGAGTTCAAATTTGACCTTGGAAACTTTCTAGTTGTGTGACCCCGGGCAAGTCACTTAACCTGTGTTTGCCTTGGTTTCCTCATAATAGCAGCACCCTCCTCAAAAGGTCGTTGTGAGGATAAATGAAATATTTGTAAAGCATTAGCACAGTCCCTGGTGTGCAGTAAGACACTATATAACTGCATATCCCCTTCCCCAAGGCCTAATAGTGTAGGCTGTACATTAGCAAAGTCCCCTCCAGAGCACCCACCAGGGCCAGCAGCACCTTCCTAGGTCCACAGTACTGCCTTTGTAGGAAGGCAGAGATCCTCTCTTGCATCCCTCCCCATCGATATTTT
Source organism: Phalanger gymnotis (assembly GCA_028646595.1). Classification (NCBI taxonomy): domain Eukaryota; kingdom Metazoa; phylum Chordata; class Mammalia; order Diprotodontia; family Phalangeridae; genus Phalanger; species Phalanger gymnotis. The sequence continues at coordinate 176,522,300 of CM053626.1, forward strand.
AAGTCACCTGGGGCCACCTAAGGAATTGTGGGTTCTTTGATGCTATCAACCTTGTTTTAAAAGGCCTTGCTCCTTGTCCCTTCACCTGGCCCCTCAGACGTTTTCCTCATGCACACTAATTACTACTAGCCTCATTCTGCTCCAGTGACTCTTGACCACTTCCCCCATCCCTGAGTCCTGGAGGTCAGCTGGATTCTTGTGATAGATATGAAGAGTGCAGGCACCTGGCTATCCACTTGTGTTATTGCCGTGCCTCTTGATGTTTAGGGTGAACAGGTCAGGAGCTTCCAGCAGGGCAAACTGGGAAAGCTTAAAGCTAGAAATAGAGAGCACACCAGGCAGACACCTCCTAGGAGTGGGCCTATGGACCAAATCCTCTCCTTCAAAGCTGCCTCTCCAACCTTGGCTGTGAGCCATCCGGTTTAAAATGAGCAGAGGCTAATTTGAGCCTTCTATCTCTAAGCTAGCAAAGGCAGAATAATCTACTCTCTTCAGAAGCACATATCACGTGCATATCTTGGAGGTGGTTTTGAAAAGAGCTATACTGCAGAAAGATCCCCTCTCCCCCTCCTCCTTACAAACTCTAAGCTGAGACTGTTTTTGAGAATAGATGATTAGGAAGGCTTCGGGTGTGCTAATAGTGGTCCTTCTAAAAGCAGTTGGTCTTAACCTTGTTAGTGTCATGTGGCCATCTGATGACCCCTACGATCCCCTCTCAGAATGAGTGCAGATTGATAAGGTAAAATACATGGGGATTCCAAAGGAAACCAGTGGTATTGAAAAACAGGCTGTTTTTTTTTTTAAAAAAACAAGTTTACAGACCCCAGGTTAAGAACACGTGTTCTAAAGCAGGCTAAGTAACATTAAAAAGCCTGAATTTTTAGTCCCTCTTGAGCTCTTGGCTAGAAACTTCTCATAAAGGTCCCTGTCCCTCTTCAGAGGTATTTAGGGTTCACATTAGGGGCTTCCCCTCATCTCCTCTGCCTCCATCACTTGGTCTGGGTGTTCTCTCTCACTTTTGTGTTTCCTGAAGAAATGTTTCTTCTGTGTTTTGACTCTGTGGGTTGCCTCATTCCCCCTCGAAAAGAAAAAAAAAAGTCTGGACTGCACTGCCTTAGGAGCACCCTGCTCCTTCCTGTGCATTTCTGATTGTGAATGCCATACTAGGGTTCCTCTGCTGGTCACAGCTTTCTACTGTTGGAACTTTCTAATGTAACTTTAACTAACTGGGTACCTAATGAGAAGTGATAATGGAAATGCATTTCCTGCTCTCATTTTTTTCCTCTTTTCTCCCTCCAGTACACTCCCAGCATGAGGGCAACATACCTTTCTGTCGCTGATGAGCACATGAGGCATTACAGGAATGAATTTCCAGCCCAATAGTCTTCCAGTGGTTTCTTTTCTTCTTTTTTTTTTTCCAAAAGAAAACACAACACAGTTTCTTGGAATAGAAATTAAAGGAAACAAGAAAAATGCATGAACTAAGGGAATGAAACAAACTCAACTGAAGGAGAGAATGAGCTGGTGGAGCTGACTCAAGAGAGGGCAGGCTCCTGAGCAAGGCTGATGCACCGGAGTATGGCAGACTGCCAGCCACAGGCAGAGAAAAGATGGCGGGAGTCTCTAGGGTGTGCGTGCCTGACCCTCCCTAGTGTCTTCCTCTCCATGATGGAAGTGCCCTGTGGTGGGAGCCTTGAAGCTTCTGTTTCCCGAGTTGTACTTCAGCCATTCTCTTCTTTCAAAGAAGAGGTGGGAGGCCCGGACAGGGCCAGCAGCCACAGTCCTGAGGATAGAGCTATCTCTCCTTGGACCTTCACTGAGGACTCTGTCTTCTGTTACATTTTGATAGTTATTCCAAGGGAAAAGCACAGGTCATCAGATCTCTCAAGCTTGTCTTCCCTCTCCTTCCTGACTGCGCTGATTAGGAGAGATTTTTTTTTTTAACTGTCTGAAATAGAGGGAAGAGTTGGATTGTTGTTTTTTTTTAAACTTTTTTTTTAAAAGAGAAGTTAAATGTGAAATAAGTAGTTTAATACTGTCCAAATAAATAGGCCACAGGGCCACACTGACTCTATGGTATCAACACTCTTACCACGTAGAAGTAAGTTTGTTGAGTACGGCATGTGGGGATGGGAAGGTGATAGACACGGGGAAAAGGGATAGCATTGGATAGTGCATATTGGTAGTCTTCCAGGGGACTTTGGATTGGGATTTGGGGCCAGTTTGGCCTCCATTGTGGATGTGCATCACGCGTGTTTGCCATCGGACACCACCCTTCCTATGCCTTTGACCAGCTTGTTTCCTCCACAGATGGAATTCTACTCTGAGTTTATCAGACATAGTGGAGCTGGTCTTGGGTGTTCATGGAAACATTTGAAAAGGCATATGACCCTCTTTTTTTTTTGCCCCAGTGGTTTTTTAAAAATTGGTTATCTAAAGGAAAGAAACCTTCAGCACATTCTCCATTTAATATGTGGGATTTTGAGTTCATTTCTTACATTAAAAAAAATATTGGTATTATTCTTAGTGCCAATCATCTCCCTTGGGGTTAGCAGAATTTGTTTTTTAATAAAATGCACCAGAAAACTAAGAGTGAGACTTCCATCACTGCTTTTAGAGGATCCTGGTTTCATCCCACTCAGGGAAGAAGTCTCTTTAATGAGAGAGGCAGCTAACCAGGATAATGAACTGAATTTTCACACTGGGGAAGAGGTGAGAGAGGTTACTTTATCATGTTTATTTCCATGCAAACTTTTCTTTCTTTTTCAAGAGGAAGATGTGGGTTCTTGCCAACAAGCCAGAAAATGTGTCTTCTACTGTGTCACACCTCTTCCCCACCGTGGACATATTTTCATTCATTCTTACATATGCCCTGCTACCAGCCTTCACCTCCATTGTGAAAATAGCCTCTGAAGCCAGGAGAAAATAATGACCCACCATCCTTCCAATCCTGAGGATTAAAGGTTAGGGTCTTTGGTGCTCCCAATCTCCTGCCAGCCCAAAGTGCACACACTCAAGCCCCTCCTAGAGCAGAAATAAAATTCCGCTTCAGTTTGGGATCGGGAGACTTCTGGTGGTTTTGGAAGAGCTCCCTTGTTGGAATAACAGTGCTGACAGTGTGTAGTATTGGCTAGCTTATGGCAGGTAAAACCAGCACTGGCAAGCTAGGCCATCCCAGTCCAGGGCTCTGCCATTGGAGCTGCTGGACTATCAGTGACTCGCTGCGTCCCTCACTAATACTAACCTGTGTATATACTGTGTACCATAAAAACATCCTTTGTGTGTCCATGACTGTGACCATGTGACTAAGAGCGACTAGTTACACAAGGTTTTGCTTCTTAACATTTCATTGTTGTGACTAGGATGGCTATTTTTAACGCATGTAAATGGAACATTCTCTGGGGACTCTTGAAGGAGCAAAATGGGGAAAACTGCCTGAACATGGATGTACTTGCCCAGGAGAAAGAAATAAACACTTGTACTAAAGTTTGGAGTTGGTTTCTAACTTCCTTAGCCACCCAGGAACATCAGGCCTTGAACTGACTTTTTCTGGAATATGGTGGTAGTTCCCTGGGAGTAGTAGAGATTACAAACATTTTTTTTTCTAAGTCAAAGGGTGGGAGAGCAGTGCCAATAAATCGCTGATAGCCCAAGAGGTCAGCGGACTTATCTACTTTGGGCAAACTTTACCCAGGGAGAAAAGGTCATCGCTTTAGTTCCTGTGCCGATCCGTTCTCCAGTTTGCCTAGCAGGAAGACAGTCCTATTCCTTCTAGGTTGGCTGCTGTCAGTTACTCAGTTTATAACAGAAATCTTGGAGTTCTCTGACTTGGAGTCGGAGGTCCTGGTTTCGAGTCCTGGCGCTTATTCTCATAACCCTCTCTGTTCCAGACCCTTCTCCTTTCTGTAGCTCATAAGAGCATTGGGCTAGCAATTTTACAGCCTATGTTTGCTGCTTCCTGCTGCTGGGGAAGCCCGTATCTGAACTGTGTGTGTCTGTGAAGTCAGTCATTCAAAGAGCATTTATTAGCAACAACTTTATTCTAGTCAGTGTGCTAGGAGCTAGCTGTAAAGTTAAAAATGAAACAGGCCCAGACTTCAAATAGCTACTTTCTCTCAAGGATGGCAGTGAGTGTGTATGTTTAGGGGAAAGACATTTTGTAGGAAATGAGATTCCAAGAGTATAGTTTGAGGGGGAACAGTCCTAGCATAGACAATGGGTAAGGCAAAGATTCAGAGATGGGAGTTGGAGGGTCATGTTCAAGAAAGAACAAGGAGGTCAGTTTGACCGGGGGCTCGAACCAGGGTGGTAGACATGGGTAGAGAGCATGGGAATGTGGATCTATGAGAAAAAGTCTTCACAGGGGTGAAACATTAAAGCATTCAGAGAAGTCTAGAGTCTCTTGGTTGATGAGAACGCTTGGGCAAAGACCCAGAAGGTCGAGAAATGAGCCCAGGTTTGCAGGTTCCCAGTCAATCATTTTGTCTGTATGGGGTGAGAAGTCTGCAGCCTCACAGCCATGTGTGGCCCTTGGATTTGTTCTGTAAAACTTGGACTCAGTCAAAAGGCCCCACCCAAGGACCTAGAAGGCCACATACGGCCTCAAGGTCAGAGGTTCCCCACCCCTGTGCCAGACCATCAGGGGCCTTCCAAGTAAGCATGGTCTTTTCAACCTTTGCTATGTAATTGGGGGGATGAGGGAAGGCACATGCGTGTTGAGCAAAGGCTTAGGGGGAAGAAGAGAAAGGAAGCAGCTTCTCTCCTGAGCTACCTGCAAGGTGGGGACCTCTCCAGAGTATGAATATCAGGTTTTTTTTTTTTAAAGCATAAAGTGCTGTTTTTATTCACTTATTTTCAGTTTTCAACATTCACTTCCAAAAGTGCCCTGCCCCAAGACAGCCTGCAGTCTGATATAGGCTCTATGTATACATTCCTATTAAACATTTTCACATTAGTCATATTTGTATAGAAGAATTATAACAAATGGGAGAATATGAGAAGGGGGAAAAAAAGCAAAAGAAAAGAATGTAGTCTGCTTCACTCTGCCTTCAGACTCCACAGTTCTCTCTCTGGATGCGGATGGCGTTTTCCACCATGAGTCCTTTGGAATTGTTCTAGGTCCTTGCGTTGCTGAGAAGCGCCAAGTCTATCAAAGTCAGCCCTCGCGCACTGGCTGTTATTGTGTGCGATGCTCTGCTCCCTTCACTCAGCATCGGTT
>CM053626.1:176528017-176547830 GCA_028646595.1 Phalanger gymnotis
ACCCAGATGCTGAGACTTTGTTAAACTCTGGTAACTATGTATTGAGATTTGAATCAGACAAGGTCTATCTGTTGGTGTTTGTAACTTGTTTGTATTTTGTTCTGAAGTTCAGGGTGCTGGCTTCTCCCCCTGAACTAAGTGAATGATATTTGTGTGCTGAATTAAAGTAAGCTTGTCAACACCTTTAACCTTGCTTTCCTTATTAAAGCAGATCAAAAGAACCTGTGCTTTTGCAGCATGCTGGCAGCGTTCTTGTTGTTGGGCTTGGGTTGGTCTTACACCCCCACAACAGCTGCTAGCCGGATTGTTGAAACACATGGTCCTCTTTGAACACAAAGGACAAACACAATATGTATGTTCCTGAAAAATTATGCATGCTTAACCATAATATCAAACAATATATAAGGGCCCTTATTGTCAATGGAATCATTTTAGATACAAGTTGGAAAAGCAAAGAATTGCCCATCCCGCCTTCCTTTCCCCACCAAAAATGTGCTTTGCAGCTTTGGTCAGGCTTTCTTAAAATAAATATTATTGGTCAGATGAAAGTGTCATAAGCTCTTTAGTGATTTATTCATTTAAATGTTTATTAAATCCCTATGTGGCATTAGGGCTTTCTAGGTTTGTCTCATTTTGTGATAACTTAGGGAGTTTGGAATTCCTGCAAAGGACTTTGGGTAGATTAGGTATTGTTAACTAGAAGAAATATGGGAAATTGTATTCCCGTGGGAAAGCTTGCTGCCTGCAAGGAGGACAATAGAAACCTTGTTGTGATGTTCTTGAGTAAATTGTAATCAATTATCCATTAATGTTTATCTGTTTCTCAGAAAATTTTAAGACCCACCACTCATAGGTAGTTGAGCTGTATGTCATGCTTCCATTATAAATCTTGCGCAGTCTTCCAACTGCAGGCCTTCAATTATCTTGGTTACCCTGTATTAGTCATGCTTGATTTTCTTTCCCCAAAGATAAAAAAATAACATTTTGCCCTGTGTATTTTAGCGGGGAGCTTCTTCATAGCCACCAAACTCTGAATATGTGTTTGAAATGCCTCTTCCTTTACGGCTGTAATAAAGAATAAGGAGCATTGTGTGATAACTGACTTTGTTAGACTTAGCTCTTCTCAGCAATACAATGATCTAAGACAATTCCCAAAGACTCATGATGGAAAATGCTGTCCACATCCAGAGAAAGAGCTATGGGGTCTGAATGCAGATCAAAGCAGACTATTTTCACTTTTTTTCTCTCTCATGGTTTTTCCCTTTTGTTCTGATTCTTCTTTCACAACATGACTAATGTGGAAATATGTTTAATGCGATTATACATGTCAGATTGCTTGCCATCTAGGGGAGGGGGGAGAGGAGGGAGAGAGAAAAAATTTGGAACTCAAAATCTTATAAAAATGAATATTTAAAATTATCTTTACATGTAATTGGAAAAATAGAGGAAAAATATATAAAGAGGAAAAATAAAAATAAATTAAAGTGGCAAATGTATATATATATATATGTATATATATATATACATATATATATGAACAACCCCATGACAATCATCCCTTCTATAGATCACATTTCTAAGAAAGCATTACTCAGAAAAGAAAGAAAGAAAGAAAGAGAGATAGAGAGACAGAGGGAGGTAGGAAGGAAGGAAGGAAGGAAGGAAGGAAGGAAGGAAGGAAGGAAGGAAGGAAGGAAGGAAGGAAGGAAGGAAGGAAGGAAGGAAGGAAGGAAGGAAAGAAGGAAAGGAAAGAAGGAAAGAAGACTAAGAAATGCCTTAAGTTCCCCAAAGCAGGATATGCTGAGTGAATTCTTGAACACCTACTGAGTGTAACAAGAAGGGGTGCTCCATATGTAAGAAGTGAGACAGTTCCACCTGTAATAGCTAGTACCCTTTAGAATAGAAAACTTGTAGGGGGAGCAGGGGGAGCTCTAGCATCCACCTCAATTGTAATGGAGTTGTCTCTTAAAGGATGAGCATCCCATGGGAGGCTGATCCTGCCTGGGCTCAACTTTGCTATAAGGACCCAAGGACTTATCTCAGTTGGATCTAGGGAGTTCTATAAATTATGACACTTTACATAAGCTTTCCTGATTAATGGACACTTGTGTTTGCCTACTAGGAGTATGATATTTTTGGAATGGTCCTCTTGCTTGTGATACTTCCAAAAGGGATTGGTGACTTCTCTTCCCCTTATACTTCAGCCCTCACTTAAGCAGGGCCATCCATTCTCCATCTCTTTAAAGGACCAAAGGGATAAAAATCTTTTCCCAGATCTCTACTTGTGCCAGCATCAATCACACAAACATTAGCAGCTGCCACATTTTCATTTTATCAAGGGGAAGAAAGTGATACCAGTGACAGGATGGCTAGTAATGTAGATGGGAGGAACACTTCAATTGGATCAGAAGATAGCCAGAAGCTCACATCGCCAGCCACGGAGGCAGAGTCAGCCTCTCAGCACTTTCACTTTTTCCCTTCTTCACTGGAATAGAGGGAGAGACAGAGCTTGGCTGAGTTGGGCAGTTAATAGAGGGCTGTTACCTCACCTGGAACAGCCCTTGTGAGTTGGGGTAGGAGAGCAGAGAGAGGAATATATCCAGGCTTGGTGCATGTGTGTCCTTACCAGCCAGCATCTCATTTTGGGGTGTTTCTCTTATGTCCTGCAACTTTGATCACTCCATCCTGCCACACAACCTATTAAAGTTACAGAAAGAGTCAAGTTAAGTCAAGTCAACATTTATTAAGCATCTACTATCTACCAGGCATTGTGTGAAGTGTTGAGGATACTTTTTTGTCCAAAACAATCCTTGCCTTCAAGGAGCTTCGGTTACCTCATCTGTAAAATGAATTGTAGAAGGAAATGGCAAACCATTCCACGGGCTTTGCCAAGAAAACACCAAATGGGGTCATGAAGAGTTGGACATGACTGAAATGATTCAATGACTAAAGATGTGTGGAGATAAATCTATCCTCCAATGGGGGGGGGGGAGATGGCAAATAACACATTTGCTGTGTAGAGGGTGAAAAAAAATTCATAATTTTTTTTTATGTCACTCTCCTATTCAAAAACTTTCAATGACTCCCTATTGCCTCATAGTGACCCAGATGGTGCTTTTAAAAACACCTTCCTCAGGGAAGAATTTATGACCAAACAAGAGACAGAGAGCATTCTGAAATGTAAAAATGGATAATTTTGATTATATTAAATTAAAAAGTTTTTGCACGAACAAAATAAATGCAACCAAGATTAGAAGGAAAGCAGAAAGCTGGAAAACTATCTTTACAGAAAGTGTCTCTGATAAAGCCCTCATTTCTCAAATATACAGAGAACTGAGCCATTTCCCAATTGATAGTCAAAGAATATGAACAGGTAGTTTTCAGATGAAGAAATCAAAATTACGTATAAGCATATGAAGAAGTATTCTAAATATTTTTAAATCATTTTTGATTAGAGAAATGTAAATTAGAAAAACTCTGAGGTGCTACCTCATACCTATGAGATTAGCTAATACAGGAAAAATGGAAAATTATTCATGTTGGAAGGTATGTGGGAAAACTGGGATACTAATGCATTGTTGGTGGAGCTGTGAACTGATCCAACCATTCTGGAAGGCAATTTGGAAGTATGTCCAAAGGGCAATCAAACTGTGCATACCCTTTGATCCAGCAATACCACTACTAGGTCTATATGCCAAAGAGATTACCAAAAAGGGAAAGGGAGCCACACGTACAAAAATATTTATGGCACCTCTTTTTGGTGGCAAAATTGGAAATTGAGGGGATACCCATAAACTGGGGAATGGCTAAACAAGATGTGGTATATGGATGTAATGGAATATCATTGTGCAATAAGAAATGATGAGCAAGCAGATTTCAGAAAAAACTAGAAAGACATGTATGAACTGATGTGAAGTGAAATGAGCAGAACCAGGAGAACATTGTATACAGTAACATCAATACTGTGTGATGATCAGCTATGAATGACTTAGCTCTTCTCAGAATGCAATGATCCAAGACAATTACAAAGACTCATGATGGAACAAGCTATCCACACCCAGAGAAAGAACTGATGACTTGCATATAGTAGTAGAGCTAAAGTATCAGAGGTGGGGTTCAATCCCAGGTTTCTCTTGACTGCAAGTCCAGTTCTCTCTCCTATACACCTCGCCATCTGTACAAGAGAGGAAGCTCCATCTGCAAGGAGTTAAGTGGCAAGGCTCTGGCCAAAGGACTGGTAGAGAGTCTCAGAGCTGGAATTTGACAAAACACTCAGACTCCAAGTCTGATGCTCTCTTACCACTTGCTGAAGAATATAACTTGTTACTCTACATCGCATTTTAGAGGATTTGATGTATTGTTGTTATTGTTCAGTTGTTTCAGTCATGTCCAACTCTTCCTGACCCCATTTGGAGTTTTCTTGGCAGAGATACTGGAGTGGTTTGCCATTTCCTTCTCATTTTACTCGATTTACTCATTTACTAGCTCATTTTATGGATGAGGAAACTGAGGCAGAGTTAAGTGAGTTGCCCAAGGTCATACAACTAGTGAGGGTCTGAGGCCCAATTTGAACTCGTGTATTCTTGATTCTAAGCCTGACAATCTACCCACTATTCCACCTACCTGCCCTTGATGTATTAGAAATGATTTACTATTAGAAATCAATTACTTGGAATACTGTTGACCATCTTGGATTTCCCTTTTCCAGACAAGAATCTCAACTTAAAAGGGAAGACTAGGGGTTTATAGAGCTTTCCACGAGGCTTCTACAGAATTGTAAGCAATTACCACAAGACTACGAGGCTAACAATAAATTACCTAACAAGAAAGAAAAACAAGTCAAAAATGTATTTGTGGTGTTGAATCATGACAGATCAGTAACATTTAACCTCAAGGACTCCTAGATGAGAGAAAGGCATTAGAAATTACGGAGATCCAAACAACTGTAAAATTATTAGAATTAGAGGCCTTTTCATTCGTCAGTTACTCAGCCAATAAGCATTTATTAAGTGCTTACTGTGTGCCAGCAATGTGCTACGGTGGATTATACCCAAAAAAAGGCCAAAAAAAATTAGTTCTTTCCTTCAAAGAGCTTACATTCTAAATGGAGAAGACGTGTAAATAACTGTACATTCAAGCAAAATACAGAATAGACTATTGCTAGAATATTCTATTTCAACCTAGTCATTTAAGTTATAGAATTAAAACCTTTTCATTCTACTTTGCCCATAAATTTGGGTCTTGAATGCTCTGATTTTTCACACTGTACAAATTCAATATTGTAAACTCATTATCCTCACATTCAGTGTCCTGTACCACATTCAGTATTCTCCACAATCAGACCCCAATACGTCTTTTCAAATTTATGGCTCACTATTCAATTCAACAAATATATATTAAATGCCTACTATGTATCAGGCAGGGCAGCTAACTGGCAAAGTGGATAGGGCACTGGGCCTGGAATCAGGAAGATTCATCTTTCAGGAGGTCAAATCTGGTCTCAGATACTTACCAAACCGTGTGACCCTGGGCAAGTCACTTTACCCTGTTTGCTTCGATTTCCTCATTTGTAAGATGATCAGAAGGAAATGGCAAACCACTCCAGCATCTTTGCCAAAAACTCCAGATGGAATCATGAAGAGTCAGACTCGACTGAAATGATGGAACAGAAACAAAAATGTGCCAGCCACTATGTCCTACTTATTGTCCAGAAAACATCCTTTGTCCATTCCTACCTTCCTCTACTCATATCCTTCCCCTCCATCTTTCCCCCATCCAAGCCCAAGGATGGTTATCATCCTCCAAAGTCAACTTCAACGATCTTTTTCTCCTTCCCTGACCTATTGGCCCACAGGCTGCTTTGGACTGCTCCTTAGATTTACTCCCACTAACCCAATTAGACTTCTAAATTCCTTGAAGGAAGCAGCCCGTCATATCTTTGTATATCTCATAGAATTTAGAACTGAACAACACTTAGAGTTCATTTAGTCCAACTATTTCATATAGATGAGGAACGTGGGGCCTTAAGGAATTGAAATGAGGTATCAGAACAAATATTTTAACCCAGGCCCCCTGATTCCAAGTTTAATATCTTCAAACTATAAATAATCCATTGGTGAAAGACAGTATGAACCATAGGCCATACTGGGAATCAGGAGAGTGTGGTTCAAATCCTGCTTCTAGTAATAGTGTTACCTTGGACAAACCCAGTAACCTGCCTCAGTCTCCTTGTTTGTAAAATGGGTACAATGATATTCATATTACTTATTTTGAAGGGCTCCAAGGACTTATGGCAAATACTAGACCCTCAACAAATATCTGAGAGAAAGAATACTACAGGGATAGGACAGTGGACTGGGTGGTTTCAGGTCCTGCCGCAGACACCAGCTGTGTAACCTTAGGCAGATTATCTCTCTGTACCTCATTTCTACCGTCTATAAAATGAGGGGCTGATTCTGTGGATTCAAAATTCTCTTCTAGCTCTAAATCCATGGTCTTATTTGTGGTCTTGCTTTGGTAATCTCTCTGTTAACCAAAGAAGTTATTCCCGGAGCTCCCTCGAAGCAGAAATGCTACAACAAGCCCACTCCCCAACATTCTACCCCTTTCAACACTACCCCCGCCCTCCACTTTGAGGATTGTTTTTGGTTTTGCTTTTCTTCATAACCCTACCCCAGTGTCTGACACAGAATAGGCTCTTAATAAACGCATGCTTGTTGACTGGATGACTACATGTCAACCCAGCTTCTCCACGAAGCAACTCGGAGTGGGGGGGTGGGGAGAGTGCCACGTGACCTCTGGGGCTCTTCTTTCTTTCCGATGGCCCCGGCCGGGGTTGCTAGGCAACGTGTAAACTCTGCAACTTGGAGCCGTTTGAGAAGCTCTTAGGACCCCGGACCATCCAGTCTTCACTGACGCGAGGAGCGGACAGAGGGTAAGGAGAGGGCGGCGGGGGTGGACAGGAGGGGAGATCGAGCGGGTCCGCGCTTGAGGATCACAATCGTAATAAATTAAGAGCGCTGCAATAAATTCCGTGTCAGGCATGGAGAAGAGGGGAGAGGGATTGGAAGGGCTCTGTCTGGGACACCTCATCCGGAGAGAAAAAGTGCAAGATTTTGAGCTACCGGCCCCCGCCCCCTCAACTGCTTAGCCCCCTTCTTTCTGCCAATTTCCCTAAACCACAGGCTCATTTCTTTTCGGTAAGTAGGCAAATCCTGTCCCTTTCATCTCCCTCAGGTAACTTACATTCTATGAAAGAGACCTGGAAATATATAGGACAAGTAAGATGGATACCGCATACCTGGAGGGTAATCTTAGAGGCGAAGGACGTTCTAGCAGCTAGCTAGTGGGGAACAGGAAAGCAGCCGTGTAGAAGGTAGCATTGGGGCTCTCTCGAAGGAAGCCTGGGATTGATTTTAAGAAGCAGAGGGAATAAGTAAAGACTCCCAGGACTGAGGGACAGCCAGTGCAAAGACTGGGATGGTGGAGATCCCAAAAGATGGGAAATGGAGTGTCCAATGGGAGGCCAGGTTGTGAAGGGTTTGAAGTGCCAAAGGGAAAACTTCTTGTTTGATTCTGGAGGTATTTTCCTTTCCATCTTCATCTGGCATGGGACAGATTTAGTCACTTCCTCATCGACTCCAACCACATTTCTCTCCTCCACACAGATCAACGTTGCTGGCTTTTCCAGGTAAAATTTGGTCCTGCTTCTGGTCCGTTGTTTCCTAAACAAGGAAGGAAAATTTGCTCTGATACAGCAACAAGTGGGCTTGAGGGGCGGATGCCCCTGACATGGAGCAGTCTAGTGGTCTCTCACCCCATTCATCCAGTTAATGGGCAATTCCTGTCCCTTCCTATCTATAGAAGAACTCTCCCACCCTAGTTCAAGCCATCTCTTCTCAACCAATTTTTCTAAAATAGCATTTTGTTTTTCTTCCTAATTACATGCCAGGACAATTTTTAGCACTCATTTTTACAAGATTTTGAGTTCCAAATTTTTCTCCCTCCTTCTCTCCCCTCTCCCTTCCAAAAAATGGTGGGCAATTTAATATAGGTTATGTATATATGCATTATATATAATATACATATATAATATATATGCTATCATGTAAAAACATTTTTGTATTAGTCACAGTTGTGAAAGAAGAAATAAATCGAAAGGATAAAAACCACAAAAAAGGATAAAGTAAGTGAAAAACAGATACTTCAGTTGGCATTGAGTCTATCAGTTATTTATCTGGATGTGGATAGTATTTTCCTTCCTGAGTCTTTTGTACTTGTCTTGGATCTTTGTGTTGCTAAGAAGAGTTCATGGCTGATCATCACACAGTGTTGCTGATACTGTATACAATGTTTTCCCGGTTCTGCTCATTTCACTTTGCATCAGTTCATACAAATCTTTCCAAGTTTTTCCAAAATCTTCCTTTTCATCATTTCTTATCACGCAATAGTCTTCCATTACATTACTATACCACAGCTTGTTCAGCTATTCCCCAATTGACAGGCATCCTCCCAATTTCCAATATTTTGCCACCATAAAAAGGGCTGCTATAAATATTTTTGCCCAAGTAGGTCCTTTCCCTTTTTTATGATCTCTTTGGGATACAGACCTATCAACCAGACTATTTTCAACAGTCCCCTGGGTCCAGCCTATCCCCTCTGTAACCCCTGATTCAAGCCAATATTTTAGGCAATCTCCTTAAGGCACCTTCAGTGATGCTCTATTGCCTTCCAATGCTTTCTGATCCTGGCATTCAAAGCCTTCTACAGTATGACTCCAATTTACCCACCAGATATTATCTTAGGCTACTTCCCCTTCACATCCATGTCTAACAAATTAGACTGCTCTGAATCCCCTATTCTCCTCCTGCACATTTTTGTCTCCCTGCCTTTGCTCAGGCTGATGCCTACATTTGGAAAGACTCTCTTTTTCCATTTCCATTTTTAAAATCCCTTCTTCAAGACCCAACTCAGATGCTACCCTCTACCCAACCCCTTCCCTAGTTCTCTGCCCCACCCCCATCCCCTCTTGGAAGTTAATGATTCTCTTTACAGATTTCTCATAGCCCTTTGCCCAAACCTCTCTGTACTTGTTGTCTCCCCTTTGCGCTGCCTCCTGATCTCTGCCTCCCAGAATCCTCAGCTTCCTTCTGAGCTCACTCAGCTCAAATGCCCCCTCATACAGGAGGCCTTCCCTGATCCACCCAGCTACAAGCTGCACTCCCCCCTCCCCATTATCCTCTATTGTACTTATTTTGCATTTATTTCCTTAATATTTATATGTATGTACTGTTGTTTCAACAAAATGTAAGTTCTTTGAGGGAAATTCATATTAAGGAATATATATCTTCGTATCCCTAACATCTAGCCCAGTGTTCAGCACAACAATAATGATGATAATAGCTAACATTTATTGAGGACCTAGTATATTCCAGGCACTGTATGAAGCACTTTACAATTATTATCTCATTTGGCCCTTACAACAACCCTGAGAGGTCAGTGTTATTATTATCCTTATTTTATAGGTAAGGAAACTGAGGCAAAAAAGAAGTGACTCACCTAGAGTCACATGGCTAGTAAGTATGGGAGGCTGGATTTGAACTCAGGTCTTCCTAACTCTAGGCCCCACTCACAATCTACTGTACCACCTAGCTGCCACAGCACATGGTAGATTCTTAATAAATACCTGTGGTTTGATTATTCTCACTTTCCCTTGTATCATAGTTATTAGTGTACATTTCTTCCCTCTCCCCCACATTAGACTGTAAACTCTTAGAGGTTAAAGTCTATTATATATAGATATAGATATAGATATTATGTAGAATATGTATAATATATGTATATATAAATATATTCTACATAGAATATATATTTATATAGCTGTTTCACTAGCTGCTAACACATCGCCTTGCACAGCGCTGAATCAGTGTTTATTGGCCAAAGGACTGGCCTTTGACGGGCCCACTGCCTGGTTGTGAACCACCTCATTGTGGATTCCTGGACAGACTGATTCATTTATCTTGTAAAGTAACCATTTATTGGGTAAAGTCAGAGTGCCCAAGGAATTCATAATTTCCTGGGATGGAAATGCATGGGGCAAGGCTGCTGTTCTGTCCAATTCCTTTGAGACTATAAGTCTTCTTTTCCAGATTTTCCTTTGAGGAAAGCCATCACTTCTGTACCACCCTTCCCCTATTGCAACAACTTCCCAAATGGAGTGCACTAATGTCCACAGAGTTATGCAAGAAAATATTATAATTAGTTTCTATTTGTTCTAATTAGCATTATTTCTAATATAAAATATTAGAATTTCTATTGCTATTCATTATTTATATTTTTAAATGAATACATTAAGCTTTCCTAATCTTTAATGTAAGGATTGATACCAGTGCCCTCAGTTTGTTTTCTCTATAGTGTCAAATATTAGGTGTCCTGAGAGGATACTGGTGTGCTGGTAAATGTTTAACAACTGGCTCACTAAAAATGTGGGAGTGTGTGTGTATGCACTTTGAGGACTAGACTTTTTTAGGTTTAATCTCCATTATTAATATTTTCTCCATCACTTTCTTAATTCTACCGGCCAATCCCTATTGGGAGCCACTGGAATTGATTGAGTACAAGACTGACATGGTGAGATCTACATTTAAAGAAAATCTCTTTGTCAGGAACGTGTAGGGTAGATTGGGATGGAGAGACACTTGAAGCAAACAAACTTTTTCAGTAACCTAGATGAGGAGTGATGAGGGCTGAACAGAGGTGAAGGCTATGTGAGTAAAGAGAAGGCATTGGATGCTAGAGGAGATACGGAGGTAGAAGTGGCAAGTTTTGGCAAATGATCGTATATATGGACCAAGGGGGAAGAGCTAAAGCTAATACTAAGGTCATGAACTTGGGAGATTAGAATAGTGATGCCTTTGACAGAATAGGGAAGTTCGGAAGAGTAAAAAGTTTAGGGAAAAAGATAATGAATTTTGTTTTTAATGTGTTGATTTTATAAAGTCACCAAGACCTCCATTTTGAAATGTCCAATAGATAACTGATAATCAGGGGAGAGATTAGGGCTGGATGTGTAGCTCTGTCAGGAATATGCATAGATATAAAGAAAGGAGGAAGGGAGGGAGGGAGAGAGAGAGAGAGAGAGAGAGAGAGAGAGAGAGAGAGAGAGAGAATGAGAGGAAAGGAAAGATGAAAAAGAGAGAGAATGAGAGATAAAGAAAAAGAGAGAGAAAGGAAGAGAGAGGGAAAGAAAGAAGAAGAGAGAAAGAGAGTGGAAGAGAAAGAGGATGAAAAAGAATGAGAGAGAGAAAAGAAGAGAAGGCCTAAGACAGAGCCTCAGAGCACACCCTCAGAATGTATAACATGGATAATAATGACCCAGCAAAGGAGACTGTGGGTTTGTTAAACAAGTAGAAAGGAAACCAAAGCTTGACAGATTTTTTCCCCCTCTGTGTTATCTGACTTAGGTTGTAAAGTCTTCCTAGGCTGGGAAAATATCTGTCATTTTTTCAGGACACTAGCCCCAGGACATTGTGTCTGCAAGACAAGAATCTCACCCTTAGACATTTACTTCTGAGAAGTAAAAGAGATTCTGACCTCCCCATTTATGAGGCTGACCAGCAAGTTTGTGAGAATGGGGCTAATCTGGGCCCATGAACACAGGCCAGCTAGCCCTTAACTTGGGCGGTCTGGGGCACTGTCATGCTTAGATTTTAAATGTCCCCTTTGTCTCTCTTCTGAGGAGGGCACAATGTGGCTGTTGTCAGACAGTACTATCATTGGCCTGGGAAGTTTTAGTTATGATACTGAAGCTTTAAAAACAGTATCTCAGCAAAAGAAATTTTTGTCCTGAAAGTAACTGTTCTTTTAAGCCTTCTGATATCCACAGAAGCCATTGACTCTCAGAATAATTGTCTCCAAAGGGGAGCCCCTGTGAACACACATGTTCCTTCTGTAATGGCCAGCAACCAGCAGTCCTGAGATACTATAGGACCAGGAACGTGTGCCAAGTGGCAGCACCATTTTATTTATTTTTAAAGAATTGATATCATTGTAGCAAAAGAAAGAAGAAAATAATTTCGCCATGAATTCCTATATATCTTTGGTTCTCCCTTAGTGAGATAATATGATAATTGGGGGTAGATTGCTGGACTCAGAGTTAGGAAGATCTGGATTGGGATCTCACTGCAAACATTGGACGAGTCACTTAACCATGAAAGTCAGCCTTAGTTTCCTCATCTGTAAAATGGAGATATAATAGCACCTCCCTTACAAGGATGTTTCTTGGATCAAAATAGAGAATGTATTTAATATGCTTTGCAGACCTTAAAGTGATATTTAAATAACTATTCATATTAAATATTAATATTTAAATTAATTAAATATCTAAATAAACATTTAAATAAATAGCTATTATTAAACTCTCTGAACCACAGCTTATTCATCTGTAAAATGGGAGTAACGATAGTACCGCTCTTTGTGGGTTGTCACGAGAATGATAAGATCCTAGATTCGAAGCTGGAGTGAGCCTTTTTGGTTGTGAGGTGTTCCAGGTGTGTCCAACTCTTAGTGACCTCATTTGAGGTTTTCTTGGCAGAAACTGGAACGGTTTGCCATTTCCTTCTCTAGCTCACACTGAAGTTCAGAGAAGTTGAACAATTTGTCCATTCAGTCAATAAACATATATGAAGTGCCAACTATGTGCCAGGGCCTAAGTCCTACGGATACCAAGAAAAGCAAAACACGGTCCCTGCCCTAAAGAAGCTCACGGAGTAGTTTGAGGAGAGAAGTCTAATGGGAGAGACAACGTACGAGCTACTATGTACAAACGATCTATAATGATAATTGGAGATTATTAATAGAACCAGCTTTAAGGGCAGCTGGGTGGTACAATGGATAGAGCACCAGGCCTGAAGTTAGGATAATCTGAGTTCATATCTGGCCTTAGACACTTCTTAGCTGTATGACCCTGGCCAAGTCACTTATCTCTGTTTGCCTCAGTTCCTCATCCAGCATCTTTGTCAAGAAAAATCCCAAAAAGGAGTCATGAAGAGTTGAACACGCTTGAAATGACTGAAAACACACACACACACACACACACACACACACACGCACGCACAATGAGCTGGAGAAGGAAATGGCAAACCACTCCAGTATCTTTGCCAAGAAAACCCCACGTGGGGTCGTGAAGAGTCACACTGAAATGACTGAACAAAAGCATTAAGGGGAGTGAGGAAGGGCTTCCTGTAGAAGGTTTTAGCTGGATTTTGATTCTAGCTGGAACTTGAAGGAAATCAAGGAGGCATAAATGAGGAGGGCCAGTGTTCTAGGCATGGAGGACAGCCAGTGAAGATGCCCACTCAGGAATGGGGATGTCAGCAGGAGAACAGCAAGGCCAGCGTCACTGGATCTCAGAGTACATGGGGGTGTGTGAGAAGAAGGATGAAATAAGGTGTAAGAAGACCAAAAAAAGTGTGTGGTGAGGGGGAGCTCAGGAAGGACTTTGTACACCAGACTGAGGGTTTTATCTCTGGCCTTGAAGGTGATAGGGAACCAATGGAGTTTACTGAGGTGGGGGGAGAGGGGAGGAGCCCTCTGCTTTAGAAAGATCAGTTTGATAGCTTGGTGGAGGAGAGACTAGGCTAGGGAGACAGTTGTGGCCAGGAGACCCTCCAGCAGGCAGTTGTAGAAATCCAGGTGTGAGGTGATGAGGTCTTCACTAGAGTGGTGTAGAGTCAGAGTGGGGAGAGGACCTATGTCTTAAGAGATGTTTGTTAATCGACAGGCTTTGGCAACGGATTAGATATTGGCTGGGTGGGTGAAAGCAGATGGGGCATCAAGAATGCCTCAGGTCACAAAGCTAGTAAGTGTCTGAGGCAGGATCTGAACCTGTCTTCTTGACTCCAATCTGTTACACTCAGATAATGGGATAATGTATTTAAGGCATTTTGTAACCGTCCACTATTATTACCTATGTATAAGATAAAGGATCTGTGATTTCTTCAGTAGGGAAACTCCCTCTACCAAGCCCCGTGACTATCAGGTTTTTAAGTGATGGACATACACACACCTGCTCAGAATTAAGCTCTTGACCACACAGCTAGTATATGTTGGGAGGTTCAAATCCTTTGAACCCAGGCCTCCAGTTCTGATATTCTTTCCACTACTTCACTCACATTTAAAACAAATTAGAATAACCTGAAATTGGGGGGCAGCTAGATGGCACACTGACCTTGGAGTTAGGAGGACCTGAGTGCAAGTTCAGCCTCAGATGTTGACTAGCTGTGTGATCCTAGATAAGTCACTTAACCCCAGATGCTTAAAAAAAAAATAAGAAGAATATTCTGCAATTGGTGTTTTCTTCCTCCTATAACCATTGCATCTTCTCCATAGCATGAAGCTTTAAATACAGTAACCCGGGGTTCCGGTTCTAGGCCTGCCACATAGGATCGTGTGACCTTAATAAGGTCATTTATCCTCTTTGGGCCCTCGGTTCCCTCATTTTGTAAAATAAGTTTGGACTATTTCTTAAGATCCTTTTCAGTCCTGAAAAGCTGTGATTCACGAGTAGCATGTGGTAATGTCATCAGCTTTGGCTAGTAGCTGTGTGACTCCGGTCACTTAATCTCTTTGGGCCTTGATTTCTTCATCTGTGAATGGGAATTTTAATAGCAGCCCGGTGGCAAACAGTAGATGAAAGCACTAGACCTGGAGTCAGGAAGACCTAACTTCACAAACCCGGGCAAGTGATTTTCTCTCTGTCTGCCTCCATTTCCTAATCTATAAAATAGGGCTAATAATAGCATCTACTTTCTAAAGTTGTTTTGAGGATGCGATGAGATAATATGGCGAACCTGAAAGCGCTGTACAAATGCTACCTGTAATAAAAATTATTATTATTAAATGAGATAACATTTGCATTTGTAAGACAAAACATTACATGAATGTCATTACTGTCATCAAGGTATCATCTTGTCCACCCTCCAACCCTTCCTCAGGAGGTATTCTGATTCATTTTCTGTTTTTCTAGAACCTTCCCTCTGTCAATTATTTCTAATTAATTATTTCTAGCTCCTTGAGGGCTCAGTCTTCTGTGTTTCTTTGTATCCTCAGCACTTTGCACAGTATATGGCACATAGTTGGTGCTTAATAAATATTTATTAACTGACCGATTCACCATCCTTCTGGGCCCATGGCTACCCAAGGCCTCAGCTCATTGCCCACTTCATGACTGAAGGACATCTCCCTCAGAGGGTTGGAACCAAGCAAGGAGGTGAGCCACCATACCTCCAATTCATCTGGTTCTTCACTGTTCCCAGGTGAAGTTGGAATAATGCATATTATAGACTGTGTGACCCCAGAACAGAAAGATCTTTATCCTCCCAACTGGCAGCGAGTTCTTTCTTATCTGATCTCAGAGTTCTTTATAAGCCTCTTTTTTTTTTGGAGGGGGGAAGGCAGGGCAATTGGGGTTAAGTGACTTGCCCAAGATCACAAAGCTAGTAAATGTGTCAAGTGTCTGAGGCCGGATTGAACTCAGGTCCTCCTGACTCCAGGGCCGGTGCTCTACTCACTGTGCCACCTAGCTACCCCTTTTATATGCCTCTTACTAGAAATGAAGTTTGCATTTTGTGGAAGCATATTAAAAACTTATAGTAGTTTATTATAAGAAAAAAATTTCTCTAGTCAAAAAAACTCTTTTAAACTAGTCTCCTTTGGAAGGTGGGCTAAGTCAGGAACAGAAGGCCTTTCTTAGGGAGATGGATTAAGGGTAGAAAACAAATTTAATTCCAGTCTGGTTCAGATCCTTGCCTTCCCCATCCCCTGAAGAAGGTACCCTTCTCCATTCAATAAAGACAAAGATATTGATCACTGAGAAGAGACGCCCTTGTTGTCCTTGAGAGGAATTGGCAAGGAAGGAATTGAGTGATGACTTGTACCGGAATGTTAAGACAAAACTGTATTTTGACACACTTTTCCTTGTTTAAGATTCCTGCAAATATTATCTCAAATCAGCTTGAGGTGAAGGCGTGCGTGCATGTGTGTGTGTGTGTGTGTGTGTGTGTGTGTGTGTGTGTGTGTGTGTAACATGCCAATTTGCATATTTCTCCCTCTAAACTAGAAATGCTGGGATAATAGATTAATGTTAAACTAAATAAAAAATTGTTTCTTGCAAACTTGTGCCTGAGGTGCAGAGGGCAGGATTAATAGTTTTCAACAGATTCTAATATATATTCTATTTGTCTTTGTCCCTGTTTTCTCTCCCCTCCCCACTTGATTCTAAGCACTTTTGGAGAATCTCCTTTTTTGTGTATCTATATATCTTCCCCATTGCCAGACACAGTGGATTGTGCAGGTTGTTTAGTTGTTTTCAGTTGTGTCTGATTCTTCGTGACCCCATTTGGGGTGTTCTTGGCAAAGATACTGGACAGGTTTGCCATTTTCTTCTCCAGCTCATTTTACAGATGAAGAAACTGAGACAAACAGGATTAAGTAATTTACCCAGGACCACACAACTAGTAAGTGTGTGAGGCTGGATTTGAATTCATGAAGATGAGTTTTCCTAACTCCAGGGCTAGCACTCTATCCCCTGTGCCATCCAACTCCTCCGGATTGTACATGGTATGCACTTAATTCATGTTTGTTGAATGTGTACAAATATAACAAACATTGAGAATTTATTGTAGGCAAAACACAGTTCTTAGTGTTAGGGAAGATACAAAACTGAAGTGAGTTTTAGTCTTTATCTTCAAAGTCATCTGGCAGATGGGTTAAGAAGGAGGGGGATTGAGAAGAAACCATTAAATATGGCTTTAAATAGTAACTTCAGAGAGAGTAGTTTTAGTTGAGTGAGGAGGTCAGAAGGCAAAATGTAAGGAGCTCCTATCATAGCTTTTCAAAGAGTTTAGCCACAAAAGAGATATGGGGCAATAGTTAGCAGGGATGGATGGATCAAATGAGAGGTTTTCAAAGATGGGGGAAATGGAGGCAGAAGGGAAACAGCCAATAGGGAGAAATCAAAGATAAGTGAGAGAGGAAGGATGATAGACCAAGCAGTCTGTGAGAGGAGACATGACGGGGTGGGATTGCTTTTGCAAGTAGAGGGATTTGCCTTGGCAAAAAGAAGGGGCCACTTCTTCATGTGAGACAAAGACAAAGAAGGAGAGATGGCAGAGAGCATTCGGGGGATGTGAGATAAGGAGGAGGGGAGAAGAGAGATCTTAGGAAATGGGCTCGACTCTTTTTCAACCAAATATGAGGCAAAGTTCTCAACTGAGAGAGATAGAAAAAAGGGAACCATGGGAGATTTAAGGAGAGATTGTGGTGAGTGGGATAGTGGGTTAATTAGGAAGGTATAAAAGGATTGTCTTGTAGCAGTGAGGTTATACAACATAAATATGCAGTGGACCCGGTAAACATGGTTTTGTGATTTTTTTTCCTCCATCTTCATTTAGCTGTACATGCTTTGGGAATAAAGGTAGCAGATGGTAAGAATGATCAAAGGCAGAGGCTTAGCAGGTCAAGGTTGGGTATATGAGACTAAGGGGGTAAGGGACTTAAGAGAAGAGGGTAGTGTATAGTTGAACTTAAATGCTCTCCAAGTGCCAGCTATTATTATTAGTTCTAAATCTTTATGTCCAATCCTGACCACTCTTCCATGTTCCAGACCCACATTTCCAGTCACCTATGAGACATTTCCAATTAGATGTATGCAGTTGTTGAGTCGTTTTTCAGTCACATCCAACTCTTTGGGTCCCCATTTGGGGTTTTCTTGGCAAGGATCCTGGTGTGGTTTCCTATTTCCTTCTCCAGCTCATTTTACAGATGAGGAAACTGAGGCAAACAGGGTTAAGTGACTCACTCGTCCAGCAGGGTCACACAGCTGGTGTCGGAGGCCAGTTTGGAACTCAGGAAGACTATTCTTCCTGACTCTAGGCCCAGCACTGTATCGCCCAGACGCATGCTATCAGCACCTTAAACTCTTTCTGTCCAAAATATAACTCAATTTCTATCACTTTATACTGGTTCTTTCTTCTGTCTTCACTATTTGTATCAGTGGCACCCTCATTTATGTTTTGAACCTGATGTGGAAGGAGCAGTATCTTAACGCCCCACCTCATTCAGGTTAAGCTAGTTTTTCCTTAAAAGAAATTGAAACTATCTTCTCAGTGTCCCACAGACATCTCAAACTCAACACACCTGAAACTGAACTCATTATCTTTCCCCTAAGTGGTTCCACTCTTCCTAACTTCCCTGTTACTGTTGTATCATTACCTTTAGCCACCACCATGGAGATAGTCTATGTGTATGTGAAGAAACGCAGCGAGTTTGGGAAGCAATGCAACTTCAGTGACCGACAGGCGGAGCTGAGCATCGACATCCCACCCAATGCAGAACTCGCTGAACAGTTTGTCATACGGGATCCGGTGGACACAGGAGTTCAGTGTTCCTGTGACATGTCAGAGCATGAGGTAGTTATCTCTCCCCATCGTGAATCAGGGGTCTACTGGAAGGTGTGGTGGGATGGTCATGATGACTTGGGGAGATGGGGAGAATAGAGAGCCAGCAACATTATTTCTTGTCTTCTAATTCTGTGTTCCCTTTCTGAGGGACACACATCCCATAATGATTGTCATGGACATCCCCCATCCCATCCACCTCTGAGGAGAGGGAGTCTTGAATTTCCCAGTAGAGTTTTTGTAGAGGCAACTCGATGTTTGGGTTGGGTTTTTTTTTTAAATGATGCCTTTTAAACAAAACATAATAATAATTTCTCAGCATTTCCCAATTCCCACACATTGAACCCTCCCTTAGGGTTGGGGACAGGACCGATGCTTGTGATTTCAGTGGCACAGGAAAATCCCTGGTGAAGTCACAAAGCCAATGAGTATCAAAGGAAGGACTTGAACCCAGGTTCTTCTGGCTTTGAGGCCAGTTCTCTATCCACAGCTCTATACTGCCACAGAAAGCCACTAAAGAAAACCAGCCAATAAAGTAACCATGTCAGACCATCTACACAATGTCTGCCCTGGTACTAATAGGAAGGTTCTTTCTTACATCCTCTTTCCTTCAGAACCAAGAATATTCATTGCATTGTTAGCTGCCTTTTAATGTTTTCATTGATGTCATAGTTGTCATTATGTATATTATTCTTCTGGTTCTGCTTTCTTTCCTTTTGTGGGGGAATTCTCTTCATCTTCTGGGAGAAGCATACCCATCATCAGGGGTCCAATGACTTCGAGTCAAAGATAGGAGACCAAAATGAAAGAGAATTATTGTCACACTAAGTAATCTGCCCTTGCTGATAACAAATATTTGGTTTTTGTCACATTTCAGGACCACTCAGAGTACTAACCAATCAGCAACATTTTGGGGGATTCTTAGGATAGGAAAGCAACGCGTTTCCTATTAGAGGGAGGGGTAGAGAAAGAAGGAGACCAGTCAAAAGAGAAAAGGGAGTAAGAGTGGGTTGGAATGCAAGTAGAAGGATTTATAATCCGAAAAAGAAAACATTTCCTGTTCAAGGGCAGGAGACAAGAGAAAGAGAGCAAATGCTTTTATAATTATGAAAGCAGTCCTTTCAGACAAACAGCAGGGTCTCTTATTTAAGGACAGCAAATAGTTGTTACAGCAATGGATGAGACCATCTGCTTTACCATGTCCTTTCATAGGAGCTGGGAGCTTTTGAATATTAGGCCACCAGGTGGTTGGGAGATTTCTACATTGTTAGTTCATCAAGACGTAATGAAATTGTTGGAGTTCCTAGTTTTCTCTTACTTTCTGCATGACTTCATATGTCTTCCAAAGTTTGTTTTTT
>CM053626.1:176548330-176582258 GCA_028646595.1 Phalanger gymnotis
ATCAATGCCATCTTGCAGCTTGGTTATGTGAGGCAGCAAGTTCTTTTTTTCTGCTCTCTACCCACCCCATCCTCTACCCAACCCTATTCCAAGAGATAGTCAGATTTGGCAGGAAAAAAAGAACTCCGTAATAAATTTTAATGGAGGGAGCCCCGTTCCTGCAAACATGACTCTAAACCCTGCAGGGGAACTCCTTCTCTAAGGGGACCACAATCAATCAACAAACCTAATTTATTAAGCCCCTACCATGTGCTGGGTACTATGTTAGGAGCTAGTATGCAAATACAGTTCTCGCCCTCAAGGAATTTACATTCTATCGGGAAAATATAATATGTTCACAGATAGTAAATACAGCATATACGCAAAATAAATACACCAGCCAGCCATGGTGGCACATACCTATAATCCCATTTACTGGGGAGACTGAGACTGTTGGCTATCTGGAGCTCCAGAGTTCTGAGCTACATTGGGATAGGCTGATTAGGTGTCCAGACTAACTTCAGAATCAATGTGGTGAGTCCCCAAGAAGTGTGCGGGGAAAGAGTTGGGTTGCCCAGACCATTGCCTAAGGTGTGGCACAGGAGAGTAGGCCAAAGTAACTCCTATATTTGGCCTGAGTGAAATAGTGAGACCTAGTCTTTAAATGACAGAGGGAGGGAAGGAATGAAGGAAGAAAAGAAGGAAGGAAAGGAGGAGGAAAGGAAGGAAGAAAAAGAGGGGGAGAGACAGGGAGGAAGGAAAGAGAAAGAAAGGAAGGAAGGAAGAGGGAAGGAAGGAAGGAAGGAAGAAAGAAAGAAAGAAAGGTAGAAAGAAAGGTAGAAAGAAAGGAAGAAAGAAAAGGAAGGAAGGAAAAAGTGAGAGAGAAGGAGGAAAGGAGGGAGGAAGAATGGAGGGAGAGAAAGAGGCAGGAAGGAAAGTGAGAGACAGAAGGAAGGAAGGAAGAAAAGGAGGGAGAGAGAGATGGAGGAAAGGAGGGAGAGAGGAAAGGAAGGGAGGGAGGAAGGGAGAAAAGAGGGAGAGAATGAGCAAGGAAGGAAAACAAAGGGGAAGGAAGGAAGCAAGGAAAGAAAGAAGGAAAGGACATCTTAATTCTAATGTAGGGAGGGAAAGAAGGAAAGACAGAGGCCAGAACTACTCTTCAGGAATCAGACCTAGCTCTTCTCCCTCCTTTGCCCATTTCTCAGCAGCTGAAAGAGCTCCGTGGTGCACTAGACAATATCCTGAATAGTTTCTGACCATCCTGACCATGAAACCTCCCTACATCTGCCCCTCTTTTACCCCTTCACTTTAGACTCTTTGTTCTTCAAACCCTAAGCCTTCTGAAAAGACCGATGGAAGCCATTCTCCTCTGTGTCCCAGGTGATGGAGCACTGCATTAAACAGAACAATGCCATTGATATTTATGGGGAGTATTTTGATGAAGAAGATGTAGTAGAAGTGTCTGATGAGGTTCTTTCAGCCAAAACCATCAACGTTTTCAGGTATCCACCACTGGGCTGGGTCTCTGCCTGCTCTTGGGCCTTACCTCACACCTGCCCTAGGGACAAGATGCTTCCAGTGAGTAGGGACCCCTCACCAGTCAGTCAGAGCTTGATGTGAGACCCTCGACTCAGAACCATATGTCACAGGATTTAGAGCTAGGAGGGACCTCAGAGGCTGTTGAGTCCAGTTGCCTCATCTTACAGAGGAGGAAGTTGAGGCCCAGAGGGTTGAAATGATTTGCCCAGGGTCACACAGTCATTAAAATGTCCTGATGCAGGATTTGAATCTAGGTCTTCCTGACTCCAGGTCTAGCACCCAGTCTAATATGGAACCTAGCACAGGAAGGTAACAGGACAAAAATGACAGTTCCTATCACTGGAGAATACAGGCTATATGGGGGTTGGCTAGGGGGTAGGATAAATACACAGAGGATGTAGAGAAAGCAATTTATAAGCAGCAGAAGCGAAAGAGTGCAGGGCTTGGAGTCAGAAGCCCCAAATTCAAACTCTGGCTCTATAGTAAAGCAAGCCACATCAGCTTTCAGGACTCAGTTTCCTCTTCTGTCAAAATGGAGGGTTTGAGGCAGCTAAGTGGCTCAGTGGATAGAGCACCAGCCCTGGAGTCAGGAGAACCTAAATTCAAATCTAGTCTCAGATTCTTACTAGCTATGTGACCCTGGGTAAGTCACTTAACCCCATTGCCTCCTTAAAAAAAAATCCTCCCCCCAAAAAACTCCAAAAATGAAGGGGTTGTACTAGATTGGAGTTTTTTTTAACTCTTTTAAGTGCCATGGACGCCTTTGGCAATGTGGTGAAAAGCCCGTGGATCCCTTTTCAGAAGAATATTCATAAATGCATTAAATGAAATACACAAGATAACAAAGGAAACCAATTGTATTGAAATACAATTATCCAAAAAAAATTTTTTTAAACAAAGTTCATGGGCACCAGAGTTAAGAACCCTTGGACAACTTAATTCTGAGGTCCCTTATCATTCTGGGATGTGTGCCATATTAACAGAGTGGCAGGTAAGTAACAACACAAATACTTGGCAGGGGGGTGTCATATACTTTGGTCTTTGAACTGCTGCAGAAGTCCAGGGAAAGACTTTCCAGACTCCTTGAAATGCTATAGTGACCCAAGTCGGGGAGGCTGTGTGGAGCCGTGGAAAGGAATTTGGAGTACGTGGGCCTAAGTTCAAATCCCAGTCTTGCTATTTACTACCTATGTGACCTTGGTCAGGTCACAGCCTTTTGGAGCCTTGCTTTTCTATCTGTGATAATAAAATTGTAATAATAATAAAAATATATAGCATTTAAAAACTTACAAAGTACTTCACAGAAATTATCTTATTTGATCCTCATAGCTCTGTGAGGTAGGTATTACAGGCAGTATTATCCCAATTTTATGTTTGAGAAAAATCATATTCAAAGAAGCGATCACACACCTAGGAAGTATGAGTGGCGTGTGAACCCAGGTCTGTGTCTCCAGTCCCACGCTCTAGTCTCTGTTCCATTAGACCAGATGACTACATGTACAGGCCCCTCATTTTAAACAAAAGTTCTTAACTTAGAAACTGTAAACTTGTTGTTTTAAAAAGATTTCGATAACTACATGTTAATTTAGTTTCCTTTGTGATCCTACATATTTTATATTGTGCATTATAAAATATTCTCCTGAGAAAGAGTCCCTAGGTTTCACCGGACAGTCACAGGGGTCTTTTCTGTGGCACAGAAAAGGTTTTAGCCCTCCTAGCTCTAAATCTGTACTCTTATGGTAAAGATGGAAATTGTACAGGTATTCACATATTTGCATATGCTCAGATTTATTAAAAAAAATTTATTGAGTGCCTGCTCAGTAAACATTCATGGCATTTGTCTAGATGCTGTGGAAGATACAGAAAACATGGCCCCTACCCTCAATTAACTTAAAATCTTATTAGGAAAGAATTATCTGACAAGATGACAGGATGGGATCCAGCAAATACTATTGGCCTCTGACACTTCCTAGCTGCGTGACCCTGGGCAAGTCACTTAGCCCTGTTTGCCTCAGTTTCCTCATCAATGTCACTTAACCCTGTTTGCCTCAGTTTCCTCATCTGTCAAATGAGCTGAAGAAAGAGATGGCAAACCCACTCCAGTATCTCTGCCAAGAAAACCCCAAATGGGTCCCGAAGAGTCAGATACAACTAAAATGACTGAATAACCATAAGTACTATAGGAGCTCCGAGAAGGAAGAGATCACGCTGGAATCACTCCCATCTGGGAAGTCTAAGAGGATAGAGGACTCATCCCCTGTGATTGAAGACTCACAAAATCTCCGAGCTGGAAGGGACTTCAGTGGTTATCAAATTCAACCTGTACTACCCCCGCCTCAACCCCCACCTCCAACCTCATATACATTCAAGAATTCCCTCTATAAAATAATGTTGTTAAAACCATTCACAGAGCTAGGGGGAGAAAAGAGCCAGCCTAGTCAAGTTGAGTCAAATAGCATTTATTAGGTGGATACTCTGTGCCAGACACTCTTCTAAATGCTGGGGATAGAAAGGAAAGGTAGAAAGCAACCCCACCCCCAAACAACAACAAGAAACAGAAAACAATCTTTGCTTTCATGCAGCTCACAGTTCTAATGGGGGAGACGACATACAAACTATTATGTTTACATGAGATCTGTACATGATAATTGGGAGAGAAGGTGCTAAGATTAAGGAGAACTGGGAAAGGCTTCCCGTAGAATATGGAGCTTTAGCTGAAACTTAAAGCCAGCAGGGGCAGATGATGATGGAGGATATTTCAGGCCTGGAAGATCACCAGTGAAAACGTCCAGAGTAGAGATGGAGTGTCTTGTGGGAGGAACAGCAAGGAGGCCAGTGTCACTGAATGACAGAGTATGGTGGGATGGGGGTAGGCTCAGGGAGTGGAGAAAAGTATAAGAGGATTGCACAGATGGGAAGGAACCAGATCATAAAGGAGCTGGAAAGCCAAGCGGAAGATTTTACATTTGATCCCGGGTGTGATAGGGAGTCACTGGAGTCACTGAATGGGAGGGTGGGGGTGGTACGGTCAGACCTGTACTTGAGGAAGATTAATTTGACAGCTGAGTAGAGGACGGTCTAGAGAAGGGAAAGACTGGAGGGAGGGAGACTATCCTGGAGACATTTGTAATAGGCTAGGCATGAGGTGATGAGGGCCAGCGTCAGAGGAGAGAAGGGGGCACATGTGAGAAATCTTACGAAGGCAGAAATCATGGGACTTGACCACTGACTCCATAACTGGGGAATGAGGAGAAGTGAAGCATTCAGATTAACACTTGGGTTGTGACCTTGAGAGCCTGGTAGGGTCGTAACAGTAACAGGGGAAGTTAGGAAGTAGGGGAACATTGGGGGAAGAAAGATAATGAAATCGGTTTGGGGCACGGTGAGTTTAAGATATCCCTAGGAATCCACTTGGAGATGTCTGATGGGCATGTAGACATTCAAGACAGGAGGATGAGAAAGAGGTTATAGGATTGGACAAATAGATCTGAGTCATCTCATAAAGATGATCACTGAAATAATTTATTGTTATTCAGTCTTTTCAGATATGTCCAACTCTTTTTGACTCCATTTTAGGCTTTCCTGACAAAGATACTGGAGTGGTTTGCCATTTCCTTCTCCAGCTCATTTTACTGATAAGGAAAACTGAGGCAAACAGGGTTAAGTGACTTGTCCAGGGTCACACAGCTAGTAAATGACTGAGGGCAGATTTGACCTCAAGAAGACAAGTCTTCTTGACTCCAGGCTGGCCACGCTACACACTGTGCCACCTTAGCTGCCCCCCAAATTGAAACTATTCCTATAAACAATTTTGTTATTTTTATGGAAGAAAAGTTTTTTATGAAGCTCTACATTCATTCTCAGTCTCTTCATTGTTGGCACAGCTTATGTTTTACAGATTTGAGAAGTCTGGATCAGTTAAACCTGAGTTAATTGGTTGGAATGCCTGTAATGGGAATCTCTAATGGAGCTGGGATCAGAAATTCGAAGGCCGGGAGACCTCTGCCTAGTCTGGTCTGCATTTTCCTAGACTCCAGATGCCAAAGCACTGAGTTTAAAATTGATCATAAAAAGCCCTTGGACGACATTCAAAGTACTCTGGAAATTCTGAATTGAAAAATTAATTACAATGGCCTTCCAACTACTTTGTAGAGCTTAGTCACTACTCCCTCTAAACAGCTCAATAAATTGGGTGGAATGAACTTCCCTGTTCATTTAAAAGGAGGTTTCTGGCCCTTGGATGAGGCTGCTTGCCAACTGATTTGGTGTCTGGCACATAGAAAGGGATTTATGAATGCTCGTTGACTGACTCACTGACTGCTTAACTAATCATGATGGGAAGAACTGACTCCATGAAGACTTGAAACATTCCCTGGGTGCCAGGCTACTAGGCATCATGACCAGTAGAAGCTTAGGCCACTTAAGTTCTTACCCCTATAAAAAAAATTTCCAATTTGATTTAATTCCTGTAATATCTTTGTGCCCCAGTGGGTTGTCTAAATAAATATCAGCGCTCGTAGGTGGCATGGATAGATATGGTCCGAGGCAGGGGTACGGAACCTGCGCCCTTGAGGCCATATGTGGCCCTCTAGGTCCTCAACTGCAGCCCTTTCACTGAATCCAACTTTTCTGTGAAGTTTGGATTCAGTCAAAGGGCTGCTCTCGGGGACCTAGAGGGTCACATATGGCCTCAAGAGCACAGGTTCTGCACCCCTAGACCACCTTTGTGGAAACGCATAGTAATATTAATGATAACAGCAGTAACAATGATAATAGCTTGCTTTACATAATATTTTTAGGTTTGCAGTGCACTTTATACATATTATCTGATCCTTGAAACAACCCTGAGAGTTAGATGCTATGATTATCCGTATTTTTATGAGAAAGGCTAAATGATTTTCTCATTCATACCTCCAGTGACAAAGGGTGGATTTGAACTCAGGTCTTCCTGACTCCAAATCTACCACTCTACACACTGTGCCTGTACCACCTAGCTGCCAGGAGGAGAGCCAAGGGTCCTGCTTGGGTGAAAGCCGGGTTGCACGTTTAACATCCCTCCCAGCCTTCCTGATGAAGAGAATGATACAGTTTACTCCAAAAGTCTTATATTTTGCAGGATTTTTTCCCCCTCTGTTAACCTGTGGGAGAACCTGACCTTGTATGTGATTCTGTTTTTCCCCAAAAGGGACCCACATGAAATCAAACGTACAGCAACCCACCTGTCCTGGCACCCTGATGCAAACCGGAAGTTAGCCGTGGCATATTCCTGTCTGGATTTCCAGCGGGCTGATGTGAACATGAGCTATGACTCATTCATCTGGGACCTGGGTAAGAAATGGAAAGAACACGGCAGCATCTTGCAGCTTGGCTGGTGGGAGTGGGGTAGGGGCTTTGAGAGGAAAATACCGTAAAGTCTTGGGCACGGAAGATCCCTCAATAGACCTGCAGCTGCCAAAAAATAATTCTCTTTGAAAGCAGCTTCTCTGGGCAGGCGATGATGTTGTATTTAGTGAGATTTCTCAGGTATTGCTGGGTTTAGAGACTACTGAGACACACAGATCCAGGTATAGCAAAGTCTCTCTATTCTAAATCGTGAGCAGCTGAGTGGCTCAGTAGATAGAGTGCTGGGCCTGGAGAAAGGAAGACTCCTCTTCTTGAGTTCAAATCTAGCCTCAGACACTTAGTAGCTAGGTGACTTTGTTAACCCTGGCTCAGTTTCCTCACCTGTAAAATGAGCTAGTAAGTGTCTGAGGCCAGATTTCAATTCAGGAAGATGAGTCTTCCTGATCCTAAGCCCAGGGTTCTATCCACTGTGCTAGCTAGCTGCCCACTAACCTAGAGAGATATCCCCAAATTCCCTAAAATGGCAAACCACACCATTGTCTTTGCCAAGAAAACCTAGTCAGACCCAACTGAATGACAACAGTTTCAACATGTGAAAGGACTGCCATCTGTTACTGACAAGTAGAGGAAAATCCAGATTCTGGGATTCCCATTAAAAATTTTGAAAGGTCTGGTTAACCTCCACGAGATGTAAAATTTTAAACTAGTGGTGGAGCATTACATATATTGTTGGATTTTGATAATTCGATGGGTATTCTTGATTTTTTTTCTCTTTGTTTTCTTTTTCTTATTTTTAAAGTCAAGTCGACAAGCATTTATTAAGCACCTATGTAACAGGCCCTGTGATAAGTGCTGGGGATACAAAGAAAGGCAAAAACAAAAGCAGAAGCCAAACCAGTCCCTGCTCTCAAGGAGCCCACAGTCTAACAGGGGAGCCAACATGCAAACAACTATGTACAAACAAGATATAAACAGAATAATCTGGGCATAAGAGCAGCAAGAGGGAAGGCGGTAGTATTAAGGGGGATTGGGAAAGGCTTCTTATAGAAGGTGGGACTTGAAGAAAACCAGGGAAGTCAGGAAGCAGAGATGGGGAGGAAGAGAGTTCCAGGTATAAATGCAGAGAGGGAAGATAGAATGTTTTGTTGTTTAATCAAACCCCCTTTTTGGGGTTTTCTTGGCAAAGATCCTGGAGCGGTTTGCCATTTCTTTCTCCAGCTTATTTTACAGATGAGGAAACTGAGGCAAGCAGGGTTAAGTGACTTGCCCAGGGTCCCACAGTAGTTAAATGTCTGAGGCCAGATTTGAACCCAGGAAGATGAGTACTCCTGAATGATGCCAGGACTGGCACTCTATGTGCTATGGCGCTACCTAGCACCTGAGATGGAGTGTTGTGGAGTAGCAGTTATATAAAGGGGGAAAATTTAAGATTGGAAAGGTCATGAAGGGCTTTACATGCTAAACAAGATTTTATATTTAGTCCTGGAGGTAATAGTTAATTTAAATAAATTAAGACTTGCTCTTTCCCCTCCCCCCTCCCCAGTCCTTCGTATTTTTATGTGATTTTTCTCCCTCTTTTTTTATAGAAAACCCAAACACACCAGAGCTCACCCTGAAGCCAGCTTCCCCTCTGGTGACCTTGGAGTACAACCCCAAAGATGCACATGTCCTGATCGGAGGGTGCTACAATGGCCAGATTGGTAAGGAGAAACCCAACGACTGCCCATTTCTCATCTAGCACTTGTCTGGGCCTGGGCCTCCTCTACCTCAAGTCAAAACTTAAATGCCAGTTTAGTCCCGGGGTTTATTAATATCAAAGAAAACCAACCTGGAGGCTGGGAGTTTCCATAGCTTATGAGCAGACATTTAGATGAATAAGGTCAGTGATTCATAAGATGTCTCCATTAACCTCAAGCTGCCGTGGTTCAGTCATGTCTGACTCCTCATGGCCCCATTTTGGGGTTTTCTTGGCAAAGATCCTGAAGTGGTTTGCCATTTCCTTCTCCAGCTCAATTTACAGATGAGGAAACTGAGACAAACAGAGGTAAGTGACGTGGCCAGGGTCACACAGCTAGTAAGTGTCTGAGGCCAGATTTGAACTCAGGAAGATGAGTCTTCCTGATTCCAAGCCCAGCGCTCAATCTACTCTGTGCCACCTAGCTGCCCACTAACCTAAAGGGGTATCCCCAAATTTCCTAAGCAAAATTAATTTCAATTCGCTGTATTTTTTAAAAATAGTATTAGCATGGAACACTTTTGAAGGTTGGGGATGGGAATAGGGAATTGGTGACAAAGTCTAATTTGGAGATATAGCTATGGCAGGGCACCACATGTTAGGAGAAGCAAAAAATATAACCCTGACTCTTTCAGCGGTATGATATAGGAAGGTTCCTTTTGGAAGGCATGGGTCTGGGGGTGAATAGAGTTTGCATAGTTCCAGAAGTCCTCCCAGCACAGCTTTAAAGGGGCACTGGAACCCTATAACCCTGTCCCCCACAATCGCTACACACATGTATTACTTTGCTTAGAAACTCATTCTCTTATTAACTTTTCTCTCCCAAGCCAAAAGGCTGTCTAGTGGGTATGTGTGTGTGTATGTGTGTGTGTGTGTACACACACATATACATATATGTATATATAATATATTGTTATATATTATATTTAATATACAATACAATTATATATATATTTGTTATATATGATATCTATTATACAATATATATTATATACCTATACATACACACACATACATATATATACACATATCCACATCCATATGATATTACTGTTATAACATGGGCTGAGAAGATAGCTCTTGTTACACTAACATCGAAGGATTTTTCTCTCTCTAATTGGCTCATTACCCCCAGCCCAAAATACACTTATTAGGCTTAAATGAAATTTGTGGTAAGTGGTCAGACACTTTAATAGCAGCTTCAACAACAGAGAAATAATCGTTCAAAGAAACAGGCCGTGATGGTTGCAGCCTGAGGGATTGGGTTTTCCTCTCTGCACACACTCTTCTTCCCCACCCATCAGAAGGTCAGATGGGTCCAGGGAAGCTGTTGGTTTTTTTTCCTCCCAGATGGTACTCCAGGCAAGTGAGGGAACAAGAATGAGTGCTGTGGACTGTATTCTGAAGATCTCGCCATCCCCACAGCTGCTATTTTGGCCTGATCTGCTCTCTCAATTCCCCATAGTCTGTCCATGCTTTGCCCTCCTCTGATCAGCACCCTGCCTCTGCTCCTGGTCTCCTGACCTCTGTTGAACTCCACTGGCAAGCACCGTCAGGAGAAAAATAGCTGCTCAGTGACTACTTGCCTTACTCTTCCTCCCTTTTCATAGTCCTGGCAGCATGCCTGGTCCTGGGCCTGCAGGAGCCATCCCGTGGATCACACACTAAGTGCCCCTGGCAGCTTCCAGGGAAATGCTTGGCTTTGTGCTGAAGGGCTCAGAGTTGTGGGATGAAGCAGCAAATCCTGGATTGGCCTTTGATCACCCACCTGACTGTGGTAGGCCTGCCTCAAAGCTGCATCAGACAGGATCGAAGACTAAGCCAGAAGGAATGGCCTACTCAGTAGACTTGCAGTTGATTGTCTCTACCCTATAGACCTCTCTCTTCCTGTCTTGAAAGCGAGTCATGGCTTTTGAGCCTCCCCTTGTCCTTTCTGTGAGAAGTAAGGGAGGAGTGTGCCTTCTGCCACCCTGGAAGAAATGGTGAACTGTTTGAACATGGCAGCCAGCGCATGTACTGGTCCTCAAACTGAGATTGGTCTCCAAAGCCCCAGCTGCTTCTTCTTCTTCTTCTTCTTCTTCTTCTTCTTCTTCTTCTTCTTCTTCTTCTTCTTCTTCTTCTCTCTGTAGTCAGGGTTAGCTGACTTGCCCAGGGTCACATACCTAGTAGGTGTCAGGTGTCTGAGGCTGGATTTGAACTCCGGTCCTCCCGACTCCAGGGCCAATGCTCTATCCACTGTGCCACCTAGCTGCCCCCATATATTATAATTTGAGCTCCTCCTGGTTGCCTTCCTCTGGGTACTCTCCAGCTTATCAGTATCATCCTTAAAACACTTAAATCATTAGATTATAAAGTCCTTGAGGGCAGGAGCTGTCTTTTTTTTTAAATTTGTACTTGCAACCTTAGCACGTAGCATAGTGCCCGTCATATAGTAGCCTGATAAACATTTATTGACTTAAGCACGGTGCCAGAACTGAAAGCCATAGTACAGGTGAGATTTAACCTGGGACTGTCACCTCCCTTTTTCTGAGAACCAGACTCCTCTTAACGCCTTCCAAGATTATATTAGTTTTTGCTTGTTTGTGTCTTTTTTTTTTTGCGGGGGGGTACGGCATCAGAGGTGACAGCTATATCACATTGCAAACTCAAATAGAGCTTTGCAGTCCATTCTGAGCCCTTCCCCACCACACCCTCTGCTTCTGGCATGCTCCTGCTTTCCCGATTCAGGTTTAGGAACTAATAGTCTGTGCGCTCATCCCTATGGCATCCTCCATAGCCCCTTAGCCCTTCCAGGTGCTCTACCGCCCCTCATAGCCACAAGTTCATATTTAACAAAAGAGTCACTGGGGTGTTTAGG
The DNA here is from genome assembly GCA_028646595.1 of Phalanger gymnotis. NCBI lineage: Eukaryota > Metazoa > Chordata > Mammalia > Diprotodontia > Phalangeridae > Phalanger > Phalanger gymnotis. Next base: position 176,559,784 of record CM053626.1, read on the forward strand.
CAGCAAATTCTGAGAGAACTCAGAAAGTGGAGGAGGAGAATTCCAATCACTTCCCCTTCGTCAAGATAGACGTCCAAGCCATTCCTACATCTTCTTCTAGGTCCAGATGTGCCTTCTTTCAGTGATAGAAATGAGTCTGCATGAATCTCGTTTACCAAATAATTGGTCAGGATTTTAAAATAGTAAACTGAGTCATTCGGCCGTTATTTATTCAATACCTCCAGGCTTGCTCTTTAATTACTCTCTGGCAGCTTTTCATTGCCATTTTCAAAATGCGATTAGGCCAGGCAGGCCCTGGACTGGGTGGGGGGGTGAGGCTGGGTCCCCCTGAGGCTTCTGCTTGGTTCCCCCATGGGAGTGTGCAGTGAAGAGCCCAACAGGAACCACTGAACGTCTTACTGCCTTGTTATAGCGACCCCCGCTATGTCATCTCAGGGACTGACGCGGCCATTTGCTATGATTTATCTATTTTTAAGTCTTGGTTTGTTTATTTTATTAACTGAGCCTCTCTTTTTATTTTAGAGACTATTCAAACCTATTAACTCCAGTGTTTGAGCTTCTCTGGAACAGCTCTGAACAAAAAAAGGGGAGGCCCTTGCTTTAAATCCTGGTTGTGGAAAGAGGGTTGTATTTGTATGGAATGACCTGGGTTCAAATCCTTGCTCCTCAACTTAGACTATGCAGGACCTTGTTTTTGTTGTTACTGTTCTGTCTTTTCAGTTGTGTCCAACTCTTCTCAACCTCGTTTGGGGTTTTCTTGGCAAAGACACTGGAGTGGTTCACCGTCTCCTCCTCCAGATCATTTTACAGATGAGGAAACTGAGGCAAACAAGGTTAAGTGACTTGCCCAGGGTCACACAGCTAGTACGCATCTAAGGCGGGATTTGGACTCAGAAAGATGAGTCTTTCTGACTCCAGGCCCTCTATTCACTTTCACCACCTAGCTGCCTCTAGTAATGCTGATGTTGTTCAGCAGAGTCTGATTTTTAGTGACCCCATTTGGGGTTTTCTTGGCAAAGATACTGGAGTAGTTTGGCCATTTCCTTCTCCAGCTCATTTTACAGATGAGGAAACTGAGGCAGACAAAGTTAAGTGACACGTCCAGGGTCATGCAGCCAGTGTCTGAGGCCCAATATGAACTCAGGTCTCCCTGACCTCCAGGCCCTGCATTCCATCGGCTAATAATTCATCTTTCTGGTCTTTATTTCCTTTTCTGTGAAATGATGGGTTTGGACTAGGTGGTCCCTCTGAACTCTAAAATCTAAGAAAAAACTTTGCTGTTACTATTAAAGACAGATGAAGTACATTTCTCCTTGGGGGAAAACTGAAGGGGAGGGTAATCTACTTAATTACCCAGATCACCCAGTGATTTTGTGGAGTCCTGGGAAGTGTTTCCTGAGGAGTGGCAGCAGAATATAGGACCCGAGGGAAGGTTTAGGTCGGTAAAAGTCCTCATATATGCTGGTCCTAAGCAGCAGGTTAGAGACAAAGAGACAGCTGGGGCATCTTGTCACTCTTGTTGTGATTTGCGCCTAGTAGAGGAGGAGGCAGAGGCAACTAGTTGGCAAAGTGGATAGAGCGCCAGGCCTGGAGTCAGAAGACTTGAGTTCAAATGTGGCCTCGGACCCTTAATACCTTTGTGACTAGGGGCAAGTCACTTATCCCCGTTTGCCTGAGTTTCCTCATCTATGAAATAAGCTGGAGAAGGAAATGGCAAACCACTCCAGTAAATTTGCCAAGAAAATCTCAAATGGGGTCAGAAAGAGTCAGGCATGACTGAAACAACTAAACAACAAAAGAGGTGGAGGCAGCTAGGTGGCTTGGGATAGAACAGAAGGCCTGGAGTAAGAAAGACCTGAGTTTAAATTTGACAGCAGACCCTTACTGGCAGCTAGGTGGCGCTGCAGGGGATAGTGTGCTGGGCCTGACATCAGCAAGACTCAACTTCCTGAGTTCAAATGTGACCTCAGACACTTCCTGGCTATGTGACCCTGGGCAAGTCATTTAACCCTGCTTGCCTTCATCCGCTGGAGAAGGAAATGGCAAAAACTACTTCAGTATCCTTGCCAAGAAAACCCCATGGACAAAACATCCACAACTGAAAAGACCGAATAACAACAACAGGAGACAGAGCCTATTTCAAACTTGGATCTTTACATGTACCTTGTAAAGGACATAAAATTTGGAGTAGGCTCATTTGCACAGAGAAAAGCTTGGAGGCTTTGAGTAGTTCATTTGCACATGAAAAGGCTAAAAAAGCAATTTGGAAACCAACCTTGACCATAAACTTGCCCCAGAGTTTAGATGGCCTTGGTACATTTCCTCTAGCTGCTCATTTGCATAGGCCTACCAGAGAACTTCATAGAATAAAACACTGGAGAACCTTGAACCCTAGAGCTGCTTGGTGATTATTGGGCAAAGGACCTAGCCTGAATAGATGAAGATTTGGGAAAGTCCTGGATGGTCATCATAACTTCAGGGAGTCAGCTCCAAGCCAGAGAAGGTTTTTCCAAAAGACCTTGTTTTCTATTATGGGAGGTTGCAAGTCTCTCAAGGATTATAATTGGGAGGTTTCTAATCCTGGGCTCAGGTTACTTGCTTATTCTGAAAGGCAGTGTGACTTGGTGGATAGGAGTAGAGTCACCCAAGACCTGAGTTCAATTACTAACAAGTCACCACCAGCTAGGTGACTTAGTGGTTAGATAGGTCCTGGAGTCATTGCCTGTGTTCCCTCATCTGTAAAATGGGGGTAATAATAGCACCTGCTTCCCAGGATTGTTGTGAGGATCAAATAAGATGATAGTTGTAAACTCTTAGCACATAGTAAGCCTAGCCCAATTAGGTGTCAAGTGTCAAATTCCATGTCAAGACACTGAGGATTTGGAGCATAGAGAGCTGTAAGTGGGCTTTGCCATACATACTTGAAGTCTGGGCCTTTCCTTCCTGTAGATACTAATGTGTTTTTGTAGGACAGTATACACATTTGTAGGAGATTGTATTATAGAATTATGGGAGGAGGATATTTTGTAGCTAATATTTTTATTATACTATATAAGCAAATGCTTTTACTTAGAGCTAATTGTGTCTACTGGCTGATTGTTAATAGAAAGCTTACTTATGGGGATCCATGAGCTGTAGCACACATACCTTTAGAATGTTAGGTAACAGCCACGATCTTGGGGCAGTGAGTAGAGCACAGGCCCTGGAGTCGGGAGGATGTGAGTTCAAATCTGGCCTCAGACATTTGACATACTAGCTGTGTGTTCTTGGGCAAGTCACTTAACCCCAACTGCCCTGCCTTCCTCCCTGAAAAAAAAATGTTTAAAAAAAAAGACAGCTATGATCTGGGGACCTGACCTGAGAATTCCAGGGCAAATTGAAGGATTGTCCCAGAAAGGGGAGTAAGTGCTATATCACCTTAATATGAGCTCTCCTATATAAGCTTTGTAACTGTAGACAAGTCAACCAACCTCTCTGTAGCCTTGTCTCTTTAACTTAAAAATAATATTTGTGTCATAGATTGCTGGGTTTTGAGTTAGGAAGAACTAAGTTCATAACCCACTTCTGACACTAACAGTGTGGCCTGCACAAGTCTTAATTTCTTAATTCTCTAAGACTTCAAGTTAGAGGAGCTTAGGGCTTAGAGCTTGGTCAGACATTGAAGGTGCCAAGGTCATCCACTGCATCCTGGGCCAGTAGTCCTGATTTGTCTTGCCGTTGAACTTTGAAGACTCTGGAAGAGAGAGTGAAGCTGACTTTGTGCAACTCTGCCTCACCTAAATCCAATTCACTGTGAAGTCGAGACCACTCAGTGATGTCAACGGTCCTCTTTAAAAGCAAAGGGACAATCAATAGCAGCCGAGGGAGGAGAGTGCGAACTTTGTATAACCATAGGCTATGGTTATTGTTTTCCTGAGGTAATCAAGGTTAAGTGACTTGCCCAGGATCACATAGCAACTAGGTGTCGAGTGTCTGAGGTCAGATTTGAATTCAGGTCCTCCACTTCAGGGCCACCTAGCTACTGTAGGCTATTATTATCCATTAAGAAGAATTTCCTGTCAGGGTTCTGAGACACTGAATCTTGCTGAAAGAAAGCATGAAGCCTGCTTCTCCAGAGACTTTCGAAGAGGAATGTAAAGAAATAGTTCCCTTGGATTGTTCTGAATATAATCCTGCTCTGAAGATGGAAAGGAGGTGAAACAGAACAATTATATGTTAGACCTGGGTCTTGTATGAATTCCCCTCATTTTAATGAGGAAGAATTGAGGTTTGGAGAGTTTAGTTAATTCACCAAGGTCTTACAGCTTATTAGTAAAAGAGCCAGAACTAAGTTCACCGATTTACAGATGGACACTACTGTGAAGGTCATTTAGTCCAACGCCCCAATTTTACAAAGAGGAAATTGAGACCAAGAGATGGTTGCGAATTTGCCATGGTCTCTCAGTAGGTAGCAGAGCCAGATTTCAAACCCAAGGCTTGGCTCCTGATCCATTGTGCCGTGCCAAGTGTCTGACTGCAAGCACAATGCTCATTAGGGTACACCATGAAATCCCTCACCTTCCAGCCAAAGTGGGGGTGGGAGTGGGGGGAATCCACCCTGATTTTCTAGTGCATTGTCTCTGTGGATTCTTATTCATGGTTCCATCCTAACCAGTTCTTCTATCAGTGACTTAAATAGCTAACGCATATAGTGCTTAAGGTTTGCGAAGCACTTTCTATTTAGGTTATCTCATTTGATTCCACATCTTCCCCATAAAGTAGGTGCTATTATTATCCTAATTTTACAGATTAGGAAATACGCTGAGAGTATATTTGTCCAGGGTCACATGGCTAACAAGGCAGGATTTGAACTAAGCCTTCCTGACTCCAAATCCAGTCCAACTTAATTTAGACATGTAGCTGTCGTGTTCAGTTGTTTTTTCGGTCTCATCTAACTCTTTGTGACCCCTTTTGGGGTTTTCTTGGTAAAGATATTGGAGCGATTTGCCATTTCTTCAGCTCGTTTTACAGATGAGGAAACTGATGCAAACAGGGTTAAGCAACTTGCCCAGGGTCACACAGCTAGTAAGCTCCGAGTAGCTGTCTGTCATACTTGTCACATTTGAAGATAGCAGTAAGCTTGGAAGGATAGCTAGTGTGCCAGAATTAGGATCCCAAAATATCTCAACAAGCTGGAACAAAACTAGGATGCTTGGTTTAAAAAAAGAAAAGTCAACTTCGCAAGCACCGGATGGAACAGACATGTGTCAACATGAATTCATATAAAAAGGATCTGGGAGACTCAGTAAACTGCCAGCTCAATATGACTGACATGACAAGAGAGAAAAATGCTAATTTGCCCGTAGGCAATAATAACAAAAGCATAGCATCCAGAATGAGAAAGATGAGAGCCAACTTGTACCCTGCCCGAGTCTAATATCATCTGGAATATGGTGACCGGTTCTGGATCCTATTTTGTAGGAAGAGCATTGACAAGGTGGAACATGTCCAAAGGATTGTGACCAAGATGTTGAGGGAACTGGAATATTTAGCTAGGAGAAGAGATTTTGTAGGGATATATAATAGCTGCCTCTAAATATTGAAGGGTTTTTACATCTAGCATAGACATACTGAAGCTCAGAGTGGAAGGTAGGGGTGGTACTGGGATCTCCACTACTCTCAGGCCTATGCTCAGGCATTTAGGTGTGGACCAGTCTGTTGCTAGGGGAAGTCTGACCTCCAATTAGGGGAATTGGGCTTCCTTTGTTTTCATTCTTAACTCATTAAACCCCAACCTTGGCATCTGGAGGACAATGTCACTTTTTGTCTCGAGTACAGGGGGAATAGGAAAAGAGGCATTCAATATACACTATTGATAGGGAATGAGAAGGGTAGTTTACTCCTGCACAGAAAGAAATGTTAAGCATAAAAGAACCACAGAGGGCATTAACAGAACCATTAGAAAAGCATTCAGTAACTGAACTTAGAACTACGGTTACAATCTGTTGGCAGGCTAATGGTTTGAGCCTTATCAGAACATAAAGCAATTGTGTAGTATTTCCAGTTAGGCATTTCGCATTTCACTGGGCATTTTCACCATTCAGTTGCTCTTGGCATTTCTTTGCTTGGCCCCTCTCTTGGCAGTGGACCAACTCTCTGATGCAGAAACTTCCCCTACTGTCAGCCCCTGCTGTTGCAGTGGATGGCACAGCCGCCATGCCAGCAGATAATTCTGATGGACTATGCTGCAGCCACAGACCTTTGGAAAATCTCAAGATCTCCTGGAAAACTTCCCATCTCCAAATACTTGTTCTCTTAAGATCAGGAAAGAAAAAGTACGGAGAGTAAAGGCAGCCAGGGGTCTAGATAAGTCACCCTGTGGCCCTAGCTGCCACAAGGGAAAGATCACCATTCCATCAAGATAGGGAAACATCCTGTCCTTCCTCACATCTTTCATACCTTATTGTTTAGAGAGAAAAAGCTGAGACACCTCAGCCTGGAGCCATATTCTCTTTTTAAAAGGTCTTCTGAGTCATTAGTTCCTCCAGTTCACTAGTGAGGGGACCCTTCATCATCACACAGTGCAAGACCCTGGACATGGCTGGAAGTAGATGCCCTCCCCTGGAGCAAAAAAAAAAAAAAAAAAAAAAGGAAAAACTTCACAGAACATGGAAGCGGGCAAAAAATAATTGTCCATACTCTACACAACCCACCAGAAAGAAAAACATGAGCCTGTCACATGATCCTGTTACATATGAAAAAGAGAACTAAATTTGTTCTTGAAGTCAAAAGTATGTGAAGAATCAAAAGTCTGAAAGACAGTTTCTGGGTAATTAATAATCAATTTATTAATTAGGCTAGCAAATAATAAATTGATGATCAGTGGTCTCTCTCAGTAAACAAAGATCACTGAATGCTTAAACACCTTTGGAAAAGGAGGTGCCCCGATGGGTGAAAATCTACCCTGATTGGCCAACAATTAATCAGGGGGTGGGCATATTAATGAAGAGCTAAAAGTCTTCAGCTTTTCCTGCTGAAGAACTGACTTGATCCTGATACTTAGCTGCCTCTAGCAATCTGGACAAAGGAGTCCATCTCTATCCAGACCACTCTGGTTGGTTTTCTACTTCATAAATAGGGTCACGCTAAATTCTAATGGAGAGTTTCAAGGACAGGGGCTTATTTCCTAAGGGCAAGAAGTCACCTAGATTAGGTTCTGTTTGTAAGGACTTCTGGTTGGGTAGGGTCCTGCCCAAGATTGCAAGGAGGAGGACAATCTCATCTACCAGCAATGTCCTTCAGAGATTGATGGAGTGGCCTACAGGGGCTGGTCCCTGAATGAGGAAATAAAGGGAAAAAAAATCTCAATCCTAATTTAATATATTAATATAATAGAAAATAATAATTTCTCTCAGAACTAGGACCGAGGCTTGAAGGGCAGAGTTTGGCACACTCTGACTTCACAAACTTTTGAGAAGCAGAATGGTAAAGTGTAGAGATCTCTGGATCTGGAGTCAGAAGTTGTTGTTCAGTCATGTCCAGTCATGTCTGACTCTTTGTGACCCCATTTGGGGTTTTCTTAGCAAAGCTACTAGAGTGGTTTGCCATTTCCTTCTCTAGATCATTTTACAACGAGGAAGTGGAGGCAATGAGGAGGCTAAGTGACTTTCCCAGTCACTTGGAAATATGTTTTACGTGACTGCACGTATATATAATCTATGTCAAAGCAGGACTTGCCGGAGCTGGAGCTTTGGGCTGGGCAAGCCTTGTCTTCCCTAAGGAAAAGCCGTATCAATATAGGACTGGAAGAATTCAGTTAAGTGTCTGAGACCAGATTTGACCTCAGGGAGAGGAGTCTTTCTGACTTCCAGGCCCTGCACTCTGTGCATTATGGCACCACCTAGCTGCCCACTGAGTCCAAATCCTGACACCACCATTTATTACCGAATCTCATTTTCTTTATCTGCCAAGTGAGAGGGTTGGGTTTGGTGACTTTTAAGGTCCCTTCCAGCTTTAAAACTATGATTCTATGGCTTAAAGATGCTCCCAAATTGAATGTACTCTTTTAAGAAGTAACATATTCCTTGACACAGGAGGTTAATTGACTAGATGACCACTTATTGGGTATGTAGGTTGGGATTCATGCTTTAGGTAAGGGTTAGACCAGAGATCTCTTTCTGAATGAATGATCTCTCTCTCTCTCTCTCTCTCTCTCTCTCTCTCTCTCTCTCTCTCTCCCTCCCTCTCTCTCTCTCTCTCTCTCTCTCTCTCTCTCTCTGTCTGTCTCTCTCTCTGTCTCTCCACACACCCACATTTTGGTGGTGATGGTGGGGGAGCTTCGAACCTGTAATTTCTTTTTTTAAAGATTTTTAAAAATTTTTTAAATTTTTTCCAATTACATGTAAAGACAAATTTTAACATTCGTTTTTAAAAAAAGTTTGAGTTCCAAATTTTTTCTGTCTCTCCCTAACCTCCCCCCACAAAAAACAGTGAGCAGTTTGATATAGGTTATATATGTACAACCACATAAAACATATTTCCATATTAGTTATGTTGTGAAAGAAGAAACAGACCAAAAGAAAAAAAAACTGTGAAAAAAATAAAGTGAAATTAGTATGCTTCGATCTGCATTCAGACTCTTATCAGTTATTTTTCTGGATGTGGAAAGCATTTTTCATCATGAGTCCTTTTGAATTGTTTTAGATCATTGTTTTGCTGAGAATAGCTAAGTCATTTATAGTTAATCATCTTACAATATTATCGTTACTGTGTACAATGTCTATCTGGTTCTGCTCCCTTTATTTTGCATCAGTTCATCTAAGTCTTTCCAGGTTTTTCTGAGAGTATCCCTCTCATTATTTCTTATAGCACAATAGTATTCCACTACATTCTTATACCACAACTTGTTCAGCCATTCTCCAATTGATGGACATCCCCTCAATTTCCAATTCTTCGCCACCACTAAAAGAGCTGCTACGAATATTTTTGTACAAGTAGATCCTTTCCCCTTTTTTCAAACTTGTAATTTCAATGGTGTGGGGGAACCCCCAATGGGGAAGCTCCCTCCAGCAATGCAGTTAACAATACATCCAGAATTTGTCACTTAGAGTCCTTGAGAGTTGGTTGGGGCTTGGAGTGATTAAATGCAGGGTCACACAATTGCAAGGGACAAGAAAGCAAGACTTACACCTTCCTGATTCTAAGCCCAGCTCTCTATACACTACAGCAGTGGGACCTCTTCATAATCTATGAAAATTAATGCAGAAAAACATATAATCGACCCCCACCCTCCCTATACACACCCAATCTTTTTCAGAGACAGTTAAGTGAAACACTTGGAAGTTTCTGACCTGTGCCCCTCTCTAATTCTACTCTCCGGATCCATCCCCTCCCTAAACCTTTTTCTCTCTGCTCTCTCCTCCCCACCCTGCCTCCAGCCTGCTGGGATACCAGGAAGGGCAGCCTGGTGGCGGAGCTGTCCACCATTGAGTTCAGCCACAGGGATCCTGTGTTTGGTGCCCTCTGGCTGCAGTCAAAGACAGGCACAGAATGTTTCTCAGCCTCCACTGATGGACAGGTAAGAAAAAAGAGTCTGGCAGGGTGCCGGTAGAGAGCAACATGTAAGGCAGCACTTGCCCCTTGATGTTAAAGACTGGACAAAACAGAACCAGGGAAACTTGTAAAATCATGAACTCCTGGAAGACTTAAAGAATTTCAGTCTAATGTGGGTCTTGCTTGTGGTTTAGCGGGGAGAGTGATTTGCATTTGGAAGACTTGGTTTTAAATTTTGGCTCTGCCATTTACCTGCCTATATGACCCTGGGCAAGTCAGTCTACCTGTTGGTATCTCAGTGTTTTTTACCATTAGATTGTAGGTTCCTTGAGGATAGGAACTGTCTTTTGCCTCTTCTTGTATCCCCAGTAGTTGGCACAGTGCTGGGCACATGGTAAGCAATAAATGTTTATCGAATTGAATTACCTGTAAAATGAGGGCATTGAACTCATTCATCCCTAAGGTTCCTTGCCAGCTCTTCAATGCTATAATTCCTAGTGTTGAAAGGAAAACTTTTCGTTTGGGGTTTTTCACCTTGATTTAACAAGGCAAAACTCAGGACAGAGAGAACTGAAAGGAGTTTATCATAAATGCATCAAGGTAGCAACGCATTGATGGTGGGGAGAGCTTTTATCTTTTTTAAAAATGTATTTATTATTATTATTATTTATTTTTTAAAAAGACAATCCACCTCAGCAAAAGACATTGAACCCTTGCATCTCAGCTCCTCCCCAAGCAATTTGTAAATGACAAAGAGTGGCACTACAAAAAACTGCAGATTTGGTATTTCCCCATCAGAGCTTCCCCCAACACTAATTAATAAGCAGGGCTGGGAACGATGGGGATACGGAGTCAACCTAACTTTCAACACTAGGAATACAACGAAGGGGAAGGAGCTGTATTTTCTGCAGAGGTTGGCCAGCTATCCTCGCCCTCTCCCTGGCCAGCCTGGTTACCAGGACATTGAAATGCCGGGTGAAATCACCCCTAAACAAGGTAGTTTTTCAGAGACTATTGCAGAGACATGTTTTCTTTTTTCATAAATCCTTTGTCAATCTTTATTGACTCTTCATTGCCTACCAGTTAAATCCAATGCAAACTCCTTAGTCTAGCATGATCTGGTTTCAGTCTCTCTCTCTCTCTCTCTCTCTCTCTCTCTCTCTCTCTCTCTCTCTCTCTGTCCTCTCTTCTCTCTCTCCCTCTCTCTCTCTCTCCTCTCTTCTCTCTCTCTCTCTCTCCCTCTCTCTCTCTGTCCTCTGTCTCTCTCTGTCTCTCTCTATCCTCTGTCTCTCTCTCTCTCTGTCTCTCTGTGTCTTTCTCTCTCTCTGTCTCTCTCTCTGTCTCTCTGTCTCTCTCTCTTCATTCTATTCTTTTAACACTCCCTCCTCTTCTGTGAAGGAATTTACTCTGAATTTCAAACAGTAACAAAACTAATTAAACTTATACTCACAACCAGTGGTGTGCTGGTCAATATTTAACAACTGGCCTCCCCCCCCCCAAAAAAAAGATGTACAACCAGCACGCTTTTAAGTTTCACCTGCATTATTAACATTTTCTTTACAGTATTACTTTCTAAAGTCTAGTCAATCAACAAAACAGTGCCAATTTCTGAGGTATAAATGAGCACACTGAAAATTTAACAACTGGCTTTCCAGAACTGGTACAAGCTGGCTCCAATATACCCCTGCATTACAACTAATTTTTAAGTTAACTTTTAAAAACCTGTAACAACTTATCAGTCCTTTCCATCTTTTCTGTCCATTAACCCCTTAAACATGGCGTAGTGGGCTAAACACTGAATTTGTAGTTCTAAGGCTAGGGTGGCTATCTGAGTTTTGCTACCCTTCTCTGGTCCTTGGTTTCCCCATCTGTAAAATGAGGGGACACAACTAGATTATTTCTAAGATTCTATAATTCTTTGTGTATCATCCATTTAAATAATTGCTTTCTTTTGCATATGCTTTCTACACCACATTATTTCACATATTTTTCTATTTCTTTATATTCCTCATCTTTCTCCAGTGTGTTAGAGAAACCTCCACTCTCACCAGAACTCTTTGCTGTCCCCAAACATAAATGTTCTTTCTTACCTCTGTACCTTTACTAAGGATATCCCTTCTCTCTTTCTTCTCCTGCCTCCCCCCAAAAACCTAAACCCTCCACTGGAATGTCCTGCTGTCCCCCCCGTACCACTAGGTTTTTCCTATTCTTTATTGGAACTCAAACTCTACTTCCCTAAAAGTGGGCTAAATAAATATCTAATAAATTAAACATTAAGTGCCTACTACGTACCAGGCACTGTGCTAAGCACTAGGACTTCAAAGAAAGGCTACTCTTAAGAAACTCATAGTCTAATGGGACCCATTCCTTCTATGAATCCCCAATATAGATCAGTATTTCACATAAGAGTCACAGACCTTCACAGTTGGAAGGAACCTCAAAAGTCATCTAATCAAACCTATGTTTGAAAAAAATCTTCTCATACATTATGTCCAACTAGTGGTTATCAAGTGTTTGCTTGAAGACCTCCAAGGAGGGAGGGCCCACCTACCTCCTGAGGCTATTCATTTCATTTCATTTTTGAATGACTCTAATTATTAGAAAGTTTTCTCTTACATGAAGTCTAAATTTGATTTTTTTTGAAAACTTCTGCCAGTTTCTCTTCATTCTGCCCTCTGGGTCCAAGAAGAACAAGTCTAATTTTCCACGGGACTGTCCTCAAGCACCTGAGGACAGCTGACGTGTCCCTCTTAAATCATTTCTCCTCCAGTTCCTGGGTCACAGCATAATTGATTTAGAGTTTGAAGGGAGCTTTGAAGTCATCAAATCCAACCCATTCATTTTATGAATGAGGAAACAGGCGCAAGAGGTTAAATGACTTGTGAAAGGTATCCCACACTAGCAAGTGCCTCAGGTGGTATTTGAACCCAGGACCTCCTGACTCTTAAGTCCACTTGTTATTCTACACTGAATTCAATCCTGACTGCACTCCTCTGGATTCTCTCTATATTATCAAGGTCCTGGCTAAATTATGGTGCCCATATACTCTAGTCTGTTTTATGACTTGGCTTTTTACCTAGATAGAAAGGTCCTTGAGAGGAAGAACTGTTTGCTATACTTTGTAGCCCCTGTAAGACTTAGCAGAGAGCCATAAACAGTTTCTGTTCATTGAAGAAAAGCCAAGAGCCATGATGACAACGTCTTCTCGATTCCTGAACCATTCCTTGCTTCCCCTTTTCTTCTAAGGTCATGTGGTGGGATATCCGCAAGATTAATGAGCCTACAGAGGTCCTGGTCATGGATATCTCCAGAAAGGGGGTATTAGAAAATGCCCTGGGAGCTATTGCTCTTGAGTTTGAGCCAACCATGGTGAGTTCTTGACTTCTCTTCTCTCTCTAGTCTTCATTAATAGTGGGCAAATTGGGAGAAGGGGATAGAAGAAGGATGGGACCATATCAGCAGGCGCGGTGCTAGGCACTAGAACTATAGAGAAAAAATGAAAATAACCTCTGCCCTCAAAGAACTTTTACATCTTACTCAGGTGGGTGGATGGAGATATAACATTTATACAAATCAGCAAATACAAAGTTTGTTGTTGTTGCTTTGATCAGACCTGTGATTTAATTGGTGTAAGGTACTCTCAAGGGAGAAGCTTCCTGTAATCAATATAAATCATGAATTTTTCATGAATTGTAGTCTTGGGGCACCGAGAGGTTGAGTGATTTGCTCAGGGTTGCATAGCTGGATGTGTCAAAGGTGAGACTTGAACCCAGGTCTGCCTGACTCCAAGGCCGCCTCTGTATTGATTATGACACTCTGCCTCTCTAAATACAAAATATATTCAAAGTGACACAAAATAATTTCAAGAGAAAGTGATGTGGCTATTATCTAATGGACAACATGAGTCTTATGGCATTCTTTGAGTCATCAAAGCCCCATTGATCATAGGGGGCTGCAAGGTTCCTTTCTTTAGGGCATTTCCTATCCTGCTAATGTTTCTCCATTAGGGGAATACTGACCAGTGCTGGGCCAAGCTGAGTAGAGAAGAATGGCCCCATAGCTTCCCTGCTTTTCGTTAACTGGCAGCTTCAGGGACCAGGGTAGATTGTGAGGCAGTTGAGTACGGCCATCTGATGCATGGCAACATGACAACACTGTCTCCAGGTGGCTAGCTCTTTCTGGTGCTGAGATACAAAGAAACTTAGGTAAGGAGAGGCAAATTGGGATGTCAGTCTTGTTCCATTTGGATTATCAGCTGTTAGACCATCATATACTATCAGCACCACTACACAAATATGTGTCATTGAATCATTCTGTAAAAAGAAAATTAGACATCACCTTGTTTTTTATTTTTACAAATAAAGTTTTGTTTCTCATTTTTTTAAGAAAGAGGAAATGAGTGCTAACAACTGGAGTGGGTGGGGAGGACAAGGGAGGGATCAAAGAAGGTCTCGTTTGGGAAGTGGTACCTGATTGTAGCAGAGGCAAGACACAGGAGACCACTTGCAAAGGCATGAAGGTGGGAGATGAGATGCCATGTGTGGGGGATGGTCAATCAAGCCAGTTTGGAGAGGGTATGAAGGAGAATGATATGGAAGAGTAGGTAAGACTGTATCTCTACAGGTAGAGCTACAGATTTACAAAATCTACAGATTTTTGAAGGGCTTTTAAATGGCAGGCTCAAGATTTTGTATTTTATCCTAGAGGCAATAGGGAGCCATTGAACATTTTTATTTGAATGGAGGATAGTATAGTTATGGTTACTTTTTACCTAGTGAAGGCGCCTTCAACAGTAATGCCTAGGAACAATAATGCCCAGGATGCCAGGACAGGGGCAACCTGGGACTTAACCATGGATGAACCACTAATGTCATGACCCTGACCTCATCAATCATTTTTGAGGTCAAAATTAGATTACCAGAAAAGTCTTTAGAAAATGAAAAATTTATATATAGATAGATATACACACACATTTATACACATATATAGACACATACATATATACATATATATACATACAACACACATAAATATATATGTATATTTTACATATATGCACAAATATTTTGTATGTGTGTACACATATGTTTTATAAATGTGCCCATGTGTTTTAAATTAGGATATAACCATAATTCATAATTATAACCAAAAATCATAATAACATAATTAATACATGGTATCTGATGTTAAAATTGGTGACCATCACATGTGTGTATGTGTGTATACCTATCTCTATATATAGATACAGTATGTCTATTAGTATGCATGTATGACCATGTCTATATATGTCCAGGTGACCATGACATACGTGGGTACATAGACATATATGAAAAATGCTACCTACCTCCAGAGAGAGTCAGATGTGTCAGAGATATGTGATACATGGCAACATGACAACAGGGAACTCTGAGTGAAAATTGAAGTATAATTTTCTCACTTTATTTTTCTTGCTTTTTTTGAAATGTGGCTAATATGGATATGTTTTGCATGATTTCACATGTATAGTTGATATCATATTGCTTGCTTCCTCAATAAATGGGGAAGGGGTAGAAGGGAGGGAGAGAATTTGGAACTCAAAATTTAATATTAAAAATAAATAACTTTTTTTTGAAAAAGGCTATAACCATCAGAATAATACAGTTCAGCAATAATAATCGTAGGAGAGTCAGTTCTTTAAATAGAAGGGCATGGGATCTTAAAGCTGGGAGGGACCTTAGAGATCAATTTCATTCCCTCCCCCCTTGCCCCATTTTAGGCTCAAAGAGGCAATCAAAGAATATTCGAACTAGAAAGGACTTTTGAGAGAATGTGGTCCAACCACCTCATTTTTACAAATGAAAACACTGAGTCTCAAAGGGAGATTCAGAGTAGTTTGCCCAAGATCCCATAGCAGAGCTGGGACTTTGGATTTCCAGACCAGTGTTCTGGCTACTGTGTGACATTCCCTCTCAAAATAACTTTCTATAAAGCAGGAGAAAAAAAAAACCAAGCCACTTTTCCAATCATTGGCCTTTGGGAAAGACTTATTTTATATGTTGCTGATACCAAGTTCTCTTTTTCTCCTTCATTTTCATACACACACAATGAATACGTGAGTCTCTGATGTCAAAATCGATGACCATGACATATATGTGTGGGTGTACATGTCTCCCTATGTAGACATAGATATATTTTGTCTATGTGGCCATGTCTATGTATGTCTATGTCACCATGACATATGTGTGTGTGTATAAAGACACATACATGGAGACACACATAATTAATACATGGGTACCTGATGTTAAAATTGGTGACCATCACATGTGTGTATGTGTGTATATCTACATATATATATGTACATATTATGTCTATTAGTACATCTCTACGACCATGTTTATATATGTCTAGGTGACCATGACATATGTGGGTATATAGACATATTTACTTAAGATAAAAATATATGCACACATATATGTCATGGTCATGAGAGAAATTATTATTAATAACCAATATCCTGGTTATTAATCCAGCTTTCTCCCCTGCAAGTCTCAATTTTAAAAAGTAAAAAGTTCATTCTCTTGAAGGACATTACTGATAATGAGACTGAATTAACTTCTCTATCTGACCCAACCCAACCCTACAAGGAGTTTCTAAACTCAGGTGAATTCCATTCAGTCAAGCTTAGGCAGAGGCAGATCCTTTTGTCTAGACAGCCCAAGGCTGGGTGTGGTCTGAGTGTAGAGATAGTTTCTCTGTTACTCTCACACCTCATTTTCCTATTGTGTTAACCAATCAGAGTTGATTGCTACTCCTCACAAATACCTATCCTTTGAAGGGTATATAAACTGTGAGCCCACTGCCATGATTATCTTTGGTCTAACTGAGATGGCCACATGACCATTCTTTTATTAATAACATGCTGACCTTATTAATTAAATAATTAAATTGCCCAGAAACCGTGTTTCTCAAATCTTTTTAATCATCACAGTCATCAGTTTTGACTTCAGGTACCCATGTATTGATTGACCTTAATTAAGTCAAAGGCATAACTCAGGCGGGACAGTTAGGACTTTGCTTCAGGGGCTGACATTTGCTGGCACAATGTTAATCACTGCTTCCTCCTCTGTTTAGGAGATTAAGGTCTCCCGTCTTTAGGCCTTTTCCTGATTGGAGTTCTGGATGGGGGTTCCCCATAATCTTCCCTATCCAGATCCACTCTAGCCCTCACCAATGCCTATCCTTCTCTGTCCTATAGAACCCTCCTGGATCGTTAATGAACTCCTCATTTATCCTCTTGTGTTCTTTCCATCTCCTGGTGGCTACTGAAACCTAGTTTCCCCTCCAAAAATATTGTGTCTCTTAACCCCATGTCTAAGGGTGGCTGCTCCTTCTTTCACTCCCTCATACTCAAGGCCACTCCAGTCATCCTGATCTGTCTTGCCACTGGACTCAGATGTCTCTGGAGGAGACAATGAGGCTGATGACCTTGCACAGCCCTGCCTCACTTAAATCTAATTCACTCGCAAGTCCAGACATCACCCTCCTGATGTCATTGGTCCTCTTTGAGAACGAAGGACAAACAGCAAAAAACACACAATGCCAGGAGGAGGAATTGGCAAGTGCTTTACTCCCAGCTGCTATTTTCAGACCTTCTCTCTCCCACCTTCACTCAGCAACCCCCCTCAGCTCCTTTAAAATTCACTCTGTCCTTTCTGGATCCTTGTTGCCACCATCAGAAGATCACCAGGTCACCTCCCTCCTCCTTAGAAGTTCATCACCTGGACCATGGTGGGGAGATCCTAAGATCCTCCCAGGGAGTGAGTCTTCCCATCTCAGTCTGTTTAGCTAGAGGTCGACAAATCAGGAAGCAAGACTAGATTAAAAGTTTCATTACAGTCAGCTGATGGGCAGTTTCCAGGAGAGCTGCCTAGAACATGTTAGCCTTTAAGTCTTGGGAACTGCTGATGGTCAAGTTTGTTCCAGTGGGATGATATGTTTCTCTGAGATTAGTCTTATCAGAAGGAAATGAAATAAGCGTTTATTAAGCACCCTGTATGTGTCAGGCACAGTGTGAAGGACTTTACAAATATTATCTCATTTGATCCTCACAGCAACCCTGGGGGGGGGGGGTGAGTGCTGTTATTATCCCCATTTTACAGATGAGGAAAATAGAGATTAAATGACTTATCGTGGGTCCCACAGCTAGGAAGTACCTGAGGCTAGATTTGAACTCAGGTCTTCCTGACTCCAGGCCTAGCACTCTATCCATCATATCTATAGCTAGCCCTAATTCTGTTTCTATACTGGTGGGGCAGGAAATCTCTAATGATGAAGAATAAAGAATGTGATCCCCACAGAGCTCCCAGAAAACATGGAGCACTTCTCATAGGAATTAGACACCTGGGGTCAATTGGAAGTCATTCTCTCATCTCTTGATGGAAAAACTAAACTGTTTTGTGCAGAAATTCCTTTGGGTCCCAGCCACACATATCCCAAATGCCTCTAGGGATCCCTAAAAGAAGTAGGGAATTCTAAATGAATTCTTCTTTAATAAAGAATCAATACCTATCCTTGCCAGCCTGAGAGTATTTATATACCTTAGCTCTGGTTTTTTTTTCCCTCTAAGGTGACTTTTTCTGGGGAGATGTTTTCCCCAAACTCAGAGTTCACCTCCCTCCACTCCCACAGTCCTTTCCATACCTCTTTGAATACAGTGACCTTCTACTTCTTCAGCCTTTCTAAGACCCCTGTCTCCAATTTACCTTAAACAAGAACAGTAGTCGAGTCTTAAAGAAAGCTCCCTTCACCCCCAAGAAAGTCAACTGGTTTTGCCCCCAGGGGATGGAATTCCTGGCTATAGCTTTTCATTAGTTTCTCACCTTTATGACCTTATAGACTGAGGGGTATTGTGAGACCTATGGGATCTATTCCTTTCTTTCTCCTAATCTTGGCATAGATAGAAATAGAACTCTGTTTCTACAGCCCAGCGCATGGGCTAAATGCAGTGGGGGGAGTCTCAGGGCTGGGAGCTTTGGAATGGTATATTTATAATTCTTCTGACATTTTAGTTAACAGAATGGAATAGTATAGCAGAATGAGAAGACTTGACTTCTAATCCTGGCTGAGGGGCCTTGAGTGAATCCTTTCAATCTCTTTGGGCCCCACTTTTCTCAGTTTTAAGTAAGGAGAGAATAGAGATATAGTGCTACTCCTCCCCATGATCCCCCTCCTCCAAAGCTCAGCTGATATATTAACAGATAAAAAGGTTTTAATGTGTTAACAAGGGAATAACACCTTGGTATCCCTTTTTGAAGTATTGTGTGAACATATTTCTTTTATGGAATTAAAGGGGTGTGACACCAATTCTACTTGCTGCTACTGTGGCTGTGTAAGACCAATAACACCAGCACACAGGAGGGCTGCTAGCACAGGTTCTTTGATCTGCTTTCCTAAGGAAAGCAACTTTAAGGGGTTTACAATCTCATTTTAATTGAACATACATATATCATTCACTTAGTTCAGGGGGGAAAAGTCAGCACCCTGAATTTCAGAGCAAATACAAACAGAAATTACAAACAGAGAAAATATAAACAACAAATAACACAAATCAACAGAAAGACTTCTAGCTGTCTGACCAAAGCTACACATACATAGTTACCAGAGAGAAAAGCACCAACATCTGGGTTTTTAAAGGTTAATGGTCACCTGGAGTCTCATCTGGTCAAATCACACAACACTCTTCCAGTGAGTGAGCCCCAAGCAAAACCTCTCCTCCTGCAGTTCTGAGAGGTCTCAATTCTTGATTCTTGATTCTAGGTTTAATGGCTATCTTCTGGGTATGTATATACCCAGAGGATAGCCATATATAGATATATATATATAGATATATATATATATGTATATATATATATATATATATACCCTTTCTCAGGGCCTAAGGGCTTCACACCTCTCAAGGGCTTCATGCCTCTCCTGACCTAATTAGCAAAAGGATGTGGGCCTTCCTACAAACAAAGGCAAAACCCAATCAAAGGCACTTGATTGCCTTAGTGCTGAGAAGCACTCCAAAAGAAAAAACAGTAAAAGAATCCCACTTTGCTTGCCCTTACAAGAGGTATCTTGGGATTGACTAAACAAGAATTTGCCGTACCTTCTCAGGGATTTAAATAGCTAAGCCCCAGAGACAATTCGAGAGTTTGAAAGGACAGGCCAGGAGCTGCCTATGAAAGAGACTCCTGCAAAAGGACAGAAAGAAAAGGACCTCTCTTTTCTCCCCTCCTTCCACCAAGGTGTAGAGGGACAATTCCCATTGGAGAAGTTGGAGAGTCAGTTCAAGAGAATTTGAGGAAGAGTTGAGGGAGTAAAGAGACACACTTAAAGACAGACAACAATACAGAGAGGGGTCACAGAGAGTTGGACACAACCAAACAACAAAAATGCATATACATATATGTAAATACAGTATATGTGTATATATTCTTTTTTTTCTGAATCAGACCTAGACTGCTTTTTTCATTGTGACATAAGTCCCAGCTGATTGTCTGAGATACATAGGGACTGCAGATCCATAGGGTAGTTTGCCTGGTAGCCTAGAAATCCTGAGTAATTAACTCCAAGTGCATCATTTTGGTGGGGGGGGGGGGAGCCAAACACTTCCTTGGTGCTTTTCTGAGTTTAAGTTAGTTTACTTGTTCTAAATTAGAATCTAGACCAAGGGTGGGGAACCTGTGGCCTTGAGGCCGTGTATGGCCCACTAGGTCCTCGAGTGCTGCCCTTTGACTGAATCCAAACTTCATCAAACAGATCCTTTAGTTTTTGTTTGTTTATCTTGGATTTGTTCAGTGAAGTTTGGATTCAGTCAAAGGGCAGCACTTGAGGACCTAGAAGGGCATATGTGGCCTGGAGGCTAGAGGTTCCCCACCCCTGATCTAGACTTTGGGTTAGTAGAGTGAGTCTAGACTTTCCTGTATGTAATTCCCTATGTGTTTCAGGGATCTCTAGAGGCATTTTGGGCCTTCTGTATGTGTGGCTGGGACCCAAAGGAATTTTCACACAAAACAGTTTAGTTTTTCATCAGAAGATGAGAGAATGACTTCCAATTGACCCCAGGTGTCTAATTCCTATGAGAAGTGCTCCATGTTTTGTGGGAGCTCTGTGCAGACCATGTTTTCTCTTTGAATTGGGAAGCTAGACTTTCTCTTTTTCTTTTTTCTTTTCCTCATTGCCTTTGGGTGGGAGAAGATCTTTGTAGAAACAAAGACAAGCTGTAACCCAGGAATAGTTTCGTCAAATGATGTCTACTTGGTAAAATTGTACAGCTGTGAATTTGGAAGTGAGTGTTGTAAGCCGAGGCAGACGCTCTCTTTTGGGAATTTAGATCTCTCTTCCCCCCAGAGGGTAAGATACCCAGAGAACACAAAGGCCAGTTCTCAAGATCTGAATCCCTCTTTTCCCTAAAGGAAAGAAAAACAGGGGAAGAAGATGCTTGTGAAAATAAAGAAGAGTTTTATTAAGCAGAGAAAGAAGACATGTACATGGGAACAGTTTGCCTAATGGTGAACAGCTCAACTAAGTAATGGCTGGGGAGAGTATATATACTTTTCCAATAAAGGAAGGCAGAGAACTGGGGAGAAAGGCATGAATTGGGCAGGTCCTAGGAAGAAATGAGGCAGGGGAGGGGAAGATTCAGGAAAGAAGGGGAGTGAGGAATTCCAGATGTCAGAGCTGTGGCCCTTTGATACACAAATCAGGAGGCATTCTTGGTGATAAATAGTCCTGACAATTCAAGGCTTGAGCACAAGCAATAAGGTAAGAGGATGTCTCCAAAAACCATAAAACGAGATGGGTCCAAGATCCCCATAACCAACAATTAAAGGAGTCTCTGAAGATAAGGACATCTCTTGAAGGTCCATAAAACATCAGATGGATCAAGGTCTGTTTCAAGGCTAGTAGGAGCTTAATTGGCTTCAGAGTTGCTGATTTTCTGCGTATCTCTCTCTCTGTCACCACAAAGGATTGTTGGTATGTCAAGCCACTCTGTATCTTAGTTAATACAGCCATTCCTCATACAGCTCTTCTCAGTTACCTGGATAATTAGGGAACTCAAGCAAGTTGAGGTAGTTAGTATATTCATTTACAAATTCACTTGTACAGTATAATTCCTAGGCCAGCCAGCTATGGTGGCCCTGCATCCCTGCAGAAGAAGGTTGATTTAGGGATTATTTTAAAATTGTGCCACTGGGACATTGCCAAAAATCACCTCAAACACCAGAGTTCAAATATAGCTTCAGACAATTCCTAGCTGTGTGAACTAGGGCAAGTCACTACACTGCCTCAGTTTCCTTAACCATAAAATAGGAATAACAATGCCACTCATAGAGTTGTTGTGAGGATTAAACGAAAGAATATTTGTAAAGCATTTAGCATAATGCCTGGCATGTTAAAAAAAAAAAAGCACTTTGGTTGATTTCCTTAGAATAGAAAATGTTTGGATGGAAGTAGCCTAACTCCAGCTCAGCTGATACAGTCACAGTTGAAGAACTTTAAATATGTTTTTAAAAGGTATAAATGTATTATTATCCCTCTACAAAACATGACACATTACTCTTATGGAATGAAAGGGATAGCTTGGGATTATCCAAGTAATAATTGGCTATGCCTCTGCAGGGCTTTAAATAGCTAAGCATGAGAAAATTCACATGTTTAAGAGGTGGAAGGAATGGTGTCCAGGAGCTGTCATTGGAGGAAACCCATTCACTGAGGAACAGGAAGGAATTTCTGACATCCTCTCCCACTGGCCATGGCAGAGGAAGACACTCTGTCTAGCATTTGGAGAACTAGTTCAGCAGAGTTTGAGGCATAGTTGAGGAAGCGAAGATACATACTCCAAACAGATAAGAATACAGAGAGAGAGAGAGAGAGAGAGAGAGAGAGAGAGAGAGAGAGAGAGAGAGAGAGAGAGAGAG
>CM053626.1:176582758-176635258 GCA_028646595.1 Phalanger gymnotis
GTGGACAAATCATTTCTTATCCCTGAGCCTCAGTATCCTCATTTGGAAAATGGGAATAATTAATTAATTAATAATTAATAGCATAGGGTTGCTCTAAGGAACAAGTGAGTTAGTATATGTAACCATTTGCAAACCTTAGAGAGCTATATAAATGTCAGCTGCCAATACTATGACTATTGCTACTATTACTTTTATCACCAACAAAAGCTGGCCTGTTCATCCAGAAAACGAGTCTCAGAACTAACTCAGCATTAGGCTGGTCGGGGGGAGATGCAGAAGCAATGAAAGACACGGACCTTAATTAATCTCAAAGAGTTTACACTGTGTGGGGGGGAGCCAGGACCCATCTGCATGAAATAATTCAATAATCACAGCATATGATTGTCTCAAAATGAAAGATATAGTCCATTTTTAGAGGGGATGAGAGAGGCAGCTAGGTGGCACCATGGTGCACAGAGCACTGGGCCTGCAGTCAGGAAGAGCTGAGTTCAAATCCTGCCTCAGACATTTACTAGCTGTGTGACTCCGGGCAAGTCACTCCAACCTGTTTGCCTCAGTTTCCTCATTTGTGAAAGGGGGCTAATAACACCTATACAACACGAAATAATAGCATAATAAAGCAGTTGTTGTTTCTGAGGATCAAATGAGATAATATATGTCTGCCACTTTGCAAACCTTAAAGGGGTATGTCAACGCCAGCTATTATTACAAGGGGACTGGACTCAAAGCACCAATTGTGAGATTAAGCTTCCAGCTCTTAATGTATGATTCTAAAGGGCTGGAATGACTTTGTGGAACACTTAAGCAAGATCTGGAAGAATGGGTAGGACTGGAATAGGAAGAGGAGAGGGTTCCACTATTCTGGTGGAAGAAATCTTGTGTGTGTGTGTGTGTGTGTGTGTGTGTGAACATGAGCAAAGGCCCATCCAAAGCCATGAGGTGAGATCTAAGAGGTGCACACACTCTGTATGAGATGAATCTAGAGTCATAGCTCCATTGTATGTCTTCCCCTCTATGTCTCCCCCACTACAGCCAACCAAGTTCATGGTGGGAACTGAGCAAGGGGTGGTGATCTCCTGCAACCGAAAAGCCAAGACCGCAGCTGAGAAGATTGTATGCACCTTCTCTGGGCACCACGGACCCATCTATGCCTTGCAGAGAAATCCTTTCTACCCCAAGAATTTCCTGACTGTTGGTGACTGGACAGCCCGTATCTGGTCTGAGGACAGCAGGGAGTCATGTATCATGTGGACCAAGTAGGTGGATCTGAGGCAGGGAGGGCCTAGAGGGCAGAGAAAGAGTCTGGTAGGCTGGAGCTTTAACCCAATCTTTGGATCTCTGAACTGTAGTACACACCTCTGTGAAACAGAAAACTTAGAATCCTAGAACCTTAGCAATGATCTAGCTCAGTGGTCCTTAATCTTTTCTGTGTACCGTGGACCCCCTCCCGTCTGGTAGAACCCATGGACCCCTTCTCAGAAGAATAATTTTAAATACACAAACCAAAAATCCTAGAATTACAAAGGAAACTGATTATATTGAAATACAGTTATTAAAACTTGTTTTTAAAGTTCGTGGACCTCGGGTTAAGAACCTCTGTTCTAGTCCAACCTGTTCATTTTATAGATTTCTTGTCCTGATCTTTCCCTTCCTATATCCAGCCCTTACCCCAAACCATCCAATAGCATCAAGGGATGTTGGGAAGGGAATACTATCCAGTATTCACCTATGTCATTGGTCTTCTTCAAGAATGAAGGATGTATAGCAATCAGTTGGAATAACGTTCAGCCACTTTAAAAAAAGAATTCCTAAATCAATGTACTACTACCTGGTACCTCCAAAGCATCCAGGATGAGCATTTTCATCCATTTCTCCTCTCTCCTTTTCTTCCTCTCTCCCTATCTATTTTGAAAACTGTGGCAATGCTTCTATTTCCTCCCTCCTCTTCTTTCCCCTCCCCTTCCTCCTCCTCCTCCTCTCCCTTAGTCCACATGTGGATGTCCAAAGGAATATAAATTTTGATCGCTTATTAAGCTTTGCAAGATATCTTGGGGTTTGGGGACTAGATTTCCCTCCGTACTTATTTATTGTATCACTGTGGTTGTTTTTTCCAAAAACTACAACCATTGATTCTTTTGTTTCATATAGTTTTCCTTTAGGATTTCTTGAAATATAGCTCTGGAAAACCAGGCTTTGATAAAACCCATGGGGATTCAAATGGAGCTACTTGACTATGCTCTTAAACCCAAATCACTCTGGCTCTCACTGATTGGCCCAGCCCAAGCCTCACTTGCTCATTGTCTGAGTTTTGACAGCTCAGAGTGAATGTAAATAGCAAGTGTTTCTGTTCTGGCCAGAAACTCAGAGAGTCTTCCCCTCCTGGACGGATTCTTTTATGAAGGCAAATTAATTAGACAACCTAATCTTTTGCCTCAATTCTTGCCTAGACTTTAATCATCAAATGGGTGTTGTCTCAGACAAACCTGGGAAAGACCTTAGCTTAAAAAGGCCAGGCTGTCCCACCTCACTGGGGCCATCTGCAGTCTCCAGAAGTGTGTCTTGCGCCTGTACTCCCAATGACTGGAGGAGAGCGTGAGTGAGGCTGACGACTTTGCACAGCTCTGCCCCAGTTAAATCAAATTCGCTTTCAAGTCAAGACATCACCCCACTGATGTCATCCATCCTCTTTGAGAACAAAGGACAAATAACAATCCATTTATTTTCCTTTCCAGTTCCCTGGCAGTACAGAGGGGAAAGGGTTATCTTCCCCATGATTTCTCACATATTTCCATTCCTCCACTATGTGGTATATCGCCCCATGCAAAAGAAGAAATAATTCTTTTTGGACATAGCCAATGTAGGAAATTTGTTCTACTCGATTGCATATATTCGTTGCAAGGATTTTGTTTTTCTTTTTTTCTTTTTTTAAAGGAGGAGAGGAGGAGGAGAAAAAAATAGATTTTCGTTCATTGAAATAAATTTAATTTAACTTTAAAGGAATCCTTTTTTAAAAAAAAGCATTTCATTGAGCAAAATTGATAAAAAAAAATTGTTGTTTATTACAGTGAATCCATGAAGCATTCCATATTCTTTCAACATTATCTCAATTATTTATTAAACCTCAACAACATGGTGGAGTGATGGTTTTGGAAACAAAGGGCCTAGGTCCCAGTTTCAGCCCTGTCACTTACTAGCTATGGGAACTTGTGCAAATCATTTGATTTCCTTATCTGTTGGGTTGGGACTAGATGATGTCTAAGGTCCTGCCTCTCGCTGTCTCTGTCTCTGTATCTGTCTCTCTGTCTGTCTCTTCTTTTCTCATTCTCTCTCTCTCCTCTCCTCTCTTTCTCCTCTCTCTCTCTCTCTCTCTCTCTCTCTCTCTCTCTCTCCATCTCTCTTCTTGTTTCTATCTCTCTGTCTCTTCTTTTCTCATTCTCTCTCTCCTCTCTCCTCTCTCTCTCTCTCTCTCTCTCTCTTCCTTCCCCCTTTTCTCTCTCTTTTTTATTCCTCCTCCCTCTTTTCCTCTCTCTCCTTTATATCTTTGTCACTAAACCCCCCAAAAGGGGTCACAAAGAGTCAAATGCAACTGAAAAAAATGACTGAGCAGCAATAAGGGTCCTTTCAGTGTTACTAGTCTGTGAATCTATGAACTCTGCCTCCTACTATATAAATCTGACTGACCAGCCAGTCAGTACTTAGGTTCATATTGTTACAAACTGATGGAAATAATGACAGGAAAATTTATAACTTTAAGAATAAAGACATTTCATATGGATCATAAATCTAGAGTTGGAAGGGGTCTCAGAGGCCAACTTGTCCAAGCCTCTAATTTTTACAGATGAGTAAACTGAGGCATGGGGAAGTTAAGTGACCTGTCCGTCCATGTCCCCTATAGGGGAACCATACTATATGAAAAACAAAGAATGGCGAGCTCAAACTCTGCCATAGTTAAGATGATAACTGCCCTTGGACCAAAGCTTCCTCTACTCTGAAGGATGCTGAAAGCCTCCCTGAAATCAATTGTTGGTCAGTCAGTCAGTCAGTGATCATTCATTAAGCTCTTCTTTTATGGTGTTTGGGATTTTCCTGGCAAAGAGTGGTTTGCCATTTTCTTCTCCAGTTCATTTTACAGATGAGTAAACTGAGACAAACAAGGTTAAGTGACTTGCCCAGGGTCACACAGCTAGTAAGTATCTGAAGCTGGATTTGAACTCAGGTCTTCCTGACTGTGGGTCCAGAGCTCTATGCATTGTGCCACCTTTATGCCAGGGACTGTGCTAATCAATGGGGATAGAAAGAAAGGCAAAAACAGCCCCTGCCCTCAAGGACCTTACATTCTAATGGGAGAGACAACATGTAAATAACTATGCACATACAAGATCTATACAGTGTCAGTGGAAGACAATCTCAGAGGATGTGACCCTACACTAAGATAGATTGGAGAGAGTGCCGGACTTGGAGTTCAAATCCTGCCACAGATATTCCCTTCGTTGTGTGACCTTGGGCAAGTTACTTTATCTCTCTCAGGCTTGGTTTCCTCATCTATAAAATGGGGGTGTTAATAGAACCTACTTCACCAGGTTGTGGGGATCAAACAACATAAGATACCTAAAGCCCTGTATACATGTTAGCTGTTATTATGGCTATTATTATTACACCAACCCCACCCATTTCCCTTTGTTACCCACTCCCTTTTTGGTATCTCTAGGGCAAGAAGTATCCAGAAGGGCTGCATCAGCTAGCCTGGGGGTAGGGAACCTGTGGCCTCAAGGCCACATATGGTCCTCAAATGCAGCCATTTGACTGAATCCAAACCCTGCAGCCTCGAGGCCACATGTGGCCCTCTAGGTCCTCAAGTGTGGCCCTTTGACTGAATCCAAAAGTTTCCCCACCCCTGCGCTAGTCCAGTTCGCTTGCTACCTCTGTGCTTCATCGGTCCCCAGGGAGCCCCACTCCTGAGCTGAGTGCCCAGTGGTACTTCCAGATTAACCTGAGTCAGAAGCAGGCAATATTCATTAGGCCGGTAAGAAGTCTACTTTTTTTTTTTCTGTTCTTCCACTTTTGTTCTGGGCAGCTCGTCGAGTAGATAAATCAGCAAATTTTGCTATTACTAATTAACAAGATGTGAGCTCCATCTAAGGGAGAGAAGCAATGTTTATCACACATCATCCATCATCCCCAACAGGAGTTCACAGATCGATCAACCCATGGCCAGGAGTGGGTGCCAGTAAGTCTGTCCCCAGCCTGAGTACATTGATTATTCCCTCTTCCTCCAGATGATCTGGCATGGTATTTCTAAGGAGGAACAGTAAACCAGGAGCTGGGGGAAGGTGACTCTTGTCTGTCTTGTCTCAGAACCTGGGGGAGACTGGGTCATAGGAAATTCGTTGTCATTGTTTGTCCTTCATTCTCAAAGAGGACCATGACATCAGGAAGGTGATGCCACGACTTGCACATGATTGGATTTAAGTGAGGGAGGGCTGTGCAAAATCACCAGCCTCACTTTCTCCTCCAGAACCATCTGGGTCCAGTGGCCACATATAGATTAGGACAACTGGAGATAGCCCAGGATGCAAGGAAATTTAAACCTCAGCATAAAAGCCAAGGGCAGCTAAGTGGTGTGGTGGAAAGAATGCCCAACCTGAAGTCAGGAAGGCCTGAGGTAAAATCTGACCTCAGAGACTTTTACCAGCTGTGTGACCCTGGGGCAAGTCATTTAACTTTTTTTGCCTCAGTTTCCTCATCTGTCAAATGAGCTGGAAAAGGCAATGGTGAACCACTCCAATAACTTTGCCAAGAAAACTCCAAATGGAGTCACAAAGAATCAGACACACCTGATACAACTCAACAACAACAAAACAACAAAAGCCAAGTCCATAAGTATTATTAAGCACCTGCTATGTTCGAGGCACCAGGTATATAAAGAAAGACAAAAACAATTCCTGAACCCAAGGAACTCACATTCTAAGGGGGAGACAGCATGCAAATAAGACAAACAAGATATATACTGGATAAACTGGAAATAGTATCAGAGAGAAGGCGCTAAGATTTATGAAGCTTGATGCAGATGGCAAGATTTACCTGAGACTTGAAAGAAGCTGGGGAGACTACGAGATGGGGGTGAAGAGGGAGGGAATTCTAGATGGGGTGGAGGAGAGAGACCACCAGAGAAAATGTCCAGAGTCAGGAGATTAAATGTCTTATTCAAGCAATAGCAAGGAGGCTAGAATCACTGGGTTATAGAGTATAGAGATACAGTATATATTGTCAGGATCTTTTCAAGCCAATTCACAGGTCAATAATATAACTAATATCCTCACCGGACTAGCTTTCTGAGTCCTTTTCACTGCTCATCACTTTTGGTGTCTACCTGTCACCCAACACTCACCCATGGCTCCAAGAAGCTATAGCATTGGCAGTGACCACACCCCAATGAAATCATCTCAGAGCATGGGCTAAACCAGGTTGGGGGTAACCAACAGGCCTCAAAACCTTTGGTGAGTTAAGGTGATGTCTACCCCAAATATGTGAAGACTTTCCCTGGTAGAATGGACAGATGAGCCAGTTGGTTCCAACAGCCATGAAGGTGGCAGAAGCAGGCACTGTGGAGCGCTTAGAGCTTGGTCAGAGATGGAAGATGCCCAGGTCATCCATTACATGCTCCTAGGCCATTGCCTGTCACCTTGACTTTTGTCCTGCCACTGGACTTCGATGACTCTGGAAGACAGAGTGAGGCTGGCAGCTTTGTACAACTCTGCCTCACCTTAAAACCAATTCATTCACAAGTCAAGCCATCACCCCCTGATGTCATTGGTCCTCTTTGAAAATGAAGGATAAACAGCAACGTCCTACACAGAATTTGTGACTCTCTTGTGTTTGATTTCTCATTTTCTCATTTCTGGCTCTCTAGATCCCTCTTTATCAAACACCCTGACCCTAGCTTTATGCCTTTCACCTGAATCAGTAGGTCTGGAACAAGTGACTGGCAAGACCTGTCAAGGTTAATATCACCTTAAGGATGGCAGAGTGTGAGCTCACCATTTTTCTTTTTCTCATAGTATAGGTACCCCTGTGGGGGACACGTTTGGACAAGTTGTATTTCATCATCTCAGAGTAACGGTCCTATAAAATTGTCTGGGAGCAGTGGCAGGAATGGGTCGGTGGGCTGGCAGAGAGGGCAACTTTTGAGGGTCCTCAAATTCAGATCTTTAGAATGTCTCCCTGGAACTAGTAGCTCCAGAAGTCAAATCTACTAAAAGAAAAAAGAGACCCATTGAATCTATCTCTGATTGTATTTCCGGGTCAGATACAGGAGTTTGAGACTGTAATAGGTATTCCAGACCACCTGGGCTCATTAAAGATGGTATCCTCAGGCTCCAAAGGTGAGCTTGGTGGTTAGCAGCTCTTTCCAGACATTACAGTTTTACTCTGTTGTGGACAATTTTGTAAGATAAATATGGAAAGTAGCAAATGGTGCTGGAAAAAGGTCTGAAAAAGCATTGCCCCTGGAGTGGAAATCTTGGATCGAAAGCTGAGAGGAACATTAGAAGTTATCCATTCCAACAGCCTCATTTTGCAGATGAGAAAACTGAGGCCTGATGAAGTTAAGTTACTTACCCAAGGTAACACAAGTAGTCAGCAGCAGTACCAGAATTAGAACCTAGATCTTCTGACTTCTAATTCAGTCCTTTTCCCAAAGTACTATGCTGTCTAGTGATGTTAGAAGTACCTGCTCTGAAAAACCTGGGAAGACTTACATGAACTGTTGCAAAGTGAAGTGAGCAGAACCAGAAGAACATTGTACGGTGATCAGCTGTGAAAGACCTATCAGCAATACAATGATCCAAGATACTTCCAGAGGACTAATGATGAAAACTGCTAACCACCTCCAGAGAAAGGACTAATGGAGTCTGAATGGAATTTTCACTTTTTTTGTGGGTTTTTTTTTTTAGTCTGTGTCTTCTTTTACAACATGACTAATACAGAAATATGTTTTGCATTCTTGTACATGCATAACCTATAACAAACTACTTACTGTCTAAGGAAAGAGAGAGGGGAGAGAGGGAGAGAATTTGGAACTCAAAAAATTTTCAAATAAATGCTAAAAATTGTTTTTATATATAATTGGGGAAAAAGTATTTAAAAAAAGGAAGTATCTGCTTCCACTCTAAGAGGATGTTAGAGGGACAGAAAGCAACCACGATGCTGGGGTTTGGGGTGGAAGTTGTGCCCAGAGAGGTAGAGATCTGAATCAGAGTCCGATAAAGGAAATCGAATGAATATGAGCCAGAAACCAGAAGTGAGGAAATTCAGATGCCGTGGAGTGCTTCCTAGTCGTAAATGCCTCTAGGCCTGCCGGCAGGTTTGCTTTGATGGAGAAAGGAGGGCTGTGTAATAGTTAGGTTTGTTGTATTTGATTGAATAGCCAGATTCAGAATGGGGATTAATGATTAGTGTCAACCCGAAGGGAGGCCTTTAGTGCCTGTCGAAGGGATCTATCCTTGGTCCTCTCCTGTTCAGTATTTTTATTGTCAGTAAAAATATAAGTGGTGTGCTGATCAGAATACCTGGTGACAGAAAGTTGGCAAAGCATAGCTGATATTGTGAAAGACAGAATCTTCAAGATCCAAAGAGGTCCTGGCAACGGGAAGGAAGGACTAAACCTAATGAGACAAAACTCAATACTCATAAATATGAAGGGCAGCTAGATGGTATGATGGATAGAGCTTGGGCCCAGAGTCAGGAAGATTCATCTCTCTGACTTCAAATCTGGCCCAACATTAGCTGTGTGACCCTGGCCAGGTCACGTCACCCTGTTTGCCTCAGTTTCCTCATCTGTAAAATGGGCTGGAGAAGGAAATGGCAAACCATACTTGTATCTTTGCCAGAAAAACCCCAGATGGGTCACAAAGAGTTGAACCTGACAGAGAAATGAGTAAACAACAATATGAGTTCAAGAAAATCAAACAACTCAAGTTAAGGGTAGGAAAAATACTTGAACCCACTTCATATGATTCTAGGTGTAAGTTGATTTCCTTTACACCAGGTTTTTACAGTATAGTGCTAAAAGAGGTTTTTTGTTGTTCACCTGCATCCAACTGTTTGTGACTCCATTTGAGGTTTTCTTGGCAAAGATATTGGAGCGGCTTGCCATTAACCGAGGAACTGAGATAAATACGGGTTTAAATGACTTACCAAGCGTCACCTAGTCAGCTAGTAAGCGTCTGAGACTAGATTTGAACTCACATCCAGGCTGGGTGCTCTATCCGCTGCATCCCCCAACTGTCCAGGTTCTTGGATTATCCAGTGACATATGATTGAGAGTAGAATTCTGCTGGAAGCAATCGATCTTTTTCAAACAAACAAACAAAAAACTTGGATCCTGAAACGATCTTGTAATTTTTTTTTTCAGATACCACATGGCTTATTTAACTGATGGAGCCTGGAGCCCACAGAGACCAGCAGTCTTCTTCACAACGAAAATGGATGGAACCGTGGATATCTGGGACTTCGTATTCAAACAAAGCGAACCTGCCCTCAGCCTCAAGGTTGTGTCCTTATCTTTACAGACAGCTTTCTCATGCAGTTTCCTTCTCGTTTAAACTGGGATTTCCTAAGGATGGGAATATGTGTGTATGTGTTTGTATCAGATGGGGATGGATCTTTTGTGCATGAGTGACTCTGTGTGTGTGTGTGTGTGTGTGTGTGCATAAATGTGTAATCATTCAGAAGAATACTTACTATATGTCACCATGAAAGACTGTGCATCCATTCACGGGGTTTTATTGCAGGACTCAGAGAGAATTCTGATCTTCGTTTTCGTCTTTATACCCCTAACACCTCACAGGGCGCCTGTCTTCAGATAGGTACTTACGAATGTTAAATTAAGCTGAATCACACCAAAGACAATTGCTCCAGTGACAAACATTTATTGAGCCTGCACTCAGTACTAAGTACCATAATGGACCCTGGGGATACCAAAAGAAAGTAGTTCCTGCCCTCAGGGAGTTTACATTGTGCTGGGCACTACTGTAAGTATCACCAGTTCAATTCACCAAACATTTGTTTAGCTTACTACACACAAGGTGGGCAGCTAGGTGGTGCAGTGGATAGAGAACACGGGGCTTAGAATCAAGAAGTCTCATTCTCCTGAGTTTAAAGCTGGCCTCAGACACTTTCTAGCTGTGTGACCCTGGCCAAGTCACTTAACCCTGTTTGCCTCAATTTCCTCATTTGTAAAATAAGCTGGAGAAGAAAATGGCAAACCACTCCAGTATCTTTGCCAAGAAAACCCTAAATGGAGTCACAAAGAGTCAGACATGACTAAATGACATGCAAGCTACACTTTTAGGTGTTATTAAAAGGAAGTATTTCCTGCCCTCAAGGCATTGTCCTTCTACTGGGGGAGGATACACCAAACACACTGATAAATACTATACAATTAACTTGAGGAAGGGAGTATCAGTAGCTGGGAGGACTGGGGGAAGAAGAGAAGAAACAGAAATAGGGAAAGGCTTTATGAAAGAAGCTGGGCCCTGATGTGAGCTTTGAAGGAAGTTAGAGATTCCCTTTTTTTTTTTGGAGGGGAGAAGGGAAGGCATTTGGGGTTAAATGACTTATCCAAGGTCACACAGTTAGTGTGTCAAGTGTCTGGGGTCAGATCTGAACTCAGGTCCTCCTGCCTCCAGGGCTGGTCCTCTACTCACTTCACCACCTAGCAGCCCCGAGTTAGAGATTCTTAGAGTTAGGTATGAGGAGGGAGGGCATTCCAGGCTTAGGGAGATAGACCGGTGTGTCTGAAGACAGTCCGTGCATACAGCTAGGAACTAGAACTCAACTAAGAACAGCTCATCTGATTTATACAGATTAACGAGTGGAGAAAATAAATCTAACAAAGTGGGAGGGAGCCAGACTATGGAAGGCCAGCATAAGGATTTTTTGAACTGGGAAATAACATAGTCAGACCAAACTACCAATCAGTCACTCAACCATTCAACAAGCATTTATTAAATCCTTTACTATGTGCCTGGCACTGTGCTAAGTCTGGAGGATACACATAAAGGCAAAAACATTGCTTACCCTCAGGGAGTTTGCTTACATGTGGAGTCAGGTTCAGAGAAGATTGACACCGAGATGGGCAGTAGTCTGAGAGCAGAACGTTCTGGTAGCTGGGGTGGGGAATCAGACAGACTTCTTGCATAAGATGGGGCTTTAGCGGTCGTGGAGGAAGCCAGTTGGGTGAGATGAGACAGGAGAGAATTCTAAACATGGGGAGCAGCCAGTGCAAACCCACGGCATTTGGTGGTGGACCAGCACGTAGCCCAATTTAAATGGGTCTTGGAGTGTGGGGAGGGAAGTAAAGTGTAAGAAGGCTTGAAAAGTAGTAAGGGCTTTATAATATTTAATTCGGGAGGTAATAGGGAGCCGCTGCAGTGTCTTGAAAAGTAGTAAGGGCTTTATAATATTTAATTCGGGAGGTAATAGGGAGCCACTGCAGTGTCTTGAGTAAGCGGATGACATTGTTTTATTCGTGTGTTGTTGTCCTTTGTTCTCAAAGAGTACCCAAATGACATCACTATGCTAGGGTGGCGCAGTGGATAGAGCTCCAGCCTTGGAGTCAGGAGGACCTGAGTTCAAATTTGACTTCAGATACTTACTAGCTGTGTAACCCTGGGCAAGTCACTTAACTCCAATAGCCTCCAAGGACAAAAAAATGAGGATGACATGCCTAGTTTAGGAAGATCATTTTCTGTGTAGAAGATGCATTAAAATGGGGAGACACTCGAGGCAGGTGCCAGGTGGAGAAAAGAAGGCAACTTATAGCAGAGACGTCACATCGGGTAGAAACAAGACCCGGCGACAGATTGTGTGGGGTGGGAGTAAGGAGTTCAGAATGGCACCGGGGTTGAGAATCTGCATTGGGAGGATGCTACGCCCTGGACTTACAGGGAAATTCAGAAGAGGGGAAGGTTGGGGAAAAAAGAATGGATCTGAATCTCCTCTGGCTCCTAAGGAGCTGTGCTTTAAAAGGCTAAAAGCCACACACACCATACATACACACGCACACACATGCACGCGCACACACACACACACACGCACACACACACACAACCAGTAGAAGAAAGCTAGAACTAAGAATGATCATCATTACCATTCTTAGTCATCTGCGATCAGACAGACCCTTCCCCCACCACTTCCTGCCCCCTCCATTTTCTTCCTCCTTCCTTTCTCACAAAGTGCTCTTGACCCAGAACTAAAGGAAATATGGGTACGAATCCTCCCTCTAACACTTATTAGCTGAATAGAGGCGTTACTTAATCTTCCTGAACCTCAGTTTCCTTATCCATAAAATGGAAACAAGAAACTATCCAGGGGCAGGGGGGATAATGTGGCTTAGGGGATAGAAAGCTAGAATTAGAAAAGCCCGTGTTTAGATCCTTCCTCAGACACATATTGGCGATGTGATTGTGAGCAGGTCACTTAACCTTTTAGCGCTCCAGGAAAATTCTGTAAGAC
This sequence comes from Phalanger gymnotis, assembly GCA_028646595.1. Lineage (NCBI taxonomy): Eukaryota > Metazoa > Chordata > Mammalia > Diprotodontia > Phalangeridae > Phalanger > Phalanger gymnotis. Next base: position 176,595,275 of record CM053626.1, read on the forward strand.
TAAATTACAGGAAAAGGTTGGAGAAAAAAAGGTGCTAATGTGCATAGGTGGAGGAAGTTCCTAAACTGGTATAGGGAGTTCCTACTCCCCATACCAATAAAATTACAGGTTAAAAAAATAAAACCAGTAGAAGCTATCATGAAAGGTTATTGCAGAGTAATTCTCTTATATATATAAAGTGCTTTGTAAACCATAAGAATACTTTATTAAATGTTATTTTCTTTTTTTTGTTGGTTTATTTATTTTTAGTTTTCAACATTTACTTTCATAAGTTTTAAATTTTCTCCCCCTCCCTCCCCAAGATGGCCTGCAATCTGATATAGGCTCTACATATACATTCCTATTAAACACATTTTCACATTAGTCATGTTGTCTAGAAGAATTAGAACAAACAGGAAAAACCGCAAGAAAGAAAAATAGAACAAAAAACAAAAGAAAATAGTCTGCCTCACTCTGCATTCCAATTTCATACTTCTTTTTCTGGGTGTGGATGGCATCGTCCATCCTAAATCCTTTGGAATTGTTTCAGGTCCTTGCATTGTTGAGAAGGGCTAAGCCTGTCAAAATCAGTCCTCGAACACTGTGGCTGTTACTGTATACAATGTTCTTCTGGTTCTGCTCCCTTCACTCAGCATCAGTTCATATAAGTCTTTCCAGGTTTTTCTGAAGTCCACCTGTTCTAAATGTCATTTTCACTGGCTGTGTCCCTGTATTATGAAGGCAGAATTTATGGTTTCAAAGAGAATCATATATATGTCTGAATGGTTCAGAACTGCAGGATATAAGGAATTCTCTAAGTAGAAGGCAGAAGAATTAAAGCACTTATTCAGGCTCCAAAGTAACAGACCCACGAATCAGCCTCCCCATTTTGATATTTTGATCAAAAGCTTCCAGGCTCAATAAATCCACCTCACAAGAGTAACCAGGAGGCCACAGAAAAACATGATGGTATTAAACCAAATCATATTCATGCTTCCCCTCTTTGGTAAGAAGATTACCCACTGGCCTCAAGTCCTTGCTCAGCACTCCTTGGTCCACACAGGGGTCGGCTCTGCTTCCGCAGCTCCTGCTTCTGCTTCAGCTTTATCTTCAGCTTCAGCTGTAGCTGTCTCTGGCTCCAACAGAAAATTAATCTTCAAGCTGTCTTTTCTCCTCTTTTTGAGTTTTTGACGTCATCAAGTGTCATCTGAATGACAAGAGCTTATTGGTTCTTGAGTTAGCCCTTCCCTTAGGACCTTAGGAGGTTCACATTCACAAAGATTAGGTTAACACCTAATAGGGCATGGCTCTGGAGTTAACACCTCCCCTTAGCCAGCCCCACTTCGGGCCCCACCTCAGTCATCAATCCACACCCACATAAGTTCCACATCTAATAGGGCTTTGGGCCTGGGGCTTAGCACCTAGTAAGGCTTAATGAAATACACTGAGTTACTCAAAGAAAACAAAGGCCATTTTGCTTACCAACACAGTCCCATCCCTGCAATGCTCTCCCTCTTTGTCTGATTTCCCTGGCTTCCTTCAAGTCCCAGCTAAAATTCCACCCTCTATAGGAAGCCTTTCCCTATCTCTCTTAATTCTAGGACTTTTCCTTCTGTCAATTATTTCCTATTCATCTTGTTTATATAGCTTGTTTGTGCATAGTTGTTTGCCTGTCATGTCTCCCCATTAGATTGTAAGCTCCTTGAGGACAGAGACTGTCTTTTGCCTTTCTTTCTATCTGCAGTATTTCGTACAGTGCCTGGCACATAGTAGGCACTTAATAAATGTTTCTCGACTGATCTATAATTTTGAAATATCTCATTGTCCATAGGTGTGTGATGAAGCCCTGTTCAGCCTCAAGGTGCAAGATAATGGCTGTTTCCTTGCATGTGGATCCCGGCTGGGGACGGCAACTCTGCTGGAGGTCTCTCCAGGACTTTGTACCCTGCAAAGGAATGAGAAGAATGCAGCCTCATCAGTAAGTGCCCAAGGAGGCCCTAGGGCTGGTAGTGGTGCACTCGCTGTTGCCCTAGCCACATGGCAAGATAGGAGGCCAGAAAAAATATAGGTAAATCCTTCGGTGAAAATAGAATCCACTTCTGACAATGGTGTATAGGTCATTGTAAAAAAAAAACAAGAACAAAAACATAGTGTACTGGGAACCAGAAAATCCCTGTTCTGCTGCTAATTAGCTGGTTAACCTTAGGCAAATTCTTTTTCTTCTCTAGGCCTCAGTTTCCCCATTTGTAAATTGAGGGGAAGCATTGGATTAGATTTCGAGTCAGAGGGGACCTTAGAAGTCATCTACTCAAATCCTCTATTTAAAAAAAAAAATGAAATCTTTCCTTTAGATTTTGATTATCAAACCATGTCTTCTATTGTAAGAAATTCGTGATTGAAACTTACAAAAATAGAATAACATCCTATCTTCAATGGCTTTTCCCTTTAAAAGGAAATTTAAATTTATTGACTATCAATGTTAAAAGATTAAAAAAAATACTTTCAACTTGATATGCTATAAAGAAAAAAAGTCATGCATAGTGGCAAAAAAAATGTCCATTTATGTGTCAGGCTCTTCTTGGAAACCAGCGCTGTTATGGTTGTTGCTGCTGCTTGTTGTTTTCCATTTGACGAGATCTGATGAGTTTAGTGATCCTCCTTTGTCCAGGCATGATCTCAAACTCAAGGGCCTTTTTCACCAACGTAAATAAAGTCATTAAATCCTGGCAGCACATTAACAATTTATTACACTTCTTCATAATGTGGATCTAAGATCTTATATATTTGCCCATGAGTTCCAGTGGCAGCATCTAAGACCTAGTGCCCTCATTTTTTTTTTTAACGGATAAAGAAAAGGAGCCTCAGGGAGGTTTTATGACTTATCCACAACATCACACAGGTAGTAAATGACAGAGCTGGGTTTCAAACCCAGACCTTTGACTCCAAATCTAATTTTCTTTCCATTATACTGTATAGTTATTCCTTCTACATCACAGGGGCTAGGGGCATAGAGCCCCCTTGATCTGGAAAATCTATGTAAAATTTTCTGGCCCTCCTTTCGTACCAGAGAAGAAGTCTGAATTTTGTTTTTCCTTTATGGGATGTTTACAGCACCTTACTGTAAAACTTGGGTTAAGTTTTTGGTCATAGGATCTGTGTCATATTCTGGCCTTCAAGTATCATCTTCAGCTTCTGCAAAACTCCCCAAAATTCCCATTTAATTTCTTATGCCGACTTGGGATATATCAAAATTGCAGTGTGGAGGATTAATTGTACTGATCTCCAAGTGTTAATATTCATTGATCCTTTGTGATCTGATCACTTTAAAAAGTGATAAAAAGTCGTGCCCTGGCAGCTGGGCATCACTAAAGCCCTGGATCCTTAGGACTAGTCCCACCCTAGAGCAAGAAGGTCTCCAAAAAAAATCCTCCTACACAAATTAAAAGCCTTTTAGTCCTGAGAATCCTAACTATGCTAAGTACATGCTTCCTCTTTCTTTTATTTACCTCACTCATTTCTTCCCATAAAGCCACACCTCCTCCACCTCCTTCTATCACTTCAATCACTTCCCCTCTTCTGTGGGTACCCTAGATCTTTGAACGAGAAACTCGCCGAGAGAAGATCCTGGAAGCCCGGCACAGAGAGATGCGCCTGAAAGAAAAAGGCAAGACTGAGGTCAGGGACGAAGAAGCTGAAGGAGAAATTAAAGTTAACCGGGAAGAGCTGCTGGCCCAAACTGAGAAGGAGTTCTTTGATGTTATTAATACTGAGATCAGGAGGAAAGAAGTTGCTCTTAAGAAAGCAGGATCAAAGGTAAGTGACCAAAGGGTCTGACATTCTTTGATTTTTAAGAAAATAATAGCCAGAGAAATTGATGGTGTGGCTATTCTTTCATGAATAGTTACAACTTGTTGTAATGATATCTGATTTTAAACAAATTGAATCATCATTAACTGGCATGATTTATTATTGTTAATAGCACATATTTATAGAATGGGACATTGTTTCAAACTATTTTCCTCACACTTCGAGGACCTGAGGAGTAATACTGTGAAACAAAAAGGAAGTATTATTCTACCCATATACCTATTTTATATCCTGCTTGTGCTGGATGGCTGTGTATAATGGAACACTACTGTTTCAAAGATAAATAAATAAATATATATATACATGTATAACTCAATCTCTCTTTATATATCAATCATATATATCTATCTGTATCAGTATCTATCTGTGTTTATGTGTATATATCTAAATACACACACATACACATACACACATGTGTTATATGTGACTATATGTTATATGTGGTTATGTGTTATATGTGTGTTTATATGTGATAGATGTTGTAGTGTATGTTGTACTTTACGTACATACACACACACACACCAATAAGACACAGAGATCACATTCAAGGGAAATAAGAAATTCTTACGTATCTAGGAATTACTGAAGCTGAATAAAGTGATAGACATCAGGAAGGACCTATAGACTTGTTTCTTTCCTCCCTTTCCCTTGTTCCGTTAGTGGGACCAGAGAAAGAGAATGATTTTTGACAGTAACCATCCTTTGTAGCTGACTTTTTGTGTTCTTTCCTTTTTGTTGAGTTTTTGTTTTAGTTCGGTCCAACTCTTTGTGATGCATTTGGGGTTTTCTCAGGAGAGATGCTGGAGGGGTTTGCCATTTCCTTCTCCAGATCATTTTACAGATGAGGAAACTGAGGCAAACAAGGCTAAATGACTTCCCCAGGGTCATGCAGCTCTAGTAAGTGTCTGAGGCTGAATTTGAGCCCATGTCACCTTGATTCCAGGCCCTAGCACTCTATCTACTGCACCACCTAACTGTTCTCTTCTTTCCTAAGAAGTCAAAACTAGTGATGAATGAGGAGGGAATAAAACCATGCCCAGCAGTCCTCAGTGAATTTAAGTCACCAGGCCCAGATGAACTATTCCTATGGGTCAAAATAATAACGGATTTTTTTATGGCACTTTAAGATTTGCAGAGCCTTTTATACACATTATCTCATTTGCTCCTCACAACACCTCTGTGAGTTAAGTCTGACAGATATCGCAGTCCTCTTTTAACAGATGAAGAAACTGAGGCTCAGAAAGCCTCAGTAACTGACCCAGGGTCCCAAATCTTGTAAGTTCCTGAAGTGAGATTTGAACCCAGGCCTTCCTGACTCCCAATCCAGCCCTCTAGCCACCCTACTGTTCCATCACTTTTGAAAGACATGGTGGATGTGATTGCTGGGATACCATCAGTAATCTTTCCAGGACTGTACAGGGTAGAAAATGTGATGGGTGCCTCGAGACTGAAGAAGGGCAGATGTCACCCCAGCTTTCAAAAAGGGAAAAGAGTAGAGTCTATAAATTGGAAGTCAGAGAGCTTGACTGGTCCTTGATAAAATTCTTACATTTGCAAATTATCAGGGGGGAGGGGAAAACAAGCATTTATTAAGTGCCTACTGTGTACCAGCCACTAAACTATGCACTTTACAGATGCTATCTCATTTATCCTTGTGACAATCCTATGAAAGAGGTGCTATTATTATCCCCATTTTACAGATGAGGAAATTGAGAGATTATGTGTCAGAGGCTGGATTTGAACTCAGGTCTCACTGACTCCAGGTCCCGCACTCCCTCCATTGCACCACTTAGCTACCTTTATTATTTTTTTCTTTTTCTTTTTTCTTTTTAGCAAGGCAATTGGGGTTAAGTGACTTGCCCAAGGGCACAGAGCTAGTAATTGTGTGTCAAGTGTCTGAGGTCGGGTTTGAACTCAGGTCCTCCTGACTCCAGGGCCAGTGTTCTACTCACTGTGCCACCTAGCTGCCCCAGCTACCTTTATTATTAAAAGGATGGTTAGTGAACATCTGGAAGAGGAAGCAGTGATCACAAAAAATCCGCTTGAATGGAAGCACAGGTTATATTAGACTAACTTCATTTCCTTTTTTGACGGTTTCTAGACTGATAGATGAAGAAGACCAGTAGATCAGGGCAATGCTGTAGACATTGTTTAGCTAGATTTTTAAACAAATCATTTGACATAATCTGTCATAATAACATAACCAAGTGTCAAGTGAGGCACTAGACCTTTCTACTCTTGGCAGTCAAACTAGGTTCAGTCCTGGGGGAACTCTCTATGGCTCTGGTTTTGCCCTCATCTGGATAAATGTTGGAACAGCTGTCATTAGCTCATTTCTGTCCCTCTCCTAGTGGTATTTGAATCAGCAACTAACAAGCTCTTAATTAACATCTGAACATAAAGCATATTTATTACAACATGTAAAGAACAGAAATGAAACTCTCCTCTAAGCCCCAGTTAGTGAGGGCCATCTTTCTCCCTATCTCCAGTGGGTCAGAGCTTGGTCCCCCATCATAAATAAACCCCCCGTACCAATAATGGAACTCCCAGTAGGGAGCAAAGTTGAAAATGGCATCCTCATCCCTCTTGTAGGAGTGCTTCCTTTGAAGCCTCAGCCCACCACCTCCACCACCGTCCCTGCTTCAGTGTCTGTCTGCCAGGCCTGTAGTCTGTCTCGGGTTCTCACACTTTGCTTAACTCGGAGCCTCCTCAGCCATGGTACCTACCTGGTTGTTGTCTTTGCCTCTGCTAATGCCCTTAAAGTTCTATACCTTCCTACATGGGGTGTTCTTTCTTGCTTCCAGAAATCTCTCTTCTCCACTCCTGTAACCTCCTACACCTCGACACAAAGTCCCATCTACTAGGAAAATCTTTTCCTACTCTTTTTTTCTCCGTTGTTTGCATCTGCTGCACTAACCTTGTGGACAAAATGGAGCAACACGGGCTGGGTGAGAGTTTAGTTAGATAGATTTGGAACGGATTGCATGACTAGCCCCTAAGACAACCACTCTAACATTCCATGATTCCTTGATGCTGCCACGGGTCAGCGTCAACATGGAAAACAAGGAAGAGTTTCTCCAGAAGTGTTCAAGAGCTGTCTCTGGCCCCATGCTTTTCAATACTTTTATCAATTCCTCGAATGAGGCATATAGGGCATGCATATCCAATGTGCAGGTGACACAAAGCTTAAAGAGATGAGTAATGTAATATGCGATGACACGCTACAAAATGATATCAACAGGCTAGAAGCTCTGGCCTAGTTTAGTAACATAAATGTAATTTATTTAAAGAAAAAATAGAAATAAGCCCAATACTAAGGTTTTAAAAATCAGTTTTATATTGTATAGGATGGGAGAAGACAAGTAAAGTAATGTGTTGTTGTTCAGTCATGTTAGTGGTGTCCTATTCTTTGGGACCCCAGTAGTTTTCTTGGCAAAACTACTAGAATGGTTTGCCATTTTCCTTTCCAGCTCAGTTTACAGATAAGGAACTGAGGCAAACAGGGTTAAGTGACTTATCCAGGGTCACCAAGATTTCTTTGAGTCTTCCTAAATCCAAGCCCAGTGCTCTATCCACTCTGCCACCCAGCTGCCCTGGCAAAATACTAGTTTGTGTGAAAACTATCTGAGGGTTCTAGTAGATGGTAAGGTTGATATGAATCACCATTGTGACATATAGCCGAAAAAGCAAGGGTTTGGCTAAGAGAGATTTAGTGTCCAGGACTTCAGGACACCATTAGTCAGCCCAATGCACTGTTCACTCCCCTATGCTTTATCTGAGCATAGATTTCCAGTAGGTTCTTTAAAAAGACAGCATGGTATGGTGGGAAAGAACCCTGGAATTGGAGTCAGAAGATCTGGGTTTGAGTCCCAACTCTGTGAATTTGGGAAAAATCTTTAACACGCAGTTAAATGGAGAACCCCAAAATTAAATTGGGGAGCCTTTTGGCTTGACCTTTGGGAAATTGCAAAGTTCCTCAAACAACATTCAAACTTCTCCTGGAAGAAAAGCATCTTTTTTGATAGCAACATTCTACTAGTAATGTTATATGACTGCAAGTTAGGAAATACTAGGGTTTCTGAAGAATTAAAAATGAGAATTACTCAGAGAGCAATTGTGTTGGTAAGCAAAATGGGCTCTTAGCACTTAGTTGGCCTTTTGTTCCCGTTGAGTAATTCAGTGTATTTCATTGAGCCTTACTAGGTGCTAAGCCCCAGGCCCAAACCCCTATTAGATGTAAAACCTGTGTGGGTATGGATTGGCAACTAAGGTGGGGCCCAAGGTGGAGCTAACTCCAGGGAGGGCCTAGTTTACATGTCTGGGACAGCAGAGTCTCTTAGACCACGTGGGCTTAAGTCGCCTCTTTGTGACAATTCTAGGTCACGTGGGTGAGTCGCATGTGTGACTCACCCCTGACGCTGAAAAAGATATAAAACCAGGGGTTGGCCTTCTCTTCCTTGGAGCTCGTTCCTGCAGCAGTGGTGGCTTGTGTGACTCTGGGCCAGCCCTTGTTCTGAGCTCCCAGGCTGAACCTAGATGTTGGTAACTATGAATCTGTATTGGGTCTGTCTGTGGATGTTTGTACTTTGTTTGTATTTTGCTCTGAAGTTCAGGGTGCTGGTCTCTTCCCCTGAACTAAGTGAATGATATTTGTATGCTGAATTAAAGTAAGCTTGTCAGCCCCTTCACCTTGCTTTCCTTAGTTAAGCAGATCAAAAGAACCTGTGCTTTTGGCAGCTTTCTGGGTGCTGGCTGTGAGTGGATCTTACACCCCCACAGAAGCTGCTAGCCAGATTGTTGAAACAGCAATAGAGAGTTGCATAGTGGGTACAAGGAGTCTACAACATTTAACACAGCTGAAACAAAATTGATGGAGAGTGTGAACTGCTTGGGGAATTGCCTTTTTTAATGACCATATCAAAGCTATAATGTCTTTGTTTTACATATGTACATTGCATTGTATGCCCTTTACCTGGAAATCAGCTTCAAACATTTGGTAGGATGGGACATTCCAGCTTAGGCTGGAGTAGGCTCTGGGCCTCAATTTCCTCTGTGTTCTCTTGCCTCAGAGCCCAAGGCTCAGTTTCAAAGTTGGGGTGAATATCAGTATTCGGTTAACCAACAAGCATTTATTAAGTGCTGACTATGTTCCAGGCACTGTGCTAAGTTTTGGGGATACACAGAAATGTAGGGTTCCTGACCTCAGGGAGCTCACAGTCTAACAAGGAAGATGATATGCAAATAACTACGTACATACAAGAGATACAGAGTGAAAATGGAAGGTAGTTGCAGAGAGGTCACTATGGAGCTGAGGGCTGTCTGGGAAAGGCCTCTTGCAGAAGGTGAGATCTGAGCTGAGTTTTGAAGGAAGCCAGTGAAGCCACGAGGTGGAGGGTAAAGAGAGAGAAGATTCTGAAGGAAGAGGAATTTAATTCCATCATCTTCTGCCTGTGCCCTATTCTGCCCACCCCTCTGTCCAGACCCTTTTTTCCAGATTCGGTAGTTAACTTTCTAGGGCTCAGGGCTTTGACCAGACTGTCCATATCCTGTATTTCACCATTCCTCCCTCTGAAAGTATACAGTAACCAATTTGAGATGTGAAGAAGTTGAGCAAAGGTATCAATTGATTGAGCGATGTCCAGTGCCTGGAATGTCAGGACCAAAAGGGGCCTTAGAAGTCATTTGATTCAATTGTAATATGACCAACTTTGATAGACTTAGCTCTTCTCAGCAATGCAATGATCTAAGATGATTCCAAAAGATCCATGATGGAAAATCCTATCCACATCCAGAGAAAGAATTATGGAGTCTGAATGTAGACTGAAGTATACCTTTTCTCCTTTTTTGTTCATTTTTTTCTTTCTTGTGGGTTTTCTTTTTTCTTCTGATTCTTCTTTCACAACACGAATAATGTGGAAATATGTTTAATATGACAATACATGACAGACAATCTCTATCAGATTGCACACCATCTTGGGGAAGGGGGAGGGGTGAGAGGGAAAAAATTTAGAGCTCAAAATCTTATAAAAGTGAATGTTGAAAACTAAAAATTAATTTATTAATTAATCTTAAAAAGAAAAAAAAAGAGATCATCTGGTTCAACCTCTCCATCCCCCATACTGATCTTACAGAGAAGGAAATACTGTTCCACAATGGCCTTGGGAATTGTGTTAGTCTGATCTGAAAGAGGAGTGTTTCTTTCAGATTATGGGCTAGAGATTTCAGTGTTTAGTATCTCAGATAATGGCCAGCAGAGCGTCTAGCATTTAGATTAGTCTCATGGAAGAACTTAATCAGTGAATCACAAATTTTAAATGGTGGAGAGAGTCCTCTCTCTGTGATGAGTGAACTAAGCAACACTTCATAGAGGTAGGAGGGTGGACAGGATGACCTCTAAGAGTACCTTGAAGTCCAAAGTCCATGAGTCTCAATCAATCCATAAACATTTATTAATCATCTACAATGTGCTGGGCATTGGGCTAGCCACTGAGATACAAAAAGAGGCAAAAGACAGTCCCTGCCCTCAAGGAGCATACCGTCTAATGAGGGAGAAAACATGCAAACAAATATATGCAAAGCAAGCTATACACAGGTTAAATAGTAGATAATTAACAGGAAGACTGAACTGGAATTAAAAGGGCTTAGGGAAAGATTCCTGTAGGAGGTGGGATTTTAATTGGGACTTAAAGGAAGCCAGGGAGGTCAGTAATTGGAGCAGAAGAGGGAGAATGTTTTAGGTACAAGGAACAGTCACAGTGCCTAAACAGGTAGGTTCCCTAGCCCTTTGTTGAGCATGGTTAGGGGAGCCCTCAGCTCTAGTCTTCTTCGGTCTTAGCCTTTGTGGATATGAAGTCATATATCTAGCCCTTAAATCCTCACTCCATGAGCAATCATTGTAATATCTTTATCATCTTTCTGTCTCTAGCTCTGTTTTTTTTTGTCTCTCTCTCTCTCTGTATGTGCTGTCTTCACCCATTAGGTCATAAGCTCCTTGAGCATAGGGACCCTCTTGTTTTTGAATCCCTAGCACTTAGCGCAGTATCTGGAACATAGTAAGTGCTTAATAGATGCTCCATCCATCCATCTATCTGTCTGTCTTCCTGACTATCCATTCATCTACCTAATTTCCCTCTCTGCTTCAATCTCTCTCTCTCTCTCTCTCTCTCTCTCTCTCTCTCTCACACACACACACACACGCACGCACGCACGCACGCACGCACGCACGCACGCACACACACACAAACACAAACACAAACACACATACACACATTGCTTGGAGGGATTGGAAGGATGCTTGGCAGCAGAAGGCAGAACCAAGATCAGTGAGTAGAAGTGGCAAATGTAGGCTTAACCCAAAGTAAAGCTTCCCGACAGAGTTGTCCCAAATGGAGCGGGCTGCATTGAGAAGTGAGTTTCCCCTTAAAGTCTTCAAGCAAAGGTTAGATGACTTCTCTTCAGGCACATTGTAGAGATAATTCATTTTCAGATGTGGGTTGGATTAGACAGCCTGGAGGGGTCCCCTCTTCCTTAAAGATTCCATGAATTATCAAATGGATTGGTTCCCCAGACAGGAAGCCTACTCATTCAGAGCAGCCCTGGGGGAAGGGGGGATCCAGATAATGGCAGCTTTTCCTTCACCAAGTTTCGTTGTGCCTTTCAGCTGAAAGACTCTGAGTGGCTAGAGGGTGGCGGTGAAGAAGAAGAAGAAGAAGGAGGAGGAGGAGGAGGAGGAGGAGCAGATAAAGAGGGAGAAGAGGAAGCTGAAGAGAAGGCAAAAGAATAAAAGGTCAGGATTTAACTCCATCCTAACACACCGTCAGAAGACTTTGCCCTAATGTGATACGATTAATTCTTTTTTGTTTGTTTTCCTTTTTATTTTTAGGTCTGAATTCTCTCCCTTCCTCCAGCTCTTCCCCAATCCACTGAGAAGGTAAGAAATACAATACCCATTATACATATGAAGGCATGAGAAAGCATATTTCCACATCAGCCATGAATGTTATGCAATTAAGCAGTGCCCCGTTTTTAACGGTGGGAGTCCAAGAGAGGCAGAAGGCTATGGGGAAGCTGGGTGTGGGTCAGGAGACCTGCCTGCCCTTCTCCCTTAGAAAGCCTTAATTGCTGCAGTTTAGGATGCAGGAATTTCAGACCCTTGACAGAAGTTACCAAACTGCTTTTCTTAGTGTAGCAGTTTGCAAACTTTTTCTCCTCAGGACCCCATTACACTCTTAAAAATTATTGAGGACCCTCTCCCAAAGAGCTTTTGTTTGTGTGGCTTATATCTATCCATAGCGGCAACACAAAGTAAGTGTCAGAGTCCGGGCGTGGACCCGGGGTTTTGGGATGCCAAATCAACTACAAAACCATACTGGAAACACAAGATTTTAACTAAGTTGTATAAAAAGCAGCATTCTTGTATTTGGTATCTACCGCCCCCTTATCTCCTCCCCTCCCCCTCCCTGCCTTCTGCATCATGGGACCTTGCCTGTGGGGAAGCCACCATTACCAGCTCTCTCAAAGCATCTTCATTCTACTGTCCCTTTAGAAATTTTGACACCTCTTATCCTCTCTTTGAAGAAAAAGGAAATGAGCTTTTTAAAGTGTGTACTCTATGTCAAGCAGGCAGCTAGGTGGTGCAGTGGGTAGAGCGCTGGGTCTGGAGGCAGGAAGACCTATCTTCGGTTCCACTCTGGCCTTGGGCACTCATTACCTGTGTGACCCTGGGCAAGTCACTTAACCCCGTTTGCTTCAGGTTCCTCATCTGTCAAGTGAGCTGGAGAAGGAAATGACAAACCACTCCAGTATCTCTGCCAAGAAAACCCCAAATGGGGTCATAAAGAGTCAGACAGGACTGAAACGACTGAACAATGACAAAATGTGTCCAGGGTTGTGCCAAATGTGTTTTACAAATGTGATCTCATTGGATCCTTACAATAACTCTGGGAGGTGGGTGCTATTATCACTTTTGCACTTGATGCAGACAGAGGTCAAGCAAATTACCCAGGGTCACACAGCTAGTAAGCGTCTGAGGTCAGATTCAAACTCGGGTCTTCCTGATTCCAGGGCCCAGTGCTCTGTGCACTATGGTGGCACCGAGCTCCCTCCCTCATTGGAATGGCCAGGTTTGTTTTCCAGTTCTAATACTGAATTTGTCACCTGAGGGTTGCTGGGGAAGCTTTTCCTTCCCTTGGGGGCAGGGACAGTGAACTGAATCACAGGGTCCTCCCCCCCAAGAACATACAGTTAACACTGTGTGTGCATGACACCATAGCTGTGTGCTATCTGAGGATATAGACTGTGGCCTCGAGGCTTCTCCACCCCTGATACAGACAGATGAGCCCCATGATTCCCTTAAGGACTTCTGAAGCACCCTAGCCTATTTGTCCCAGGGCAAAGAGCAATCCTTTGGGCGCTGCCTTGTGGGGGTTCTCACTGGTAGAGAAAGTTTTCTTAATAAGAAATTCAATATAATAAATATAATTCAATATAAGAAATTCACTCTGACAAATAAAACAAGAATACAGTATAACAATAAATCACGGGTCTGATGTATAAAAATTAAATTAAATTAAAAAGATACTTCTGATGATTCCAATCAGAATAGTCCCAGGTGCTTGTGGATCCTAACTGATGCATGTGATGTAATGAGTAATGAATGTAGAAATATTTTCTGCGTGACCTCAGTGACACGTACATGGCCCTCTAAGGCTGGCAGATCTCTGTACACATAGTATCCCACTTAACCCTCACAGCATCCGTCTGAGGTAGGTGCTCTTCTTATCACCACTTTGCAGGAAACAGAGGTTGAGAAAGTGGATTTAGCCATGGTTGAACTCGGTCTTACTGATGCCGAAACTAACGCTCTAACAATTATATACCACCAGGGGCCGCTAGGTGGCGCAGTGAGTAGAGCACTGGCCCTGGAGTCAGGAGGGCCTGAGTTCGAATACAGCCTCGAACACTTGACACATTTACTAGCTGTGTGACCTTGGGCAAGTCACTTAACGCCAATTACCCTGATTTCCCCCCTGACCCCCCCAAAAAGAAAAAGAAATTATATGCCACCAGTTGTTACCATTCAGTAGATTTTGTAATGCCCTCTCCTAGCCATCTCCAAAGGATTTTCTTGGCTAGGTGGTACCATGGAGCACTAGGCCTGGACTCAAGAAGACCTGAGTTCAAATCTGGCCTCATACTAGCTGCGTGATGCTGGGCAGATCACTTCCCTTCTGTTTGCCTCAGTTTCCTTAACTGCAAAATGAAGATATTAACAGTACCCATCTTGAAGGGCTGTTGTGAGGATTAAGTGGAATATTATATATAAAGTGCTATGCAGACCTTAAAGGATGATATAAATGTGGGCTATTATTATTTGCTCTAGTGCAAATGTGGTAGGTTGTTCTGAAAGTCCCTATGGGAATCAAGGGTCTCATTCTCACATAATGAGATAATAGTTGTAAAGATCTTAACACAATGTGCCTGGCATGTAGTAGGCATTTAATAAATGCTTATTATTATATTATTTTTATTATTATTCCTTTCTCCCCCCACCCCCCACCTCTAACCCTCCTTCACAGTTCTTTTCTTCTGCTAGAAGTTTGTCCTGTTTTCATTCTGAGTCATTCTCTGGGGCTTAGGAGGCTTTTGTTGTACAGAACATTTCATTGTTCTGTAATGGTATTCATGGAATGAGTACATGAATGCTGATTCGGAGCCCTCCTGCCCACAGAAGACCATAGAAAAGTATATATAAGATGTCTCTCAAATGCAAAGCAATCTCACTATTAGCTAACACAGGACTAATACTGTTAGCTCGCACTACCAGCTAACACACACTCTTTCTCCCCCACCTGCTTTCTCACCACCCAGTGCAATAGAAACCTGGTGATCATTTTTCATCAAAAGCCTCCACTAAGGAAATCAACACTGGTTTTGTTCTGAGACCAGGAGCCTCATGGGAGAAGAATTAACAACTCTACCACTCTGGTGGGTGTGGAATGTGGAATAGAATGCAGAGACTCATCCAAAGGACCGGCATCTCCAACAAGAATCTACCAAGAGGGATGTCACACATCCACAGCCAGCCAGTCCAGATGGCCACTCAGCCTCACCTTATTTATTCATGTACACATTTTGTTTTTGTTTTTTCTCCCTTTGGAACTTTGCTGGTGAACAGACAAAACTAATATGTTTTCTACTGGACTACCGATTTTTTTAGTCTTATGTCTCTGGCTGACAATTACACAAATATATTTACTGTTGGAAGAATCTGGCCTACTTTCTTTACTGAGTGGGGGATGGGACCTCTGTCTTTAAATATTTAAAGGATTAACTAGTGGAAGAGGGATTAAGCATGGTCTCCTTGGCCTCTGAGAGCAGCATTTGGACCAATGGGTGGAAATTATAGGAAAAAAGAATTCAGCTGAGTAAGTAGAAGAGCTTTCTCACCATCAGAATTGTCCAGAAACAGGATAGATTATCTCAAAAGGTGGTATCTCTCCAACACTGGCAGAAGCAAGACGATCATTTGTTGGGGATCAGCTGTTGTAAAAGAGATTTGTGCTTTTTGGTAGAGATTGGTCTACATGGCCTCTTAGGTCTTTAACAGAGCTAAGATTATATACTTCTAAGATACTGAGACTGGCCTGTTGGATAAGGATTCCTCTTAGGATCAGGAAGAACCCAGTCCAAGTCTTGGCATCTAACACTGGTTCTGTGACTTTAGCAAGTCACTTTAATCACTCAGGGCTCCAGGCATAACTCATATGTGGATCTCACTGGTAGAGAAAGTTTTCTTAATAAGAAATTCAATATAACAAATATGACTCAATATAAGAAATTCACTATAACAAATATAACAAGAATTCAAAATAACAGTGAAATCACAGGTCTGATGTATAAAAATTAAATTAAAAAGATACTTCTGATGATTCCAATCAGAATAGTCCTAGGTACTTGTGGATCCTAAAGCAGAAATTTTTTTTCTTATTCATTTCTTTATTTTTTTGTTTTTTTAAATTTTAAAAATTTGTTCATTTCTGTTTTTGTTTTTTCATTTTTTTCTTATTCATTTCTTTATTTTAAAAGTTTGGTTGACATCTTTTGTTTCTACATTGCATCATTTCTACTCATACGATCTTGAACAAGAAACCTATCCACTTATTTCTAGATATTACCCCATTTGCAGTCCCAATTGCCCACCCTGTATACCTCCCCTCTAACAAAGAAAAACAACTGGGCAAAATAAACCAACACAGCAGTCCTATCTGATGATATGTGCGACATTCCTTGCCTGTAGTCCACCACCTCACCAACGAAAGGAAGAAAGTACATGTCCACGGGAATAAAGATTATTCATTACAATTATAAAAAGTGAGTTCAGTCTCTCTTTACTGTTCTTTTCATCAAAGCAGGTGTTTTAGAAAGGATTCTTTTACCTGTTAGCAACAAAGTAAACTTGTTTTCAGAAGTGAGGATCTGTAACAGTAAGCACCCTGGCACACCCAGGATGGCTGCTAGCACAGACTCTTTGATCTGCTTTTCTAAAGGAAAAAGGGGTCAACAAACTGACTTTAATTACATTCACTAGTTCAGGGGAAAGGTCAGTACCCTGAACTTGGAGAAAATACAGGCAGAGAAATTAGCACAGGGATTCAACAGACAGGGCTCCAAATGTCTGAACAAAGCAATATTGCTATACACTTTACATACATCATTGGATCGAGAGAGCTTTTGCATCTGAGTAGTCAGGGGGCTCTGGACAAACAGCTACTCAGAGTCTTGACCAGGAAATCAAAAGGTCCTTCTCATGAGCCAACCCTCAAAGCAAAATACCAACCCCAGAATATATATTCACTTCTCAGAACCAGAAGGCATCACAACCCTCATGACTCAGTGCCTAATTAGCTTAGTACCAAAAGGTGGGAAAGCCTTCCTGCAAGCAAGCCTCCCCCTAAGGGAGCTCCTCCTTAGGCAAGTCCCTCCCCCACTGGGCTCTACATGACCCAGGATGTGTCACAGCTGTGATTGAATACATATGGTTACATAAGCCTATTAATGGATGGAGAAGATTTTCCTATTCCATTAACATTACAGGGTCACATCAGTGATATTTGCCTCCTGACTCCAGGCCTGGTACTGTATCCACCCATAGCCGCCTTGATGTACACCTGACCCTACATAAGGTAGTAACCCTCAAAATACTGAGTAACTGAATCAGGTAGAATATTCCAGTGGAAAGTGCTCTGGGCCATTGTCCAGTAAGGACACCTGGGTTCTCATCATGGCTCAGCCACTAATTAGCTGTGTGACTAGGATGAGTCACTTTCCCACTCTGGGCCTCTTGTTTTACCTTACATTGGTAAAATGCCTTACATTGGTAAAATGAGGGATTTAGTCTAGATGGTCCCTGAGGTCCCTCCCAGCTTTAAAAATAAACCATATACTCTCTCTTTTAGATTTTCTGTCATTCCATGGACTCATGCAGTTGAGCCAAAAATGAGTATTTTATATTAATGAGACTAATAATAGGTAGCATTTATTATAATACTCTAAGGTAGTAGGTGGAGCAGTGGGTTAGGAATCAGAAAGACTTATCTTTGTGAGTTCAAATCCGGCCTCAGACACTTACTAACTGTATGACCCTAGGCAAGTCACTTAACCTTTTTTGCCTCAGTTTCCTCATCTGTCAAATTAGTGGGGAAGGAAGTGGCAAACTGCTCCAGTATCCTTGCCAAGAAAACCCCAAATGGGGTCACCAAGACTTGGACACGACGGAAACAAAGGTTTGCAAAGCACTTTACATATGTTAACTCATCTGATCCTTACTACAACCCTGAGAGATAAATGGTATTATACCCATTTTACAGATGAGAAAACCAGGGTACAGAGAGGTAAGTTATTTGCCCAGGGCCACATGGCTAGTACATGTCTGATGACATGCAACCCCTTCACCAAAGAAAGGAAAGAGGCACATTTCCCAAAGGTTTTGAATTGGGGTCTTTACTCACTCTTGCACAGGATCCACCATGCCACGCAGAGTTGGAGGCCACTATCAACACTCCCTAAATGTTCTTCGTGAACTAGCAAGACCTTCCAGCTAAGGTAGCCACTACTGTGACTTCTGGGATGGATTTTGGGGGCACCTTTGGCCCTTAGGCCTCCAAATCCTGGAGGGCTACTTAGGTTGTAGCTAAGCCTACCATTCTCATTCCTCTTAAGTGAAAACAAAAAGGAAATTACTTTCTTGAAAATCTGATTTTTATTGATAACCTTTTGTATTTATATCACTTTTACTCAGGGATGCCAGCTCAAACCAGCTTAGTAAATCTGATTGTTAAATTTTCAATAAGAGTATTTACTCTTTAGAAATCAGCTAATGCTGCCAATCAGATTTCCAGATTTAAGAAAGTGATGGAGTAAATACTAATAATGCCGATTGGATTTAAAAGTGAGAGAGCTGGTTGTTCAACATTTCCCAAAACACCCTGGATTAATGTCTGACTATGTCACCCTTCCCCCACACTTTATGCTTACCTGGCAAGTCATCCTATGTAACAAAAAGCAAAAAAGAAGAAGAAAAATGGCAATTCATCAAAACCAACCAACACCACAATCATGTCTGACAAGCTATGCAGTGTTTTGCACCACTAGTCTTCTACCTTCGCGAATAAGAGCAGAAGGTGTATTTTCTTGACTCTTCTCTGGGGTCGTTTGGTCATTATAATGATAGACATTTCAGGTTTTGTTTTTTTTGTCCTTCCCATTTACATTATGATAGTCGTTGTGTACCGTGTTCCTGGTTCTGCTTAATTTCAGTTCATCTAAGTCTCCCCATACTTCTCTGAATTCTTCATGTTCGTAATTTCCTTAGGGTAGCATAATATTACTTTATATTCATACGCTATCTGTTTAACCATTCGCAAATGAATTCTTCGTGTTTGTAATTTCTTAAGGCACAGTAACAAAGATTTATTACTATGGTGCCAGGCACTGTGATAAGCCCAGTAATGGGATATTTGTTTAACTGTTCCCCATGGATGGACAGTAATTCCTTCTATTGACACAGGCAGTCTCCTGTTTCCAGTTCCCCAGCTCTCTGCATTCTTTCTCCAGCTCTGCCAAGGGGAAGGAAACAGGTAGTTATTCCTAATCCAGCCAGCAGGTGGGACCTTCCTCTCACCGACGCCACAAGGTTAAAGACTAAAATGTTGTGGCTGCCATGTGGGATCTCATACCACCTCTGTTGGTGTAGTATGATTTTAGGAACAGTGATTTCATTTAAAAAGGGTGTTCTGCACCCTTATCCCCAACCTGTTCAAAGTATCAAAGCTTTAGAGCTGGAAGAGACCTTAGAGATAATGTAGTTCAAACCTCCACCCCACCCCATTTACCACTGATAAGGAAAAGAGTCAAGTTAAGTAACTTGGGGCAACCAGACCATTGGGCTTGGAATCAGGAAGACTTATTTTCCTGAGTTCAAATACAGCCTCACAGGTAGCTATAGGTGGCACAGTGAGTAGAGCACTGGCCCTGGAGCCAAGAGGACCTGAGTTCAAATTCGGCCTCAAACACTTGACACACTTACTAGCTGTGTGACCTTGGGCAAGTCACTTAACCCCTATTGCCCTGCCTTCCCTCTCAAAAAAAAAATTGTCTCATGAATGGATTGTAGTAGGAAGGCCGAATTTATAATCTCAAATATCATGTATGTGTTTGAATGGTTCGAAATCACAAAGTATGAGAGGTTCTCTAAGTAGAAAACAACAAAACATTTATTTAGGCCCCACCGCAGCTGATCCGTGAACCAGCATCTTGACAAAAAGACTCCAGGCCCAGAAAGCCCGCCTCACAAGAGTAACCAGGAGGCCACAGAAAAACAAGATAGTATTTAGCCAAATCATTTTTACTGGCCTCAAGTTCTTGCCCACACTCCTGGGTCTACACAAGGGTCAGCTCTGTTTCCGCAGCTTCCTGCTTCCACGGCTTCGCTTCTGCTGTAGTTGTCTCTTGGCTCACCTTTCCTCACAGCCGAGCTTCTGGCGTTCTCAAGCCCTGCCTCAACGACCAGAGACCATTGGTTCCTGAGTTGGCCCCTCTTAAGTCATCAATCTACACCCACACAGGTTTCACACCTGATAGGGCTTTGGGCCTGGGGCTTAGCACTTAACAGCTGAAAGTACTTCCACTCAAAAGGAACAAAAGCCATACTAAGGAGACAATTTTGCTTAACAACACATGGATGAGGGCCAGAAATTTCCCAGAAGCAGAAGTAGACCTAGCATCATTGATTTCCTTTCCTCAATAGTCTGGAGTAGTAATTTTTTTCCCTCAAAGATTCTTCTTAACTTGGGGACAGGGACCTATAAAAATATATTTTAAGAGTTACATTTCATTGTCATTTATTTTCCTTGTAACCTCATCTATTTTACTTTAAGCATTTAAAAACACTCTCCTGAGAAAGGTGCCATAACCTTCCCCAGCCTGCCATGACACAAAAATAGTTAAGATCCCCAGCTCTGGTATAAATTCAGAATGCAGTTGGCAAGGGGGTTTTTGTGCCCAGCTCTTTGGAGTGGGTGGTTTAACTGTGTCAGATTATAGTTGAGTGTCTCTCTGTAGCCTCTTGGGAGATTATCACAGAACCTCAAGTCTCCTGGGATACCCACCAAGTGTACACATAAGCTGCACCTGTGTCACTTTTATTTATGGGTTCAATGAAAATAGTTAAGCAAACTCAAACACTGTATTGTCAGACAGCATCTGCAATGCCCCCACCCATAGGGAGCAAAGAGTTATATTTTCTCATCTCTCTGGGGAGGAGAGGGAGTAAGCTTAGTCATTCTAAGTACATAGGATTCCATTTTATTTCATGGTTCTTTCCATTAATAATGCTGTTGTCATCAGGCATATTATTTCCCTGATTCTACTTGCTTTGTTCTGCATCCTTCTAGATTTCTTCCCCAAATTTCTCCTCCAAGTTCATCATACTTATAATGCAATGATATTAGAACACCACATTTTGTTTTACCATTCTCCAGTTAATGGACATTATCTTACACTCTTTACTAAAACTCCCCTGAACCCTAAGGCGGATACCTTCACATGGGCCTGCTGGTCTTTTTTGGTCCCAGGAACTGGTCTGGCTACAATGGCTCAAAGATCAGTGTACCCAGAACTCTAATTCTCTGTCTCTTTCTAATAATCACCTAGCATCCACCTCCCTCTGTCTTCTACTTCTTATCTGCACATGCTTCAAACCATAAAAGTACGTTTTCTAGGGCTTACTTTCAAGGAAGAAAAGAGAATCCACAGACCTAGAAATAATACAACGTGCAGGGCATTATGCAAGATCTGGAGACACAAAGGCAAATAAACCCTCCCAAATCAAACAGTCACTACCCTCAAGGAGAAGGGAAAAAAAATAGTTTCAAGAAGGGCATATTAGACCAGGTGGTTTTAAACTTAATAAAGTATCTTATACTACCTATTTTTGCAAGGAGAGTTTACACTTTATTTAAACATACAATTTAGAGAACAAATCTAGTTGTTCCTGCTAGCCTTTCAAACCTGGGGAATGTATAATTCAAAATTCCATCTGGAAGCTTGTTGAGGAGGGGGACTGTTTCTTGTGTCATGCATTCTCAATGCATAGCACCAGCTCAGTGGAGGGAGAGCACTCCTGTTCACGGAACAGCCAGGAGACCAGTGTCACTGGACCAAAGAGTATATGTTGGGAAGTAAGGTGTCAGAAGACTGAAAAGGTAGGAGGGGCTTAAGTTATGAAAGGCTTTGAATTACAAACAGAGCATTTTGTATTTGCTCCTGGAGGCAATAGGAAGTCACTGAAGTTTATTGGGGGGGGGCAGTGAAGTGGTCAGGCCTTTGCTTTAAAAAAAAATCATTTTGATGTCTGAATGAATGATGGATTGGAGTAGGGAAGAACTTGAAACAGGTAGACCCAGCAACAGGCTATTGCAATAATTCAGGCGTGAGGTGATGAGAGTCTGCGGAGTGGTGGCAGTGTTAGAGGAGAGAAGGGGGCATATTTGAGAGATTTTGTAAAGGTGAAATCTACAGGCCTTGACAATAGCTTGAATATATGTATAAGATACAGTGAGGAGTCCAGGATGACCCCTAGATTGTGAATCTGAGGGACTGGAAAAGTGCTGATTCCCTCTACAGTAATAGGAAAGGAAGGAGGGGAAGAGGGTTTACAAGGAAAGATAGTTTAGTTTTGGACACATTGAGTTTGTGATGTCTGCTGAACATCCAGTTCAAGAAGTCTGAAAAGTATTTGGAGAAATATGTGAAAGAGTAGGGATGACAGAAGGGGCAATTGGAGGAGACAGAATAGAATGGGATCACTTGAACAAGTAGAGTGGTCAGCCTTGGTAAGGAGTAAGGTCACTTCATCATGTGAGACAGGTGAAGAAGGAGATAGCGGCAGAAGGCACCTGAGAGATAAAAGATGAGAAACAGGAAAGAAGAGGGAGTTCACAGTGAATGGCCTCCTCAATTTTTTACTGCAAAATATGAGGCAAGATTCTCAGTGGAGAGAATGGGGGATGGGGAGAAGGAGCCACAGGAGGTTTGAGGTGGGATGAGAAGGTTTGAAAGAGTAATTGTGGAGAGTGAGATAGTGAGTTGATAAGGGATTGCATAGTCAGATTGCCTAGCAGCAGTGAGGGTCCAATTGAGATTACATAACATAAATACGTAGTAGACCCAGTCAGAAAATGATTGTGTGATTTTCTCTACCTTCATTCAGCAGAACATATGTAGGAGTGAAGGTGACAAAGGGTGGAAGTGATCCAAGGCTGAGGCTTGACAGGGCTTAATTGGTGACATGATAAGAAGGCTAGGGATTCAAGAGAGAACAGTGTAGAGTTGAATTGGTTCACCAAGGGGTGAAGATGGGAAGAAGAGGAGAGAGTGACTAGTGCAGGGATGATGGCTTGGGAGAGAATTGAGGAGTCAAGGGATAGGAGGTCATGGTGCAGATGGAGAACATGCTTATGGAAGGGAAGGCAGAGGGGGAGGTGGAAAGCCTATTGATTATGGTCTTATAAGGAGATTTCAGAATTTTTGAACATTGAGGAGGCACATTCGTGGGTGATGGATGATAGATATGACCATCCTTTTGTGTGACTGAGGTTGGATAGAGGAGTAGTTCATGGGAGGGGAGTAGGTTGAGGAGCTGAGTAATTAGGGTGTTTGAGAGAGAATCAATATGTATGTTGAAGTCCCCTAATATGAGGACAGGAGTTCGGGAGGAGAGAAAACTTGTGAGCCAGGTATTAAACTCATTGAGGAAGTGACTGGGGTGTCTGTAGACAATAGCTACCAGGATTTTGATTGGGGGGTAGATATGAATAGTATGAAACTCAAAGGAAGAGAAGTTACTGAGTAATGGTGGAAGGGAAAGAACCTGGAAGTGGCAATGGGGGAACAAAGAGTATTCCAACTACCTCACCTTGACCAGGAACTGAATGAGTAACAAAGAAAGAGCAAGGTATAGCCAATACTGGAAAGGGAGGCCAGAGAGGCTGTATCATTGGAGGAAAGTTAGGGTTCGCTAAAGCTAGTATCCAAAGGAGTGGGAGAGGGAAAGATTTAAGATGAAGCGAAGTTTGTTGCCTATGGAACAGGCATTCCAAAGGGCACGGTGTAGGGCTGGGTGCAGTTAGGATGGAACTTCAGAATGGGTAGGCTGAGGGTGATGGCAATGAGGATTCAAGTGGTAGGGGGCTTGGATGATGATCTAGATGAGTTCAGAGTCACTGGAATCTGAAGGATGCGATCAGGTGTGAGAATGTTCATCATTGAGGGGAGGGCCCTACTCTTCTACCCTCAAAGAACAGGTACAGCAGGAGACAGGAAGTCCGAAACAAAGGGACGGTTGATCTTCGCAATATAGGCTCTCCGTAGCTCAGTTGGGAGATTGGATGGGTAGCAGGAGGTGGAAGTTACCTTGTACTGGTGCAAATAAAAGTGGTTGCTTTGGGGCAGATGGAAGACTCCCTGGCCTGACCGCCAGCGACTTATCCTTAGGAGACACTGAGCCCAGCAAGAGATGGAAGGCACAAGACACTAGCATGCAAATGGTCTGAGGTCTTCTCACCCGAGGAAGCTGACTGTGAAGTGGAAGGAGGAAGTCATGGACTCCCTGTGCAGACAGAAGATGTCTGGTCCGGCCCTTAGCAAACTTTCTGCAGGGGACATGCTGTGCCCAGCAGATGGCGGGCCCGGTCACTAGCACATACTTCCCACCTCCCTCACTTCCTTTAAGTCTCAACTAAAATTCCACCTTCTACTGGAAACCTTCTCCAGCCCCTCTTAATTCCAATGCCTTCCCTCCTTTAATTATTTCCTATTTATCCTGTATACAGCTTACTTTGTATTAAACAAATACAAAGTAAGCTATATACAGGATAATCTCCCCCATCAGATTATAAACCCCTGGAGGGCAGGAACTGACTTTTACCTCTTTTTCTATCCTCAAAGCTTAGCACAGTGCCTGGCATAGTAGGCATTTCATAAACCTTAATCGATTTTTTTTATTGATTGTTGAATCGACTCTTTGAATTCCCTGTGTCAAGTGAATTTTGGGGAGAACATAATTGGCTCCATTTTGTTCTGTATCCTCCATTTTATCGTGTATGACCCCCAAATGAATTGCAGGACCAGCTATAAGAACTGGTTCTCTTCACTGTCTTCTTTGCTCCCCTAATTGGTACAAAAATCCTCAATTACTAAAGAAAAAAAGGAGGCTTTCTGTCTCTGGAATGTTCCCCTTCTTTATCTAACCTGACAGGTAGTTCCCTTTGATTTAGAGAATCTATACTAACAAGGGCACATCCCTTATCTTCTGTAGCTGTCATTACATCCAGTCTTCTAAAAAGCATACTTTTTTCTTTATACAACCAGCTGTACCAAAATGAGCAGTGTTTTTTTTTCTTTGTTCCATGTAATGTACAAACACTCCTAGCCAAATTGTGAATGATACATATTCCCATCTACTGCTGGTGGGCTGTGTTACACTCTGAGTCTAATAAAACCTGTTTCTCTAATTTAATTTGTCTTATTGGAATTCACTAGTTGAACTGATGAGAAAATTCATGCAGCACCTGAGCACTATTCTGGCCATGTAGGTTCTCTAGCTACCAGGAGTAGCAGCCCCTTTTGATCTGCACTCATGGCTTCCAGAATTCACCCAAACTCATTTTGGGGATTTCACTTTTGGGATTCACTTTTGATTCATTTTTCCAATATGATGGGCACTCTTAGTAAATCAAGAAACCCTTTGTTGACAAGCAAGGCTTGGGGGCTTCACTCCATGGTAATTACTTAGTTAACTACAGCAAGAGCATTTATCAATTTCTTGCTATATAGAGAGATTACTGTGCTTGGCATTGGGGGACTTATAAAGTCCAGATAAGATGAGGTCTTCTCATGGAACATATAGACAAGACACAAATATGCAATATTACTTTAGTACACAGTATACTCTGAAAGGTAGTATGTGTAATGGTTAGAAACCCAGTCTTGGAGTCAGGAAAATCTGACAGATAATCAAGTCTCACACCTTACACATACTGGGTGTATAACTCTCGAAAAATCATCTAACCTCTTTATGCTCCAAGCATTTCTCTAAGACCATATCAATAAAATTACAGATACAATTTAAAAAACTATACACATGTGAAAACTAACACATTGTATGTGTGTGTGTATATACATATATACACACTTTTGTTTGGTCGGTTTTCAGTTGTATCTGACTCTTCATGACCTCTTTTAGGGTTTTCTTGGCAGAGATAGTGGAGGGGTTTGCCATTTCCTTCTCTAGTTCCTTTGATAGATGAGGAAACTGAGTTAAACAGGGTTAAGTGACTTGCCCAGGGTCACACAGCCAGTAAGTGTCTGAGGCCAGATTTGCACTTACAAAGATAAATCTAATCTTCCTGACTAGAGGCCCAGTGCTCTATCCACCGCACACTTAGCTGTCCCTTTGTATATATACATATATACTCAAATATATTTGTGTATGTATACACACAAACATATATCAAATGGATTTGTGATCTTGTTAATTTGGAAATTCCCTCCAATGATGCAAATAACAGCACAATTCTGTGCAAATCTTGTCCATATGCTCCCCAGTTCACCCTAAAAGGTCCAACAAAATGATGGAAGATTTCCTCTTTTCTCCCGACATCACAAGGGTACCAACAGAGCACTCTGGTTGCCCATCTCTCATCCCCTGTCCTCATTGTATTATCAGCCCATTTTTTCTTCCCATCATACATTTCTTTGTTGGCATCTTTTACCACTGTTTTTTTCTCAAAGCTCCCCATTGATTATGTATTACAGTTTGCTCATATGTACTCATATCTAGATATCTAGGTGCTTTCCGTTGCCTTCTATGCGATATTCATTTTTAATATGCCTATAACTCATGTAAGTTGAGTATGCTTCTCTTTATTCCCACCCCACAGATGAGCCTAAGGTCCCAGAACAAGGATACTCTGCCCCTCAGGTTTTTGAGATACGCTTGAGGAGTTGGAGGGTGATTATTTAATGCTATTGGTTTAAGTCATCGTAGGTATGTGTCTCCCCAAGATGATCAATTAAGAGTCATTTTAGTCAGCCAACCACTCTTGAATATCTTTCAGAAAAGGGGTATTCACTATTCAATCTGTATCTTGCAGAGATCATAAAAAAGGGAAAAGAATCCACATGTACAAAAATATTTATAGCAGCTCTTTTTGTGCTGGCAAAGAATTGGACATTGAGGGGATGTCCATCAATTGGGGAATGGCTGAGCAAGTTGTGGTATATGAATGTAATGGAATACTGTTGTGCTATAAGAAATGATGAGTAAGTGGATTTCAGAAAAACCTAGAAAGACTTACATGAACTGATACTGAGTGAAGTGAGCAGAACCAGGAGAACATTGTATACAGTAATAGCAACATTGTGCAATGCTCAACTATGATAGACTTAGTTCTTCTCAACAATATAATCATCTAAGACAATTCCAAAGGACTCATGATGGAAAATGCTATCCACCTCCAGAGAAAGAACCATGGAGTCTGAAAGCAGATCAAAGCATACCATTTTCTGGGGGATTTTTTGTTTTTAGTTTTTCTTCTTCATGGTTTTTCCTTTTTGTTATGATTCTTCTTTTACAACATGACTAATGTGGAAATATGTTTAATATGATTGCATATGTACAGCCTATGTCAGATTGTATGCCATCTTCGTGAGGGAGGGGAAAATTTAGAACTCAAAATCTTATAAAAGTGAATGTTGAAAACTAAAAAATTGTTAAATGATTTTTTAAAAAATATATAAACTCCTTGAGAGAAGGAACTATCTTTCCTTTAGCTTGTATTTATATTCCCATCATTTGACTTGGTATGTGGCATGTGTCAAGCACTTAAATTTTGTTTGTGGCCTTGACTCTAAGAACTAACCAGTAAGCACCCGGTAAATGTCAGGCATCATCCTACGTTCTGAGGATACATAGGCAAAAATGTCCCTCAAGAAGCTTCCATTCTATCGAGGGAATCAGCACTCACTTATACACATATAAGAATGTACAAATAAGTCGTGAAGAAAAGGGCCATCTGTTCACCAGAGACTGGAGTAAAGAAGTGTGAATAGAAGATGCTATCAAGAGGTTTTGAAATTTAGAGTAGGGGAAAAGAGGCAAGGCAAACTGCCTTTATTTTCCCAGTAAATTTGCAAGCCAAGACACAGAAAGAAAAGAAAAGAAAATGAAAGTTGACAACTATCTTTATCTATATTACATTTATTAAATATAAAGACTGAGGAAATGAAAATAGGAGAGATGTTACATGTTGAGGGTTGAAATAAGACATTATCATCTTCTCCTTGGACCTTATGATATTGAAAACGTCAGAAATCCTTGTAGAGATGCTAGGTAATTGTCTCCTCACTCAACTAGTCCATTATCTATTCATCTATGTAATGGACATGTGTGAACCAAAGGGGAATTATTGTCTATTCGGGATTATTGGATGATAGCTGAAAATTACTTATTGACCACTGACTATTGATAATAAATATCGTAATTTGAAAAAAAAGAAAGTTATCATTACATGTAATTGGAAAAAATTGGAAAACTGGAAAAACTGAAAAAAAATACTATTAAGTGCTAATCTAAATTTCCAGATAAAAGATGGTGTTTTATCAGCCTAGAAGCAAGGACAGAAGTGGAAGGGGCTTAAGGGAAAAAAATAAAGGAAAATGTCACTTCTCAGGATAAAGGAGGGGAGGTATTTACTAAGATAGCTCAATAAGAATAGCTCCCCTAGAATCAGTGAAACACTCTCCCACAAGCACATACATACAGAATCCAGAGGGGAGCTTTGGGAGCACGAGCAACACAACGGTAACTCCCAGTTCCTGGTTGCTGACGTCCTTTTCTCCAGTGTCAGAGACACTTAAGAAATTCCCCTTAGAGCTGGCGTGATCCCTTCCCTGAGTTCCTCATGGAGCCAGGAATCTGTGTCCAGTCTGTCCTTGGCTCCGGATCTAGCCAATACGTTGCTATCTCCCCTATCTCTTTGATTCTGTGTCTGACTCTGCCGTTTGTAATATCTAAGATAATTATACTTAGAGACAAGCTCTAGGCAGAGGTTCTTAACCTAAGATTTATGAACTTGTTTTTTAAATTTAAGATAATTGAGAAATTGATTCATAATGTACCTGAAAGATGGGAATATACAAAAGATGTGTAAAAAAAACACAGAACTAATTAATATCAAATATTACTAATAAATTATACCAAATATATTGATAACTATTTCAATACAAGTGAGGTCCTTTGTCATTCTATGTATTTCATTTTGTGCATTAAAAAGCATCATTCTGAGAACAGACGTCACCAGCCTGCCACAGGAGTCCATGACACACAAAAAAAGTAAGACTCTTTTGTTTTAGAGGTTGCTTATATAATTACATGACATAGTCAGGACAATAGACAATCTTCATCTACTTGGTTTTTCCTATGTGGATGCTTAGGAGCAGCTAGGTGGCACAGTGGATAGAGCACTAGGCATGAAATTAGAAACATTCATCTTCCTGAATTCAAATCTGGCTTACTAGCTGTGTGACCTTGGGCAAGTCACTTAACCCTGTTTGTGTTGGTTTCTTCATCTGTAAAATGAGCTGGAGAAGGAAATGGCAAACCGCTTCAGGATCTTTGCCAAGAAAACCCCACATGGGGTCATGAAGAGTTAGACGCTTCTGAAATGACTGAAAAACAACAACGTGGATGCTTAAACCAAGCATCTTTGAGGAGCTTCTAGGATGGTCCATAGTATTCTGGGGCTTGACACAATCATCACAGCATCATCTACAAACAGAAAGATCAGGGAGACTTCACTATTCCCATGGAAATCCTATTCAAATTGAGCTCTGCCCTGGAGCTACTCCATGATAATGGTTAAAACCTTGGGCAATGAAAGGTCTCTGTTTTTTGCCTTGCCTAATAGTTATAATCTGTAGGTCATGGACCAAGGTCATCCCTCTCCAATGCAGGAATCTTATCTGATTTTGTAATGTGCGTGAGTGAAAACTTGTCAGAGAACCACCTTAAAAATGTCCTTTTGCTTTCCCAAATCAGATACTGTTAAAAATTATTTTAAAAAATTAATAAGCCCAGTGAGGTCTTGCATTTTTCTATGTTTTTTCAGCCAATTATGTGATGGCAAAGATGTGATATTGTTCAAAACCATCTGCCTTTTCCCTCTAATAACCTTATCAAGGGTGCTCTTATTTCCTGTAAGATGAGTCTCCTAAAATGTTTTTTTAACAGATGAGAAAGTAAGAATATAGATGTCTTGGCCACTTCTTTTTGTTATTAGTAAGGTCTGTGATTTTTAAAGAAAATATATCTTCAGCATATTCCCTTTTTGAGTACGTTGTGAATCAATTTCTCAATTACCTTATAATATGTCACCCCCAACTCTGATCTCCTCTAGTTACACTTTGACTAATTCAACTGAATTTCCTATAATTGTTCCCTTTAGTGTCATTTCTTTCTCTTCTACCATATAAGAACTTCTGTGATTATTATATTGGAATCTAGGAAAGGCAACTCTATTGTCCTCAATGGTGATAAAAAGTTTGCTACAAAGGGCTTTGTAGATCTTTTCCATTTTACTCCTGTTTGCTCTCCTCCTTCCATTTTCATCTCCAAATACCCATAGGATGACTTTGCTTAACCAGGTCCCTCACCAAGCTTTTTTCAAAGTGGGTTTACCATTGATTGCTCATCTCTGGTTTAGGAGGTAATATTTCTCATATTTGTCTATCATCCTTTGGTCAGATACCCAACTAATCAAATTTACCCAAAGGACACTTCTGTATGAAACTAGAAGGACAATAAACAAATGAAAGATGAAAAAGATTTGTACCCTATGACCCAGGGTACCCAAATCCTTATATTCATATGAACAAAGTCCAAACTTGGAAGCTGAGTCCAAAGAGGTATTTTCTTCCTTTTGGCTTAGGTGTAAATCAGGTCTAGGCCTCCACCAACATAGCCAGCTCCCATAGAAGTACTCAAGATAATGGATGCAAATCAACTATGGTATAGCCTTTATTTCAACCCACAAAAAATTCAGAAGACAAAAATGACTCCCAAGACCTCATAAACAGACATAAAAAAACACATGCAGCATTCAAATAACTATAACACACCTCAGAGGGCTGAAATATTTGGGGGCTACTGAACGAAGAAAGATATCATCCAATTGGACCTGCATTGTTTGAGATACTTGCTATAAATGTAGTGACTGACAAAGTCCATT
This sequence comes from Phalanger gymnotis, assembly GCA_028646595.1. Classification (NCBI taxonomy): domain Eukaryota; kingdom Metazoa; phylum Chordata; class Mammalia; order Diprotodontia; family Phalangeridae; genus Phalanger; species Phalanger gymnotis. The sequence goes on from CM053626.1 coordinate 176,625,967, forward strand.
GTCTCTTGCTTTTCCCAAGTCCCTTTCTCATGTCCCCATTATGCCTAGGAAAACTTATTCTTTAGAACTATTTCTCTGTCTATCTGTCTACACATATGTATGTATCTTCAGGAGCTCTGCTCTCAAGCCACATGAACAAGCACATGTCAGATTCTTCTACATGCCTCCACAGTAACTATCATGTCCTGGGCTGCCACCTTTTCTTAGGCTGAGAGAGTCTGTTTCTCAGGACTTTCCTCTGGGCTACATAGGTGACCAACTAGAGCATCCATATGCTTCTTCAGGAATCCTAGCATTGCTCCAACTGCTGCTGCCAATTCTTTGTTTTTCTTCTTTTATATAATTAATTTTCTCAATTAACAGAAATCTATTTTCTAAAATCTATTCTCTGTCTCCTACCCCGACCCCTACAATTGGAAGAAAAAAATGAGGGAGGGGAAAAGGAAACTTTCTCACAAACATGTAGGGTCAAGCAAAACAAATGCCCATATTAACCATATGGCCCCAAAAATCTATGTCTAATTCTGCACCCTGAATCCATCATCCCTCTGTCAGGAGGCAGGTAGTATACTTCATCATCGGTTCCCTTGAATCATTGTTGGTCATTACATTACATTCTTGGTCTTTAAAATTGTTTGTCTTTACTATGTAGTTGTTATGTATAAATTGTTCTTCTGGTTCTTCTTAGTTCATACAACACTTCCCAGGTTTTGCTAAAACCATGCCCTTCTCCTTTCTTATAGCACAATAGTATTTCATCCCATTTGTACACCATCATCTGTTTAGCTATTCCCCAAATGATGGACACCCTCATAGTTTCCTGTTCTTTGCCACCAAAAAAATGCTAGAAATATTTTTGTGTGCATGGATTCTTTTCTTCTTTCTTTAATCTCTTTGGGATACAAGCCTAGTAATGGTGTCACTGGGTCGAAGATTATACTCAGTTGAGTAACTTTGGGGAGTATAGTTCCAAATTGCTTTTCAGAATGGCTGGATGAATTCACAGCTCCACCAACAACATATTAATGTGTCCATTTTCTGGAGCTCTTCTAGTCCTATGGGTGTGGGCCTCTCATGGCCACCATGGAGGTGGGCAAGCGCTCTGACTCTGTAGAGTACAGGGCACATTTTTTGCTGTCTTGCTAAATGATGTGTATGGCACAGTCATCCTGATTGGAGTCTTGGTCTCTGTAAATGGAACGCATTAAAGAAGACTGGTAACTCCAGCCAGAAGAAGCTGGGTAAGCTTCAAGAGGAAATGAGGAAAGGTGTCATTCTACTTCCTCTCTTTTGAAGATGTCAGTCAAGACTCTTCCATCTCTCTTGAACTTTGATGGAAGGTGGGAGGTAGGGGAGGAGCATGATTTCTCTCCCCTACCTTTCAGTGCTTATGACAGCTATGATCATATGGCAGAAAGAATACATGCTTGATAATACTACTAGGTCTATATCCTAAAGAGATCATAAAAGAGGGAAAAGGATTTCCATGCACAAAAATGTTTTATAGCAGCTCTTTTTTTGATGGCAAAGAATTAGAAACCGAAGGTATTCCCATCAATTAGGGAATGGCTAAACAAGTTGTAGTATATGAACGTAATAGAATATTATTTTGCTATAAAATGACAAGCAGACAGGTTTCAGAAAAACCCAGGAAGACTTACATACACTGATGCAAAATGAAGTTAGCAGAACCAGGAGGATGTTGTACACAGTATCAGCAACATTGTTTAATGATCAGCTATGATTGGCTTAGTTCTTCCCAGCAATACGATGATCTAAGACAATTCCAAAAGACTCATGTTGGGAAATGCTATCTATATCCAGAAAAGGAACTGATGGAGTCTGAATGCAGGTTGAAGCACACTATTTTCACTTTCTTTATTTTGTTGGTGTATTTTTTCCTTTTTGTTCTGTCTCTTCTTTTACAACATGACTAATATGGAAATATGTTTTCCATGATTGCACATATATAATCTATATCAAATTGCTTACTGTCTTAGGGAGGGGGAAGGAGAGGGAGGAAGGGATTGGAACTCAAAATCTTATAAAAATGAATGTTCAAAATTATCTTTACATGTCACTGGAAAAAATAAAATACTATTTAGGAAAAAAAAACCCAAACCACATGCTTAACCCAGGTGAGGCCGAGACTGGATCTCAAGTCCCTGACTGTCTTTTCTGCTTTGTGTTTCTTTCCCTGAGCCTAGGTCACTGAACCTTGATCTTGAAGGATGTTTCCAGCCTTGGTAGCAACCTCGTGAGTTTGAGAGGGAGAGAGTACATACATCGGTGCCTCAGACATATCACTTTGACCATGGGCAAGTCACAATCTCTAAGTGACCAAAGAAACACTTTCAGACTGTAAATTATAGACCAATTGCCCATTTACTTGAAGTGGAAGGAGTGAGTTTTCATGCCAAAAGCTTCCCATCAGTGAAATAATAGATCATAGTTTTCCAGCAAGAAAGGAACTCAGAGGCTATCACAGTCCAATACCCACATTTTACAGATGAAGAAACTGAGGCCCAGGAAGGTTAAGGCTTGCACAAGGTTATATAGGTAGTCAATATAAGGGGTTGGATTAAATTCAGGTAAAAATTATAATAATAATAGTATTTCTATAGCATTTTAAGGTTTATAAAGCACTTTATATATATTATCTCATTTGACCCCCACAATGGTCCTGGGTATCATTGTCCTTATTTTACAGATGGGGAAACTGAGGCAGACTTGCCCACAGTCAGACAGCTAGTATCTAAGGTCAGATGTGAACTGAGGACTTTATGACTCCAAGTCTGGTGCTCTCTCTAGCTCACCACCCACCTGCCTCCAAGAGGTCCTACAACTCCAGAACCAATGAATCCTCTTCCTACTGCATGAATGGGAACCATGTGAATCCAAACAGAAGAAGAAAAAGGAGACCAGACCTCTATTTTCTGCCAAATGATCCTGGGATCTGGGGTCACTCTATCTAGGTTCTTTGCCAGTAGACTGCAGGCTTTGATAGATCCTACCAAGACAAAAAGGCATTGAATACAATATTGCAATGGGCTGTATGCCTTGTTCAAGGACCTACCTAATTCAGAGAATTGGAATCATCACTAGACAACTGACAACCAGGTAATAAATGTTTTTGGTCCCAGCTAGGTCCCAATTATTGTGAATAATGTGTGTCAGGAAGTGGTCCCATGTATCTAAATTCATGCTATTTGAAATTATAATTATATAAAATATGGTAATTGGGCAGGTAGGTGGCACAGTGGACAGAGTACAGGGCCTGGAGTAAAGAAGATTCCTTTTCCTGAGTCCAAATCTGGCTTCAGATACTTATTAATTGTGTGATCCCGGGCAAGTCACTTAACTCTGTTTGCCTCCATTTCCTCATCTGTAAAATGAGCTGGAGAAGGAAATAATAAACCACTCCAGTACCTTTGCCAAGAAAACTCCAAATGGGGTCACAAAGAGTTGGACACAACTGAAAACCGTCTGAACAACAGTAACAAACTGGTTATTGGTTCCAGCCCAAAGGAAATGTTTATATAATATGCTTATATAATACTATAACTTGAATAAGGTTATTACTTTGAAGAATTCATTATTGAAATATTAAAATAAGTAGTCTGGTACACAGGTAAATTTTCCATTTAAATTACTGCTTCCCAGAGGCCTGATTTCCACAGGATCCATGCCATTAAACTGAAAGCTCTTCATGGGCAGAGATTGTGTTTTTGTCTTTCTTTGTATACCTAGGGCTTACTCAGCAAGGTGCCTGGCACATAGTAGGTGCTTAATAAATGCTTGATTTTACTCAGGCTATGTCAAGGATCCAATGATTAAATTCCCATCATTCCCCCATATTAGTAACTAAGGCATGATCTTTGATTCATAAAGATGGTGCTACTAACCTTACAATAAGTAGGAATCATCCTGGATATTTCTCCTGTAGCAGGGATAAATTTCTGTTGTCCAGGCCATCCTCCTTTTGACCAGCAATAGTTGGTCAATAGTTAATTCAGAGAATGACAAGATTAGGTTCGAGGTACGGCCTTTGGGCATACTAATAGAGAGGAGTCATAACAAATGTAGGATGACCAGAGCTTTGTCTGGTACAGATATGCCTCTTTCCTGGGCCATCACTATAGCTGCACGCTCACAGAGACCACTTCTGTTATTCCCCTCCTCTTCACTGCCCCATTGACACTTTCCCCCTCCCTACTCCTGCCTTGAGGTTAGGGAGTCAAAAACTGTCAGTAGATATGGCCTGGGCTCTAGAGAACCAGTCAATTTCGTCTGTCTGAGACTGTTACCCCCTCTCCCTCCTACATGGACCCCTTCTTCTCTTGGGATCAGAGGTACCTAGAAAGAATAGTATTAATAGAATCAAATCTTCTAGCCAGTCTTCTTCCAGGATTCACCAAGATGCTGGCACTGGGAAAGGGGATGTCCCTCAGGTCCCAGGAGCAAGAGCTTGACTCACTTACTCTTCATGTTAGAGTCGTTTCTCCTTGATAATTTGATTTATTCCAAAATTAATTTAGTCCAGGCACAAGAATCTTTAGTTATGACTCTAACTAACTGACCCATTCATCTTTTCCTTAGACATTTATTAATGTTTCCTTAATATTTATTAATAATGATACCCAGACCAGTCTTAGAGAGCTGAGGGAGTCCATCCCTGTGCAGAAGCTGGCGCCAACCTCTCTCTCTTTGGATATGTGCCAGGGCCTCTGAAACATCCCTCAGGAGATATATCTGTATTTCATCAAACCTTTCCCATAGGGAGATGAACACAGTGAATGATTATGTCTGGCAAGGAAGCAAGTGTGGTAGTTCCCTCTGACAAAGTCCCTGGTGTAGATGGGCTTCAGCAGCCTGGAGAGGTGTTTTCAAGAACCTGTCTGTCAGCACTGCCAAGAGACAGGTGGCTGCCAGCTCACAGGGGCCAATCTGCTCCGGGAGGTGGGGAGAGAAGAAACCCAAACCTTATTTCTTTGTGGGACACACTGACACAGACAGACACTGCCTCACATGGTGACATCAAGGAACTAATCAGAAAGCACTTGCCTTTTACACTACAGTCTGAGTCAAGTAGGGTGTACCAAAATGGCAGCCTCAGACAAACGAGGACAACCCAACTACAATGGGACAGCCCCCAACTGGAAACTAAGAGAGAGCCATTAAAGAAACACACTCACACTACAACCCCAGAGCCATAGCCAATACAGCTAAGTAGCAAAATGGAATAGAATGTTGCACTTGAGTGAGGAAAATCTGAGTTCCAATCTTGCCCCAGTCCCTTGACCAGCTTGGATTATCCTGGGCAAGTCACCTTCCCTTTCTCAGCCTTGTTTTCCTCATCTGTAAAATGGGAGTGATAATAGCACCCATCGGATTGTTGTGAGGTTTAAATGAGGTAACATATGTAAAGTGCTTCGCAAACTTAAGCTAGCTGTATAGAAACATGTGGGGGGGTGGGGGGGAGTGACATCTTTTATCAAAATAAAGGCACACACAGAGACAGACACATCCACCCACAGACTAGACCAAGACAGGGGAGGGGAGCCATCTCGGTCACCCCCCACTCCGGCCCTCCCCCCAGGCACTAGAGGCTTGCTCCACCTTCTGGGCTCCCAGCCCAAGGATCCTCAGTAATCCGGTAAGGCTGGGGCGGTGGAGCAGAGCAGGTGCTAGGATTCTTGGAGAGAAGAGAAGGGGACGGAACACACGAATTGGAAAGACGCACAAACTTTGTTAATTTGTGGGACACGATGACACAGCCGTAGGGTACCAGGGACCGACTAGCGCCTGGATAGCTGAGATGTGGGGATTGCATGTGGGCTAGCTCTCGGATAGCGGAGAGCCCAGTGTCCGGAGGAGTGGAGGTGGAAGCGGCAGACCAGCCCCTGGAGGCGGCTCCCAAAGGCCAGGGGAGGTTCCAAAGCGGGAAGGGCACGGAGTGGGTCCCCGCTGCAACTGGCAGGGGCGCGGACACTGGTCTCGCGCAGTGGGCAGAAGGAGGAGGTGGAGGAGGAGGGGCCGTCGCCTTCCCCCTCCCCTTTCTCCGCCTCCCGGGTCCGGTGCCTTTGGCCTCGAGCGCGTCGTTGGTTTCCGGTTGTCAGGCAGCGGCCGGCTGGGCGGCAGCTGAGGTGGGAGGGAGGATCGGACGCTGGTGGGTGCGGGCCTGAGCCCTCCGAGCCTCAGCCAGCATGAAGGACAGCGCGGACTCCAAGGACCAACAGCTCACCGTGAGTCCGGACTCCTCGTTCTCCTCCCTGTCTCACTCAATAGCCGTCCACTCCCCGATTCTGGATTTCCCCCTACACTTATACCTGCACCCACACCTATACCTGCCTACCTACACACACACACACACACACACACACACACACACACACAAACACACACTCACGCACATGCTCTCACACTGACACACACACGCTCTCACACACACACGGACACACACGCACACACACCCACACACACGCACACACACACACACCTCTTCCCCACATGCCCCTTTCAACTCAACTCACCCACTCCTAACAGACCCTCCCTTCCGTATCTGTACCCCTAACTCCTCAACCCATTCCTAGAAGCAGGCCCCCACCCACACACCTACTCCCAAATTCTTCAACTCCCCCTCACCCCAGAACAGAACCCACACAATTCACTTTCCAGCCTCCTAAGACTTCTCACACTCTCCCCGCAGAGCAAAGCGCCTTTACCCTACACCTGCCCAAACTCAACTCACCAATGCCTAATCCCTTACACTGCCATCCATCAAATTTGTGAACCTACTCCAGCTAAAATATACACCTATCTGCACACTTTCCCTCAGCCTTCCCAGACTCCCCAAACCCCTGCCCAGAAGCCCTCCTATCTTCCAACAATCTGCTGCTGAACTCCCCACCCCCATACAAACACACAAGACTGCATGCACATGAGAGTGATAGCTCTCCAGTAGAGGAGAGAAAAGGAATGGTTTCATTAGATGGGGTGATGGGGCTGCCAGTCTGTCTGGATTTTGTGAAGTTTATTATCTTGGCTCTGTGAACTTTCTCTAAATTGGGGCTGGGGGGCATCCTTGCTTGCCTCCTTAGACACACCTCCTCATTCTTTACCCATCTGAACCTGAGAAGTCTGGAAGTGCCCTTAGAGAGAAGTGAGATCACAATCTACCCAGCTAACACTGCATGTCTCTTATTACATCTGTGGGACTCCCCTCATCCCCCTCTCCCAGAATTTGTGCTGGTATATCTTTAGGCCAGCACCATCTATCTCTCTTCATTTCCTTAGCCCACAGCAGCTGCCATGCTTGTGTAGAGGCTGAGATCAGGTTTGCTTCTATTTCCTCTTAACAGAGGGGAAGCAAGAGAAGGAGGAAAAGGAAAGTTGAATCTCTCTATTCAAATCCTAGTGGGTATCTTGCCCAGGCAGCATCGCGGGGTGAAGGTGGCTAAAGGGAGCTGAGAGTAAGGGCAGACAGACACAGAGATTACTGGAGAAAACTGTTGCCCTTGCCTCAGAAGAAGTCTACAATGTAACTCAAAATGTACAATTCAGAACTCTATTTCATAGAGAAACTTGGACTACTATGATGGGGTTTTTTTGCATTGTAGGGTCTGTGATGAATCCGGTGTGTGTGTGTGTGTGTGTGTGTGTGCGTGTGTGTGTGTGTTTTGAAAGCACAGATTCTTCTGATCAACGATGCTTTTTAAAATTAAAAACACAAAACAAAATGGGTTAGGGCATGGTAGAAGTGGTCATTGACCCTGACCATCTATCTCAAGGCTTTGATGGTGTATAGCAAGACTACAAATAGCCTTCTTCCCTGTTGCTACTTTGTGTTGTGTGCAGAGACATCCCAGGGGTTACTCCAATCTCCGCCCTTCCCCCCCCCACCTACATACATATAATATTCCTCTTCTCTTTGAGGGGGTAAATGGTGCAGTAGTTGAGCACTGGAGTCTGGAAGGTCTGGGTTCAAATGCTGCCTCAGATACTCTGTGAACCTGGGCAAGTCACTTAGCGTCTCTGTGCCTCAGTTTCCTCGTCTGTAAGAGGAGGGGTTGTACTTTATGACCTCAGAGCTCTCTTCCAGCTCTAAAACTACAATCCATTAATCCCCAAATGTCCTACAGCAGAGAACTCTGTATAGACCATCCATTAGCCGTAGGTGGGTGGTGATGCAACCCAGCAATAACATCTCACCAAGACATACATTGCTATTGCAGTGAAGTCTCTAATACGGAGATGGGACTCTTGCCAAGGCCCTGACCTCAGCTCTCCAAAGCCCCTGGGAGCTGGAACATCCTCTTTGACAGTTTAGAATCTGTCCATTTGAAAATTGGCTCGTGAAGGGGTAGCTCTGCAGATTGGGCTGGAGTGGGGTGACCTTCCTCTTTTCATCAGCAGGGTATATAGCTAAGGCAACTGGTGAATATGAGCTGGCTGGTGTTGTCTCTCTTCTTGGAAAAAGAAAGTGGTTATTATTAGGAAACCTTATGCGATTATGAGCAGGTGCACTCACTAGGAATTTCCTCATTAGGGACATCTGTTGAGAGAACAACTCGGTCAAACAAAGAGAGTGTCAGAGACTTTGTACCAAAGACAATTACACGAGTGTCGTGGAACAAGCATTGGCAGTTTGAATTCTGGGATTAAACGCTAACTCTGCTATTTATGAACTGTGACTACGCATATGCAAGTCACCTCATTTCTATGGATGGACTAAATGATTTTAAGGTTCCTTTTGGCTCTAAATCTATGATCTTTGATTAAGGAAGCAGCATGGTACTATGGTGAATGCTTCATTTGGATTGAGAAGACCTGGGTTCAAATCTTGCTTCTATTCCTTACTTCCTGTGTGGCCTTGGTCGAGTCACTTAATCCTTCTAGGCCTCCGTGTTCTTATTAATAAAATGAAGTGATGGGTCTAGATCGGAGGTGTCAAATAAGAAGCCGGCAACACTCGAGTGCAGGGAACCAGATTAAAATGTAATTGTCAAATATTTGACAAAATAAAAATACAATAAAACATAGATAACCTTACATTTAAAAATTACATCAATGTGCAACCTGTGGGATGTTTCTGTAGAGATTACTCGTCCCGGTTTCTGTTTGAGTTTGATGCCACTGGTCTAGATGATCCCTAAGGTCCTAATTTTGAGATTTTATGAAACTGCCATCTCCCTGGCTCCAGTATTCTTACAATTCTTACTATTCTGCTTTGGAAGGAGGGACTGGCGGGTGGCACCATTGTGCTGCACTGACTTTTTAATCACAGAATATT
>CM053626.1:176637758-176658033 GCA_028646595.1 Phalanger gymnotis
CATCCTATCCCTTACCCTCTCATCTTTGCACAAGTGGTCCCAAAAGCCTGGAACGCACTCCTTTCTCACCTCCACCTTTTCGAATCTATAGGTTCATTCAAGGCGCAGCGTAGGTACCATTTCCATCACAAAACCTTTGAGGATCCTCCTCGGTTTTTTTTTTTTTTTAGCATTATCTCTCTTGAAATCACCTGGTATTGCTTTCCATTCATCACTTTGTATTTACTCACTCGTATTCATGTTGTATCCTGCTGGTCAAATGTAAGTTCCTTGAAAGCAAGGACTGTTTTGTTTTGTCCATCTCTCGAGAGCCTAGCACAGAGCAGGCGCTCAATCACATTGAATTGGACAACTAAATGTCGTTGGCTGGAGAGCTGAAAGAAGAGTGACAGGGAATGACAGAACTGAGATCAGAACCCAGACTGTGACTCCAAGTCCAATGTTCTCTCCACTACCCCATTTTGCCTCTTTTTACTCACTGGATCCTCAATTGGCACCATTGATGTCACTATATAGAGGCAGCAAGGTGGCACAATGCTTGTGGGGGAAGAATGAAGAGAATGCCCAGGACAAATATGGCACTCTCATGCCATGGGCTAATAAATGACCCTTCTCTAAGCCTTTGGGTTCTCTTTGATGTGGGACCCATTATCCCTCAACCCCAGATTCATTGAGCCTAACAGGAAATCTGGTGTCTTTCTTTAGGTGGCACTCCGAGTACGGCCCATTAGTGTCACAGAGCTGGAGGAAGGAGCCACACTCATTGCCCATAAAGTGGATGAACAGGTAAGCAAAAACCCCAGCCAAGAAAAGGTCAGGGAGGTGGGCTGATCTGGAGAACTGAGTACAAGTTATATTTGGGTTGACCAGGGAAATATAGCTGCCCAGGCCTCCCAACCTAATAACACCCCCACCACCAGTAACTACAACAATTTAGTCATTTTTTCAGTCGTGTCTGACTCTTCCTGACTCCGTTGGGATTTTCTTGGCAAAGATACTAGAGCAGTTTGCCATTTCCTTCTCCAACTCATTTTATAGATGAGAAAACTGAGATAAACAGGGTTAAGTGACTTGCCGGGGTCACCCAGCTAGTAAATGTCTGAAGCCAGATTTTAACTCAGGGCTGGAGCCTCTATCCACTGCACCACCTAGCTGCCCAAATTATATTTTTAGACAGCTTTAAATTTTTTGAAGCATTTTGATCACAACAACTCTATGAGGTAGATGATGTGTTTCACCCATTTTACAGATAAGGAAACTGAGGCTAGTAAGAAGCAGTCATGGAACTCAAATCCAGGTCCTTCGACTTTAGATTCAGTGACCATATTGCTTCCCAAAACCTTCTCTTCCTCCAAAGGACTATTTCCTCCTAGTTATCAGCAGGGCAGCCTGATGATACAGTGGCTAAAGTGCTGGGCCTGGAATCAGGAAGATGAGTCTTCCTGACTTCAAATCTCACCATAGACCCTTACTAGCTGTGTGACCCTGGGCAAGTCATTTAACTCTACTTGCCTCAGTTTCCTCATTTGTAAAATTATCTGGAGAAGGAAATGGCAAATCACTCCAGTATCTTTACTAAGAAAACCCCAAATGAGGTCACAGAAGAACTAGAGTCAACTGAAATGGCTGAACATCAATAACTTAGATGGCAGGAGGCACTGGATGGAGTGTTAGGCCTGGAGTCAGGAAGACCTAAGTTCAAATCTGGCCTTAAACACTAGCTATGTGACCCTAGGCAAGCCATTTAATCTCTGTCTGCCTCAGTTTCCTGTAGTGTAAAATGAATAATGGATAATAATAGCACTTACCTCCCAGGGTCGTTGTAAGGATTGAATCTGTAAGGAGTTTAGCTCAGTGCCTGGTACATGGTGAGCTTTTAATAAATACTCGTTTCATTCCTAGGTTAACAACAACAATATTGATAATAAAAATTATAGCAATGATGATAATGAAAATAAATGAAATTTACATAGCACCCTAAAGTTTGCAAGGTGCTTTATTTACATGGGTCATCTCGTTTGGCCCCCACAAGCAGCCTGGGAGGTAGGTGCTGCCTCAGAATGCTATTATTAGCTTTATTTTACAGATGAGAAAACTGGCTATGGTGGAGAGAAGTTGTCCACAGTCACAGAGCCGGTGCCTGAGAGGGTATTCAAACCCATCTTCCTCACTCTAGCCTCTGTGCCACCAACCTTTCTCATCTTTCATTTTTCCTCTCCCCCATTCGTCCCATCCAAACAGCTGCAAGGTCTTGTTAATTCTGCCTCCACAATGTTTCCTCCATCCATCCCCTTCTCTTCACATATGTAGCCACCATCCATTCACTTCTCATCACCTCTCATCTGGACGACTGAAATAGCTTCCTACTTGGTCTTCCTGCTTTCAGCCTTACCCCCTCCTTAATCCATACTCCCCACAGCTGACAAAATAGTCACCCTACAGCACAGACCTACATTCATCCCCACCCCCTTCCCTGGCTCACAGATCTTGAGTAAAGCCTAGGCAGCTTTATTTATATAAGAATAAAATACATACTCCTCAGTATTGGCATCTAAATGTCTCCATCATGGCTCACATTTACCTTTCAAGTATTATTTTGATATAACATCCCTTCTGATGTGGATGCAAACAGTGGCCTAAGGAATGAGTTTCTTTCCCTGGAACCCCAAAGTCTCCTCTCCTTACCTTGTGTCTGGTCCGGACTCCCTTACCATGTGTCCGGTCTTCCTTATCTTGTCCTTACCCTGTAAGGCTTATCCTATCCCTAAATCTCCAACCCCCATAAGAAACCCTAAAATCATCCCACAGGCTGTATAGCTTTTTGTCTATATAAGTCTGCTCCCTTCCCTACATCAGGGCCTTTGCTTAGCTCCTTGCTAAATCTCAGGCCTGCTGCTTTTGTGTCAATAAAGCTCCCAATGTCTACAGAGAAGGTTTAAGTGAATTCTTTCACATTTGATGAACCAGCTCTCCCAACTCTGACCTCATCACCTTCCCCTTCTCTCCCACCCAGCCAACCCAGACTCTTAGCTGTTCTGCCAACTCAGTGTTCTATCCTTTGCCTCCATGCTTTTGTGCTCCCTCCTCCTCTCCCCCTCTCAGAAACCTTTTGTTGTTTAGTCATTTCAGTCATGTCTGACTCGTCATGATCCCATTTGGGGTTTTCTTGCCAGAGATACTGAAATGCCTTGCCGTTTCCTTCTCCAGCTCATTTTACAGATGAGGAAATTGAGGCAAACAGGGTGAAATGACTTGCCCAGGGTCACATGGCTAGTTAAGTGTCTGAGGCAGGATTTGAATTCAGGTCCTTCTGACTTCAGGGCCAATGCTCTATCCACTGCACCACCTACCTGCCCCGTTAGAGTCTTTATCTTCCTTCAACACAACTCAGGTGGCAATTCTTATGCAAGACCTTGTCTCATCCCCCAAGTTGTTAATGCTTTGCCCCTTCTCAAATTACCTTGAATGTTATTTATCTGTTTGCATGGTGTATCATTCCCCCCATGTCAACCCCACCCCAGACCTGTAAGTTCCAGGAGCCTTATTAACAACCATTATGTATGGCACATAGTAAATAGATGTTAATTAAATACAATTGAATCACCTACTGGACCCCCAATTGGTACCATTCATCATTTAATTAGTCAATCAACAAGCATTTAAGTGACTCCTCTGTGCCTGGCACTGTCCTAGGTGCTTAGGATACAGATACAAAAAGAAATAGTCCCTACCCTCAAGGAGACAACACACACACACTACACACACACACACACACACACACACACACACACACACACACACACACACACACACACACATATATGTATATGAAAGGATGTATAACAGAAATCCAAGGTAAATTTTGAAGGTAAAGGCACTAACAGCTGGGAAGCTCAGGAAAGATTTCATGTAGAAGGGTCCTTTCAGCTCAGTTCTGAGGAAAACAAGGGATTCTAAGAGGCAGAAGTGCATTTCAGTCAAGGGGCTCAATCAATGCAAAAACAAGGAGATGGGAGATGGAGTGTCACTTATGAAGAAGAGTGAGAATACTAGCTTGGCCAGACTCTAGAGTACTGGAAGGGGAGTAAGGTACAATAAGGTTGGAAAGGTAAGTTAGGGTTTTAAAAGCTAAACAGAGGAGCTTATATTTAATCTTAGAGACAATGGGGAGTCATTAGAATTAATTGAGTAGGAGAGCAAAATGGGCAGAGTGGAAAACCACTCTGAAAGCTGTGTTCAGATGGATTAAGGAGGAGAGAGATCTGAGACAAAGAGTCCAATGAGGACAGTGGTCCAGGTGAGAGATGATGAGAGTTTAAAGCAGGGTAATAGGCTGGTGAGTAGAAAGAAGAGAAGGGGTGTGAGAGATCTGGTGTAGGAAGAAACAGTGAGATCTGGCAGCTGGTTGGATGTGTGACATCCTGGAGACAGAGAGTCAAGGACAGTGCCAGAGTTGGATCAGGACCTGAGAAGATAGTAGCACCCTCAACAGAAATAGGGAAATTCATAAGTGGGGAGGAGGAGAAGGTTTTCAAGGAAAGAGAATGAGGTTGAAGGACAGCCACAGTGATGAGGCCCTCTGGGGATCTCCTGTCCCCTACCTCTTGCCATCTTGGTGCTGCCTAGAAGTCCCTCCCTTGAGTGGTGGGGTCCCATCAAAGCAGCCAGACCTACCAGCATTTCTGTGAAGCGAAGGAGGCGGCTGCCAATGCTGGGAAAGGTACATGTTGGAACAGGTCAAATTATGGGTTCAGTAAGTTTGAATTCACTGGTGCCCAGTGGCTGTGATAAGAAAAATGGGAGGGGAGCAGCCGCCTCTCCCCAGAGCCTAGCTAGAAGCAGCCTCGGGCCTGTAATGGACTTGTTTTTCCTTCCCAGATCTTTCTGAATAGAATGGTGAGCCTGACCTCCACAAAAGGGGCAGGGTGAATTATCATGAATGCTAAGCCACTAGATCATTTCTAGGGGCTATCTCCACTTCTGCTGCTTACTGGAAAAATGCAGGTTACCCCAAAGGCTTCAGAGCCAATGAGGAGAAACAAGTGGGGAGGGGACCGTGTTTGGGCTGGTTTGGGGAGCAGTTAGAGTTGGGTTTATATCCTTACACAAGAATAAATTCTTCAGCACTGAGAGAGACCTTAGAGATCTTCTAGTCCTTGAGTAATAGGTCCCAAGGAGTTATTTATATAGTGCTTAAAGGTTTGCAAAACACTTTACATATCTTTTCTCTCTTAATTCTCACAACTTTCGAGGTGGGAATTATAATCCCTGTTTTACAGATGGGGAAACAGAGTCTGAGGAAGGATTCGAACTCAGGTCTTTCTGAATCCAGGCCCAGTGTTCCATCCATCGTACCATCTTTTGTTAAGTCGTTTCAGTCTTGTCCAACTCTTGGTGACTCTATTTTGGACTTTTCTTGACAAAGATATTGGAATGGTTTGCCATTTCCTTCTCCAGCTCATTTGTACAGATGAGGAAACTGAGTCAAACAGTGTTAAGTGACCAGGTCTGACACTCTATGCGCTACGCCTCCAGTACTATTATTGTCCTATTTTAGAGGTGAGAAAACAGGCTGAGGGGGAATAAGTGCCTTGTGCATCTGAAGAAGGTCTTCCTGCCTTCAAGGCCAGCGCCCTCTCCATTGTGCCTCCTAGCTGCCTCTAGATTTCGAGGGGTCTGTGAACTGAGGAGGCCTATTTTACAGAGAGATTAGAGATTAAGCGACTTGCCCAAAGCTGCATAGCTAGTAATGGCAGAGGGATGGCCAGAAGTTCTTTTCTAGCTAATATCTTTTAAAAGGCCTGATAAAGGTGATACCCAGGCTGTACCCAGAGTCTGCCACAAATATGGATATTTCCACCACATTTAAAGAAAGACACTCAGTATTAGGGACTTAAGTTGACACTGGGGAAGAGGATGTTATAGAGAGAGGTGGGAACTAAGAAACATGCATCCACCCTAAGTAAGCATAAGGGCAGCTAGGTAGCTCTTTGGATAGAGTACCAAGCCTAAAGTCAGAACGACTCATCTTCCTGAGTTCAAATCCAGCTTCAGGCACTTACTAGCTGTGTGACCCTGGGCAAGTCACTTCACCCTGTTTGCCTCAGTTTCCTCATCAGTAAAATGAGCCGGAGAAGGGAATGACAAACCACTCTGGTATCTTTGCCAAGAAAACCCCAAATGGGGGTCACGAGGAGTCAGACATGACTGAAAAATGATAACAACAGACTAAGCAAACCAAAGCAATGCCCCTGCAGATTTGTATTCCTTCATTCTCATCTCAGCCCAGACAGCGTAGGGGAAAGAGCCCTAGTCTCAGAGGCTGGGCGATTCACCTTTTATCTCTCTAAGGCTCAGTTTCTCATCTGTATAATGGGACAGTAACACTTGTGCTACCCATCCCAGCCAGTTGTGTTGTTTGTGTTGTAAGGCTGCTATCATTGTTACTGTCAATAACACCAAAGTCTCTTTTCCCATACTTGTTTATCCTCAGCTATAAGTTCCCAGGTGATTGCTCCAAGTCTGTTGCCTTGTGTTAGGTTCTGTGAGCTGGACCTAAGCTAGCCCTAGAGGCCTTGTTGAGGCATCTGAGTAGGATTAGATCCAGGAAACAGACTTCTTGAGGGAGTGGTGGATTGCAAGGAGGTGAAAGAAATCTGATAGGATGTTAGGGCTTATAAGGGACCAAGGGTAAGAGAAGAAGCATCTTAGTGAGTCATGATGCCTCCCCTCCTTCCTGCCCTGAAAACATCTCCTGCCCAAGCTTTTCAGACTATTTATTTGCAGGACCTAAGCCAACTGACTTTATTTACAATCTGCTAATAGGCATTTGTCTGCTTAAAGCCACCAACTGTCATCTACCCAACCCCTGCTCCTGAGGGCCCTAATTCACGCCGAGGTTGGGCAGTTAGGAAAATCAGGGAGGATCTGGCTCATCTTTTAGGGGAAGGGAGAGAAAGAGTTAGAAGGATAAGGTCAAAGATTTTAGGGAAGAGATAGATGAGGAAGGAAGGATAGAAGGGAAGCAGGGAGGGAGAAGGACAGGGTGGAGAGAAAGAAGGAGAGAGAGAAGGATGGAAGCAGAGCAAAAGCAGCAGGGGGAAAGTGAGGAGAGGAAGCAGCAACTATGAGGACTAGAGGGCCAGTGGAGACTGAATGCCCTTACTCTTCAGGTAAGGTGTGGCCATCATGTGTCATACCATGTCCTTCTCCTGTGATTGGAGGAGGAGAGAAGAATTCGGCCTGCTAGCCCTTCTCTTGTGGTAGAAGCCAACGGCCATCTTGTGCACCACAGGGGCATGAAACAGGGAGCTGACATGAGCCAGCCCTGCCCTTCCTCCTCTACCCCCAACCAATTCCAACATCAGCCTGAACCCATTTGTTCTGGAAAACCTGGGATTTCATGGGTATAGAGAACTCCCAGCACAGTTTATATAGTCTTAGTAGCCTGTAAGAGGTTAGATAATTTGCCCAGATAGAATTTGGACTCAGTTCTTCCTGACTCTCCATCATACTGTCTCCTACTGTCTATCTGTCCTAATTCCCCCTTAGAATTAGAAAATGTTAAAGACAAAAGAAACCTTAGAGGTCATTTAATTCTGAGGTGTCAAACTCAAGGCCTACAAACATTCCCAAATGTACCCAAACCAGATTAAAATATAACTGGGAAATAGTTAACAATATAAAAAAAAAAGTACAATAAAACATAGGTAACATTACACTTAAAAACTAAGTCAGTTTGTGGCCTGCAGGGATCCTTACACAAGATTTAGTAGCCCCTCTTTCTATTTGAGTTTGACGCTACTGAATCAATACCCTCGTTTTTCAGGGAACTGAGGCCTAGGAGACAGAAGGCAATTTACCCCTCAATTGCCTCAGATGTGCTCTGTATACTTTCAGGAGGTCTTTCTAGAGGCTAGAGGAAAGACTGAGTCCTTTATTTTTATGTGGGTTGCAACATTCTCTGTCTTGCTTCCTTTTCGGAGGGGGGAAGACAGGGAATTTGGGGTTAAGTGACTTGCCCAAGGTCACACAACTAGTAAGTGTGTCAAGTGTCTGAGGCCAGATTTGAACTCAGGTCCTCCTGACTCCAGGGCCTGTGCTCTACTCACTGTGCCACCTAGCTGCCCCCTTGCCTCCTTTTCTATAGTGGGTAATTTAGGTTCTAAAATATGTCTTGGCCTTACCTTAATCCCTTATCATTATGATGATGATGGCCATCAGTCCCACCTATATCACAATTTGTTCAGCCATTCCCCAGTTGATGGGCAATTTCCAATTCTTGGCCACCCCCAAAAGAGCTGCTATAAATATTTTTCTACACGTGGGTCCTTTTCCCTTTCTAATAATCTCTTTGGGATACAGAGCTAGTAGTGGTATTGCTAGATCACAGAGTATGCACAGTTTTATAGCCTTTTGGGCATAATTCCAAATTGCTCTACACAATGGTTGGATCAATTCACAACTCCACCAACAATGCATTAGTGTTCTGACTTTTCCACATCTCCTCCAACATTTATCAATTTCCTGTTTTGTCATATTAGCCAATCTGACAGGTATGATGTTGTGCCTCAGAGTTGTTTTAATTTCCATTTCTCTAATCAATAGTGATTTAGAGCATTTTTCCTATGACTATAGACAGCTTTAATTTCTTCATCTGAGAATTGCCTGTTCATATCCTTTGACCATTTATCAGTTGGGGAATGACTAATATTTTTATAGATTTAAATCAAGCTGAGACTTTCTAAAGAGGCAGGAGCTTGTTTCCTTATGAGGGACCTTTGGAAGTTTGCAGTCCTAGGCCCCCAAAGGATTGGATGGATGGACATTGACTTGTATTCCTTTCCCTTATCAGTCTCTGGTCCTCCTGACAATTTCTGTTAGAGTACCCGGGGTAGAGAATGGATATAGGCTGGGAGCTCTTGTCAGGTGAAGAGGAAAGGTAAGGGCAGGTATAGCCAAGTGCTACCTGTACCCTTTGCATCAGGAGACCTTCACCTTTTCAGTGTCCTGGCCCCCTTTGGCAGTCAGGTGAAGCTTATGAGCCTCTGCTCAGAATCATGTCATTAAATGCATAAAAGACCTTGGATTGCAAAGGAAGTCAATTAGCTTGAAATGCAGTTATCAAAAGACAATTTTTAAAGAAGTTCACAGACACTCTTTAGATTAAGCATTCCTAATTTACACTACTCCCTCCCCTCATGCCCCCCAACAAGGTCCTATCATCACCATAGAATACTAGAGCTAGAGGGGACTTTGGAACCCTCTCATTTTATAGAAAAGGAAACTGAGGACCACAGAGGAATTTACTCAATGCCATACAGTTATTGGCATTCATATTTAGTGAACATTAACCATGTGCCCAGGCCAGGGGTTCTCTTATTTTTTTGTGTGTGTCACGAAACCTATTAACAGTCTGGTGAAGCCTATGGACCATTTTCAGAAGAATATTTTTAAATGCATACAATAAAATACATTATATTGAAATATACCTTCTCGAGGGGTAGAGGAGGGGAAGAAGGGAGGGAGAGACTTTGGAACTCAGAATTTAAAAAAAAAATAAATGCTAAAAATTTTTAAATGTAATTGGGAAATATTTAAAAATAAATACATATATGTATGGATATGTATACACACACATACACACATAGTTATATATATAGTTATCCACATGTTTTTCCAAAAAGAAAACACAAACAGGTTCACTGGCCCTAAGTTAAGAACACCTGGGGAGCCAAAAAATAAGGAGAAGACATGGTCCCTGCCTTCAAGAAACTTAGTCTAATAAAGGGTAATATATGGGGGTGGGGCTGGGGCTGGGGGAGGAAGATTATTAAGAGTACAAAGAGGTACATTTCAAGGTCTGGATAATTGAGGCAGATAGTAATACATCCTGGCTTTACCATTTACTAGATTATGACCCTGAGAAAATCACTTCATTTCTTTTTTTGGGGGGGCAGGGTAGTTGGGGTTAAGTGACTTGCCCAAGGTCACACAGCTAGTACATGTATCAAGTGTCTGAGGCCACATTTGAAATCAGATCCTCCTAAGTCCAGGGCCGGTGTTCTACTTACTTTGCCACCTAGCTGCTCCAAGTCACTTCATTTCTAAGCCTCAATTTCTATAGCTATAAAATAAGGTGAAGCTGTAACCCATCAGAAAGAGTACTGGAAATGGGGTGTCAAAACCTGGGTTTAAATCTTAATTTTTCTGCTTATTGAACAGCTAGGTAGAGCACTGGTCTTGGAATCAGGAAGATTCATCTTCGTGAGTTCAAATTTGGCCTCAGACACTTGCTACCTGTATGACCCTGAGCAAGTCACTTAACTCTGTTTACCTCAGTTTCCTCATCTGCAAAATGAACTAGAAAAAGAAATGGCAAACCACTTCAGTATCTCTGCTGAAAGAGCCAAACAAACCCCAAATGGAGTCACAAAGAGTTGTACACTATGGGAAAATAACAACAAATCTGGCACTTACTGGCTATGTAACTAGCTTGAGCAAGTCATCTTACTCTAAATTGCTTTTGCTTCCAGTGAAAATACTCCTAGTCAAGGCTCTACTTGCTAGAGAGGCATCTGATCAAAAAGGGGGGCTAACCTGAGCCATCCTCTCATTCTGTGTTTCTTGCCTAAGCAGATGGCTTCACTTTTGCTTCTTTCTGGTCCTGCCCCCTACATCAGGATTGTGAGAGCTTTGGAGACCTTCTTCCCCAGTATGACACCTGGGCAAGAAGGCTCTCTTAAGAGAGCAACTGAATTCTCACAGAATGATGCTTGTCATTTGGAAATAATGATCCCCTCACAAACTCTCACAAAACATTACTCTATTAAAAAAAATAAAAACCAGAACCAAAAACTTCAAAGGCGGTACCCAGAACATGAAAAGATTTTATTGGTCTGGTGGTTTCATCTGGCCGCATCTCATCTCCTCCACTTAACAATAAGCTCTTTTAAAGGGCAGAGCCCAAAGCTGCCTATCACATAATAGGTTGATTAATAAATGTTTGTTAAACTAAATTGCTGTATTAAAACAGGCTTCATTTCTAAGGGGTGTGTGTGTGTATGTGTGTGTGTGTGGAGGGAGGAGGGGGAAGTTTTTTATTTTCTGAGGCCTTAAGAACTGTTGACACAGGTTCCTATGTACCTGGAATCTAAGTGAAGTCACTTAAGTGATAATCTCTTATGGGCTACTTTCTGTCTCTACCACCTTCGCCAGATTAGGGTGGGGTGTTTGCATTTGTTTTTCTATACCAGGAAGGAACCCTGTGCATTCCTACTCTCTCCCAGCTGGAGACAAATTACAGGCCCAGAGAGGTGAATACACTTGCCCAAGGTCACACAGCAGATTGGCATCCCAACCCTACTGTACTGTGTGGGGATCTCAGTTATTTAGTGCCAAGGCAGGAAGGAAGCCTCTGGCCTCTGAATTTGATGACAGGCAGAGTGGAACCAGTGCCCAAGGCTGTTTGTTCTTAGTCTTTCTCACCTAGGAGATTGGGGGGAGGGGAATGAGAGGGGGGGAAGCGTGGAGCCTGGACTCTCTAACTAGGACAGATTCCTCTGATTAAACTCCCTGCCTCAGACTGAAACCCCAGTGCTTTCCCCTTCCTGGTGTTGGGTTTCCTGGCTCTGAGACAACAGCAAGATGGTTGGGAACTCTGGAAAGGTCAAAATCTGCATTGAGGTGGGAGGCAGGGCCCTAAAGGAAAGGCAAAGTTGAAGCTGGGCCCTGTAAGGCAGGGGCTCAACCTTTTCTGTCTGTTGGTGACCCCTCTAGCAGTCTGGTAAAACCTACGGACCCTTCTCAGAAGACTCTTTTTAAGTGCAGAAGATAAAACATACCGGATTACAGAGGAAACCAATTATATTGAAATTAAAAGGTAATTTTTTTCCCTTCCAAAATAAGGGATCCCTGACATCTCCCCTATCCCCCCACCCTGGTTAAAGAATCTTTGCTCTAGAAACAGGATTATCAGCCTGACATGACTGGCCATTGCTAGCCAGGGTGTGGTGGAGGTGAAGCAGAGGTCTTGGATTTATATTCCATGGGCTTGGCACGCTGGCAGACACATAGTAGGTGCTTAATAAATGTTTGTTGACTGACATCTGCAGGGCTTCCTGCCCTTTCGCTCTCCCCTACCCTCCTCTAACTCTGAGGGCCGCCCTCCCCGTCTCCACCTTCCCTCTGAGGTGATGCACCTTGACTCTCTCTGGGGTGATACTTTAACTCAATTGGTCAAACATTTGTCAAACACTTAGTATGTACGAGACTGGAGAGACAAAAGCAAAAAAAAGAGGAAAAAAATCACTGTTATCCAAAGGCTTGCATTATATTGGAAGAAGACACACACACCCCCTTTAGATGTAGTCACCTAACATGCTGTGGGCACGGAGTAAGCAGTAATCGATAAGCAGAAAAGACAAATGGGGAGGACCTTGGGACAAACAAGTGAGGGGCAGTGAAGCCCTCTCCACACAGGCCTGGGGGCTCAGTGCCCATTTCATGGTGTAGCAATAGGCAGAAGGTTATTTTTTTGCCGCTGAGCTGTTTCCTCAGTCTCTGGTGACATCCCTTCTGGTTTTACTGACAATAAGCACAGATGAAATGCTCCTCCTGTGCCTTTCAGGATGGATGCAGGTGGGCCAACAGCATTTGCTCAGGAGGAAAGTGATCTGGGGGCTGCCGGCTGTCCTGAAGAGATTCACTGCCTAGGTTCCCTCTCCACCTCTGCTAGGGTCCACTGGGGTAAAATCAAACAGGATTTAGAGCTTCAGAGCTAGAAAGGACTCTGGAGGTTTGTTTTGTTTTGTTTTTAATACGGCTAAAGAAACTGAGACCCAAAGAGATGAAATCGTTTGCTAAAAGCCCTTTAGGTGGTAAATAAATAGACCGAGGGTCAAGTTCAGATCTTCTGATTCCAAATTCATTTCTCTACAGAAATTCAAAAACACGACTCAGATATGTACTCTGATCAAGGAGTTTGGGTCCTGCCAATGTCTCTAGTTGCATGACCTCGGGCAAATTATTTAACCTCTCAAAGTCTCAAATGTTCTTATTTAAAACAAAACAAAATAGTAATAATGATGATGACGATGAAGATAACAAATATCTTGGTGTAAACAGTTGAGTTCCTTGGAGGCCAGAGTCAGGTTGGAGTGAGGATTTGCTGTGTTGACCTTGGGCTAGCATATTCACCTCTCTGGAACTGCAATTTGTCTCCTTCTGGGAGAAGGTTGGAATGCACAGGGTTCCTTCCTGGTATAGAAAAACAACTGCAAACACTGCACTCTAATATGGGGAAGGTGGTAGAGACAGAAAGTAGCCCATGAGAGATTATCACTTAAGTGACTTCTCTTAGATTCCGGGTACACAGGAACCTGTATCAAAAGGCTTCAGAAAATAAACACACACACACACACACACACACACACATACACATACACATGCACAAATGCAGCTTAGAACTGGTCTGTTTCAATACAGCAATTTAATTCAATAATCAGCTAGATGGCTGAGTGGCTAGAGCTCTGGGCCTAGAGTCAGGAAGACCTGAATTCAAATCTCACCTCAGACCCTAGATGTGTGACCCAGGGCAAGTCACTTAATCTCTGCCTCAATTTCCCTATCTGTAAAATGGGGATAATAAAGGCATTTTTCAGATTTATTATGAGGATAAAATAAGGTAACATTTGCAAAAGCATTTTGCAAGCTTTTAAGCACTAGCTGCCATAGGATTTAGATCTGGAAGGGGTCATAGAGACCATCGAGTCCAACTCCCTCATTTTTTTTGCAGATGAGGAAACTGAGGCACAGAGAGGTTAAGTGAATTGCCCACAGTCACACAGCTAAGCATCTGAGGCCAGATTTGAACTCAGGTCCTCCTCACTCCAGAGTGAGTCCTCTAGCCACTGCATCACCTACCTGCTCCTCCTGTCTTCCAATGAAAGGAAATTCAGAGCACCCTGAAAATGTGGAACCTAGGACCTCTCAAATAGCCATAGGGGTCCACTGGCAAAAGAGATGGCCATTTCTGAGAGTCTTCTGATTTCTCCCAAGTCTCCTTGTGCAGGTGCAAATTCCGAGCCCTTCCCCTCTGATCCATGGCTAGGCTCCTAGTCACCTGGCTGGACTTCACAGAGGCCCCATTGTCTGCCTTAGCAGATAGGAATGGGGAGCAGCCCTTGTGGGGGTGTGGTGGGGGCCAGACACTGGGAACAAGGCAGGCTGGAGCACAGATGGATGGGGGCTCAGACAAAGCTCTCATTAAGAGAAGATCATGGCAGTGCCAATAATGTCCCAAGTCAGGATATGGGATAGCCAAGGGAACTCATTGCCTAAGATGCTCCAGCCTGTGGGGGGGACTTTGGGGACATCTGAAGGTGACGAGGGTGGGAGATCAGGTGTGTGGACAGACACCTCCTCCACGCGATGTGCCCCTCAGTCTCCCCGTGTCAGTAAAATTGCCATCCAGTGGCTGTGGGGTTTAGGGGAGGCAGGCTGGGCTGGTGCCCGGTTACATTCCACTGGGATCCATCCAAAAAACACTCAGAGAGTGGTTTTGTCCTCAGCTGGGCCTGAAACCGGAGCCTAACTTATTGTTCTGGATCAGCAGACCCAAGATGGCAACCCGATCATTGAAGAGAATGTTGAGAAAAGAGCATTCTGGAGGAGACACGCCGGAGTGCTGGGAGCCAGGGTTCATTTGTCAATTTATTGAGTCTCGGTATCACGCCTGATGGGCAGCTAGGTGGCACAGTGGATAGTCAGGAAGACCTGAGTTCAAATGTGGCTTCAGACACTTACTAACTGTACGACCCTGGGCAAGTCACTTCACCCTGTTTGCCTCAGTTTCCTTATCTGTCAAACGAGCTGGGGAAGGAAATGGCAAACTACTCCAATATCTTTGCCAAGATTGGGTCATGAAGAGTTGGGTACAACTGAACATCATCAGCAAAATCATGCCTTATACAGAAGCTATGAAGACCAAAACAGACTAATCTTTGCCCTCTGAAGGAGCTTACATCCTACTAATAGAGGGTGGGATAGAGAAGACAACAAAAACATAGAAAATTAAATATAAAATAAATACAAAGTAATGAGGGGGGTGGCTCTAGCAATTAGGCTTGCTGTGGAAGGTGGGAGGTGAGCTGAAGGAAGCTAGAGATTCTACAAGGTAGAGGTGAAGAGGGAGTGCATTCCTGGCATCAGGAACAGCCCATGCAAAAGTATGGGGGCAGGAAATGGAATGTCATGTATGGAGAATGGCAAACAGGCCACTTGGACAGGAATGTAGAATAAAGGACAATATGTAAAAGTACAATAAACCTTGAAATGTAGGCTTGAGACCGAGTGTGAAAGCTTTATAAGTCAAAACAGGCATTTGTATCCTGTCTTAGAGTCAAGAGGGAGCCCAGCAGATCTTTTTGAACAGGAAATACCATGTGCTTTAGAAATCTCAGTTTGGCAGTCGTTTGGAGAGGGTGGATTAGAGAGAGGGAAGAGGCTGTGGTAGGGAGACTCATGAGAGCGCTAATGCAGCCTTCTGGGCCAGAGATGATGAGGGCTTGAGCCAGATCCTTGGTTGTGTGAGTGGAGAAAAGAGGACAACTGGGAGATACATTGTGGAAGGAGAATGCAGAAGACTTGACGAGCGACTAGGATGCAAGGGGTGAAGGAGAGAGAAGAGCCAAAGTTGGCTTTGGGATTTTGGACCTTGGTGACTAGAGGGTTGGTGGTGTCCTCCACAGAAAAATGGGGAAGTTAGGAAGAGGTGGAAGGAGGGGATTGCATGGGGAAAGATAATGAGTTCTAGTTTGGACTCTGTTGAGTTTAAGATGAACCGGAGATGACCAAAAGGCGCTTATGGAAATAGATGGCACAGTGGATAGAGTGCTGGCCCTGAGTTCAAATGTGGCCTCAGACACTTAGTAGCTGTGTGACCCTGGCAAGTCACATAACCATGTTTGCCTCAGTTTCCTCATCTGTCAAATGAGCTAGAGAAGGAGATGGCAAACCGGTCCAGTATCTTTGCCAAGAAAACTCCACATGGGGTCATGAGGAATCAGACACAACTGAAAACGACTGAACAAAATAGGCATTTGGTGATGTGGGACCGATGTTCGGGGAGAGAGCCGGGGGCTGGCTCTGAGAGTCACCATTTAAACTCCTAGGGCTATAATGGATAGAGTCCTAGGCTTGGAGTCAGGAAGACCTGAGTTCAAATCTCACCTTAGGTATTTACTAGCTGTATGACCCTGGGCAAGCCACTTACCTTTTGTTTGCTTCAGGTTCCTCCCCTATGAAGCAGGGATAATAATAACACCTATCTCACAGGATTGTTGTGAGACTCAAGTGAGAAAATATTTGTAAAACACTTAGCAGTGCCTGGCACCCTAGTAGGCATTATATAAATGCTTAATCCCTTCCCTCTCCCTCCCCCCATCTGCAGAGAGATAATGGTTGAAAACATGGAATGACGAGAACCCCAGGAGGAGAAATCGAAACCGGGGTTATATACATAAAGAAGGAGGCATGGATGGTGATATAGCAAGGGAGACTGACCACCAGACAGGAAGGAAACCTTTATTAAGCACCTACTATGTGCTGGGCACTTAGCAAATATCTCATTTGATCCTGGGTAGGAGGTACTATTATTATCCCCTTTTTACAGTTGAGGAAACTGAGGCAGAGAGAGGTTAAATGACTTGCCCAGGGTGACACATTAAGTGTCTGAGGATGAATCTGAAATCAGGCCTAGCTCTATATCCACCAGGCCACCAGGCTGCTTTTTGATAGGAAGAAATGTCGCAGAGATATGTATTACAAAAACTTCTCTAATACAACAGAGAGATTAAGAAAGATAGTTTTTAAATGGCCATTGGATTTGGTGCTGTGCTTAATTGTGGCCCTGCTAAAGTGGAAGCTGCTTGAGGGCAGGACTATTTTATTTTTATCTTTATTATCTCAACACCTAGCCCAGGACTTGGCATATAGCAGGCTCTCAATAAACCTTTGTTAAAATGAATTCCTCTTTGGCATTGTAACAACACATGGAGTCGGTCTTTCCAAAGGAGTTTGAATATGTCCCTTGGAGGGGCAGGCCTCTGCTCCCCACCCACCCCCTAAATTACCAGGTATATAGATTACTGTCTAGACCTTTAAAGCACCACTACAACATTGTCCTCTGGGAAGCCCTAGCCTGGGAAAAGGGTCCCATTTGGTTTTTACTGTGCAGAGAAATCGAGTAGCCACAACCCAGAAAGTCTACTGGTCTGTCTTGATCAGAGGCTCTTCTGGGAGATGGCCAACTCAACTTCCTTTGTCCTTGATAAAATGCTTTTCATTGACAAGCATTTATTGGGCACTTACTGGGCTTGCTAATGCCTTCCTGCTGAGAATAAAATACCTCCCATTCATCCTGTTGGTACAGAGAAGTTTGCCTGTTGTCTCCTCTGTTAGCCTAGGAGCTCCTGGAGGGAAAGGGACTGGGGATTTTTACCTTTCTTTGTGATCCCATGGCTTAGCACTGGACCTGGCCTATAGTGGTCAAGTGAAGAAGTCAACAAGCATTTATTAAGCACCTACTATGGGCCAGGCCCTGTGCTAAGGACTAGATACAGCAAAAATACAAAAAAAGGCAAAAGCATGGTCCCTGCCCCCAAAATGCCCATGTCCTAATGGGAGAAACAGCATGCAGACAATCCTCTGTCTTTTCTCTTCTGTCCCCCACCCCACCTCTCCTGTCCCCTCTCCTCCCCTCCCCTCTCCTCTTCTCTTCTCTTCTCTTCTCTTCTCTTCTCTTCTCTTCTCTTCTCTTCTCTTCTCTTCTCTTCTCTTCTCTTCTCTTCTCTTTTCTCTTCTGTTCTCTTCTCCTCTCTTCATTTCCCTTCTCCTCCCCTCTCTTCCTCTCCCCTCCCCTCTCTTCTATTCCCTCTCCCTGTCCTCTCTCTCTCTTCTGTTCTCTCTCTCCCTCTCCCTCCCTGCCTCCCCCCTTTCTCCCTCTCTTTCTCTCTATACACAGGCATACAAATACATATATCCATACTTATATATATATATATACATATATATATATGCAAAATATATACAATGTAAATAGAAAATAATCTTAGAAGGAAAAGTGAGGGACAGGGTGGAGGGAGAATACAACGTGGGATTTAAGGTGAGGGAAGGAAGGAAGCCAGGGAAGCCATGATGTGCAGTTGAGGCATGATGGAGGCAGGGTGGACCAGGCGCTTTGGGGCCTGAGATGGAGGCTGAGAATTCTTCAGGAGTCTTGCCTCCCAGTCCCACATTGTGGCCATCTCACAATGCTCCTCCGGGTACCCACCACTGTCCCATCCTTCCTGTGCTCTTTAGAGCTGTCTGTGGGAGGCAGCATCTGGGAAATGATGGAAATAACCTTTATCCCCTCCTGGAAGCCTTCCCTGATTGAGCCTGCGGCCAAAACACACCTGCCTACAACAATCCTTATTCAGTTTGCAGCTTTTTTTCTGCGATGTGTGTTCAAGGGTTCTTAAAGCCTTTCTGTATGTTCTCTTGAAACTGAGCTAGGACAGGGGTTCTTAATCATA
The DNA here is from genome assembly GCA_028646595.1 of Phalanger gymnotis. NCBI lineage: Eukaryota > Metazoa > Chordata > Mammalia > Diprotodontia > Phalangeridae > Phalanger > Phalanger gymnotis. The sequence goes on from CM053626.1 coordinate 176,656,334, forward strand.
TCTGTGGTTATATTTCAGGAGAATGGTAAACTTGAATGAGAGGAAAAACACATCTTTATTTCAACATAAGTGGTTTCCTCTGTAACCCCATGTATTTTATGCATTTACAAACATTCTTCTGAGGAGAGGTCCATGGGCTTCACCAGACCTTTGACAGAAACACAGCTAAGACCACTGGCCTCGGAGCCTCAGAGGGCAGTAACCTTCAGCTGACTGCTCCTTTCGAGTCCCTTCTCTATTACTTTCTGTTGAATTGCAGTCCCCCAAAAGACTGTGAGCAGGGATGTTCACGGTCCCCTACAGCACCTATTCTAGTGTCTGGGAGAATAAGTCTTTAACTAACCTGCTCAATGGAACTGAATCCTCCCATTCCCCCAGTACCCAGTATACATTACACATTCTGGGCTTGCTTACGCAGAATAGGGGCTTGACTCTTTCTCTGGACTATTAATATTTGCCGTGGGTTAAAAAAAATGAGGCAACACTCTCTCCCCTCACCACTCTGTGTTTTGTGAAGGCACTGGGTTGGGGTAGTGCAGTGGATAAAGCATCATGCATGGTGCTTTAGTAAGACTTTTCTTCCCAAGTTCTTCCCTCAGATACTTTTTTTAAAATTTAATTTCTAAAAATTATTTATTTTTAGTTTTCAACATTTAGTTCCACAAGCTTTTGAGTTTTAAATTTCCTCCCCCCTCCTCAAGATGGTGTGCAATCTGATATAGGCTCCACATATACATTCGTATTAAACATATTTTCACATTAGTCATGTTGTAAAGAAGAATTATAACCAATGGGAGAAACCATGAGAAAGAGGAAACAAAACCTAACAAAACAGAACAGAACAAAAAAGAGAGAGAGCCAATAGTCTGCTTCGATCTGCATTTAGTCTCTGTGATTCTTTCTCTGGATGTAGGTAGTGTTTTGTATCATGAGTCTTTTGGGGTTTTTAGGCATTTTCTAACTGTGAGATCCTGGGCAAGTCATGTAACCCTGTTTGCTTCAGTTTCTTCTCTGTAAATGAGCTGGAGAAGGAAATGGCAGACCACTGCTGTATCTTTGCCAAGAACACCCCAAATGGGGTCACGAAGAATCAGATACCACCAAAAGAAGACTGACAACAGGATGGGAAAAGGAAAACCAGCACAGAATTAGGGCCCCAGGATATTTGTAGGCAGAACAAGGAGGGGAAGGGCTGCTACTGCTATCTAGCTCTCATCAGTGAAGAAGCAGAAGGGTAGAGGAGGACCCAGGAAGGGACTGAGGTAGGGAAAGGCAAGCCCGAGATGCTGGGGGAAGCCCAGGTCTCCCTTCAGTATTCACACGCCCTCAGGAAGCTATCTGGCAAGCTCATTACTGCTTGAGTACAGCAGGCCAGACACTTATTATCCCCATTAATTGTGCCCCAGCCAGAGCCTTGGAGAGCTAAGCCAGCTCCTGGGCTAGATCAGCTCATAGAGGTGCCAGCCACCTCACCTCATCAGGGAGAGGCAGGGCAGGCCCTGGCTTCCTCCCAGAAGAACCCCCTGAGATGGCCACTGGGAGGGGCCCAGGCTTGCTGTGGTACTGAATCTCAGCTGCAAGTAAAGTCATATAACAACACTGACATTTGGGTACCTTGTCTGGTCACTGTGATACTGATACAAGGAACAGGAATGGCCTCTCTCTGTCCTCTCTCCTCCCTTCCTTCCAAACTCTATCTA
>CM053626.1:176658533-176689973 GCA_028646595.1 Phalanger gymnotis
AAAAAAAAGAAAAGAGAACATGATGGTAATAGTAGTAATACTAATAGCCAGCATTTATATAGCTCATTAAGGTTTGCAAAGTACTTCACAGCCATTATCTCATTTGAACAACCCTGGACAATAGGTGCGGTTAGTATTGATTGCCATTTTACATATGAAGAAGCGGGAGAAAGAGGTGAGGTGACTTGCCCAGGATCACTGAGCTAAGAAGTGTCTGAGGTCACATTTGAACTCAGGTCTTCCTGGCATCATCTATTCTTCCTCTGATGCCTCGTTGGGTGTGGGGGTGACCTTGAGCTCTTGAATATCACACAAGCTCTGACTGGTCTTACCAAGCTGAAAAAGTTTTGAGTATAGGCCCAGTTATAGGCTGTAGTTGTAGGCTGAAATGCAGGCATCATCCTAGCAAAGACCAGGGAGGCTTTTCACCAGCCATTTCACTGAAATATCAAAGGATTATAAGATTTAAAGCTGGAAAAGACCTTTTCATTATTGTTCATTTCAATTATGTCCAACTTTTCATGACCCCATTTGGGGTTTTCTTGGCAAAGATACTGGAGCAGTTTGTCATTTCCCTCTCCAGCTCATTTTATAGATGAAGAAATGGAGGCAAGCAGGGTTAAGTTACTTGCCCAGGGTCACACAGCTAGGAAGTATCCGAGGTCAGATTTGAACTCAGGATGATAAGGCTTCCTGACTCCAGCCCTGGCACTCTATCACTATGGCACCACCCAGTTGCCCACATAACACTTTTAAGATTTACCAAATGCTTAACACACATTGTCTCATTGGATCCTCACTATAACCTGTGTGACAAGCAGGGAAATAATATCATACCCATTTTATGGATGTCTTGCCCAAAGTTACTCAAGTAGTAAAAATGATGGAACCAGTATTTGAACCCAGATGTCCGGAGGCCAAAATGCTCTCCTTGTTATAATCCCAGTACATGTTATATATTATAGCCCCCATCATAATATAGCTTCCTCTAAGACCTCACACTTACATTTTTAAAGTTCTTTTCTATCTATTTACCTCACTTTAGCTTCATGATAATTCTATCAGGGTGGTAGCATATTGTTATCCCATATCCCAGGAAAGGAAACAGAGGTCCAGGGAACTGAAGGGGTTTGTCCATGGTTGGACATCAGTGCATCAGTGGAGAAATCACATGTTTATATAGCACCAACCTTCCCTGCCCAGCAGGCCTATAGGCTGCTCCCTAGAGGCTCAGCCTCACCACCACACCCCAGCCAACTCTTGTCTCCTTGATCCTCAGACTCAGAACCGCGGACAGCGCATGAAGGAGGGTGCCCACATCAACCGGTCCCTGCTGGCCTTGGGCAACTGCATCAATGCTCTCAGCGACAAGGGGAATAATAAGTATATTAATTACAGAGACAGCAAACTCACCCGGCTCCTCAAGGTACCAGCAAAAGCCAAATTGGGCATGAGCGGTAGGGAGCTGGAGGGTCAGGAGCCAGTCTACAGAAGATGCTGTGTTATGTCAAAGGAAACTCTGAATCCCACTACTGTCACTGTTAGCGGTTCACTCATTCATGACACCCAGGGCATTTTAAAGGCACCTTTTAGAAGTCACAAAGAGAACAACAGATGGGCAGTATGGCGTAATGTACAGAGAGATAGCCTCGGAGCCAGGGAGAACTGGGTTCAAGTCCTACCAAGTTCAAGTCTGACCGTGACTGGCTGTGTGACTGGTCATGTGACCCCAGGGCAAGTTACTTGACCCCTCAGTGCTCTAGACAACTCACTGATACTAAAAGTTGCAAAGAAGGTGCCAATCTACATTCCTAGAGGTGATTTCTTCATCTGGGAGGTCCCTATGCCCAAGAAATCTGAGGCCCGGTCCCAATTCCTAAGGACAATGGTACACCTTATGTCCCAGGGAAGATATTCACAAGATCATAGAACTCAAAACTGAAAAGACTGTTAGAGATTCCCTAGTCCAGCTTTCCCATTTTATAGATGAGAGATCAAAGGCTCAAAATGGAAGAGTTGTAGGTTTTTTTTTTTTTAAATTAGCATTGTACTTTCTACAAAGGGCATTCCTTAACCATATAGTCGGTCAGAAATTCTCATTTAAGAACTTGGGCAAGAAGGGGGAGGAAGAAAGGAGGAAGAAGGTAGAGGCCAGGGAAGTCCAAAGGTCATAGAATAGAGCTGGTCTAGCAGACTTCCGACACAAAGGAGTTGATTTTAAAGCTCTCAGTAGAGGATTAAGCTTGAAAAATACTTAGGATATATGGTAGTAGGGGTCGGGGGAGATGGGGAGTGACAGGGGTTGAAACTGCCATAGTGGAGAGACCTAGATATAGGTGCTTGCTCACATCTGGCAAGATACGATACAATATAATGGTTGACCAGCTAACGCGGTCCTCTCCTTCGCCCCCTATGTAGGATTCCCTTGGGGGCAACAGTAGGACAGTGATGATTGCCCACATCAGCCCTGCAAGCAGTGCATTTGAGGAGTCCCGAAACACCCTCACTTATGCTGGCCGGGCCAAGAATATCAAGACCAGGGTGAGTGAAATACAGCCACTTGACCATTCCCAAGGTCATGTTCCTTGCCTATGTTCCCTGACCCATTGACCTGCCTGCCACTCCTCTTCCTGCTGAATATCCCTGGTATCAGCCTCTGCCTCTTCAGCACCATCCCCAGTCCTTGGATCTGATCTTATTCTTCACCACTCTTTCATCTATACCCCATGGATACTTCTCAGAAGTTAGAGATCAGCGCTTCCATTCACCACTGAAAGCACTAAACTTCCTATTTTTGGCTTCTTCCCCTTCTGAATCTTCTCCCCCTTCCCACTGTCCCTTTCTCTTTCCCCTTCCTTCTCTTCCTCTCATCTTTTCTTCCTTGTTTCCTTCCCTCTACTACAAATACTTAGTGTATGGAGCTTATGTCTCTTCTCTGTGCTTCCTCTCTTGGTGATCTCATCAGCTCACATTGGATTCAAATATCATCTCTATGTAGGTAACTCCTAGATCTATATTTCCAGCTCTCAGTCTTGCATCTCCAACTATCTGTTCAACATCTCCACCTGGATATCCTATGGGCATCTCAAACTCAGCACATACAAAATAGAACTCATTATCTTTGCCTCTAAACATAAACCCTTCTCCCAACTTTTTCCTTTCTGACCATGACACCACCATTCTTAAAATCATTCAGGTTCACAACCCAATGCCAAGCACAGTATCACAGATGCTTAATAAATACCTGTCGATTGTTTGGTTATGTACTATGAGCCAATCAATCAACAAGTGTCTGTTAAGGTCTTATTACATGCCAGACGTTCCATTTACCTGGGGATTCACAGACAAAAGTGAAACAGCCCCTGCCCTCAAGGATCGTGCCTTCTAATGGAAGAGTGGCATGTATGCCACATATATAAAATGAGGAGAAAGTAGTTTTAGGAAGGAGAGAATTAGCATCTGGGGCCCAGGAAAGGCGTCATGCAGAAGCTGACATTTGAACTGAATTTTGAGAGAAACCTGGGATTCCAAGAGGCAGATTTGAGGAAGGCAGGCATTCCAGGCATGGAGGAAGTGAGGGCAAAAAAGCATGGAAGTAGAATAAAAAGTGTCCAGGGTGTGGAATAATGGGTAGGGCTTATCACAAAGCATGAGGAGGAGAGTAAAGTATGGGGAGACTAGAAAGGAGATACACAATGAGGCTGGAAGATAGGCTGACATCACATTGTAGGGAGCCTTAATTGCCAGAGTTTGTATTTGGTACTAGACAAAGATCCACTGGTGTTTGCTGATCAGGGAGGTGACATAATCAGTCCTGCAGTTTAGGAAAAATCATTTTGGCAGATATGTGGAGGATAGACTGGAGCATGGAGAGAGGCTTAAGTCAAAGAGTCCTCAAATAGGAAACTACTACTGGTTTGTTGTTGTCCTTTGTTCTCGAGGAGGACCAAACTGACCTCACTGTGCTAGAGTCAAGTTACAGTGTGTCGGACTGTGGCTGATCAGACCAATGTGAGCTCGGAATGTTCTACCACAGGTTGGGCACAAATAGCCCATGTGGGGAAGCTACTCTAGTAGTATGGGGGGATGTAACGAGGGCCTAAATTAGTGTGGTGCCCACGAGGGTAGAAAGGAGGAGATGGTTGTCATCCTTCATTCTTGAAGCTGACCAAAATGACATCACTGTGTTGGGGTCAAGGAACAGTGTGTCCCACTGTGGCTGATCAGACCAATATGAGCTCAGAAGGGTCTACAATAGGTTGGGCACGAATGGTCCATGAAAACATTTGGAGTGGAGACAGCTCCAAATTTGTGCATCTCAGGAGAGGAGGAGATATATACCAAAAATGTCATGGAAGTAGAAAACATGGTAACTGATTGAATATCAGTGGGGTAAGTGAGGGTGAGTAGAAGATCATGTCATAGTATGGGGGGATTTAGATGTATATAAGGCACAATCCCTGCCCTCAAGGAAGTTGAATTCCAGAAAGAGAACTAGCCTGTGTAAAATGCTTTGGAACCTTAAAATGCTATAGAAATGCTAGCAACTTTTACTGTTATTATTTTACAAATGAGTAAGTGGAGGCTCAGAGACATGAACTCACTCACTCAGGGTCATTCAGCTAATAAAAATCAGAGCCAAGATTTGAACCTGGGTCTCCTGACTCTCAAGTGCAGCATTACAACCCAGGTGGAATTCGAGTTGGTAGAAAGAATCAGCATGGCTTGGCAACCCATTGGCTATGGGGGACAAAGGAGAGGGAAGAGGCAAAGATGATTCTGAGTCACTCCTCTCACCCCTTGGCTCTTACTTCTCCTCCTACCACCCCCAGGTGAAACAGAACCTGCTGAATGTCTCCTTCCACATCGCCCAGTACACCAGCATCATCTCTGACCTGCGCAGCGAGATTCAGCGTCTCAAGTGCAAGATCGATGGGCAGGCTGGACGGGGCCAGGACCGAAGCCCCTGTGAGCAGGGAGACATTCGCCAGATCCAAGGTGGGTACCTAGAGGCGTGAGGATGGTACTGTCCTTGTGGTTATCTTTAGTCATCCGTCAGTAGTCGGGGTTAGGGAAAGCTCTTGGGGAGCCCCCGGACAGAAGGGCACGTTCCACCCCAAAGACGGCTACTTTCTAGCTAAGCTTTCCCTTTTCGTCACGGCCACGTATTGCCGTTATTTGGCACAGATAATGACCACAGTAATAAAGCTGTCCTTTTCATAGAACTTCAAGGTCTGCAGAACACATCGAATCGTTATCTCATTTGGTCCCCACACCTACTCTGTGGGTTAGGTACCACGAGGATTGTCATTCCCACTTTACAGATGCAGAAAGTGAAACCACACAGTCAGGTGGCCCAGTGGGTAGAGCACTGGGTTTAGAGTTAGGAAGATCTTAATTGGAATCCTGCCTTATTGACTCCAAGCGAGTCAATCAACTCAATCTACCTCATTTTCCTCATCTTTAAATTGGTAATACTACTAGTACCAACCTCCCAGAATTGTCTTGAGGATAAAATATTTGATATTTGCATAAAGACTTTGCTAATCCTTAGTGTTAAATAAAGGTTAGCTAGGAGGAGAAGGAGCAGCAGCAGCTGCAGTAGTAGTAGTAGTAGTGGTGGTAGTAGTAAACTCAGAAGTCAGGTGACTTGACGACCACTACCTGCTCAAAGCAGAATCTGAACCCAGATCTCATCTGGTACATATATGCCAAAAATATACAAGCAATGGCCCCTGCTTAGGCATTTGAGAATCATAGATTGTCAGAGGCAGAAATCATTTAGCCCGATTGCCTCATTTTATGGGTCCTGAGTAGTTAAATGACTTCCAATCTTGAGAGGTCACACTTGGGCAGAGGCAAAGATAACATGCCACAAATTGATGCCGCAAAGCTGGTAGGGCCAGTTAATGGGCGGGATGATGGAACCGGGATCCTAAAGGAGTTCACAAGGCCGCAAGGTGAGTCAAGCTCTAATGAGCTTTAATAGGATTAATGTTAGGACATACCCTGGGGCTCAGAAAAGCAACTGTGCATGTACTGAGGGAAGCAGTTCCTGTGGAGAAAACAGTGTGAACACTTTTCAAAGTAGACTCCAAGCTTCATTTGAGTTAAAGGCTACCTACTGCCTTTAACCAATCAGGGCAGGTTGTTGGAAAGGATCAAAGTAGAACATGTGCAAGACATCCCGTACTGGTGTTAGGAATAATTACGTGGTAATGTTTTTATAGTTTGCAAAGTCTATTATCGAGTCAGACAATATGTGTAAAGTGCTTTGCAAGGGATAAGCACAAATCCTGCCTGCTCTTGGGCTATAGAGGCCTCGAATTCAGGACAAGGTGGGGATACTCCCATGGCCTTGGTCAGACCACATCTGGAGAACGCCAGCAGAGGGCATTGTGTCCAGAGGAGGGCAGCCAGAATGGGAAGGGCGCTGAAGACTGTGGTCCACGAGGATCCTTTGAAATCAGCCAGTCAGAATGCCAGCGACTGCACTAAGTGCTAAGGATATAACAAAAGCTTCCACTCCCTTCTACCTCTCAAAAAAAAGGAACCCCAGATATTTAGCCTGGAGTAGAGAAGGCCTAGGAGGAAAATGACTGTTGTCTTCAGCCATTGAAGGGTTGCCCAATAGAAAAGGGATTAAATTTGTTATCATTGGTTCCAGAGGCAACCAAAAGGAGCAACGGGGTTAGAAAATGCAGAAAGTTTAGATTTCAGCTCAATGATTAGAAGAGGGATGGAGACTAGACCTGTGAGTTCAATGATGTAAGGAATTCCCAGATGAAGGATTTCCCTCCACCAATACAGGCAACACCTTCTCTGACTTATAGTCTTAGCAAGTCTCCTACAGCCCTGAGAGGTTTAGTGACATGCCCAGCATCTCATAGCCAGTATGTCTCAAAGGTTCAACTTGAACTCAGGTCTTCCTAGCTTGGAAGTCAGCTCTCTGTCTGATACATCATGGCTGCCTCTGTCTGGAGGGGCTCAGAGTGGAATCAGTGGGTTCTCTGGTATTGGAAGGCCTTCAGGAGGAGTCTGGATAACCACTAATTGGTACTATTGATAAGAGGATTCCTGTTCTGGTACAGGTCCTGGAATCAGGAAGACCTGAGTTCAAATCCAGCCTCAGACACTTACTAGCCGCATGACTCTGGGCAAGTCACTTAATCTGTTTGTCTCAGTTTTCTCATCTGTAAGATGGAAATAATAATAGTATACACACACGTACATGCACACACATGCACACATACACGCACAAACACAGAGTTGTTATGAGGATCAAACAAGATAACAATTGTAAAGCATTTAGCTCAGTGCCTGGCACATGGTAAGGACTACATAAAGGTTAGCTTTTATTATTATATGACCTCCGAAGTCCACCTCTGAGGTCCACCTCCAAGCCATAGCTAGCAACTCTGGTGTCTAGGACGAACAGCTTAGAGTCTGGGGCTAGGACAGGGAAATGATAGAAATGGGATTTGAACCTGTAACTCCTACCTCACAGAAAGATCCAACCCTCTCCCTTTATAGATGAGGAAACTAGGGACCAGGGAGGGGAGGTAATTTGCCAAGACCATGCAGGTAGTACATAGGGTTAGGATTCGAACCCACATCCTCTGACTCGCAACCCAATTCCTATTATGCGGCACTGCCTGGCATGATGATGGAGGAGAAAGGAGACACTACATTTAAAAACTACCCCAGCCACAAACCACATAAAGCTGCAATAAATTAGAGCTGTCCAAAGTTCCTTATGGATCTGGAAGGGCTGGGCAGGGATGGGAGTGGTGGGAGTTACTTAAGAGAGAAAGGCTTCTTGTGGACAGAGAGGCAACTTGGAAAGGGGAGTGGCTTGAGAAGGGAATAGGAGGCTCCAGGTGGGCAGGGAGCGAGAGGGCGGGGCTCTCCCTGGGCTCCGCTGACTCAGGCTCCTCCCTCCTTGTCTCTGGGGCAGCCGAAGTCCAGCTTCATAGCTCCCGGTTTGAGCAGCTGGAGATGGGACAGCTGCGGGGGCAGCTCCTCAGTGCCTTTCGGGACCAGATGGATGTTCGCAGGCTCCTGCTGGAATTGGAGAACCACTCCATGGAAATCCAGATCGACACTTCCCGACACCTGCTCACTATCGCTGAGTAAGCACACGCCCGTGTTCTAGTCCGTGGTACTCCTGGTAGACCTTTTGATCCTCTCGATTGTGAACCCACCCCCCACCCCACCCCCGCCCCATCCAACCCCTCAGACCTCTGGTGTGAATCTCCATGTTTCTTGTGGGCCAGTTGTCCTATGTCCATCTATCTATGCTCTCATACCCTGTATCTCCCTGGGGGGGCTGGTCTGGGGCAGCTGGGAGCAGGAGAAATCTCGCCGCACCCTCAAGTGGCAGGAAGAACAACGGAAGGAAACGTATAGCAAAGATGACAGTGAGAAGGATTCAGACACCGGCGACGACCAGCCCGACATCCTGGAGCCTCCAGAGGTGATCTCAGCCCGAGAAAGCATTGCTACCCTGGTTGGGGAACAGAAGAAACTCCGAAAGCAGAAGGTGGTCAGAGGCTTGGGGAGATGAGGGAGGAAGCCTGAGGGCAGCTTCTCTGGGGTACAACCAACAGTTCCCCAACAGGGGCCACTTCCAGGCCTTACTATGTGAGATGGGCAGAAATGTCCCCAGAGGTAATCTAGAGGATGGTCCCTGGGAGGGGGTTAGATGTTACTGGACTAAAGGGTGTATGGCCTGGAAGAGTGGAGTAGAATGGTCCTTGAGAGGCTAGCCCTACTCCTAGCCCTCAAATTCTAAGACGTGGCTTTTGTTTCCCCCAAAATGGAGCACAGGATGGGTGTCCAAAGAGTTTGCTTATTAAGGATTGATATAGAGTAATGGGTCCCTTCAGCAGAGTTCTTTCCCTCTTTGACACCCTTCTCCCTTCACCCCTGGCCCTGGGTCCCTTAGGTGGAACTGGAGCAGAGATGCCGGGATCTGAGAACCCAGGGCCGAAGGCTAGAGGAGATGCTGCCGCGTCGCATTGGTTCTCAGGAGCAGCGGGAAATCCTGAGTTTACTGTGCCGGATTCATGAACTAGAGATGGAAAATACTGAGATGCAGTCCCATGCCCTGATCCGAGACGGTGCCCTCTACCACCGCAGGGAGGCCATGCATCGCCTGGAGCAGCACCGGAGCCTCTGCGATGAGATCATCCAAGGACAGCGGCAGATTATTGCTGGTACGATCCTTAACCCATCTTACAGGCTATTTACACAGTCCCTTTCCCCAGCTCCAAAACTTGAAGCCGCAAGTGCTCCCTGGACCCCTGGTTCTCTGGCTTCCTCCCCATGTCATAACTTCTAGTCCTTGACCCCACTCCCTCAAGCCTCCATCCATTCTGATGGCTGAATCCATGGACCAGGAACAGAAGCAGTATTCCCCGGGGTAGCTGTCCCTCCTCCTATTGTCTGCTTCTCCCTGAGGCTTGGAGGCTGGAGCCTGAGGCTTGGCTAAGAGCACTCCTCCCTGGCAGATCACAACCTGTCTGTCCCTCACCACCTGGAGCAGCTGTATGAGCTCTACCAGAGGGAGCTAGAGGAGGGGAATCTGGATCGAATGGCCATCATGGACCGGGCAGCCTCCGGGGCCCTGCAGGTGTGTGGGAGTATCACTAGGGTGGGGGTGGGGGTGAAGAGAAGGAGAAGAAATGATTTGGGTAACCACAGGGATGCAAGCAAGTGCTCTGAGGAGACTGACCACCTGACACCTTGAGGAGCAGCTTCCCTAAGAGAAAAGCCGGCTGACTCTGGCCCCAATATCCCTTCAAGTAGGCTTCCTATTTCCCTCTCCTTGGATTAGTACCCAGGGCTAGGAGTTCCTGAGCCTCTCCGCCTCCTCTGGGATATCCAGTTAAGAGCAAGGGGGCTTGTTTTAAATTGTCTTCTGTTGAGAATTTGAAGAACTCAGGGGCAAGGGCAGATGCCTGACCAATAGGCCCAGGGGTTCAGGTTGTCAGGCAGAGCATCCAGAAACTCAGATCACTCCAGGGATCTCCCCACTCCCCGACTCCAGCACAACATAAATTGAGATCTGTTCCTGTCTTCCCAGGAAGAGGGGAGAGCAGCAGACTATGCCCTTAACATCTTGTAACAGAATTAGTAATAACAACATATATATGTAACATTTAACAGTTTGCAAAGTACCTCACTGAGGGAGATAACATGTGTGGTGCACTTTATGTACTCTGAAATGCCATGTATATGCTACATATCTCATCGTGATTGTCATCATCATCATTATTACAGGACCCTGGGCATATGCCCCATTACCCCTGGAAGAGGCCAAACCCACTCAGAAGAAAACCTGCCATGCATGTTTTTAAAGCTTCTAGTCAACTCCTGCTACATCTTTCCTGGGGCCAGGTCTCCTCACTCTGTGTCTCTCCCCTCACTACCCAGGAGAATTCATTGCCCAGAATTCCCCCAGGCCCTGGAGAGAACACCCTGGCCCTGGATTCAGATCAGGAGAGCGTGAAGACTCTGGGTTCTGAGCCCCAGCTGGTGCCGCGGAAGGAATGGCAGAAGAGCATCCTCCCACCTCTTGGTGTGGGGGACCTGGAGAGGTGATGTTGGCAATCCCAGCCCTGTAGAGTCCATACCCAAAGCCCATGGGGCGTGGACAAGGCTAGGTGGTGATACCAGGAATTAGGGCTTGAAGGAGACCTTGGATTGGCCTCCACTAAAGGACAGAAAAAGCATGGGATGGGGAGGTAAGCCTTCCTGGATTCTATCCATGGTTGGGTAGCGAACTTCCCCCTGACAGGAATCCATGATTCCTTGACCTTGGGGCACTAGGGGATGAGAACCTGTGGCTATGATGCCGCAACTCCTTTCTGAATGTGGTATGAATGATGTATATCTGCTTCTTCACTTCTCCTAACCACAGTGAAGTTAACAAGGTGTTTAAGGCCAGTCCCCAGACCCGAGCCTGGCAAGCAAAGAACTCAGCTGTGTTGACACCACCACCCATCCAGATCAATGGCATGGTTTCCCAGGAGGTGAGTCCCAAAGGACCTTGTAGCTTGGCATCAGAATGAGCCCTTAGAGTTAGAGGCCCTTTAACTGTTCTCCTGATTCCTTCTTTCCCACCTGCTCACCCTATAGGACCCACCCCAGGACAGCAGTCACATCAACTCATCCCCCGACAGCAGTGAGAACTTCCCAGAGATCCCCATGTCCCACAAAGGTGACTTAAAACCCCACCCACCCACCCCCACCAACGCCAATCACCAAGGTTGCCACGGATTCTTTGGGGCCCTTTCTCCCACCAAATTCACAGCTCTTAACCTATCTCTAGTCACATCAGAGCAAAGATTCTTAACCTGGGATCCAGGGACCCGCAAGTAATTTGTGGATAGGGAAACTTAATTTTTTAAAATATTTCTTAATATTTTAACAACTATGTTTCAATATAATTCATTTCTTTTGTAACTCCATATATTTTATTTCATGCCATGAAAAACATTATGAGAAGTCCATAACACTCTGGAGAAAGTCATGGGTGGGACAGTGGAGGTGATTGTCCACATTCCACAAAGCAGAACATTAAGATGAAAGAGTTTGCCTAGGATTTGATTTTGAGCAGTCTGGGATAGAAAAAGGAATTTAAAATACATGACTCCTGACTCTCAGTCCTCTGTTCAGCTGAGTTAGTAAAATATGGGCCTGAGGTTTGTTTTTTTCGGTTCTACCTCCTCCCCCAAACCCCCCACTACAGAGAGGAAGGAAATCCTGTCAGGCACCAAGAGCATTGTAGTGAAAGCAGCCAGGCGGAGGTCACGGGCGGTGGGCCCAGAGAGGCACCAGCTGCTGGCCCCGATGATGGAGCCGAGCAGCCTGTCCCTGCACTCCCTGAGTGAGGCAGATGACGGCCCCCCACCAGCCCCACCTGCCTGTAAGCGCCCACCAAGCCCCATGCTGCAGCACACGGTCAGTGAAGACAACCTGTCCAGCAGCACTGGGGAGACCCCGTCGCGGGTGGCCAGGCGCCATGGCGATGCCCCAGGTCTCTGGCTCCGGGGCCAGAAGAAGAGCTTGGGTAAAAAACGGGAAGAATCACTAGAAGCAAAGAAGAGGAAGCGGAGGTCCAGGTCCTTTGAGGTCACAGGACAGGGGGTAAGACCAGAGGGTCCCTGGCAGGCAGACTACTTCTGATCTGCCCAGAGAAAACTGCAGACAGCCCAGCTTCCCCCTCTCCAGCTCCCCAGCCACATGCTCCACAGCCCTCTTCAGGAGGCCCAGCCTGGACATGATAGATACCAGGGTTCTCTTGAGGTAGATTCCACCCCAACCAAGGACATATGTTCTCTTGGGGAAAGTATCCTGAACTCTGTGAGGAGTAATCAGAACAGAATTGTTACTAGGGCAGGGCGATCTGAGCTTTCACCCAGGGCACCCACATTTACAGGGCACTGACTGTACTCATTCATTAGGTAGAAAGAACTGAGCTTAAGACCTAGTTAGCAAGAATAATTAGGTAAAATAGAGAGCTACCCCTGACTTCTCCCCTGCATGACTACCATTAGGCTTCTCCTGAACCAGGTCCTCCCTGTTCTTTTCCCTAGCACCTCAAGGTCTCCGTCTCCCCATTCCCACCACTATGGGGTGGTATCCTAAGGTCTTTTACTCCACAGGACCTTGTATTAGGAAGTCAGTGCAATAATATAGGGAGACCTCAATGGGCCTGGCCCTGGGTATAGATTTCTCCCAGCTCATTCTATTGCCCTATCAGATACGGTTTACACCATCCCACCTTGTCCTCATTCCATAACTACAGTGAGATCAGACAGAAAGGCATCTATCTTTGGAAAACACTCTCCCGAGGAACTCCGCCTCATGGGAATGTCTTTGCTCTGCTGATCAAAAGTTGGCCAACTCAGAACAAGGCAGATTGACAGACACCTAAGAACTTTGACTTTCTTCTCTACTCTTCCTCCCCATTTGGACAATGTCTTGCGCCTCATTTCCCCCGTCCCCACCCCATGCTTTCCCCTTAGATACCAAGCAGAGTCCTCCATTGGTAGAGTAATCCTCAGCTTGAAAATAGGGGTTCCCATGGTATCAATCTCCTGGCAGAAGAATGATAGATTCAAGGCTCAGAATGAAACATATTTTGGGGCATGGCCAATATGGGAATTTGTTCTGTTTGGCTACGCATATTTGTTACCGGGTTTTATTTTTCTTTCTTTTTTTTTTTCCAAAAGTGAGGTAGAGAGAGCTAGGAGGAAAAGAAAATACAATGTTTTGTAAAATTGAAAAAATAGATTTTAAAACCAGAATGGGGTCCCTGAGCATTTTTGTCGTCCTGCCTAATCCCATATCTCCATTGTCTCTCCACTCAGCTATCCCGTCCTAAGAACCATCCCCTGCGCCCCTGCCCTCTGGAGAGCACCTCAGACTACAAGATACCCATCTCTGGTAACCCAGTAGCCAGTATCCGGCACCTGAGTAAGGTCTCACTGCCCCTCGCCAAAGTCAGGCTTCCTCCGAGCCAGACCACAGGTCAGTATCCCCTTTGGAAAAGGGAATGGGGTGAAGGGTCAGCAACAGGGTCCTTGCCATGGCAGCTTTAATGATGAGCCTTTGCCAGCCCATCAGGAGAGTACTATCAGGTGCCCTTAACAGGTTCGGGTATCCAGCTCTGATAAGCCACCTTGCTGTGGGGATCCTGAAAATCCTGCCTGTTGTCTCCAGGGTGGGCCTCTGCAGAGATCAGGAACATTGGCTGGGGGGAGGAGGTCAGAAGGAGATGCGGACTTGGCTGAACCATTTATAGTCATCCTTTCCCTCACTTCAGGTCCTGGGGACCCATTGCCCCTCACCATGCCAGTTGCTTCCAGACGTGCTACCTGTGGTCCACATCAGCCTCAGGGCAAGGATGGACGTTTCCGACCTAACTGAAGACCTCTGAAGCTTGGAACCAACCTGCACCCAAGAACGAAAGGGGAGAGAGATGGGAAGATGAAAAGACCAGGGATGGAGTGGATTGCAGTGGGAGGCGACTTGGACAGGAGAGCAGATGTCCAGATACCCGGCACCCCTAAGCCTTGGTGGAGTTTGTGTCCTGGAGGGGCTGGAATGAGGAAGGCAATTTTACTTCCACTTCAGTGACATCAGTGCAGCCAGGGGTGGGGGGCAGGGGACTTTCTGGGGAAAGGAGATGATCACAAGAAAGGATCCCAGGGCCAGAGGCCTTGTGGACTCCCTCTATGACACTGTACAGAACTGTGTTGCCAAAGCTCTTCACCTACCATCAGGCTTCAATGAGGTCAACGGAGCCTATTGAGCTGAGCTCCTGCAGCAGGGTGGGGAAGACAATGGGGTCCTGGGGCCAAATATAGCACAGGGGTGTTGGAGTTGTCAGATTTGGGGAAAGGGCAACCCAGGAGACAGCCTGGTACTGAAACTAGAGTCCAGGCTGTCTATTGGAGGTGGGGGCTGAGGGTGATGGTTTAGTTTTATCACATCACAGTGGCTTTTCCCCTCACTTTTTAACAATAAAAATCCTACTTGGAGTTGGATGTTCATGTTCAAGACCAGAAGTGTAGGATCTGGGGCAGCTATATAGTACAATGGATAAAACACTGGCCCTAGAGTCTGGAGGACCTGAGTTCAAATCCAGCCTCAGACACTTACTTAACTGTGTGACCCTGGGCAAGTCACTTAACCCGATTGCCTCCCCTCCACTGAAAAAAAATTGTGTAGGAGCCACTATTTTGCCAGGGCATAGAAGATTGTGGGCTGATAAAACTTTAAGATGAGTCTCAGGGCTCCATGCCCATCTCTGCCAAACTTCTTTGCATAGAAGTGATAGAGACCTTGGTGGACATTTAATTCCTAAGATCATAGATCTTGAGTACTGAAAGGGCATTCTAGCCTAACTCACCTCATTTTGCAAATGGGGAAATTAAGGCCCAGGGAAATGAAGTGATTTATCCAGGTAAGGAGCAGGGTCAGTACTGGAACCCAGGTCTGCCCACTCTCCACTTCCTTCTACTTTACCACACTGTCTGCTTCCAAATACTGAGCTGCTTCACTCGCCCAGGAAGGAGAAAGTGCGTCAGGGACTTTAACAAGGTCTGTTTGCCTTCCTCCCGTCGTCTCACCTGCCTCAGATCCCTGGCCTGTCTTCCTCTATACCCTGCTCTTCCCCCTGCCAGATGTGACCAGGAGCCAAGAGGAGCGGTTCGGCCCACTGGAGCCCCTGAACCTAGATGGGGGTGGGGATGCCCTAAATATCAGGACTGGAACCTGGAACACTATTCCCACCCATACCCCACTGTCCTAACCTTGCCTGGAGAGGCAGCATGGGCATGGTGAATAGAGGGCTAGACCAGGAGTCTAGATAGACCCAGGTTCAAATCTTGCCTCCAACATTTACTAGCTCTGTGACCACGGAAAGTCAATCTCTCTGAAATTCAGTTTCCTCATGTAAAAAAATGGGTATAATAAAACACGTCATATTTATCCTCCAGAGTTGTTGTGAGAATCAAATAAGATTATATATTTAGTGAAGCGTTTTGCAAATCTTAAAGTATTATATTACAATAATAACAGTAGCTAACCTTTACATGTGCTCACTATGTGCCACATACTGTGCTAAGCATTTTACAATCATCTCATCCAATCCTTATGACAACCCTTGAAGGTAGGCGCTATTATTATCCCCATTTTAATGTATGAGGAAATTAAGACAAATAGGGGTTAAATGACTCACCCAAGGTCACACAACTAATGAGGCCACATTTGAACTCAAGTCTTCCTGACTCCATGAACCACAGGAGTGGTTGTAGGTTACTGTTATTATTTTTATGACCCTACTCTGTCCCCATCTACACACTTAGCAGCCCCGTGGAGCACATTGGACAGTAAGGCAGAGCCCTTTCTACACCAAGACCAAAAGAATAGACCCAGCTCTCTAGAGGATGCCTTTAATGCCCCAATAGAAGGCCTTTGGCCATGTCTGGCCACTATTCCAGGAAGCTCAGCTGCTTATGGCCACAGCCATTCATGATTATGTCATCCTGAGGGGTCTGTGGAAGCCATCCCATTTTCCTTCCCTCATTCCCTCTCCCTCTCCTTCTGCTATTTGTGGGTCCGAATGAGGCTGTGGTAGATGGGCTTGATAATGAGATGCAGGTGAAGGGCGTTCTCCACCAAGTACTCTGAGTTGCGCCGTTGCAGATCAGTGTGGGCCAAGAAGTCCCCAGACTCATCACTGCTCTGGTGGAAGCTGTAAGCATGGCGGATCAGGAGACGCCCCTGCTGTCGAGCTCCGACCAATACTGTCTTCTGGAAGCTCACGCCAGCGGCATCCCCACTGATGCTGGCTGGAGTCACGACCAGTCGGGGCCGCCCATCCTCAGGGCGTGCAGCTGGCAGGGCAGCCCCGGCAGTATCGGCGTAGACAGGCCGCAGACTGATAGGCAGCCAGCGTGGGGAGAAGAGGACATTCCACGTCACCCGCCTGCCTGCATCGTGCCCGCTGGGGCCCAGCTGCGTCTGGAAGCTTGTGCTTCGGTCATCTCGGGCAGGGTTGCTAATGACCCACAGGGCCCCCCAAGCTGGAGAGAGGTAGTTGCGAGGCAAGAAAGCACTGCCATTGACATCAAAGAATTTGGCATAGTGGAGGGGAGAGGCTGAATGGAACTGGTAGGCCTGTAGGAGGAGATCCCCCACAGCCTCTCCATGGCGAGCCAGGGCCGGCGACTGGGCCTGCAGCTGGAACAGCTGGGCAGGCGGGATCATGGGGTAGCGAATGGCCCTAAGTGCCTGCTCGGCCACAGGTGTGGGAGGGCGGGCCCGGCCCAGCCAGACTTCCAGGGCCTGGAAGAGCTCCAATTCATCCTGGAGCACCAGGTCAGAGCGGTCCAGCAGTTGGGCCAAGAGCTCTGGGGTCACTTCCCCCCACTCGGAGCTCCCCACCACAGCCGACAGGTTCCAAGCCAGGAACTGGAGGCAACTCTCTCTGAGGTCTTCATTGCCTGTTCGTGCTGCATAGTGGTACCAACCCACAGCTGGGCCGGGACCCCCCATCTCTCCCGCAAGGTGTGACTTCATGTACTCAGCTATGCCCTGCTGTAGAGAAGTCACGCCATATTTGCTGGCCAATGTATGCAGGGGGATGGCCTGAGACATCAGGAGGGACAGCTCCCCACAGTACAGATACCTAGAAGGAGAGGAAAAAAGAGATGGAGGCGGTGAAACTATGAAGCCCACCCTCACCCAGCCAGGTCCTCTGTCTGCTTTTCTGTGCCCCGGGAAGGGGAGGGCCTGAGGAGAAAATCCAGGCCAAGGTTGGTGGAGAACTCTCTAGGGATTTCGGTTCAGTTCAGATTAGACCATCTCCCCTCATTAGAATTATCGACTTAGAGCCAGGGCCTTAGAGATCATCTAGTCCACCCCCTCATTTTATGTTGAGGGTCAGAGAGATTAAGGAACTTGTCAAAGGTCAGATCTGAACCCAGGTCTTCTCCAAATTTAGCGCTTTCCTCTTCAGTCTGCCACTTCACTTCTTCCTCTGATTAATGTGTCTCCCGACTACCACCATGTCTCTCACCCCCCTCACCAATCTCCCTTACTGTTTCTTTCACGGTCCAGTGAGCTGGTCCCATCTTTCTCATGGTCCCATCTCTGTCAGCCTTTCTCTGGATGACCATTTTTTTTCCCTCTGTAAAATGAGGGGGTTGGACTAAAGGATCTCTAATATTCCTTCTAGCTCCACATTCTACGGGTCAAGAACTCTTGTCTATCTCATGTCACTGTCTTGTTCCCTCGCTGTTCTCCTTGTCTTCCTCCTCCGCTTGTCTCTTGTTGCTTCAATAATCTTTGTTCCTGCCTGTCATCTCCCTTACTGTCTTCCTCTCTGTTTTCATTGTCTTCCAAGAACTGACTCTGTCTCTGTCTCTCTGTCTCTGTCTCTGTCTCTGTCTCTCTCTCTCTCTCTCTCTCTCTCTCTCTCTTCTCTGTCTCTGTCTCTGTCAGTCTCTTTTTTCTCTCTCCTCTGTCTCTCTCTCTGTGTCTCTGTGTCTCTCTCTGTCTGCCTCAGTTTTCTCAACTGTAAAATAAAGGTAATAATGGCACCTTCCTCACAGGGCTATTGTGAGGAAAAATGAGATAGTATTTGCAAAGCACTTGGCACAGTGCCTGGCACACAGTAGGTGCTCCATAAATGCATATTTTCTTCCATCTATATTCATCTATCTGTCTCTATCCAGCTACTTATATCTGCCAATTATCCTTATATCTTTAGTTAATAGGTGATTATGTGCTTACTATTAACAGTACAAACGCTCAAGAAATACAAACGAATAATTCAACAAAAGACGTAATTCATCTTTAACAAAAATGTTTAAAGTATAAATATTTATATTTTGATTGGAAAAATAGTCAACTTTTTTCAAACAATAAGAATACCAATTCATCTGTCCCACATCTCCTTTCCAAATCATATCTGTGTATGTATAAACTTTTATGGCCTTTATTACTTTTAGTGTTTTTTATTATCATTACTTTTATCACTTTATTTCTTTTTTATTTGCTTCCAGGGGCAGGGGGGTTGGGTTGTTGTCATTGTGTATGTCATTCTTACTCTGCTGACCTGCATTTGCATCACTTTCTATGAATCTTTCTATATGTCCTTGTAGTCTTCATATCTGTTACTTTTATGAAACAATAGCATTATATTAGCATACTATAATTTAAATCAACCATTTCCCAATCGCTAGATATATAAGTTGGTTTTCCAGATTTTTTTTATATAAGCAGGCTCTCTCTCTCTCTCTCTCTCTCTCTCTCTCTCTCTCTCTCTCTCTCTCTCTCTCCTCTTTCTCTGTTTCTCCCTCACTCCCTCTCCCCTTCTCTAACTCTCTCTGTCTCTCTCTCTGTCTCTCCCTCACTCCCTCTTCCTTTCTCTAAATCTCTCTGTCTCTCCTTCTCTCTGTCTGTCTCTGTCTGTCTTTCTCTCTGTCTCTATCTCTGTCTCTCTGTCTCTGTCTCTGTCTCTCTCTGTATCTCTCTCCCTCTCCTCTTTCTCTGTCTCTCCCTCACTACCCCTTCCTTTCTCTAACTCTCTGTTTCTCTTTCTCTCTCTCTCTTACAAGGTGTTCAAGATCGCTGCCTCTCTGTCTTTTGTTGCCTCTGTCTCTCTTGTTGTCTCCTTCAACAGATTTTTCTTGCCAACTCCACGATGGGATGTAAGGTGCAGTTCAGCCTATCCGGAGATTGGGAAGGCAGAGGAGAAACTTGGATTGTCTACCTTATGGACAGAGAGCAAATGGTCTCCAACCCATGAAAGGTCCAAAAAGAAAAAGTAGATTTGCATTGTTAGGCAGTAGGAATACAACACTAACTAGGAATTTTTGTGCAGATTCATTGGGAGTTGAAAGGACTGTCACTAAACCACAGGTGTGTAGTCACACTAGTAAAGTGGTATGACCCAGAGAGTTAGGCCTGTATCACATGGGGATTGGGGAGGAAAATGAGCCTATCATGTCACTGGGACATTGTGGGGTGCAGACCCCCACGAGAAGCACTCCCCGTAGTCAATATCCTGGAGCAAAGCTCTAATATCCTCATGCTAATTATATCTCTAGGTAGGAATATCTTTGATCCTTGCAGTCACTTAGCAATAAACTATATAATGAAAGGAGATTGCCATATTTGCAAATAGGAATGGTCCACATCTGTCTAGGCTGAAGAGATGCCATTTTGCCCACCATTTGGGACATGATCATTTCTGGCAGTGATCTATGAATCACCAGGAGAAGATCTAGGTGGCTTAGAAAGGGAAAAGGATATCCCTTATGGCAAAACTTCACTCCTGCACCCTCAGCCTGTATCTGACCCCAAAGACCCCAACTGAAGGACCCTGATGAACTTGACTTTCCAAAGACCCCAACAGAAGACTAATGAACTTGATGCCTCAAAAACCCCAACTGAAGGACCATGATGAACTTGACTCTACCTGATAAATTTGTCAAAGACAGCAGCACAGTCCCTGGGCTCCTGCAATGTCACCTCACTTTGGTTGTACAGCAGTCCCTGGAAGACCTCACTCTGCAGGCCCAGGAGTAGCCGGTGAGTGTGGAAGATGTGGACTTCATCTGTACCTTCAGCTTGCACCCGCAACACCGTGTCACTCTCATTGCCCAGCTGTTGTAACTCCCGCAAGCGCTGGAGCATTGTCAAAGAGTGGTTAATAGAGGCATCCGATGCATCACCAGCAACATGTGCTTTCTGGGCTGGGGAGGGAGGAACACAGACAAACTGAAGGGAAACACTGGGGCAGAACAAGGAGGTCTTGCAAGGTTCACATGAGGAGGGCGGTGGCCGCCCTCCTGTGGCAGCTACTGCCCCATGCAGTCAAAAAAAGCATTTTTTACATCAACAAGCATTTATTTAGTGCTTACCATGTGCCAGGCACCATGCAAAGGGCTGCTGATACAAAAAAAAAAGTCTCTGCCCTCAAGGAGCACATTCTAATGGAGAAGACAATGCTTAAATAACAAGATAGATACAAGGTGATGGGAGGTAAGCTCAGAGGGGAGGCTCTAGCAGCTAAGGAAAGGCCTCCTGCAGAAGGTGGCATTTGAGAAATTTATTATTTTATTTATTTTTTATAGTATATAAACATATTTTATTTATTTATTTATTTTTATTCTGAACTTAACAAATACCAAATCCCTAATATGGAAATGTGTCTTGTGTGGCTACCCGTGTATAATCTATATCCAACTGCTTTGCCTTCTCAAGGAGAGGGGAGGGGAGGAAGGGACATAATTTGGAACTCAAAATTTTAAAATTTAAAAACATTAAAAAAAATTTTTAAAACAAATGTTAAAAATTGTTTTCACATATAGTTAGAAAAAAATATTTAAAAATTAAAAAACAAAAAATAAATGCAAATCCAACAAGCCTTTCCATATATGTGGTAGGAGAGAAAAGGAAACTACAAATCTCTACTGTGCACAGCTTGCTTTTCCTTTTAAGTAGACTAAATTCAACTTGTAGCTTTCAAAGCTGTCTTGCTTGTCTGTGTTTCTTTCTGACTTTCCTTCCGTTTGCTTCTATGCAGTTTTTAAAGATGCCTTAATTACGTTCTTTTTTCTTTGTTTTCCTTTTTTTTTTCTAACTACCCTTTGCCCCCTCCCATATTTTAACCACCACCCCCAACCACTGGAAAAAGGAAAAAAGGAAAAGAAAAATAAGCTAAGACTTGAAATTAAAAGAAATTAAGAGGCAGGTACGAGGAAGTAGAGCATTCCAGCTACAAGAAAGAGCCATGACAAAGGTGAAGAATCAGGAAATGAAGTCTCATGTACCAGGAATAACAAAAGGACCAGTGGAGTTTAATCATGGACTTGGTGGAACGGAGTCAAACCTAAGAAGACTGCAAAGGTAGAGATGAGCCAGCTTATAAAGAGTTTTTAGTAACCAGCAGAGGACTTTGTAGTTGATCTTGAAGATAATAGGGAGCCACTGAAGTTTATTGAGTTAGGGGCTCCCCCTTATATGTGTGACATGATCAGACCTACATTTTTAAAAATTTTTTATATTTTTTTTAAAAAAATTGTTATTTATTTTTCACATTTTCTTTCTAAATTTTGAGTTCCAAATTCTCATCAGACCTACATTTTGTTTTTAAATTTTATTAATTTTTAGCATTCTTTTTTAAAATTTTGAATTCCAAATTCTCATCAGATCTACACTTTATTTTTTTTATTTTTAAAAACTTATTATTTATTTATTTTTAACATTCTCTTTTTAAAATTTAGAGTTTCAAACTCTCATCAGACCTGAACTTTATTTTTTTAAACAATCATTACTTATTTTTGACATTCTTTTCTTTTTAAATTTTGAGTTTCAAATTTCCTTCAGACCTACACTTTATCTTTAAAATTTTATTATTTATTTATTTTTAAGGTTCTTTTAAAAAAATTTTGAGTTCCAAATTCTCACCAGAACTGTACTTTATTTTAAAAATTCATTATTTATTTATTTTTTATCATTCTTCGCTTTACGAATTTTGAGCTTCAAATTCTCCTCAGACCTACACTTAAAGAAACTCACTATGGCAGTTCAATGGAGGACTGAGTAGGGTGAGGTTGGCAGCTACAGATCCTTGTAAGTGTATATGAGAATATGAGAAGAATCTGCATGGGAAGCTCCCAATGCGAGAACTCTCTATATGAGTAAAAATCTCATTCCTTCTATGATTAAACAGCTTCATTGGCCACTTGTAACTTCTCACACACAATGCTCCATCTTCTTGTCTCTGTGTCCTTGTAATGGCTTGTTTCCCATACCAGGAATGCTCTGGCCCCTCACCTCTACTTCTCAGTTTCCTTGGCTTTCTTCAAGACTCTGCAGAAGTCCCATCTTTTGCAAGAGGCCTTATTTCATCCCCTCCACAGTTAGTGCCTCTGCCTCTCAGATTCCCTTCCATCTACACCATATATAAAGCAGCTCAATGGCCCAGTGGATAGAGCACTGGGCCTGGAGTCAGCAAGACCTGAGTTCAAGTCCAACCTCAGACACTCACTAGCTGTGTGACCCTGGACAAGTCATTTAACCTCTGGTTACCTAAATCCACTGGAGAAGGAAATCCAATATCTTCAACAAGAAAACCTCATGGACAGTACGGTCCATTAGGTCATGAAGAGTCAAATGTGACTAAACAACTAAACGAAAGCAAAAACTCCTTATATATCTGAGGGGAGGGGGAGTTACTTTGTCTTCCATTAGACTATGCCCTCTAAGGGAAAAGAATGTACATGTGCAAAAATATTTATAGCAACCCTTTTCATGGTGGAGAAATATTGGAAATTGAGGGGATGCCCACCAATTGGGGAATGGCTGAACAAGCTGTGGCATAAGAATGTAATGGAATACTATTGTGCTATAAGAAATGATGAACAGGCAGATGTCAAAAAAAAAACCTGGAAAGACTTGCACAAACTGATGCAAAGTGAAATGAGAAGAACCAGTAGCATTGTACACTATATCAGCAACATTGTATGATGATCAACTATGAATGACTCAGCTCTTTTCAGAAACACAATGATCCAAGACAAGTACAAAGGACCCATAATGGAAAATGCTGTCCACATCCAGATACGGATGGAATGATGGACTCTAAATGTAGATCAAAGCATACTTTTTCACTTACTTTATTCTTTTTCATGATTTTCTTTTCCTTTTGGTCTGTTTCTTCTTTCACAACTGTGACTAATATGGAAATATATTTTACACGATAGCACATTCATAACCTATATCAAATTGCCTACCATTTTAGGAAGAAGGGAGAGGAGGAAGGGAGAGAGAAAAATTTGGTAACTCAAAATCTTGTAGAAATGAATGCTAAAAATTGTCTTGATGTGTAATTGAGGAAAAAGACTTAAAGAATAAAAAAGCTAGAAGCAATCTAAATAAATATAGAACATTTGAAAGGCTGAATAAATTTGTGATAAAAAATTTTTTAAAAAAAGAAAAGAATGTGTACTCCTGGAAGGCAGGGACTGTTTTTGCCTTTGTATCTTTGTATCTCTAGTAAAGTAAGCACTATATAAATGTTAGCTAGGGAGCTACTATGAGGTACATAGAGATTAAGTGACTTATCCAAAGTCACACAGAAAATAAGATATGAGAATCAATATGTGAACCTAGGTCTTTGGGACTCAAAGCCCAGCATGCTTGTACTAGATCACACTGCCCGTGGAAGTGTCTACATACATAAGTGCAAAAGAAATGTTAGCAGCATGGTGAGGGATCCTGTAAGGATCTGCTCCTGGGCATGGGTCTTCAGGCATCTCTAAGGTCATGATGGTATACCAACAATCTAGGCTGCTTGAACAGAAGTGTCTGCCTGGGCAAGCTTCCTGAGATTGGATTCTAAGCACAAGGGACTCTCTCCATGAGGCAGGACATAGCACCAGGATGTTGGCATGGTGTCACAGGAGTAGTTTAATAAGAAGAAGAGGAGGAGGTAGTGGAAGGGAAAGTGAATGAGCATTTATTAAGCTCCTACTGTATGCTAGTATCTGTCTTAAGTCCTTTACAAGTATCTCATCTGAGCCTTACAACAACCCTGGGAGGCAGATGTTTATTATTATTATTATTATTATTATTATTATTATTATATTGTTCTTGTTTTACAACTGAAAAAACTGACATAGACAGAGATTAAGTGACTTGTCCAGGGTCACACAGCTAGTGAGGGTCTCAGGCTGGATTTGAACTCAGCTCTTCCTGCCTTCAGGCCCAGCGCTCTTTCCACTGCATCACCCAGAATATTACACAGAAGCCCTGGGTTCAAAGTCCAGGTCTACCCCAAGGAACTGTATGACTTTGCCAAAAAGGCACTGAACCCTTCTGAGGTTTGCTTCCTTCCTCCAAAAAAACCCTGCCAATAATTCTCTAAGCTGCCCTTCCCTGGTCAGTAATACCTGTCCATCTCACTGTGCTATTGGAAGCCTCAAATGGGACATGAAAGCATCTGCAACCACAAAATGGTACAACACCATTCACTATCTCCAGGACCATTAGCAAATCACTCCACCTTTCCTGCCTTGGTTTCTTCATTTGTAAAATGTGGGGGTTGTGCCAGATGACCTCAGAGGTCCTTCCAGCTCGAAAGCTATGATCATGTACATAGTGGTAGCAGTAGTAGTGGTGGTGATAGTGGGCAGGCCCTCCAGGGGGCCACTGCTATTCTTCCTGGAGTAGTACCAAGGTTACCAGAGGAGCTCCTCTGGCTCTCAAATAGAGCTAATAATAAGAGCTAACACTGATATAGTACTTCAAGGTTTGCAAAGCTCTTTACATGTTATCTCCTTGCATCGGAGCAACAATCCTGAGAGGTAGGTGCTATTATTATCCCCATTTTACAAATGGGGAAACTGAGTCTGGGAGAAGTTAAATGAATTACCCCAGGTCACTCAGTGAGGGAGTATCCAAAGCAGGATTCAAACTCAGGTCTTTGTGACCCCAATTTTGCCACCTAGCTGCCATACCTTGTCCTAGCCCAGGGTGATGGCAGCCTCAGGCCATGGTTCTATAGCCATCCTGTGCACCTTGCTTTGCTTTTCCTCAAATTCTTTACACCCTCCCCCCTGTCTAGACTTTAGGGTTACTAAAGTAGCTGGCTTTGGGTCATAACAAGTCACTCCTCTTCCCTAAACACACACACACACACACACACACACACACACACACACACACACACCCCAACCCCACACCCTCTGGGTTAAAAGCGTTGCTGACCCAACTTATTTAACCAAAGGTTTTTGATTCCCTTTTCCATAGCTGTACCATAATTTGATAGAGTTGAGTTTTGCTCAAGTCCTGATGGAGAAAGCACAGAAATTCGCAACCCTGGATCAAACTTTCAGAGGACTGTCTTGTGAAGAGGAACCCTGATCCATTATCAAGCTGACCACACAATGGAAAGGATTTTTAGAATGTTTTTATTCTGCTAGGACTAACACCAGAGCTACAGGCTGACTATATTGCAGCTGCCTTTCACTCAAAGGTGTGCTGGAAGCAGCTCTAACCAACTTTGTTAAGTTTTCAGTGTGAGCATGTACACTTCAGAAATCCGCATTCCTTACATATTAGGGATTGATTTATTGTTTTATGGATTGTCTGGGCTTTTTTGTTGTTGTCTTTATTGTTCAGTCATTTCACTCGTGTCTGACTCTTCATGACCACATGTGGGGTTTTCTTGGCAAAGATAGTGGAGTCGTTCACAATTTCCTTCTACAGTTCATTTTACAGATAAAGAAACTGAAGCAGACAGGGACAAGTGGCTTGCCCAAGATCATACAGCTAGTAGGTGTCTGAAGCCATATTTAAACTCAGATCCAGCAAAAAGCATTGCCTTATTGTCTAAACTTAAGAAAATGTAACTAATGTAGATTAAATTTAAAAGTGTATTGCATTTTTTTTTCTTGAGAGCCAGTAGTTAAACATTTTCTAGCACATCCTTGTATTGCTCTATAAGCATTGTTTAAATTCATCGAGAGTACAGTAGAAGGCTCAGAAATGAAGTCATCACCAGACTGGAGTCATGATGACTGCAGCCTAATCATAACTTGCATTTACATCGTGTTTTAAGGTTTGTAAAATGCTTTGCATCCATTATCTCCCTTGAGCTTCACAGCACCCCTGCTTGCACTTCATAGCTTAGGGTTCCAGGGAAGTGCTAGTCTCTGTTCTACAGCCAAACCTAAGGTAAAAATGAGCCAAGCTATAAAGGAGCTGGGAATGTGGTCTTTGCATTTAAAGTGTAGAAATATATTGGGGGAAGGGAGGAGAGGAAAGTGCTTTAAAATGCCAAATGAAGGGGACCTTAGTGGTAAGTGATACATATCCCCAAAAGTCCATTGCTGATAACATCCCAGAGTAAAGGATATTATTCCACTATCACTTAATGTTGAAATAGCCCAGTAAGTTTAACCATTTGCAAAGTACTTTGCTCACAATTTATTGTGATTTTTAATACTTTACAGCAGGGGTGGGGAACCTTGTGGCCCTCTAGGTCCTCAAGTGCAGTCCTTTGACTGAATCTAAACTTCACAGAGCAAATCCCCTTGTGAAGTTTGGATTCAGTCAAAGGACCACACTTGAGGATCTGGAGGACCACATATGGCCTGGAGGCCTCAGGTTCCTGTATTGGTAATTAAGGTGGGCCTTTTTTTACTGTTTTAGAATGCTAAATTAATTAAGTGTCTTTGATTGAGTCTTACTAGGTGCAAAGCTCCAGGCACACACCCTTTTGCTAACTAGATACTAAACCCCAGGCCCACACCCTTTGGCTAATTAGGTGTGAATCCTTCATCCTTAACCCCTTAACATTGCTTTCCTTAGTAAAGCAGATCAAAGAACCTGTGCTGGCAGCCCTTGTTGCTGGGTCTTGTTTGGTCTTACACCTCACAGCAGCTGCTAGCCAGATTATTGCTACAGTTCCCCACCAGTTTTGCAGAATACAAACTAAACCTTTTATTACTATAGGGAAGTGCTAGATGAGAGACTCGGGCCAATACAGGTCATCATCTTATCTGCAGCTTTCTTAGTCTTAGAGATTTGCCCAGGATATGGAGAAGTTAAATTGACCTCCCCAGAGTTATAAGCCCAGTGTGCATCAGAGGTGGTATTAAAACTCAAGTCCTCCTCATCCCAATGTCAACTCTCTATCCACTAGAAAAGCCAGAGGTATCAAACACAAATAGGAAGGAGAGTCATTAAATTGTA
Source organism: Phalanger gymnotis (assembly GCA_028646595.1). Classification (NCBI taxonomy): domain Eukaryota; kingdom Metazoa; phylum Chordata; class Mammalia; order Diprotodontia; family Phalangeridae; genus Phalanger; species Phalanger gymnotis. The sequence continues at coordinate 176,685,822 of CM053626.1, forward strand.
CATAAGGACCCCTGGGGACTACATAATGGCTTAGAAAATCATATATTAACATTTGTTATTTTTTTTATTTAGTCGTTTTCAGTCATGTCCAGCTCTTCATGACCCCCTTTCAGAGTTTTCTGGGCAAAGACACTGGAGCGGTTTGCCATTTCCTTCCCCAGCTCATTTTACAGATAAGGAAACTGAGGCAGAGTTAAGTGACTTGCTCAGAGTTACACATCTAGTAAGTGTCTGAGGCCAGATTTGAACTCAGGAAGATGGGTCTTCCTGACTCCAGACCCAGCATTCTATCTGCTGTGTCACTTAGCTAAATATTAACATTATCTATGTTCTATCGTATTTCATTTATTTTGTTAAATATTTCCCAATTACATTTTAATCTGTTTCTCATCCCATGGTGTTTGATACCTCTGAACTATACCATGCCTCTATAAATTATTCTTTATAATAATAAATATTAGTGCCCTCCTCCCATTTTATAGAGAACTTAAATGATACCCATGGTCCCATAACTTGTAAGAGGCTGATCTGGGCCTTCAATGGTGCAGGGAAAGGGTTAGATTCTAGAATCAGAGGACCTTTGTGACCTTAGGCAAGTCCCTTCATTTTTATGGGCCTCAGTTTTCTCACCTGTAAAATGAGGCAGGAAGGGTGAGGATTGGACCAGATGACTTCTAAGGTGCCTTTCAGCACTAAATCTATGATCCTGTAAATGGAGGTTTCATTGACCTGATTTCAAATCTGTTCTCAGACACTTACTAGCTATGAGACACTGGGCAAATGTCCTTTCTCCGTTTCCTCATCAGAAAATGGGGGTAACGATAACATCTGCCTCCCAGGGTTGTTGTGAATATCCAAAGAGAGAACATATGCAAAGTGCTTTGAGAACCTTTTTTAAAAGGCTATATAAATGGTAGTGACCTTAGGATGATGATGATTCCAAGTCCGGTGAGGGTGGGCAGGACTGGGGGAGGGAATGAGAAAGTAAAGAGAGGGGAAGGGGATGAAAGTAAAAACAAGTCAATTCAGACAGAGCTCCCAGGATGCCCCAAATCGACTTTTGGGGAGGGGGGCAGGGAGAACAGAAGGAAAGCAAAGCTTCAGTCTGTTCTCCCCTGTCCCAATGCCAACAGCTTCTTTTCTGTCCCTAAGCCGACTAAGTAAGGGAGGGGGAGGGGAGACCTTGTCTCCTTTCTTGGTAGGGATGTGGAGGGGGGAAGGATGAATGAAAAGATCTTTAAAGTCCTTCCAACTTTAATACTCTATGAGTCTAAGAGGGGGGCAGTTGATCAGTGAGAACCTCCCTGCTCAGGACACTCAGAATCAGCCTCACTCCAATAACTATCTCTCCATAGTTGTGGGATGAGAGAGAAGAGAGAAAATATAGCTAGCCCCTCCCATGGACCCTACACAGATGTCCCTGTGGCAACCAAGGGACCCCTTGCTACCCCTCCCCGTACAGGCCCCCTTCTATCAGTTCTTGTTTCCCTTAGAAATGCCAGGGTGGATTCTGTATCTTTCTCAGGCTCTATCACCAGATACTGATCTCTCCCACCTCCTAACCCCCACCCCAGACCAAAAAGGGAAAGGACTTCCTGTCTCTTCGTTCCATCCCAGCCCCAGTCCTTACCTGCATGCACAGCTAGGCCCAGTAAGGTCATGGTGGCCCAGAAGTTGCCCCAGGGCCCAAGCTTGGGGGGATGAGATCCAGGCATCTTTGCTTCCTTACTCCCAATTCAAGAGCAGGTTATACCCCCACCGCTCCCTTCCCCACTGCCCTGGCTCCTTATATAGGATACTGGCCTTTGGGGGAGAGCAAGTTCCCCTCCTTCCTCCCCTGCCTCCCTCCCCCAACATATCTTTGCGATGGATTGGTGGAAACTGGCCTCAGCTGTTGCCCAGACAACCACTTGAGCTTCGGCATGACAGCTGCTGGGACTATTGTCCTCACCAGCTAGGCCCCTGAGGGGGCCAGTGGACCCTCTGCAATCCCCAGTCTTTCCCACCTGCTCCCAGAATCTGCTTTTCCCTTCCTGTCTTCCCAGGGATGATAGAAGCCCCCTGGAGGGCAGGCAAACCAGAGGAGGTGGGAGTTTCTGGGGCCTCTGCCAATCCCTAGTCAAAGATGCCTCCTCCACTCCCATGACCCAGCCTGGTGCCCCAGCACGGAGAAAACTCGACAGCTCTTTGGCAAGCATGCTAGGGAGAGCTATGGGGAGCTGGCTGCAGAGATGGGCAGGAGAGAGAAGAGGAAGGAGACTGGATGGGCTTGCCTGCTTTGTGGGTCCTGGACTGTTCCAACTCCAGTGCCTGGCTCTCCAGGACAGGCCTCCCTCAGGAGGCAAAGACTCTCAGGGAAGTCTGCCTCAGGGCAGGGTAGGCACATACCACTGTGGCCAGTCCATTGGGCAGACAATCCAGTGGTTCCTTCCTTCTTTTGGAAACATGTAAACATGGCTGAGTTCCTAAAGGATTCCCTTTTGACTCCTGAACCAAGCCCCACCACGCTCTACCTATACAAAGCAACCCTGGAAGGCTGAAGTTAATGTAGGTAACCTTTCCCGCTGATGCTGGGTGACCTTTTTGCATGTTACACCGCATCCTTCAGAATTCCTCTTCCCTCAGTGCACTGGGCTAGGACTCTGATATGGCTTCTCATTACTCTAAACCAAATTGCCATCTGGAACATTTCTTTTCCCAGCAGCTCCAAAAGCCCCATTCCTCAGATGGGAAAACTGAAGCATAGCTGGACAGGTTCACATTGTTCGCTGGGAGAATTTAGATGATCGATAATTAGAAAAAGTCTGAAATATGTGCAATGTTCAATACTTGCGGACCTCTCACCTCTGCAAAGGAGCAAGGTGACAAATGGAGTAGAGATGATGCAGTTGCTTTTCAAGGCAAAGGTTTTGGGATAGGATGAGGGAGGACTAGAGGCCTGAGACCCTTGAGATCTGGGGAGTGCATCCTGACCTCAGCTCAGCAATGAATCTTTTCTGGCCCAAATGCCTAGATGCCCACATGGCACAGTTCCTCTCCATTAGTGCCCCCTGATGACCCTAAGGCACCTGTCCTCCTCAGCTTTCCTCCTTGGGCAAGGTCCATGGAAAGGGCATGCATGGGTCAGTAGTCTTGCTCTCCCCCACCCAGCAGCCCAATGATCAGATCAGTGGATGGCTCTCGAATTCTGCCAGACCTGCCCCCTTCCCCGGGGCCTAGGCTGAGTGGTATTGAATCTGGCTTCTACTCTGACAGAGCTGGCATCAAACCACCCGGCCATTGGAAACCCCCTTCCTGGCCCCTATGACTTTCACGCCTGGTTCCCCTCATCTGGATTGATCCCTGCCCCTACTCTGGCAGGCAGCCTGTATTTCCTAGAGCCTGATTCTCCCCAGCCCGGGGACTGAGACCAAACCAATTCCCTTGCCACCAGCTCTGAGGCAACTGTGTTTCCTATAGCAATATTATCCATTAATAATGTGGTTGGTAAAAAAAAAAAAAATAGACACCAAAGACAGAAACATGGGAAGACCGTATGCCACAATGCAAAGTGAAGTCGGCAGAACCAGGAAAGCAGTTGTAACCAGGGGCTCAGAGCTCCCTCCGGAGAGATCCATTCAGGCCTCCCTTTGAGCTACAAATAGACAGAGCCATATGGACATTCATATCCCACCTGGGTAAAACATGCACATGCTATAGGCACGCACACACACTTTACATTGCATACGTAATGGGTGCAACAATGAAAATGAAAAAAAAATTAAAATGAAGCCAAATATTGTGTCATTATAATGAGGTGGGGAGGATATGGATGTGTGCAGAATGTCATACACATTGTCAGATACAGTCTACACCATTTTCATTTTTATTAAATGGTCAGTCAAAAGGCACCTACTATGTGCTAGGCATGGGGCACACACAATGGTCCCTGACCTTGAGGAGCCCTCTTTCTAACATAGGAGACAACATGCCAAAGAAGATTATATATACAAGAGTATGGTATGTGATAATCTCAGAAGGAAGGCACGAGTGGCAAGGGTAACCAGGAAAAGTCTCCTGCAAAAGGTGGGATTTGAGCTAGTGTGTGTTCCAGTAAGGCAAAATGGGCTTAGCTTAACAGGTGCCCTTGAGGAGTTTGGCTTTTGTTTAAGG
>CM053626.1:176690473-176716861 GCA_028646595.1 Phalanger gymnotis
GGGCAGACTGGGGAACAGGGCAACCAGAGTGTACGCCATCTTGGAGTGTGTGTGGGGGGTGGAAATGGGGAGAAAATTTGTAATTCAAACGCCTGTGAAAATCAATGCTGAAAACTAAACATATTAAAAATAAATTTAAAAAAAAATCTAAAAAAAGAAAAAGAAACTCTAGCTAGATCCTAGCCAGGATTACTCCACTGTGAGAAAACAGAAGGAGATTGGCTTGCAAAGGACTAGGCCAGGCCCACCTGGGATTCTCTTCTCATTACAACCCTCCTCCTTACTTCATTTCGACTAGCAGGCTGGTCAAAGCTGTTGAAGTCCAGGTCCATTCTGTATCTTTTTTTAAAAAAAAAATTTTATTTATTTCACTAAATATTTCCCAATTACATGTAAAAAAATTTTTTTAATTCTTTTTTAAAATTTTGAGTTCCAAATTCTCTCCCTCTCGCCCCTCCTTGAGAAGGCAAGCAATATGTCTATTATAAATGTGAAGGCACGCAAAACAAGCAAAACAAATGAACGATACGACTGGATACAACAAAACGACTGAACAAATAAAGGAAGCCAGGGAGGTCAGTATTTGGAGTTGAAGTGGGAGAATGTTTCAGACGTGAGGGAGGGACAGGTAGAGAAAAGGCCCAGATCCGAGAGATAGAGTGTTTTGTTCATGAATCAGCCAAAAGCCCAGTATCACTGGATCCGAGAGTATGTTTTGGGGCAGCTAGGTGGCTCGATGGATATAGCACTGGAGTCAGGAGATCTTCAGTTCAAATGTGCCCTCAGATACTAGCTGTGTGACCCTGGGCAAGTCACTTAACCCTGTTTGCCTCCAAAAAAAAAGAGAAAGTGTTGGGGAGTAAAATATAAGAAGATTGGAAAGGTAGGAGGGGGCTGGGTTATGAAGGGCTTTGAATGTCAAACAGAGCATTTTGCATTTGCTCCTGGAGGCAATGGGAAGCCACTGGAGTTTATGAAGTAAGGGAGTGATATGATCAGACCTGCATTTTAGGAAAATCACTTTAGTGGCTGAATGGAAGATGAATTGGAGAAGGGGGTGACTTTGGGTGGGCAGACTCACTAGCAGGCTACTGCAGACATGAGGCAGTGAGAGCCTACCATGGTGTGGCAAGGTCAGAATGTCATCAGACAGAAAGAGACATATTCTAAAGATGCTACAAAGGTGAAATCAATAGGCTTTGGAACAGTTTGGATATAGAGGGGTGAGAGAGAGAGAGGAATCTAGGGTGACCCCCTGAGGGACTGGGAAGATGGCATTGTCCTCTACAGTAACAAGGAAGACAGGAGGAGAGGGAAGAGGTTTAGGAGGAAAGCTAATGAGTTCAGTTTTGAACATAAGGAGCTCAAGATGGTGATTGGACATCCAGTTTAAGACATCTGAAAGGCAGTTGGAGAGGCGAGATTGGAGGCCCCACATACACCATGGCATTTGTGGCCTTGACACTAAATCACCATCCTTTCTGTCCCTTTGGAAGTGAGTGTGACTTCTTTCCCTCCACCCCACCCCCCACAGTTGCTACTGCCACAGAAGTCACAGAGTAGATCACAAAGACAATCAGGTGTTAATGTGTAATCCCTTTACCAAATGTGAATACCTTTCTCTTATGGAATTAAAAGGAGCCAACTCGTTGGAGAAGCAAAAAAAAAAAATGGGCCTGCTTTTGTGTGGCTTAAATAGCTAACCCCTAGATAAGCTTAAATTCGGCAGTTCAGGTGAGTCCCAGAGTCAAAAAAGGAGGAGAAACCCAGCTCCACGGAGGGAATGTTTGCTTTACTGTGACAGGAGTCCAGACGGCTCCTCTGGGACCCTTGTGGCCTGAAGGCAGCCCAGAAACCCCGAGTGATTGACTCTAAGGGCAGAATCCTTTTGGAGGAGACCCATACTTCTCTGGGGCTTTTCTGAGTTTTGTTTTCCTTTGTATGTTAGCTTGTTTGGCCTAGAGAAAGGACAGCTTAGACTGCAATTCGGATTATCCTGCGTGTTCCAGGAGAGTCCACTAGTGAATTTTCACATGCCCTATGTATTGAGCGATCGTGTGTGCATGCACACACACACACACACACACACACACACACACACACCCTCTTCCCTCAAGATTAAACTTAGTCAGTGTGGGGGTCTATAGCAGAAGGACCCTTTAGTGGGAGGAGAAGCTCACACAGTCCTGGGCCCAGGGGGTTTGTATCATCACAAAAGTGTCAAGACAAAGAGATTTGGTTTCTCACCTAAAGGCTGAGGCAGATGATTTCCAGTGGACCTTAGGTCCCTGATTCCTGATGGGAAGGTCTCACATATTCTTTTCCTCTGAGGGAAAGGAAGCTTGATTTTTTCTTTATTATGTTTGGGATTATGTAGGCCTTTATAAGTTCCAACACAAAAGGTAACACTATAAAATGATTTACACTTGTTAAAATGGTATAACCATGGCTCTGGAACTAAGTATAATTCTGTTATTTTCTGGATTGCTTCCAAGCTATGCCACATGGACTTTATTTATTTATACGATTTTTGGAGGGGGGAAGGCAGGGCAATTGGGGTTAAGTGACTTGCCCAAGGTCACATAGCTAGTAAGTGCCTCAAGTGTCTGAGGCCAGATTTGAACTCAGGTCCTCCTGACCCTAGGGTCGGTGCTCTACTCACTGTGCCACCTACCTGCCCCTATGCCCCATGGACTTTGACAAAAACAAATCCCAGTTGATTTTCTAGGGACAGCACATATTTAAATAGAGGGAAGAGTATAAAGGAGAGGGGATTTCTTCCCTACCAACCACATCAGATTAGTCACAGAAAGTAAAAAAAAGATGAGAAGTAATAAGGTGCTAATGAGGCACTAACAACTGAGACTCCCTTTACAAAGTGTGAACACTTTTCTATGATGGAATTAAAGGCAGCAACTTCATTAAACAAGCTCGAATCAGATACAACTTTGCTGGGCTTTAAGCCCTGGGCAAGTTTGGCAGTTTGGATGAGTCCAAGTGAGAAACAGAGGAAGGACCTGAATGTACAGAAGGAATTGCTCTTGGAGAAGAGGGGATTTTTCTATCCTCCCCCAGCATTGGCCGCAGTTGCTTTGAAACACTATTCAACCAGTAGGAAATGTGTATCTAACAGGGAACAGAGACACACATTCCTTTTGTGTCAGTCATTTCAGTTGTGTCTGACTCTTGATGACCCCATTTGGGGTTTTCTTAGCAAAGATACTGGAGCAGTTTGCCATTTCCCTCTCCAGCTCACTTTTACAAATGAGGAAACTGAGGCAAATTGGGTGAAGTGACTTACCCTAGGTCACATGGCTGGTAAGTATCTGAGGCCAGATTGGAACTCAGGAAGATGAGTCTTCCTGACCTAGGCCAAGCACTCTATCCACCGCCATTAGTTGCCCTCCACACTCTCCTAACATATATAAATACAGAAAGGTAGTCACTTGAGGGAGAAAGCAACTTATAGAAGCCCAGCTGTGGCTTCAAAAGAAAGCTGACTTCAGGCAGTTGAGAGTAGAGCTGTGGAGATAAAACCCTAGGAGCCCATTTCAGTATCCTGCCCAACTGAGATGCAGTTCCCAAAGTGGAGCTTTATGAAGAGTCAACAGGAGAGAAAGATCTTCTAACCTTTGCAGTTCTAAAGTCGTTAGTTGCCTTGCCATATGTGTGTGTGTGTATGTGTGTATGTATATATGTATGTGTGCATGTATGTGCGTGTATGTGTGCATGTACATGTGTATATGTATATATGTGTGTATGTATATATGTGTGTGTATAAGTATATGTGTGTGTGTGATTATCATTTAGTTTTAGTCTGTACTCATTCTTCCACAGGACACTATGTGTATAAACGTGTGTGCTCTGGGTCTACAGGGGAATATTTTGTAGCTACTCGCCTTCCTGTGTAGTCTTAGTAAACACCATAGCCAATTGTATCCACTGGCTGATGGGGTCTCATGAGCTACAGCGTTGCAAGTGTGGCACCACAGGAACCTGAGGGAGTGCTCACTCTGCAGAACCAACCTTCAGGTGGAACAGCAGGTTGAGGAAGTGGTCCAAAGAGGAGGCAAAGTGTTACACCTTGTTTCCATTGAGACACAAGGTAAAATGAAAAAAAAAAAGAATAACTATGGCTATGTACATTTGATCATTATATTTCTTATTTTCCTTCCTGTTCCTTTTTGCCTTCATTTCTTGAAAGGTGCTGCTTTTTAATCAGACCGCATGTCTGATTAAAGCAGTGTGGTCTAGAAGGCAGAGCCATTGTAGTCAAGGTGTGAGTTTGAATACCAGCTTTGCCACTTAGGACTGAATGATCCTGGGCAACCCAAAGAACTTATCTAGAAATATGTAAAGGATTGATAGAAATACATGAGAAGAAAAGCCATTCTTCTCTAGATGGGTAGTCAAAGGTTTGAACATTTTTTTAATTAATCCTTTTTTTACAAACGTAACAAACATCAGTAAATATGAACTTCGATATACAAAACAAAAAAAGAATATTATGTATAAAAATGTGAATTCCTGTTATATATACCTTGCTTTTTCAAAAAAGTATATGTTAAATTTTTAATGGTATTAACAAAACTGCTCTGTCAATGTTGAGGTCCTGGATGTGGGGCGAGGGGGAGGGAGTTAGCTGGGGAAAGAAGCAAAAACTGGAAGGAGAATAAACAGCTAAGAATGAAAGATAGGGTGAACCATATCCAACTAATAAACTCTCTGAAAAATTAAATGAAACAGAGAGAACTCAATGATTCCATGAGTCAACAAGAAATATTTCAATAAATTTAAAAGATTGAAAAAATAGAAGCACACACAAGTAGCTACTACTTATACTACTTATACATATATATATATATATATATACTTATATTTTTTAAAAGACCTAGAAAACAGGTTGAGGAGTAATAATTTAGGAATCATTTGGACTCCTTGAAAACCGCAACCAAACAAAAACTTAGATGGCATATTTCAAGAAAACTCCTGAGATCTGTGAGAACCAGAGGCAAAGTGAAAATATAAAGAATCCACCAGGCACCTCCTGAAAGAAGCACCAAATATACACTATCCTGGATATCAGCCAAAATCCAAAGTGCTCACATCAAATTAAATATACTGCAAGCATAATGAAAGAAAAATTTCAAGTATCAAGGAATGACAGTCAGGATCACACAAGACTACACTGCAACTAATAAAAAAGAGATAGAGAGAGAATGATCTTGGATTGTGATATTACAGAGGACAAAAGAAAAGGACTTGCCACCATGAATAACTTATCTTGTGAAAATGTGTATATTCCTATGGGGAAAATGAATCCTTGATAGAATAGAGAATATTCAAGCATTCATAATAAAAAGACAGATCTGGGTAGAGTGTTTGAAACACAAGCATAGGAGACAAGAGCAACTTAGAAAGCTAGTACATTTGGACAGTTGGAAGGAGCCAGATGATGATAAAGTGCTTGTATTCTACAAGGGGCAGAAGGAGACATGAGTTTTCAGGATCTCACTCTCTTTAAGGGTCACAAAGAGAGTTAAAAAAAAAAAGACAAATGTGGCCTGGATTTGGGTTTTTTTTTTTTTCTGCTTTGTTAGTTTTCAAAAAGGAAAAAAAAGGATTGGGCAAAAGAAAACATTGTGGAAGAAATGAGGAAGAAGAAGGAACTTGCTATTTTTCATTATTGAAGTATAGGAGAAAAGGAGTATATAAACATGTAGGAAAAGGTAGCATCTCATTAATCTCACTCTTACCTGCGCTGGAAAAAGGAGGGTTGAATACACACATAAAATGAGTTTGGTGTAAAACTGTATTAAACTCAACAGGGAAACAGATTGGGACAAGGAGAGGAAGGGTGAAGAAGGATGGAGGTAAAGAGGGAATATTTACAAGGAAAACAAACTTCAACTTTGGAGTAGTAATCATAAAGAGGAGAGAAAGAAAGAGTAAGAAACAGTGACCAGGATTTTAGACAGACAAACAGATAGATAGACAGATGGATAGATAGATAGATAGATAGATAGATAGATAGATAGATAGATAGATAGATAGATAGACAGACAGACACGTATGTGTACATGCAAATAAATACATATATACATATATTATAAGACAGATATAATTTTATATGTTCTTTCTTGCCTCTTTAGCTTTCACCTCTCTTGTCTTCAGTTTGAGAAGCGAAACTATCAGTATTGCGAGCACATTGCTCCTTATAGCTTGGGGGCGAAGTACCACCCTCCTCTTAGCACCTTGACAACTCAGTCTGCCTTGCTCACTAGTGCCACCAGATGCTCATATGTATTTTTGCATCCTTCATATTTATCATGTTGTAGCAGAAAAATATTCTGTAAAATTGATATTACAAGTTTGGCTCAATTCAAAAGACATCTATTAAACACATCTGTAAGGCATTGTGCTAGGTAGGCTCTGAGGATACAATGTGAAAATATAAAATAAAATAGTTCCCACCCTCAAGGAATTTATTTCTGCAGGAGTGGAGGGAAGCATACAGTGAATACACAGGTAAAACAATAAAAAACATGTACAAAATAAAGCAAAGTGATCTTAAAAGGAAAAAAGCACATAAGGGGTTTTTTTCCCCTTTCTAAAAGCATCCTTAGGATATATTATTAGGAACAAAATGACTGAGTTAAGATATGATCCCTTCTGTAATGCCTATATTTTTGCCAGATTGTTTGCCAACTAACCCTTGACCAAGTCTTTCTCTTTTTATTATTATTATGAACTTGACAAACATCAATAAACATGAACCTTTCTATAAATTTGTTTGTAACACTGCAATGCTTATAACAAGTTAAGCCTGTGCTCAGATGGAGTATAAATATTGAAAGGCTCAAATTCATAGTGATTCTTTCCCTGGAACTATAGTTATGAAACATATGGATGGTCCCAGGTTACTCCCCCAGTTAAAGAGAGAAAACTCTTTAACAAAGGGCTATTCTGGGGAAGGGCACTCTATCCTGTGTGAGTCACAAAACCATGAAGAAAGGGACACAAGGAAACATAAAGGACAGGGTCGGTCGCAAGTGTTTACGAGAAATATGATTAGATCAGTCAGATGCCATCTTTAATAAAATTAAAGAGTATACTTAGAAATATGTGCCAGGCACATCCTGCTAAATTAAGGCATGGGAGAGGAATAAAGACCAGATTCTTTTTCCAAATTCCCCAGGAAGTATCTGTTATTTTTTTTAACTCAGTCCTCCAGTCACCTGAACCTGCAATTTAAAAACAAAACAAAACAATTTACTACCTTCCTTCTAACCCCTTTAGCTTTCACCTCTCTAGTCTTCAGCTTGAGAAGGGGACTACCAAGCAATCTGCCACCACTGGTGCTTTATATGGCTTGGGGAAGTAGCACCATCATCATCCATTCCCTCCTCTTGGTGTGTTCTCTCTCCTAACTCTCTCACAGGAGATTTTTAAAGCTCCTACTGAAGTAGAACAGTCTTCCCTCCAAGCACTAATCCCATGTTAGCATCTTCTCTTTCCAAGATGGGAAGAAACACAATAACCTGGGTCCAGGAATGTGCTGGAGCCAACTCTAACCAGCTCTTAAGAGACAGTTGTTAAAATTTTAGTCTGAGCATCTACACCTCAGAAATTGCAAATGCTACAATTCAGAGCTTGATTTTTTGTTTATTGTCTAGATTTAAGAAAGTGATAGAGAAAATATTAATAATGAAGATTAAACTTAAAACATGCCATGCATACACTTTCCATTGGGAGAGCTAATAAGCAACTTACAGTCCCTCACAAGGCAGCCAGACCAACTCTTGCCAGAAGGACTGTTACACAAAGAAAAATAGAAAAAAGATGATTGTACGTGAAAATATGAATCTCTATGTGCAACTTTTAAAAAGTATGTATTAAGTTGCTACCCCATCCCAACCCTCCCTCAACTTCCTACCTACACTCTTGGGAAAAAAAAAGTAAAGCCCTTGTTATAAATATACATAGGCAAACAAAACAAATTCCTGTTTGTGGTCATGCCCCAAAATGTATGTATGCCTCATTCTGCATTTTAGGTTCATCACCTCTCTGGCACAAAGTGGGTAGCCTGTCTCATATCTTCTGGAATGGGGGTCAATCATTACATTGATCAGAGTTCTAAAGTCTCTCTTAGTAATATTGTCATTGTATACATTGTTCTCTGTCCCAGATTTCTCTGAAATTGTCCATTTTATCTTTTCTTATATCACAATTAATATTCCATCGTATTCATATACCATGATTTGCTTAGTCATTCCCAATAGGTGGGCACCCTTTTAGGGTTGGGGGTTCTTTTGCTATTAGGAAAAGAGCTGCTATGATTATTTTTGTGCATATAGATCCTTTTCCTATTTCTTTGATCTCTTTAGGTAGAGACCTAGTAGTGACATTGCTGAGTATTGAACAAAAATGGGCATAACTCCAAATTGCCTTCCAGGATGACTGGACAAATTCACAGCTCCATCAACAAGGCATTATGGTGCCTGTCTTCCTTCAACTCCTCCAAGATTTGTCATTTTCCTCTTTTGTTGTGTTTGTCACTCTAATAAGTGCGAGGTGCGGTATATATGGTTTTGCTCAGAGTTTTGGCTTCAAGAAGCTCTCCTTGCTTCACTTCATACAAATATCTCTACGTTCCCATCGTATTCTTTACAATGACAATTTTTATAGCACTCGCGTATTGTATTGCATTAATACTGCCTCATATATTCAACCCTTTTTGAACAAGGAATTTAAAGATTCAAGCGGTCTGGGTTTAGGACATGTTGGCATCTGGGACAGCAGGGGGCACTGTATGCAAAGGGAAAGGGGCTGGACCCTGGGTCTGGAAGGTGGGAGGAGCCCCAGGACAGGACCTTGAACTTAGAAAAAGTGGCCAGAGCTTGGACAGAGAGAGGACTTTTTTTTTAAAAAAGAGGACTAAGGTCATTGCCAAGGAAATATGCCCTCTGCCAACAGTCAGCGGGGGAGGAAGAGGGAGAGAGGAAAGGAGAGAAGGGGCATGGACCAGCTGTATCAGTTGTTGATTGCCATGGAGGGTGTGCCAACCTAGGGGCTGCAAGCCTGCCGTTTTCTCAGATAACATTGGTGGTTGGATGGGTTTCCTGCTCACTGTCCCCATGTGAAGGGCCCTTTCATACCCTTTTTCCTACTGCCCAGCAGGGTTGGCCGAATGCTTCCTCCCCTAACTCCACCCCACTTTCTCTACCAACCCAACTTCCTTCCAGGACAAGACAGGCTCCAGGTCTATTGAACCTTCCTTCCTTACTCCACAATCAACCTCTTCCTTCCCCTGCCTCCTCATACAGGGAGTCCCTCCAGATCCCCAGGACCTCTGTCTCTATGGCCTCAGCCCAGTCCACTTGTTCCAGCACCCCACGCTCCTAGGCTGCTCTCCGGGGGGTTCCTGTCCCCCTTAAACGTCTGACCCTCAATATCCCTGGCCAAGAATGGAGGGAACTGAGAAAAGAAAAGCAGCCCCAAGATGGGAGGGGAGGACACCAAGCCCCAGAGTGAGTCATTGGCAGAGCCGGGAATAGGACACAGGGGAGCTGGCGCCCAGCCCAGGGCTCCATCCCCAGCTTGCTGCCTGCCACTCTCCTGGAGCTTGTCGGCTGTGAATCGGTGCTGGTTTACTCTCTCAGACCACAGTGGGGAGGAGTCCTTGCTAAGATGCGGATGTGTCAGTGCTCCACAGTGGGATTCAAACCAGAAGGGACATCTTGGGGCAGACATTGGGAACACAGGCTGAAGGGCTTTGTGTATTGCTTGTGTATTGAAGGGCTTGGAGGAGGGTGGGAGGATCGGAGCCGTAGTACTCTTCATCCCTGGACCTTCTCCCTGGTGGCATATGATCCTGGACACATGCCCAGCCACACTGGTTTTGGTGGGGGGGGTCCCATTCAGAGAAGAAGAGGGAGACAGGTCACCAACACAAGCCTGTGATGAGACACTCAGCTCCACTGGGTGGGAATTTGTCCCAGCTCCGAGTCCTTCACACCAGTATTCACAGTGCCCTGTAATGGGATCCGCCCTAGGGAAAAGTTTGGCCCGACGCCTAGTACTCACTGTGAAAAGAGAAGCAAAGAACCAAGACAATTACTCAGGTTATTCAGTAAAAGTGGGTTAGGGCCTGGATTAACTAGGTTATTTATTGCCTCAGTGACTGCCGGATTTTGTGAGGAACTGATCGAACAGTTTTGCCAATTCTTTGTCTCAGTTTCCCTTCTGGACAAAGGAAATCAAGATAGAAAAACAGTATGATACAGTAACTCACACATTAAGTGCTGTATGGATTGCAAAGCCCTCTCATTATGTGGTGAGTATAATTAAGCCTGTTTTTTAGATGAAGAAAGAGTGACTTCAGAGAGGGTGTTTTGCCCCGAGTCACACAGCCAATTAGTGTCAGATCTGGGACTTAAACTCAGGTCTTTTGGCTAAGGTCTTTTTTTATCACACCATTCTGTAGAAAAGCCTTTAGTTAGCATGCCAAGTAAAGCCACAAGAGACTGGTCCAATGGCTTAAAGCCTTGCTGCTCTCATTCTGGATGGAAAAGTCCCAACTGGACAGATGGACCCTCAAACATATGCTTACTAGACTCCAGGGCAAGCTGACCTCTTCCTAGGGTTATTAGCTGGGTCACCCTGGGCAACTCACTTATTCTCCCTGGGACTTAGTTTCTTCATCTGTAAAATGAAAGGGTTGGACAAGACAATCTATATAGCTCTATGATCGAATGACTCCCCTAGAGAATATGAGGGTGCCAAGGGTCTTCTAGGTTACCCTATTATCTAGGGGGGTTTTCTCCCTAAGATGGAGTATTCTTGAGTCCTGGGGTGACCTCTCACCACTTCCTGTTATTACAAGGCTCTCCCCTCCCAGCAGCTGACTATGTAAAGGAGTTAAAACTGCCTATGGTGCTTCCTCCTCTGATTCCTCAGAAATGTATATTTAGTAGACAGGGCAGGGCTGTCCAGATGGAACACCATGATGTTCTGGAACCCAGTACACCATTGCTCAGAGAATCTGTGGAAAGAGAAGTAGCCTTGCTTGCCTTGGGGTGGCATGGGGCTGAAAGAAAGGTATGAGAATACCGGTAGAAAGATTAGAGACAGGAAGAAGCAAACTTACATAGGGAGAGTAAAGGGAGGAGATCTAGGGGAAAGGAAACATTCAATATGTCCCAAGTAGGGAAGGAAGGAAAAACTAGACTCTTAGAGGAGGAACTTTGAGTCCGCGGTATGGGGAAATAACATTGTCTATATCAGGGGATGGGGAACCTGTGGCCTTGAGGCCACATGTGGCCTTCTAGGTCCTTGGGTGAGGCCTTTTGATTGAGTCCAAGTTTTACAGAACAAATCCTTTTATTGAAGGGATTTTTTTTCAGGGAAGTTTGGATTTGCACTTGAGGACCTAAAGAGTCTCATGTGGCCTAGGACCCTCAGATTACCCACCCTTGATTTCCAGATTAGGTAAAAATAGTGATCCGAGGCTTCTGAACTCCAGTAGAATAGCTTGGGCTCCTGGGGATATTGCTGTCACCTTTTGGGGGGACGAATACTTACTTTATGATCACTATATATAATGATATTGGAACTTTGTCGAGGTCAGGGGCCATCTAAGCTTTGTAAGGCCCCTTAAAACTTCGAGGTGCATTGTTTCACCATTTGGGAAGGGGTAGGACTATCAGTGGTCCTACTGGGAAGTCATTATCAGTAATTGATACTAATACATAAGAACAAGAACCATTCCCTAGCAGTTAAATGGTCAAAAGATATCAACAGGGAGATCTAAGATGAAGAAATGCAAGCTATCAACTAACAAGAAAAAAAAATGTTCCAACTCACTAAAAATAAGATAAATGCAAATTAAAACAACTCTGAAGTTTAAACACACATTTATCCAAAGAGCAAAGATGAGAAAAAAGTGAAAATGACAGTAGTTGGAGGAGCTATAGGAGGACAGGTACATCAGGACAACGTACTCTTGGGGGAATTGTGAATTACCATGCAAAGCAATTTTGAAATATACCCCAAAAGTCGCTAAATTGAGTATAATCTTTAGCTCAATGATACCACTATAAGGAATATGTCCTAAAAAGATCATAAAAGGATGATCTTTTGTAGGAACAAAAGGACCAAAATGTCCAAGAAATATTTATAGGAGCATGTTTGTTGTAGAAAAGAACTGGAGACAAAATGGGTAAATGTCATTTGGGGAATGGCTGAATACATTTTGACAAATAAGATGGATTCAGAGAAACCTTAGAAGATCTGAATCAACTGTTCTAGAGTGAAGTGGGTAGAAGTTGGAGAACCATTTACAAAACTTGTCACAACATTGTAAAGGAAAACACCTATGAAAATCTTAAGAATTCTGATCAATGCTAGGGCCAGAGTTCCAGAAGACTGATAATAAATTGTGCTACCTACCTGGACTAAATATGCAGAATGAGATATACATTTTCAAAAAAGACCATTATAACATAAATCGGTTTTATTATTCTTTTATTATATGGGAGGCACTAAGTACTTTTGTCTCTTCCCCCTATCCTCAATCATCTTCCTTTTATGTGTATTCTTACTCCACTAGAACACAAGCTCCTTGAAGCCAGGCATTATAGTTCTTTCTACCTGCAGAGTTTTGTATTCCTTTATCTTGAGGAGTGCCTGTCTCATAGTAAGAGCTTGATAGATGCTGACTCAGAACAGAAGGAAGCCCAGCAAGAAACTTAGACAAGCAGGACAGCTTTGAAAGCTTTCATCTGAATTTGTTATATACTTAAAAGAGAAAAGCAAGTTGTATATAGGAAAGAGCTTCAGCTTCATATACGATCTTTTTCTTTTCTACTCTGCATATGGAAATATCCATTTAATTTGGTGTTTGTTGAGTTTAGAATAAAAATAAATTTTAAAAAATTCAAGAAAGACCAAAATTATAGGCATTTTAAAAACCCCAAGTTTTACCAGACCTTTTTTGAATCTGTTCCTTTCATTATTTCTTATGGATGAATCATATTCTGTTATAGTCATATACCATAATTTGTTCAGTCATTTCCCAACTAATGGTCACTTCATTTCCAATCCTTTGTTCAAAAAGTGCTTTTATAGATATTTTGTACATGAGTCTTTTTTCTCCTTCTTTGATCCCTTTGGGGTACAGGTGGCATATTTGCATAAAAGGGTATGCACAATTTAGTAACTTTGGGGTTATATTTCCAAATTTCTTTCTAGAATTGTTGAAGTCATTCCCTGCTCTACCAACAGTGCATTAGAGTGCCTGTGCTCCCATACCCCCTCCAACAATTGTAATTTTCATTTTTTATCTTTGCTACTCTGATGAGTGTGAGATGGAGCCACAGAATTTTTTCAATTTGCACTTATGTTATTACTAATTTGGAGGAGTTTTTCTAGTGGTATTGATAGCTTATATTTCTTCCTTTGAGAACTGCCTATTCATAACTTTTGGCCATTTATCTATTGGAGAATTACTTATGTCCTAATATATTTGAATTGGTTCCTATATATTTTGGATATTAGACCTTTGTTATAGAAAATTGCTGCAAAGATTTTTTTTCCCAGTTTCCCAGTTTTTCTTCTAATTCTAACTTCATTAATTTTGTTCATGCAAAAGCTTTTCATTTTTACATTAACAAAATTGTCCATTTTTGTCTCCTGTGATCACTTATTCAGGAACTAGTCTCATGAAGTATCTCCTTCCCTGCCCCCTCTAATTTGTTTATTGTATGGCCTTTTATATCTCAGCTCATATCCATTTAGAATTTATTGTGGTATATGATAAGAAAGACTGGTTGAAATTTAACTTCTATCAGACTGCTTTCCAGTTTTCTCAGTAGCCTTTTTTTCTTCTTTTTTTTTTTCCACATCGCAAGTCCTTTCCCCAGTAGTTGGAGCCTTTGGATTTAGTTAAAGACCATGAGAATATATTAATTTTCTTCAGTACATTTTGCAATCACTCTGTTCCACAGATGGACTTTTCTGTTTTTAGTGAATACCAAATATATTTTATGATTACTGCTTTGTAGCATAGTTTGAATCTGGACCTGCCATGCCCTTTTCCTAATTTTTTCTTTATTTCAGTCCATCAACGATAATTTATTAAGCACTTACCTATATGCCAGGCCTTGTGCTAAATTCAGTAGATACAAAGAGACAAAAACATGCTGCCTTCCCTCAAGGAGCTCACATTCTAATAGTGAAAACAACATATAAACAACTAGTGATATACGAGTATATACAGAGTAGATAGAAGATAATCTTAAGGGAAGGCTCGAGGAGCTGGGGAAATTAGGAAAATCTTCCTATAGAAGGTAGGATTCAAGCTTGAAGAAAGCCAGCTAAGAGGCAGAAATGAAGGCAGACAGCATTCCAGGAATAGGGGACAGGCAATGGAAAGGCATAGAGATGGGGTGTAGTGTGTGAACAACAACAAAGTAGGTCAGTGTAGCTGGATCATAGAGTGGGTAGAGGGGAGTAAAGTGTAAAAAGTCTGGAAAGATAAGATGGGGCCAAGTGCAGGGCTTTATATTTGATTCTTTAGGTACTAGGAAACCACAGGCATTTATTGTGTAGAGGAATGACATGGTTAGACCAACTTGTTAACAGACACTTTGACAGCCAAGTGGAGGATAGATTGGAATAGAGAGAGATGTGTCAGGGAGATCAATTAAAATTATATTGCAAAAAAAATAGAAAAAGGATCCATATATACAAAAAATACTTATAGTAGCCCTTTTTGTAGTAGTAAAGATTTGGAAACTAAGGGAGTGCCCATTAAATGAAGACTAGATGAACAAATTATGATACATAGATTACTGGAATAGTATTGTACTATCAGAGAAACCTTGGAAGATTTGCATGAACTGATGCAGAGTGAAGTGTGAAGAACAAGGAAGGAAACTTGTACAATGACTAAATATTGTAAAGAAAGACTTCTTTGAAAGACTTAAGAACACTAATCAATGCAATGACCAAGGATAATTCTAGAGGACCAATGATGAAGCATGCTACTCACCTCCTGACAGAGAGATGATGGACTTAGGGTGAGGAATAAGATATATTTATTGGTCACAGAAATGTGGGAACTTCTTTTGCTTAGCTATGTTTTTTCTTTTTTTTTTCCTTCCTTCTCCCCCTTCCCACCCCCCTCCCCCCACATGAGGAGATAGGTTGGAAAGAAAAAAATAAATGCTTGTCATTTTTTTTAAATAAAGTTTAAAAATTGTTAAGGTTATTGTGGGGGCAGCTAGGTAGCACAGTGGATAGAACACCAGCTCTAGAGTCAGGAGGACCTGAATTCAAATCTAGCCTTACCAGTGGCATGAGCCAGAGCAAGTCTTATAACCCCAACTGCCTCAAAAAAAGAAAAGGCTGTTGTGGTAGTCCAGAGGAGAAGTAATGAGGAGTGGTGACTGTTCGAATACGGAAAAGGAATTATTTATGAGAGATATGTGAGGGGTTTTTTTTTCCAGATCAGGGAAATATAGATGTGTTTGTAAGGAATGAGTAGACAGAGAGAGCCTGAATATTGGTGAGAAAGTGAGGATGAAAGTGGGGGCAATCTGTCAGATCGATGGGAAGGAACAGGAGCAAGGCAGCAAGTCCTATGCCTTGACAAAGGAAAGGGCCACCTCTTTGTCCAGGACTGGAAAACAGGAAGAGATAGTAAGGGAAGATATCTTTGGGATGTGAGATGGAGAGGAGGATAAAACAGGAAACTCCAAGGGAATAGCCATAATATTTTTAGTGAAGTAGGAGGTAAAGTCCTCAGCTGAAAAGGATTTGGAGAGGCTGAGGTGAAAAGCTTGAGGAGGGATGAAAAGGTTTATAAGAGTCAATGTAGTATCATAGTGGAGCAGGCTGTGAAAGGATCATCTTGCTTCTTCGAGGGCCTAGTTGAGATTATATAACAAAGATCTGCAGTGGCCCCCAACCAGCACAGTTTAATGACGTCTCTCTAGTTCTGTTCAGCAGCACATGAATAGGCACAAAGGAGAAGGATGACGGGAATAACTGAGGGTTTGGGTTTATCAGACATGATCATCGAAAGGGCAAGGGGGCGAAGATGCTGAGAGTGTAGTATATGGCTGAACTAGTTCACCAAGGGGTCAAGACAGCGAAGAGAGGACAATAGAGGGGTGACAACTTGGGAAAGAACTGAAGGATGGAGGGAATGGAGGTCACACTGGAGACGAACAGGATTAAGAGTACTAAGGTACCTTGATATTCTTAACCTTTATTCCCTTTTGATAAATTTTTTTTAGCTCTATTTAGTAATCCTTTGTAATTTGATTAATATAGCACTGAATAAAGAAGTTAATTTATGTAGTCTATGGAAGTGTTTGTGTGTTGATGATTGAAAATTCTTTCTTTGTAAAGGTTCTTGCTTCCATAGTTAACATAGATGTAATATTGAGACAGGAAGCTTGTGGCACTGCTATTGTGAAGCTGGCTAGACCTTCTCTCTCTTTGGGAATCCAGAGATATCAAGGACAAGCACAGCAAAGGTGTGGCTAGCATGGCTATAGATGTGGGATGACAGTGGAAAGCAAGACTGAGTGGAATTGGATTCCTGTATCAGAATTCCTATATTTATTCTGTCGTCCATTAAAAGTATTTTTAATTTAAATTTTTTTCCAACTAACACAAATCTTTTTTTCTCTCCTTTTCACCACTTCCCCTCCAAAATAAGAAAAACAAAACCATTGTAACAAATAGGCATAGTCAAATTCCTGCATTTTTCATGTCCAAAAACCATACATCTCATTGTTTACCCTAAGTCCATCCCCTCTCTTTCAAGAAATAGGTAGCATGCTTCATCACTGGACCTCTGGGACCGTGGTTGGACATTGCATTGATCAGCATTTTAAAGTTTTTCTAAGTTGTTTCTCTTTACAATGTAGTCGTTTTTGTATAAATTGTTCTCTGGGTTCTGCTCCCTTCACTCTGCAATCAGTTCACACCACTCTTCCTAGCTTCCTCCGAAACCGTGTCTTTCCTAATTTCTCACAGCACAATAGTATTCAATTACATTCATATATTATAATCTGTTCAACCATTCTGTAATATTTATTCAGCTGTTCTTCAGTCACCGAAAGTATTTTCAAGTGTACCCAGTCCCAAGAAAGCTAAGGAGATTCAGTGGTAAATAGCTGGGTCTAAGAAGGGTTAAAAATACGTGGTTCCAAACCTATTTACTCCTCACTGTGCCTCTTGGTTCGCTTTCTCCACCCCATCCCCAAAGGAATAGGTTTCTTGTGCAATTTTCCAAGTAGTTGAAACTTTCCGAAATAGGAACCCAGAAGATCTCTGCAGGTCTCCTGCCTAAAGCCTCAGAGTCAGTCCAAAGACACCAGGACAAATGGATTCCTGCCAATTTTCCTCCCTATCCCACCCCATGTTCTTCCCCAGGCAAATGAAACAGCCCGGCCAAGACATGCAAACTTCTGGCATTTCCTGAAATATGGTCTGTGCTAAGTCATTGGTATTTCATAGCTGGTAAGGATTTACTGGTATTGCTGAATAGAGATATACCCCTAGCTTGTAAACATGAGGTGGGCCTTCTGGAAGTAAACTTGCCATGTTGAATTGCAGATCCTTCAGGAGAAGGTCATGGGCTCTATCCAACCATCAGAATACTAAAAATTCCTATTCTTAGAGTCCCTATTTTGTAGCCCCCATTCCCCAAGGGTACCATATTCCTAGAGTTATGAACTAGGGGGAAAAACTTTAGGGACCATCTGGTCCAACCCCTTCATTTTATAGATGAGGAAACTGAGATCCAGAAGAGGAGAGTAACTTTTTCAAGGACACATAGCAAAGACAGTTCAAAGTGTGAGGGCATAATAGGGTTAGTAAAGGAGAAGGTAAGGGACAGAATTGGGAAGGCATTGGCATTGGGAGAATATCCATCTTAATATGAGGAATGGGAAAACAGTGTTTCTCAGGTGAAGGACCATTCTAGCATCTGATACCCGGTCATCATTCCTAGACCTGTCAAAAGTTAAGAGGATCAGCCTAAGGATAGACATTGGCAACCCCACCTCTTTCATTGCATTAAAACTGACCTTAGTTAACACTGGAACAGCAGAGGGACCACAATTGATTTTATGTATTTACACAAATAAGCAGTATGGAATGTGGCATAGACATCAGCAGGCATGATTATTTTCCCAAGGGTTTTGATACTGCTTCCTGTTTTCTGAAAACCTTATAATATTCACCCAAAAAGGAGCTATGGTATCCTCTTAATGAATGATACTTGACCTCAGTGAGACTAACCCAATCAGAGCTTACAGCTGTGGTGTGTGGGAGCAGACAACAGAGTGATTGGAAAGCCTTGTTGCCAACACCCCAAACTCTTACCCAGAGAAATAAATGGTGAGGTGACTATCTTGTATATGCACGTATGAACACACCCAGTGTCTCACCCACAGGTAGACATCTCTCCTACAAATCACAACTTGGGAATATTGAGGTACAGGGCAGCCTGTAGCCTGTAGGTATTTGAGTATTTGAGCCTCTGCTCTAGGCTACTTTCTAAGACTAGATATAGTTATCCCTTTCACATCACAGGGGTTACCCCGTGTTCTGGAAAATCTAAGTAAAATTTTTCAGCCCTTCCTTCTCACCAGAGAAGAAGTCTGAATTTGTTCTTTTCTTTTATGGGGTGTTTACAGTACTTACTGTAAAATTTGGGTTAAGTATTTGATCATGAACTCTGTGTCGTCTGCTGGGCTTCAGGTATGGTCTGTGGCTTCTGCAAAACTCCCCCCCAAATTCCCATTTAATTTCTTCCTGCAGACCCTTGATATATTAAAACCATGATGGGGAAAGTCGGATATGTGGAAGGGATAAGTGTAATACAAAGGAGGTGCTATACCTTATAGTGCTAGAAGTTTCCCCACCTGGGAGTTCCTTCTGACAGTGAAATCACAGGTCCAATCCCCATTCAATGCCAGTGTGAGCAGCTACTATTATTACCATCAAAACACAAAAAACATTTATTAAGCACTCTATTCGTTAGCTGAAGCTGTGCTGATTAGACCCACCACAAGTTTTTGTTGCATAATTTCAACTGGGCTCTCACCGTAGCAAGGCAGTCTTTTAAACTTTCCTAACCGATTTTCCATCCCACTCACCACAGCAGCTATTTCAAAGACCTTTCATCCTTTTTCAAGGCTCTCACGACACCCTTTGCCCCTACCCTCTCTGCCAAGGATCTTACCTCATACTTCAAGAAAAAAAATGGAGGCTGTTCTCTAATATTGTTCCCTCTTCTCCCCTCCTCCTCATCCCACATCACTCAGGCATTGCCCTCTACTATTTCCTCCTTCACTCCCCATCTCACATGAAGAGGTGGTCCTTCTCCTAGTCTAGGCCCACTCCTCACATGTACCATTGATCCTACTCTCTCCCATCTTCTCCAACTAATTACCCCCAGTATGATGCCCAGTCTCTCACTAATAAAGAATCCTTCCCTGTCTACTGGCATCCTAAACATACCTATTCCTCTCCTATCTTTAAAAAAAAATCCCCACTTGATCTGACCATCCCAGGGATCCTTCCTTTCTAGGCTGAACTTGAGAAAGTAGTCTGCAATGGGCCTCCATTTCCTGTCCCTTTTCTCTCTTCTAAACCTTCTGTAATCCAGCTCCCAAATTTATCATTGAACTGAAACTACTCTCTCCAAGGCTACCAATGATCTCCTAGTTGCCAAATTGAATGGTCTTTTCTCAGTCCTAATTCTTCTTCACCTCTCTTCAGGCACCATTTCCTCCTGTAGATTCTCTCGGCTCTAAATTTCCATGACATTGCTGTCTCCTGTTTTCCTTCTGTCTGAGGGACTGTTTAGTCTTGCTCTTCTTTACTCAATCTTCTTTGAGTAACTATGGGTAACTAAGCCAGCTCCAACAGACTTTGGAGAGACAATTGTTAAATTTTCAGTGAGCATTTATTTATACCTGGATATTGGCAAATACTACAAATCAAGGCTTGATTTAGTGTTTTGTTGATTTCTAGACTTAAGAAACTAATATAGAAAATTGTAATCATGAGATTAAATTTTTAAATGTCTGATAGGTACATTTTTCCCCCTGGAGATCTGGTTGTTAAAAACTGGCCAGTCCACCTCCAGATGTTTCCCAAGGTTCTGTCCTGAGCCCTCTTCTCTCCATACATTGTGATCTCATCAGCTACCATGGGTTTAATGATCATCTCTATACAGTTGTTTACAAGATCTCTATCTCCAACCCCAATCTTTCTCCCATTGACAAAACTGCTTTTTGGACATCTAGATTCGCCGTGTTCAAAACAAAACTCAAAATCTCCCCCTCCCTACACCTCACCTTCTCCTCTCCCCAATTTTCCTACTACTTCCTTCCTACTACATCACACTAGTCACCCAGGCTCACAACGTTGGTGTCATCCTCAATTCCTTATTTGTTCTCACCTCACATATCCAATATCTTACCAAATCCTGTCATTTTTAACCTTGAAAACATCTCTCCTATATGTCCTTTTCTCTCTACTCACACATCCACCAAGCTGGTCCAGGCCATCATCATGTCAGGCCTAGAACAACATATCATCCTTCTGGTTGGTCTCCCTGCCTCAAATCTCTCTCCACTCTGGTGTTTCCTCCTCTTAGCTGCCAAAATGATCTTTCTAAAGCACAGATCTAACCATACTCTTCCTCAATTCAATAAATTCCAACGATGGTCTATTGACTTCCAGGATCAACTCCTGGAGTTGTTGCTGTTCAGCCTTTTTCCAGTCATGTCTGACTCTTCATTATGAGAAATAATTCATTTGGACCCCTCCTGTATTCCAATTAGTTTGATATATTACATAAATCACATAGGGATAGACAGGATCTTATAGTGGGTCTCAAACTTTAATGTAATGTTCATTACTTGTCTACCGAGTTATGAGTATCACTTGTGCAACCACAAGAATTCTGACAAAGATATCTCCATCCTGTTTTGCTTAAATTCCACATCCAAAGCCAGCATGGATGGGATGCTTTGGAAAGTCCTCCAATTTATTTTTATACCTCTGAATCATTCTCTCTTGTCTAACATGAACAGGTGACCATCTTATGGCCACTTAGTCAAGGGAGATGCCCCATGCTTTGCCCAACCTGTAACTCCCCCTGCTGATAACATCATTTTTGATAAGAGCAAGGTCTATCAGCCAATGAGATTCTGTATTTTGCCATGCTTCTTTTGCATATTTGGATCTCAAACCCTATAAAAAACACAAGATCCCGGGACAAGGGGACATCTCAGATTGTAAGGAAGGTCTGAGGTCCACTTCATTAGAAGGGACCATCGACCCTTTAATGAAATGCCATTGGCTCAGAGCTCTTCCTCAGTCTTTTTTATTGTTGGCTGGACAAGTTTAATCCCCACATCATGACCCCATTTGGGATTTTCCTGGCAAAGGTTTTTTTGGAAAAGAAAGGTTTGCCATTTCCTTCTCCAGCTGATTTTGCAGATGAGGAAACTGAGGAAAGCAGGGTTAAGTGACTTGCCCAGGGTCACACAGCTAGTAAGTGTCTGAGTCTGGATTTGAACTCATGAAGAAGAATCTTCCTGACTCCAGGCCTGGTGCCACCCAGCTGCCCAACTCCTGGAACAAATCCTCTATTTGCCTTTTAAAGCTTTTTCACAACCTGGTTCCTTCCTGCCTTTCCATCCTCCTTACACATTCCTGCCCACCACATACTCTGTGACCTCCACTGACCTCTTGCTAGTCTCCAGACACTCCGCTCCATCTCCTCACTTTTGCCAACCTTTGCATTGGCATTCCCCCATTCCCATAATGCTCTCCTTCCTCACCTCTCTGCTTCCCTGGCTCCTTTTAAGACTCAGGCCAAATCTCACCTTCTGCAAGAGCCCTTTTCCCTTCTTCCCCACTGCTAATGCCTTTCCTCTGAGATGACCTTCCCTCTATACTGTATGCATCTTTTATAACATGGTTATTTACACATTTATAACATGGTTATTTACATATTTACTTTCCCCATTAGAAAGTGAGCTATTTCAAGGGAAGGACTTTATTTTTGCTTTTTTTTTTTTTTTGCATCCCAGCACCTGGCACATGGTAAGTACTTCCTTGTTGACCAAAATAAAACTTTATTTAAAACTGTAAAAAAAACTTTTAGCACCCAGCATACAAAAACAAGTTAAGCCTGCAGGTCATAGTTTACCAAGTTGCCAGTCTTCATTGGTAGAGGGGGCTTCTCTATTGGAGAGCTCCCTATACTCATGAACTTGGTTCAAATACATCTATTTAACACTATCCTTTTTCAGTGACCTGGGTACCCATGCTCTTCGTTTTTCTTTTTCTTTTCTTTTGAACTTAACAACAAATAAGATTAGCATTGTGAAGCTGGGAATTTATATTATGTGGAGCCCACTTTTAAAATATATAATAAATTCAACATGTAATTGTCAAAGCTGTGCTGCTTATCTATGATTCCTTCTGGCTGTTTTCTAATTAGAAAATGGGCACCTTATCTGTAACCATCTCTCCCTTCACTGCCCTTCCATAAAAACTAAAACTAAAATAAAACCTTCATAGCAAACATGTGTAGTCAGGCAAAACAAATTCCCATATATGCCGTGTCCAAAAATGTATCCTTTTGAATCCATCATCTAGATAGCAGGTTTTATCATGGTGATCTGGAATCATGGTCGGTCACAGCGCTGACCAGTTTTCTTACATCCTTCAAAGTTGTTTTTATTTCATGCGATGTTATTGTTTAAATTGCTCTGGTTCTGTTAATTTTACTCTATATCACTTTATACAAATCTTTCCAGGTTTCTCTGATGACCCAATAATATCCCATTACATTTATACACCATAATTTGATTAGCCATTCCTCAATTCCTGGGTACCTCCTCAGTTTCCAGTTCTTTGTCCAGTTCTACAAAAAGAGCTACTATAAATATTTGTGTTTCTTCCCTCTTTCTTTGATTGCTTTGGGGTATAGGCATAGGAGTGGCATCACTAGGTTTAAGGGTATGCAGTTTAGTGATTTGGGGGGCATAGATTCAAATTATTTTCCAGAATGGATATGTTGAGGTTTAAGGGTGCTGGGATCCCAAAATAGCGACATGTGGGTCCTGCCTCAAATGAATTCAACTGAAGCCTTCTTTCAGCCAAAGACAAAGTTTATTAGAATACCAGTCAGGGTTGGCTTGATTCTAAAAATCCTCTATATTGGCCAGACTCTTAAGGAATCTGAGCCACTTAAAGTGGGGCAAGATGGACCTTATATACAGAAAGACTGTGTAAAGGATCTAAGAGTGACCAAGGAGTCTGGGGTGACTGGGAGGTAACAGAGAAGGACCGAGTGCCCTAGGTTAATGCCAGGGACCTGGACCATGTGGCCAAGGGAGAATGGGGTCTAGATAGGATCAAGGGTGGGAAGTAGCCAGGCTATCCAGAGTTAATAGACAATGAAGGGCTAGGCTAGGTAAGGGGTAACAGAGAATTGGGAGATTGGGTGTAGGACATAATGAAAGGCCAATTGAAGGATGGGTCGATGCCTCAGGCAAACGCCAGAGACTTGACTGTGTGGGAAAATTCAAGGAGAGTTCAGGGGAAAGTTCAAGGGGTGGGGGTGGGGGTGGGGGTGAGATACACGTGTTCCAGGGCCTGTACTCTGTCAGAGAGACTAATTTATAGATCAGCCAACAATCCACTAATATGCCTGTTTTCCCACAGCCCCTCCAATATTTGTCTCTTTTTGCTATTCTTGTCATCTTTGCCAATCCGTTGGGTGTGAGGTGGCACCTCAGAATCGCTTTAATGTACATTTCTCTAATTATGAGTGACTGGTCTCTCTTCCCTTTACCACAAAGGAATTCCCTTCACCACCAGGCCCAAGTTGTTGTTTTGACATTCAAAACAACTTAATCTAAGTGACCCTTAGGTAACTCTGAAGTTTATGTCCTTCCTCAGTGTTTTATGACAGGATGTTTAAATTCAGACATTAGGGAAAAATCTGGATCTAACAGATATTCTGACCTCTGCCAGATGTTAGGTTTTGGTTTTTTTTTTTCCTGTTCCCCAATGTATATAAAAGGAACATTGTTCATTTTAAGAGTTGGGAATTACTTCTTTAATAAGAAGTGTCTTCTAGCTTCTTCAGCTATCTCTTTAGTAAAAACATTTGAGCGAATTTTGCCTGAAGAAAAGTGGTTTTGTTACAGACAATTCTTGGAGGTTCTACAAAGATCTCTAAAGTGTACCAGTTTTATGCTCTAGGGGATAAGATGATCCACTTTCTTCAATACCCAGAGGTCTCTTGGAAGGTAAGGAGATGAGTTTTCTAAGTTTGCCCACAGGAGATAGGCAAACAGGTGACCTGCCTTTTGACTGACAAGCATCTAAGCCAGGAGATCAAATTTTGCCTTAGGTAATTGCTTGACATTTCTATTGAGCTCTGGAAAAACCTTATGGGATTTTTGTTAAGAAGAATCTACATTTGTTGTGGGTTGATTGGGTTTCTGAATGCTTAGACACAGGAATTAATGTAATTTGGTTGGAAGGTGTCTTACTCATTCTAGTTTTCTCATTGTTCTCTGAGTAAGGACTTTTAAGCCTTAGACCAGGTCCTAAGGGCCTTATAGCTTATCCTACCTCCTCTCCCCAAGCCCCCTTCTTCTTGCCTGGTGTTGGTCCTATACCTTACATGACAATAAGCAGCCAGATTAACTCATAGAATATTGTGGCTTTGTCAGCCAGGATTAAGACTGTGGCACCATGAAAGTCTCTGAGGAGGAAAAAGATCTATAGAGAAACCAATGGTGATACATGCTTGTGACTTCATGAATATTGTTCAGTCATGTCCGATTCTCAGTGACCCTATTTGGAGTTTTCTTGGCAAAGATATTGGAGTGGTTTACCATTTTCTTCTCCAGCTCATTTTACAAATGAGGGAGCTGAGGCCAACAAGGTTAAGTGACTTGCCTAGGGTTATAGTTAATAAATATCTGAGGCTGAATTTGAATTCATATCTTCCTGACTCCAGGCACAGTGCTCTATCCAATTCCCCACCTAGCTGCCCTATGGTCTCAGGTAACTGGAAACTAAAAGGATTCCAGGAAATCCTTTAGTTATAGTAGACTCAGATTTAGGGCCATAGCAAGAAAAAAATGATGGGCCAGCAGTCTGAGATCATATATTGGGTATATATACCCAGCTTAGCTGACTTCAGCTGTATCACAAACTTGCAGGTCTTCAAACATATTTCATTTTATGCCTGATATGATCCTAAATTCCAGTTCCCCCAAATGGGTCTTTTTCTCTGGATGAAATTATTCACCTTAAAAGAATCCTAGAGTCAGAATCTAAATGATGACATTATTCAGCTTCTTAAGTAAGCTCTAGGTCCCCTTCAGGGACATCTCCTATTTGTATGCAGAAGCTTCTATAAGTAATTCTGAATTCTTGGCCAAGAACCATCAAGTTCACAGGGAAAAAAAAAAAACTAGAAGTGCACATTCAGGAATGCGAGGGGGAAACTGCATTCTCCCCAAATTGCGGTGCAACTTTTACCCTCCCAAGGTAATTGAAGAGTGCAGCCATCCCAAAATAAGGGCATTTCCTGCAGCCATGTGAAAATGAAGGCTTTTCAACAAAGCCTGGGAGGAAAAAAAACCAACACTGGAGTCCAAAGTGCAAAAGAAAAGAGGAAGCCTCAAAACCTGTTCTGGATCTCAGGAAAGGAACCATGTTTGGGAATATTGGCCAGCAAAAGTGTCTGTTTTGCTATCTTTAAAAGTGTGCTGTGTTCAGTGAGATGAATTTGGTGTGAAAATTATTAAAGTGCCCTTAATTCAGCTGTGGGAAATTTTAGAATAAATAAGACTTTTCAATAAGCAGTTGTATGGGGGCAAAGGTGTGACATAAACAGAATTAGCAGTTCTTTCTTTGAATGATAGAAAAGAAAACATTAATTAAAGAAATTTCCCTCCCCAAGATGTTACACAATACCTGTTCAATGGGAAAAGTCTAAATTGTCCTGTTTGTGAATTATTGGAATCACAACTTGCCAAGTAGAATTAACCATTAGAATGTTTGTTATCAATCCCATCATGAATTGAGCCCTGGGAAGTTGTACCATTTTGCTTTTCACTAGGTATTGCTTTAGGAGATAACATATGTCCAGGATAATGCATTACTGGAACTAGGAATTGTTAACTCTTTCCCAACCTCCATATGTTTGGTGTTAAAAGTTTTCTATAAGGGGCAGCTAGGTGGCACAGTGAGGAGGGCATCGGCCCTGGAGTCAGGAGGACCTAAGTTCAAATCTGGCCTCAGACACTTGACATACTA
>CM053626.1:176717361-176738357 GCA_028646595.1 Phalanger gymnotis
TAATTCAAACTCCTGTGAAAATCAATGCTGAAAACTAAATATATTAAATAATAAAAAAATAAAATAAAATAAAAATAAAAACATACTCCCAAAGGGGCCAACACACAAAAAAAAAAATCGTTGAAGTTGGTTACTTCCTCATAGTAGCTTTTACCTAGAGTGGAGAGAGGGTGGAGATGAGGCAAGAGAGTTTCAAAGTCTCTTCACTATCCCTCTTCCCCAACTAAGACACCAGCAGAGTTTGTAAACATGCATTATAGTCCAAGGTATTGTCAGTTTCAGGACAAGTGATATTTTTAGACATGAGATGATCCTAGAAAACAGTTGCCCTTAAAAGCTATTTTTACCTTAGTCAAGATTAATCCCTTCAGAGCAGTTCTTCATTCTTTGGGTACTTATTCTCCCCCAAATCAGTTTGGAGCTTTTTAAACTGGTGATTAAAGTGCAAAATGACACCAGAAATCCCAAATATCTAGTTTTCTAAATAGTACTTTTCCCAATTATATGTAAAGGCAATTTTTTGCATTTTTAAAAATTCTGAGTGCCAAACCTTTTCTCCCTCCCTTCCCTTCTTCCTAAGATGGTAAACATTATGATTTGTTATATATGAGCAATCATGTAAAGCATATGTCCATATTAGTCACAGTTGTGAAAGAAGAAACAGACCTAAAGGAAAAAAAAAACCACACACACACACAAAAAGTGAAAATAGTATGCTTTAATCTGCATTCAGAGTCTATCAATGATTTTTCTGGATGCAGATAGCACCAAACACCTAGTTTTTAAGATTCCCTGGTACTAGCTCCTGAAGGAAAAGAAATTTTTAAAAACTGTTGGTTAGTCTCGTCTCCAGGACCATCCTGATGTCATATACACACCTCTCCCCTTCTAGCTCCTCTGTACCCCCAGCTACCCCCTCAAAAGCAGCCTGAGACCCAATGATCTTATTGATCTGTGTGCCAACTCCTGAGCCCCACCCCCTTGTTCTCAGCCTCCCTCTGGTCCCCACTCTTCTCCTTTCTCTCCTTGGCAGAGGCTCCCTTGGCAAGAGCTTCTGGCTCAGCTGCTGGCTCAGCACCCTGATGTTTCCTATTCCTCTTTCATTTCCCCATCCGACTCAGGCAAAGCCATCCCTGCCAGCTCAGCTGCCTCAGATCCCAGCTCTGCTCTTCCTTTGCTGCCACTCAGGCCAGATCTTGCAAGGTCCTCCCAGACAATATCCCAGCCAGGGTACTGAAGGAAATGTCTTGGTTCTCGTCCATGCCCACATGGAATCCAGGTGACCTTAATATCCTTTTACAGGCATTTCCAAAGATTCAGCTAAAGTGTACACAGCACTAGTCCTGGAATCAAGATCTTGGTTCAAATCTGGCCTCGGACACTTACCATCTGTGTGACCCTAGTCAAGTCACTTAACCATTGTCTGCTTCGGTTTTCTCATCTGTAAAGTGGGCATAGGATAATAACAGTGCCTACTCCACAGAGTTGTGAGGATCAAAGGAGATATGTGTAAAGCACTTCACACACCTTAAAGCATTTTATAGATGCTAGCTATTATTACTACAGTACAGAAATACCCATGTGTAGAAGTTTAAGAAGGAATTAAAAATTACTAATGAAGCCTATACCCCTTTCTTATTGTCTCCTGGGCAGAATTTGACCAATACCTCTTACTCTTTGCTTCCCCTGAAGTCCTCCAGATCCTCATTTTTGGAGGCTAGAGCAGGATCCAGGAACTGGTCAGGAACTTACTCAGGTATGGGAAAGTCCATTGAATACCGTGGTAGTAGCCACTGAATGCCATTGTGGTGGCCTATGGTGAAAAGGTTGGTTACATAAAAGTAAATTCTTGCAAACAAAAGGACTTTGTGAACCCATTGTGTCCAGTATTTGTGCACCACTCAGGCATAGATGAACTGTTAGAGCAAGCCTCTGGGCCTCTGGCTTGAACCTTTTTCCAGACCGTACTTCAAAAGTAGAGATCAGGTTCAAGACCTGTGGAATGGCAAAATAAATCTCTTCCTAAATTGGTGACCTAGTCACTTCATGTCCAATCCCAAACATCGGAAAGATTTCTGAGATAAAAATAATGGCTTTGCAGATTCAGAACCTCCAGTGAGTCCAGCATGCCCAGAAGGGAGGCCTTGACCAGGCCAAAGAGGTGGGTGATGGCCTGTCTAATCTCTACCTTCATAGCCCAGTGTTCCCTGCACTCAGCTGTCCCAGTGGCTCACTAACAAATGTTGCCCAATACTTGCCATTACTATAAATAGTCCAGACACTGGAAAAATCAGTGTTATATTTTAGTGCCAAAGAAAAACATGAATTCTTGCTAGGATAGCCCGAGGAAGCATGATACCATTTCTTCTTATTCCATTATTTTAGCAGCCTCCTTTATCCCTGGACAGCAGGATCAACCCTTAGTCCACAGAACCCTAGATAACAAGAAAGTTTAATTTTTGCTAAATAATAGAACTGCTCACTCCATGATACAGTGGTATTGCTTTTCTGATGCCCCTCTGTTTGGGAAACCCACAACTACTCTTGGTATTGCCAATCAGGCAATTTAACCCTATTACCCAGCCTTTGCCATTTTTAGTTGGGTCTCTTTCTGACCCTCTTTTAAAGCCTTTTCTTACCCATTAATATCCTGGGATAGGATCTCTCATGTCAACTGGTGGTAACAATCTACTGCTGCCTGGATGGAGGGTTTTTGGGAGGTCCTAACACCCCAAAGGCTGTCCTTCAGACAGTAGTCAACACCACCAGATCTGATTTTTCCCAAAGCAAAGGCATTTCATGAAATATAAGATAAGTGGAAATAAAACATTTCTCCTATAAAAATGGGGTTCACAGATGGACTTCATAAGAACCTGGAGAAACTTATACGATCTGATGATGAGTGAGGTGAGCAGAACCAGGAGAACACAACCACAGTCACATAGCTTCTGTGATGACTAACTTTGATAGACTTGGCTCTTCTCAACAATACGAGGTTCTAAGACAGCTCCAAAAGACTCATGATAGAAAAGGCTATCTACATCCAGAGAAAGAATTATGGAGTCTGAATGCAGATTAAAGCAAACTCTTTGCTCTCTCTCTTTTTTTTTAAATTTAATTTTATTTGATTCTTGGTTTTGTTCCATCTTTCTCATGGTTCATTCCATTGGTTACAATTCTTCTTTGCAACTTGGTTGTTCGGAAAATAAGTTTAACGTGAAGGTATATGGAGAACTGATATCAGATCACATGCCATCTTGGGTGGGGGAGGAAAGGAGGGGAAAAATTTGGAACTCAAAAACTTGTGGAACTGAGTGTTGTAAACTAAAAATAAAATAAAATAATTAATTAACTTTAAAAAATGGGGCTCACTCTCTCACAAGTACACTTGACATGGGTGGAAAGAGTGGATGCATGTAAGGAACACATCAATCAATGAACAAGTATTTATTAAACACTTAATTTGTGCTAGGCACTGGGGATACAAAAACAAAATGAAACAGTCCCTGCCCTTGAGGGAGATTTCATTCTAGTGAGGAAGACAATAAATACATATTAAAATATATACATTACAAATGTGAAGTTATTGAATATAAATATATGCAAAATAGCTAAATAAAAGGCACTTTGGAAGGGAAGGTACTAGCACTTTGGGGGATAGGGAATGGCATCATCAGCATCATCATCATCATCATCATCATCATCACCATTGTCATCTCTAGCACTTTTACTTTAAGGTTTGCATCTTCATACAGAAGATAGTGTCAGAACGCCATGTTAAAGAAAGACAGAAGCTCTTCAAGGAGAAGGGAAGGAGGGAGTGCATTTCAGGCATATGATGGATAATTCAAAGGCACAAAGGTGGCATATGTAGTGTCATGAGTGAGGAACAGAGAGAAAGCCAGTTTGGCCAGATCCCAGAATAGGGGAGGGGAAACGATATTCAGTAAGATTGGCAATGTTAATTTGGGCCCAGGCTGCAAAGTACTTTTAAAGTTATACAGGAGTTATATTTTATCCTAGAGATGATGAGAAGACACTGAAGTCGGTTGAGTAGAGGAGTCACATGGTCAGATATATGCTTACAGAAAATTACTTTGGCAGTAGTATATAGGTGAGCAACTAGGTGACACAGTGGATAGAGTTCCAGGCCTAGAATCAGGAACACCTGGGCTCAAATCTAGCCTCAGACACTAGCTTTTTGACCTTGGGTAAGTCACTTAATCCTGCCTGCCTCAGTTTCCTTATCTGTAAAATGAGCTGGAAAAGGAAATGGCAAATCACTCTAGTATGTTTGCCAAGAAAACCCCAAAAAGTCAGACATGACTACAAAGACTGAACAACTACTGTGAATAGACCAGACTGGAGTGGGGAGAGACTTGAGACAAAGTCACCTAATTAGGAGCTGTTGGGACAAGAGCCTGAAGTAAGATGGTAGTTGTATGAGTAGAGAGAAGGAGTTTGACACAAGAGATGTTGTGAAGATAGAAATGGCAAGATTTGGCAACCAACTGGACATGTGGGAGTGAAGCAGAGTCCAGGATAACGCCAAGATTACAGACCTGAGGCACTGGAAGGATGGTGGTGCCTTCAACAGAAAAGGGGAAGTTTGAAAGAAGGAAGGAGATTTAACAGGAAAGATAATGAATAAGTTACATTTTTAGATATATTGAGTTTAAGGTGCCTCTGGGTCATTCAGTTTGAAATCTCCAATAGGTAACTGCTGATCTGGGACTGAAGATCAGGGGAGATATTGGGGCTGGATATATAGAACTAAGAGTCATCTTCATAGAGATGATAGTTATATCCAGGCTCCATTAGATTGTAAGTTCCTTGAGGGCAGGGACTATATTTTACCTCTTTTTTTTTTAAATCCCTAGTGCTTAGTACAATGCCTGGCACGTAGTAGGCACTTAATAAATGTGTATTGATTGATTGACTAATGAGACTACAAGAGTGAGAGTACAGAAAGAGAAGAAA
This sequence comes from Phalanger gymnotis, assembly GCA_028646595.1. Classification (NCBI taxonomy): domain Eukaryota; kingdom Metazoa; phylum Chordata; class Mammalia; order Diprotodontia; family Phalangeridae; genus Phalanger; species Phalanger gymnotis. The sequence continues at coordinate 176,722,342 of CM053626.1, forward strand.
AGAAGGCCCAAGATAGAACCTCAGGAGAACCCATAGTTATGGGGCATGATGCAGATGAAGAGCCAGGAAAGGAGACTGAGAAGGGGTGATCGGACTGGTAGAAGAAGTATCAGGAAAACCCAAAAAGGAGAAATAGCCAGGAGGAACATATGTGGAAAGGCCTATGTGGAAAGACTATATATACATACATACATACATACATACATACATGGAGGGGTGCATATATAGGTGACACATCACTGGAGTGCTCACATGGAGGGGCACAATAGACATGAAATAGATGGATGTAATTGGAGTTTTTGCTGCACATGCCCAGATCACCCAAGATGGAAGTGCTTCTAGGAGAAGACATCTTATATTCTCCTACCACGCAGCTGACAATAGCCTCTTTAAATTGGCTGTGGCTACTGCATCTTTAAAAACTGTGAGACTGGGACTCTTTCCTTCCAGTTCTCCAGAGAGAATAAAGATTCACTCAGGACACGAGCACCGGCCCCATGAACTGGGTGGGGTTGGGAAGCTACCTTCCACTCTTTCCATTTTTAGCCTATGGACCCAAAGAAATACATACTCAATGGAAATAGGCCACAAGCCCAGTTGCCCATTGCCTCAAATATCCCAATATCCCTTGAGGCCTGCAAATGAAGAGGGTGTTCACCTAATTATCACCTCCCTCCTTAAGTAAAACCTCAGTGTTCCTACCTCTAATCCCTGACATTCCCTTATTTTACCTGTTAAAAAAAAATCCAGGTAAAGACACAGCATTTTGTCCAAGACCTCCATGATGTCAACAGGCAGTTCAATGTGCATTTCTGGCAGTCCCTAATCTATCCACTCTCGTCTCTGCTATTTCTCCCATGACAAAATCTTTGATTGTTTTGGCCTCGTGTTCTGTTGTCTTTATTTTTCCCCCATGTTCTGTTGTTTTTAAAACAATACTTTGTGCCTATATAGTCCAGATGACATTTTCCAAGTTTTCACATATCGCTTCCTTAACTTTATGCTCACAGTGACCCTTCGAGAGGAACAGAGAAGAGAGTACACTTGCAGATTCCTAAAGAATATCAGAAAACCAGAGTTTCTACTTACTAGGACTGCCAATTGAAAGGAAAACAACCTAAAGTGGGGGAGTGGGGAAGTAAGGGGCCAAGCTCCAGAAGGCTTTCCTCCCTGCCTTCCTGACCTTTCTGACCAGAAGTTTGAAGGGAAAAAAAAACACACCATCTGCTCATATTTGATGTAACTAAGAGAGCTGACAAGAATCTCAATCCTGCAAATGCCCCAGTCAGTAAATAGGGAAGAGGTGAAGGTGGGAGCAGTCAGCTATGAAGTTAGCTTCCTGGTAAATGGCTCAGATTTCCAACCCTGTAGGCAGCCTCCTGGAGTGAAAAAAGCAGTGGTTCAGGGTCAAGTGACCTGAGTTCTAATGTTGCCACGATCCATAACTCATACTGTGACTCTGAGCAAGCTGCTTCACAACTCTAGTTGGACTTCAGGGAGTCTGATCCTGGGGTCTGGGAATTTTAAAAAATATATATTTTGATAACTCTTTTTCAATATAATTAGTTTCTTTTGCAATCTTATGTATTTTATTTTATGCATTTAAAAATATTTGTCTTAGAGAGGACCCAGAGACTTCATCAGATTGTTTAAAGGGTCCATGCAAGGGTATGCTGGTAAATATTTGAAATAGGCTCTCCTGGGTGCAGTAGCGGGAGGGGGAGGGGGGTAATGTATGCATGATAAACTATTATATTTAATCCTCACCATTAACATCTTCTCCATCACTTTCTTGAGTGGGAACCTGCTGCCTCAAGGCCACACGTAGCCCTCTAGGTCCTCAAGTGTGGCCCTCTGACTGACTCCAAACTTCACAGAACAAATCTCCTTAATAAAAGGATTTGCTCTATGAAACTTGGACTCAGTCAAAAGGCCACACCTGAGGACCTAGAGGGCCACATGTGGCCTTGAGGCGGTAGGTTCCTTACCCTTGGCTCTAGACAACCAACAAAACAACAAATCAAGTCCTGCTTTGGAGCATTTGCAGATTTCCACTGTATTAAGGTATTAAATTTCCAATTTCATAATTGGCCAGTTAGAGCTGGCTCCAGCTCAGCCCTGGGTTCAGGACACCGAAAAATCTAAGAATACCCAGACTATATGATCTCTTGGGCCTCTTCCAGCTCGTGTGTGTGTGTGTGTGTGTGTGTGTGTGTGTGTGTTTTACTTAATTCCCAGAGCAGAGGAGAGACGTGGGTCAAATTTGAGGAAGGGAGGACCGGGTGCAAGGTTTGGAGGCTGGAGAAGCGGGAGGGAGCTAAGTTATGAAGGGCTTTGAATGCCCTTTTAAACATCCAGAAGATAGATGAAAGGGAGCTGGAGAGGAAGCAGTTTAAGTGACAGACCTGAAGGTGGCTCAGCAGAGACAAAGGGAGACATGAAGAAACCCAGGCTAAAACAGGTGGTGGGGGTGCCTGGGGAAAGTAGAGCCAATATCTCTTGCCTGTCTCTGTTCCAATTTTTCTGGCAGAGTATAAGCTCCTTGCGGAGATTGTATTTTTGTTTCAGGATCATCTCCAGTCATCCTGATCTATATCTGGTCACTGGACCCAAATGGCTCTGGAGGAGACAGTGAGGCTGATGGCTTTGCACAGCTCTCCTCACTTAAATCTTGCAAGTCATGGCATCATGTTCCTGATGTCATGGTCTTCTCTGAAAACAAAGGACAAACCACCTAAAACAATGCTGTGCACAGGTATTTAATTCCTAAATCAATGACTCCTCCTGATCCCCCAGCTCTCTCCCCTCCAGTCTTGTTTGGTATACACTAGAGTATATGTTTCAAACTGGCTGTCTCAGTCAACAGAGTCCCGATGGAAAGCAGCCTCTAATGGTGAGGAGCAAGAAGGGGCCTCCAACACTCTTGGATCAACAAAAGGACAGAATGCCTGCTGGGGCCATCAAACTGAAGGAAATCATTTCATCTGTCTGTGGAAAGGGAGAATAATGGGAAAAAATTTAAGAGGAAAAAAAAGGTCACTTGGGATTCCCAACCAGGTCAGAAGGCTCAGCCTCACACCTGCCCTGTCTCCGCTCAATACTGTCCCTTCTCATTCAGCAGAGTCCATATGCCATCTGGTAAAGTCAACGTTGTAATACTACTATTAGTGGAGGGAGACAAAATTGTGTGTATTCCAATAAATCTGTAATCTCGTTGATAAGGATCCAAAGAAGAGAATATAAGCTCTTTGAAAGCAGAGGCTTCCTGTACTTGTTTATGTAGCCTCTGAGCCTAGGACAATGCCGGGAACATAAAAGGAATTTAATAAATGCTTGTTGATTTTTTTTTTCCATCAAAGAAATTTTTGACCATCTCTTTTACTCCGGTTTTTCTGCTTGTTCCTTATCATGTTACAGACTGCTCACACTCACCATGTGCCTCTCCATCGCCTTCTGAGTGATATACATGCTTAAGTCTTCAGGGATGACAGAGGGCAGTGTATTAGAGTGGTTAGGGAACTGGCTTTGAAGTCAAGAAGATCTGGGTTTGAGTTCTCTCTCTTTCATTCACATATTGGCTGTGTAAACCTGGGCAAGTCACTTAACCTTTTAGTGCTCTAGTCAACTCTCTAAGACTATAAATTGCAAAGGGATGCTTACTGGCATCAGTGGAGGGAGTCTTCTCACCCCAAAGTTCGCTCAAAGAATGAAATCACAGGTCTAGTACCTAGCCCAGGGACTTCAGTGTTCCATGACTATCACAATACAATGGGTAGAAAGTTTCCTCACTTGGGAAATCACAGGTCCAGTCTCTTTACCAGAGACCATAACGTTCCATAACTAAGATCAATACAACCCCACCAGTAGAATCCTGGGATTTAAAAAGATGAGCCTTTCTTTCTTCAAAGTTTAAGCTCATTCAAGTAGTTTTATAATTTTCCTGAGGCAATTATGGATCATACAAATTTGGTTTTGAAACATGGCTAACAAATTACATGGAGGCATACGCTCATCACCATCCTTCCCTGCTCTCTCTACACCACCCTTACCCATCTCTGCACTTCGGACAGCAACCTGGAACTTGGTTGGTGGTGGTAGTTCTGAGAAGGCCCTGGGGTCCCATTCAGTTAATCTAACTTGCAGTCTTCACGACCCCAGTTCGGGGGTTCTTGGCAATGATACTGGATTGGTTTGCCATTTCCTTCTTCAGCTCATTTTACAGAGGAAGAAACTGAGGCAAACAGGGTTAAGATGACTTGCCCAAGGTTCCCACAGCTAGTAAGTGTCTGTGGCTACATTTGAACTCACGAAGATGGGTGACTTCCTGATTCCAAACCCAGTGCTCTATCCACTGAGCCACCTAGCTGCCCCAGCTAATCCATAAAGTAGATCATCTCCTAATCTCACCTCCACCCTTTAGAATTCCTAATTTCATTCAAAGCTCAACTCAAATGTCCTCTCCTACTGTGAGGCCTTTCCTAATTTCCCCTAGCTGCTAGTGCTTTCCTCCACCTCTGACAAATTTATTTATTTCATACAAACATATATGTATGTATTTCCACCAAGTAAATTTCTTGAGAACAAGAATATGTTCTTTTTTGTGTTCATATTCTCACGGGCTAGCATGCTGCCAGGCATATAATAATTGTTTTAACAAATATTTGATGATTAATTGATAATCTATTTCCACCCTGAGAATGGATGGTCTTAGCTAGAGGCCCCTCTAATCTGAGAAGCCATCTTTTTTTAATTAAAGCACACTGTTTTTCTTAGTGATGCCTATCATTCCCAAGACCATGCCTGGGGGCCCATCACTCAGTCCGTGAGAATTGAACTGATTGACTGTGAAGTGCGGACCTCTTGAAATCTTCTAGGAAACCAGCCCCATTTGGGATGAAGAGTCCAGGGCTGAACGTGACCCAGACTCTTGCTCAGCAGCTGGTGGGGGAGCTGAGGGCCCATCCTCCACAAAGGACGATTCTATTCAGTGCATCCCCAAAGGAGAGGCCTCGGCAGCTAAGAAAACATCTTTATCGTTTTGTACAGGAGGAGGCTGCATTCCATCGTAGAGCCCCAGCCGGGAGGGAAAAAGGGGAGGACCCCAAAGGTCAGGTCTGAGCCTTGGTTTTAGTCGGGTGGGGCGGGGGGTGAGGGGAGACTGCTCCAAACCTCCTTCAGGAACAGCCCCCAGCTGGCTTCTTCTGAGAGTTTGCCTGCCCCTAAAGGAGCTGGAATCCAAAAGGCATCTAAACCACTGAGAGAGAAGAATGAATAAGGAAAGGATTGAAAGCCAGGTGAGAGCTAAGAACCCCAGTCAGGGATTGAATTGATAATTTATGAAATTATGAGATTATGAAATGGGGGCAGGGACGCCCAGTTCTTTAGGTACTCACCCGGAAAGCCCAAAGTGTGCGGTAGCTAACTGGTGCAGCGAATAGAGCACTGACCCTGGAGTCAGGAGGACCTGAGTTCAAATTCAGCCTCATGCACTTAATAGCCGTGTGTCACTGGGCAAGTCACTTGACTCCCATTGCCTCAAAAAAAAAAAAAAGATCTAAGAAAGCCCACAATGGCATCCAGAAGTGGGGCTGCAATCACACTTTAATAAGGCCTAAAAGATACAAAGACAATCATCAACAAAGGGGGCACAGATGGCCAGGGAACAGGAGGTGGGGGATGGGATGGTGAAAGGAGGCAAAGAAGAGAATGGGAAGGGGGAGAGGCAGAGAGTGTCACTCACTAGCCACAGATTAGCGTTGGCAGCACTCGGCAGCATGTACCCAATAGAGACCAAAGCAGGCTTGGGGGGCAGGAGTTTGAGGTCTCATTTCATAGGGTTTTGGGGAGAACAGACTCTTATCTGTGCCACCTAGGGATTAGTTCTTTAACATATCCAAATTATTTCAAAGTTGTCAGTAAAACTTTAAAGTTAACATGTCCACATCATCTCAAAGTTATGAGCTCCCTTTGGTATTCTGCTGGGTTTACTGAGGATGTCTGGAACTTGGCTGAGATTCACATAGCACTGGACCAAGAAGCCTGACAGCTTCTGTGTCTGATGGCTTCTGCTGATTCAGCACATACTACCAGGTTAATTTTGATTAATATAGTGATATGATTTGTAAATTATGTTCCTCTGATTTTTGTGACAATTTGTATGTAACTTCCAGGTTCCCCTTAGCAATCTTATTTCCTGCTATTGTCCTTTTCTACTGGCTACTTAAAAACTTAATATATTGACTTAGGGGTAGGTAGGGTATGGGGGAGGGAGTGTCAGGAAGACCAAAACAAGATATAATTTTAACCAAGGATATCAGGTGTCTCTATGATCAGTTGCATTACTTCAAATCTTTCTCTCTCATCTTCATAGATTTCAGCTCATGGAATGGGAACAGGAAGCTAGAAAGACATGGCGGTCATAGAAGTTTAGACCTGGAATGGCCCTTAGCACAAGCTCGTTCAAGGAAACTGAGGCTTGAAGAGGTAAAATGACTCACTCAAGGTCACTCGCCTAAATGGCAGATCCAGAATTTTAACCCAGGTCTTACAATTTCAAATCCAGTCCACTTTCTACCATACCACAAGTCCATTGGATGTATCCATAAATGGCATGTACCTCAGCCGATAGCAACCTGTAGAACAAATTAAAATACAAAATGGTCCTCTGTCTTGTGAGGCCTCCTTTCTCATCTGCAATCATGGTAGCCCAGGGAGACAAAACAGTATAGAGGATGCTTAGCATCATCCATGAATGAATTTTAATTTGAATGTTAGTACTCTAAATGAGAGATAATTGTCAAATTATTGCTGGAGAAACCGAATCATCTAAATCTTGACATTCTTGACAAACAAAACCAGAAGAAAGGCAGCTAAATGGAAGAATGGCTCACAGATACTTCTTAGAGAGGCAAAGAAAGGAGCTGGTAGAGTGCATTCTATTGCATGTACCAAAACTACAAAAGACAGTATTTCGTGGGACATTTGGTCATGATGTAAACAACCATGAAAACGGTTGTAACTTACCTACCAACATCGGTTGCTAAGGACAAAGTATCAGAGAAATTCTATGATGAATTCATTAAGACCCTCCAAATCAGATCAACTTCCACACTGGTACTTGATGACATCAATGCAAAGGTGGGGAAAAGTGAAGATTAGGAAGAAACTTATGGGAAAGTATGGTTTAGCCTGGAAAGACTTACATGAACTGATGCAAAGTGAAGTGAGCAGAACCAGGAGAACACTGTACACAGTAACAGCAAGAATGTATAATGATCAACTGTGAATGACTTAGCTATTTCCAGCACTATAAAGATCTAAGACAATTCTGAAGGACCTATGATTAAAAATGTTATCTATCTCCAGAGAAGGAACCGATGGAATCTGAATGCAGATCTTTTCTTTATTTTTCTTGAGTTTTCTTGTCAGTGTTTTCTTTCACAACATGACTAATATGGAGATATGTTTTGCACAGCTAAACATATATAACCTTTATCAAATTGCTTGCTTTCTCAATGATAGGGGATGGGGGGGGGGATGAGATAGAATTTAGAATTCAAAATTGTTTAAAAAATAAAGGTTAAACATTGTTTTTACCTATAATTGGGAAAAAATAAATATTTCTAAAAAATTTAAGTATGGTTTAAGAGAAGGAAATGAAAAGGACTAGTGAATTGTGGGTTATAGAGAAGCCTCATATATCCATATGATTAACATTTTTAAAAAATGGTAGGTGTTACATATAGCAAGTACCAAACAACATCACAAAGAATGGAAGTGGCTATATTTTAACAGACAGGAAAAAACATATTATGGACATGAGAGTTATTCCTGAGTCAGCTGTTTGTGCACAGTTTTGTCAGAGCTAAGACCAGAATTTGTAATCAGCAAGAAGAAAGAATAATGAGAAAAAATATGGCATGTAATTAAAAGGATTTAGCCTTAACTTATTTGGACAAGCTATTGAAAATCAAAACTAGGAAATGGAAAAAAGAAATTATTTTTTAAAATCCTGTGAGGGATAAAACAGGGAGATATATGCTCAATAAAAGCATTTGCTATTGTGATAGAGGAAATTTGATGCAAAGTCTATTTCAAGGGGAGATTCTCTGTGGATGATGCAGTCCTACAGATGCTCTTATTTGCAGATGACATGTTAATTTGGGGCAGGCAGGTGGCTCAGCAAATTGAGCACCAAGTTTGGAGTCGTGAAGACCTGAGTTCAAATGTGACCTCAGACACTTACTAGCTGTGTGGCCCTGAACAAGTCTCTTTACCCCATTTGCCTCAATTTCCTCATCTGTCAAATGATCTGGAAAAGGAAATGGCAAGCCATTCCGGTATCTTTGCCCAGAAAACCCCAAATGGGGTCATGAAGAGTCCAACATGTCTGAAGCAACTGAAAACAATAATTATGTTGATTATGTCAAGCCCCTAGTCTCTGCAGGGCCTTCAGGACTAAATCCGTAATCTTTACAAAAATGTTTGACCTGGTCATCCATGTAGGAAAAATCAGATGGATGAATGATATGTCTATTGCCCCAATTACAACACGTAGCTGAACAGATACCCCAGAAAAAAGTAGGTATATCTGGGACAGACAGTACAGATGGACAATACCTGGGGGCTCAGAGTTGAATGGGAGGAAGGGCGTGGACTGGATTGCTTTTGGGAAGTTGTAAAACACTTTTGCTCACCCTAAACTTTGTCATTTCAATATAAACATTTTAGTGGGCTGCATATAGCAAAATCAAGAATACTGCTGCTTCTAAAGAACAAAAGATGAGTATAGCATTTGGCTGTGGCATGCCTGGCATCTACCCCTCTACACACACTCACTCTCTGGTCTAGATTGCTTACCCCAACCTGTCCTCATGCTGGCAGGTCTAGGTTTTCAAAGAAGGACCAGTTAGCCAACAAGTATTTTTAATATTTTATTTTTTCCCCAATTATATGTAAAGACAAATTTTAACATTCGTTTTTTAAAATTTTGAGTTCCAAATTCTTTCCCTCCCTCCCTTCCTTCCTCCGTCCCTGAGATGGTAAGCAATTTGATATAGGTTATACATGTACAATCACTGCAAACCATATTTCAGTGTTAGTCATTCAACAAGTATTTATTAAATGTCTACCATGTTCCTGGCACTGTGCTAAGTGCTGGAGATACAAAGAAAGCAAAAAAAATGCAATTCCTGCCCTCAAGGAACTCACATTCTAACAGGAGAAACAACCATGAACATATAATATATATTAAGGGCAAAAGGGAGGCACATTTCAAACTCTCTTAAGGTACTAGGGGCAGCCCTGTTGAGGAAGAGGGATATACAGTTCCCCTACTCACCACCAGAATTTTCAAGTCCCCACTGCTAGGCTTCCATTTACACAAATTCAGCTACTCACACTACTACCATTAGATCTTAAACATAATAACCATTTACTTAATAATTAGTCAAAAGCAATAATAATCATAATATCGCAGGCATTCAACATAAAGCTATACCCTTCCCCACAAATGAACTGTCAAGACTGAGTAATACTCAGTAACTATTTTTTTCAGAAGCAAACTTATGCCTCTGAAAAGTGAACCATCAAGGGTCACTCCTTTAAAAAGTCTTTCCCTTTCTTGAACATCATATAGGGAGACAATAAAAGGGCTCACTATATCAGACAGCATGCCATCTTGGGTGGGGGAGGAAGAGGAGGAAGGAGGAGAAAATTTGGAACTCAAAATCTTATAGAAATGAATGTGAAAACTAAAAATTAATTAATATTTTTAAAAAAATAAATAAAATATCTTCTGAGATACATTGAATAAAATAAATAAATAAAAGGGCTCAATGTTAGGTTGTGAGCAAGCTGCAATACTTAATCAATGAGGAACCTCAAAGTGGAGCAGGAGTAAATAATGTCATTAAAGAAATGTATGACAGAAAGTATGACAGAAAGACAAGATGGGCTGAGTGATTTTATCCCTCAACAGAAAGATAAGATGGCAAGAGTGACAGATGACAAGTGGATTGCCAGAGTGCTCCATATTGTCAAGGGAAAATGAGGAAGGTCTCTAGCATGTTGGTTGGCATTCGTGATGAATTTTGAGGAAGACATAGACAAGAGCCACACAAGATGGACAGGCATGAATGGGTTGCAGATATGCATCACTGGAGACAATTGCAGAATTGATAAGATCACAGATCCATTTCAATGTATTCCCTGAATCACCCTTCCTACTCCCTACCCTCCAAAATAGTAAATTCCTTAAGGGCAGGGACTATTTTCATTTCTTTGTAGACCCAATGTCTTATACATAATAAGTGCTAAATAAATGTTTGTTGAATACATTGTAAAGGCCTCCAGACAGTATATATGGATGCATTTCTCCATTCTACAAAGTGCAATAAGGAATATAGTAGTTGCTCCATAAATGCAGTGACTCTTGGCTTCAAATCCCTAGATAGGATATGTGGGATGTTCAGGGAGGACTAGCATCTCTGGTCTGAGGGCTTCCCAAGCCCTTTTCAGGGCTGCTCACCTACCTTGGTGTTCACCTGACATCCAACTCTCACCTGTGGCTCCAAGAAGCTATAGTATGGGCAGTGGCCACATTTCATTCAGTAAACCATCTAGTCAGATGGGCTAAACCAGGCTGAAGGTAACTGACAGGCCTCAAACTCAGCAGTGAGTTAGGGAGGATGTCCACCCTAAGCATGTAAAGACATCCCCCTCTACCCCTCAGGAATGGGCAGATGAGAACAATTTGTTCTAATGGTCATGAAGGCAGCTGAAGCAGGCACTGCAAAGCACTTATAGCTTGGTCAGACATGGAAGACACCAAGGTCATCCACTGCATCCTAGGTCATTCCTTATCTTGCCACTGGATTTAGATGACTCTGGAAGAGAGAGTGAGGCTCATGGCTTTGTGCTACTCTGCCACACTTAAGTCCAATTCACCTTATGATGTCATTGGTCCTCTTTGAAACAAAGAATAAACAACAATCCTTCAGTATGTGGGTCCATCCTGTGATGGGGCTTGAAAAAGAGGGAACTGCTGAGATGCAGACATCCCTACTGCTCCCTCTGCTTCTAGGCTTCTATGGCATCGACTAAAGCTCTCTGACACTCTCAAAATGAAGACTTCTGTGGTCATTTCTGCTGCCACTATCCTCAGAATTAAAGAGGTCTCTCTGCTTCATAGGATCATAGATTTAGAGCTGGAACAGACCTTAGAGGTCATTGAGTCCAAACCCCGTCTTTTTTGGATCTTCTCAACTCATCTTCTTTCTGCTCAAAGATATAATCTCTCTTGGACACTCCCCTTCCCATTTAATGTTAGCAGGAACATGTCCTTGCCCAGGCAGGTGTAAGAGGGAACTTCAGTTCCTTGACTGCCATTTCCTGTTTTCTATTTCCTTTTGTGGCATTTAAAAAGGTTCAAGAAACACAGTTTCTAGGTAATTTAATCATTTCATTGATAATGCCAGCACATTCATTAATAAAAGGATGATCATTGGCTGTCTCTCTTTGACCAAAAACAATCATGGTGGCAGGCTCACAGTTTACCCATCAAAGAATAGGTGTTCCCCAGGATAGGAATCAACCCTGATAGGCTAACAATTAATGAGAGAATGAATATTCTAATGAGAGACTGAGAGTGACATCACATCCTTGGACGGAGAGACTTTCTATACTCAGTCCACCCCCATCCTCAGCAATTTAGAGAAAAGGGTCTGTCTCCACATTTAGACAAAAGGGTCTGTCTCCACAAAGCTTGATGAAGGGAATTCACCTTAGACTAGAGATTCCTTGAAAAGTTGGGGAGGGGGGTTAGATAGAGAAGAAGGTTAACTCCATAAGACACAGAGGACTCAAAGGTGTATGAAGAAATGTAGTAAATAAGACATCTCAAAAAGCCCATTACACTAATTATATTTTGGGGGAAGGTAAAGACCCTTTGTTGCAGAGACAGATTTTTTGCCTTCTTACTCACCTAGAAACTGGTGTTTTGCACATCTTCTGGCCAGCCAGGCATAGTTTTCTTTAGTCTTTCAACTTCAGGGTCTTCCCCCGATGACCAGCTGGTCCTCAACTCAGGGAATCTCAAACTCACAGATACCACCACCAGTTCTGGAAACTCTCATTTTCCAGAATCTTTGGTTGATGACCTGTGCTTAGGAAAGTGAGAGAAATGACTACTAATAACTAATGATTTGAGGAGATTCAGAGTTCCCCCTTTTTCTATTTTCAATATCTCAGACTCTGAAGGGAATGTAGGAGCAGAGCCATCTATGACCATAGCTAAATAGTGGGGACTTCCTTCCTTTCTTCTTTCCTTCTTTTATTCTTCTTTTCTTCTTCCTTTCTTCTTGCCTTCCTTCCTTCTTTCCTTCTTTTGGTTCTTTTTTGGAATGGCTCTGGGATAAAGCCCTGAAGGTCTGAGAAAATCTAAAATGAGGTCATGTAAAGGGTGCTATTCATGTGGTCACAATCATTGGTGAAGCTTGGAGAGCTGGGAAGGCACCCTAATCTGGAAAGAGTTGGAAAGAGTGTTAGCTTTGCAGTCAGAAGACCTGGGTTTGAATCTTGCATCTGATTCTTCCTGTGGGACCTTAAGCAGATCACTTAAGCTCCTTGTATGTGAGCTGCCTCAAAGGTCAAAGGAATGGGTTGGACAGGAGGGCCTCTAAGGTACCTTCCAACTCTGTATCTATGAGTCTTAGACCATTCAACTAGAAGTAATTTCAGATGGTCTTTGTGTTTTCTTTGGGGAACATCACTCCAGGGCAGAAGTAAGAGAAGAAGTAAAAGTAAAAAGGGAGTTATCTGAACAAGTCCCCACAAATCTAGGCCTCTAGATGATGGCAAGGGTCATCCACTAAAAGGTACAAGCAGTACAAATTACTATTGTAGAACTCCCTTTGAGCTACCCCAACCAACTTCCATCCCCCGGGGAATGATCACCCTCAGGGAACTTATAGTTTTGTTAGAAAGTAATTGCCTGACAAGGTAGGAAAATGGGATCTGATAAGTACTATCCCACCTCAGACACTTACTAGCTGTGTCACCCTGGGCAAGTCACTTCACCCTGTTTGCCTCGGTTTCCTCATCTGTAAAATGATTTGCAGAAGGAAATGGCAAACCACTCCAGTATCTTTGCCAAGAAAACTCCAAATGGGGTCACAGAGAGACGGTCATGACTGAACAACAACAATGGACACAGACAGTACTTAAGCATTCAACCATGCAAAAATTATCTCTGAGCAACCATTCTGACTTATAAGGGAAATATGTCAGAAAACTGAATGTCTAATCAAAATAAATGAAATACTATTTTTCCCCGTAGAATTCTGCAAAACCAGAATATCCAAAATGGAGCTCCCTGGCAAACATGTGCACTATAGTACTCCTTCTAGGTTGTCCCCAGCTTGAAGTCCTGGATTGCACTCCCCAAGTTCAAAGAACTCGGTAGCTCTGCACTTCTAAAACTATATAGCTCACTAGCCCCCATTACTGTGTTTTTCTACAATAGTCAGCAATTGACACAATTAGCTTAAAGCAAAAGGCATTTATAGAAATAGTACAACATGAACATTTCTCCCCAAAACCTGAGGCATACTCTCCAAAAACAAACACAGTAACTGTGTGAGAATAATAAAGACATAGTGTACTTTGAACCTGGGGTAGTCACCACACCCACCCATTCAAAGACACCCAACATGCAAGTATAAGTTAGGGACTTATCCTCAAAGGGGCAAACTACTGCATGCGCTTACATAGCTTTCAAGGGAGCTCCATCATGAAATCAAGATGCCTTAGACATCCCTCTCTAGAGATATGCATCTAGTATTTTTTTGCCCATGAGAGAAAAAAAGGATCATGTGTTTATTTTGGCTCTTACTCTTTGCATTATTTTCCTATTGTATGCTACATTCTTACTTTTTTTCCCTTCCTTTTTCTTACCCCTACTAGGCTTACTCTTTTCAATCATTCTCTGGTATTTGGTGGGAGTGGCCCAGAGGAAATATCCTAGGAAAGTCTTTGGGGAAGACGGCAGCAAGGGAGTGTAGCACTGAGTAAAGAGGACAATGAATACAACTGTTTCTCCATAAGGAAATCAACCCTGGCAGTTTTCTTCTTCTTTCTTGAATGTACCATCACTTATTTTTTCTAGAACACTCACCCTTAAATGGAACCAAAACATGAAAAAACTGATGACAAAAACTTAGAGCCAGTTTTCTTCCCTTTCCTCCACTAACTAGTCTTGAGAAACCATATCTCTAAGAGAATTTTTAGCATTTTTTTCTTACTGAAGCATTTTTGTTAAACCTCTTTTCCCCCCTCCCACACCTCTCATTTTCTTTCACCCCCTCGTATCAAACCTCAGAACTTTGCTCTGATTCTAACTTCTCTTTAGACTTCCTAAGTCAAATCATCAGAAATATGAGCTACCTTCCTAGGAATTATTAACTCTAACTTTTTATAGGTCCTACCCAAGTGTGGGGAAAATGCAAGATATATACTGGCCTTCCAACTAGTCATCTACTCTTCTGAGAGGAATTAAGCTAAGAAGTAGAGGATATCCATTTATTTTCATTTACTACCTATAAAATTCATAGGAAAGAGGGCAGGAAAGTAAAAAAGATTTATGGGCTGGTAAATACTGTCTGCTCCTTTTCAAGGCTGAGTTATGTTCATTTTTGGCAACAAATTCAGAGACATTTCTTTGTCATCCAAAAGGTTCTTTTTTTGGTCTTGTCTGTAACAAGTCTTTCATCAAGTTAAACTATTTATGAACCATCTCCCACATAATATTCTCTAAAGCTAGAGATAAGCAATTGTTTTCTTTCATTATTAAATGACTCCAAGATCTGAACAAATTGCCATATAATTCTCTGGTTCCTGAAACAATAGATGAAGATGCCAAACAGAACTAAAAGGGAAGGGGAATCTGAAAGCTATTACCAAGATCAGGGGGATGGATTGGTGTTCCCCCTGAGCTGCCTGCAAGTATAGCTGTGAAGGACCAGAAATATCTCTGACTACGTTTCACTTTGGACTTGCCCCTGTGAAGCCATGGAGTATGAAGTTAAAGTCAAAAGAAACTGAACACACACGCGCGCACACACACACACACACACACACACACACACGCATACATACATACATACACACCCTCCCACTTCCACCAACCTGATAACCCATGATCTCCTGACAAGATAATAGGACAAGTAGGGCATTTGGGACTCTCCTCCTTCACAAAATAATCAAGTCAGAACCAGGGGTATGTTGGAGCCAGCTCTCATCAACCCATAAGAGCCAATTGTTAACATTTCAATGCAAGCATTTACAGCATGGAAATCAGCAAATGCTATAAATCAGGACTTGATATATTCTTTTGTTGCTTGTCTAGACTTAAGAAAGTAATGAAAAACTGCTAATAATTCAGAATAAACTTAAACATGTGTCATGCTTACTAGTTTGGGTTTTTTGGAAAGCCAGTTATAAAACATTTACTAGAACATTCTTCGAGGGACCTCAGAGGTCATCTAGCTAAGTGGTGGTGGCAGTGGTTGTCGCATGACCCCATTTGGGGAATTCTTGGCAAGGTACTAGAGTAGTTTAACCATTTCTTTCTCTAGTTCATTTTACAGATGAGGAAACTGAGGCAAACAGGGTGAAGTGACTTGCCCAGGGTCTCACAGCTAATGAGTGTCTGAGTTCAGATTTGAACTCATGTCTTCCTGATACTAGGCCTAGCATCGTATTGGCTATACCACCTAGCTGCCCAGCTCACAGGTATCCCTTCCACAACATCCAGCCCTATCATCAAGAAAGAGGATTGCTAGCTCTCTGAAAAATTCCAAAGTACAGTTATCCCTTCCACATTGCAGGGGTTAGGCACTTGATACCCCTATGATCTGGATAATCTGTGTAAAATCTTTCAGCCCTCCCTTCATACCAGAGAAGTCTGAATTATTATGGTATTAAAAGATAAAATATGTTGATAATATACAGTACTATAC
>CM053626.1:176738857-176815172 GCA_028646595.1 Phalanger gymnotis
AAAGACCAGAAGACAATACAGAAAACGTTTACAAACTCAGAAATGCACAAAATATATGTATAGTACTGTATATTATCAACATATTTTATCTTCTAATACCATAATAATTCAGACTTCTCTGGTATGAAGGGAGGGCTGAAAGATTTTACACAGTTCATCCAGATCATAGGGGTATCAAGTGCCTAACGCCTACAATGTGGAAGGGATAACTGTACTTTGGAATTTTTCAGAGAGCTAGCAATCCTCTTTCTTGATGATAGGGCTGAATGTTGTGGAAGGGATACCTTTGAGCTGGGCAGCTGGGTGGTATAGCCGATAGGATGCTAGGCCTAGCATCAGGAAGACATGAGTTCAAATCTGAACTCAGACACTCATTAGCTGTGAGACCCTGGGCAAGTCACTTTACCCTGTTTGCCTCAGTTTATTCTTCTGTAAAATTCATTTCAGTCTTGTCCAACTCTTCATGACCCTATTTGGGGTTTTGTTGGCAAAGATACTGGAGTGGGTTGCTATTTCCTTCTCTAGCTCATTTTACAGATGAGGAAACTGAGGCCAACAGGGTGAAGCAATTTGCTCGGGGTCACACAGCTAGTAAGTGTCTGAGGCCAGATTTGAACTCATGAAAATGAGTCTTTCTGACTTCCGCCCCAGCACCCTATCCACTGTGCCACCCAGATGCCCTATCTGTAAAATAGGGAATAATAAATTCCAGCTCTACCATCTTTACACAGTTGCTGTGAGAATATGAAATCTAACCAAACATGTTCTGTAAAGGTAAAAGCAGCACAGAAATGTTCTTCTATTCCTGTGCTCCATGGATGGAGTATCTGAAGATATAGCCCTCCCCCCTTACCCCCATGCCCACTTCCAATTCACAGCTGGGTCTGCTGGGTTAATAATTCATGGAAATCTGAGGTGGGAAAGCCATAATTTCAATTAGGTCCATATATCTGTGGAGAGGGGGGAACCAGAAAAGAGGAATAAAGAGAAAGGATTTGGTTGACTTCCAGTATTGTTCTTTTCCTCCCTTCCCATGAAAACATGCTCTACAGCCTCCCAGGTACCAAGCATATGCTTCTCTCCACAGCCATCTGCCCAAAGTGCCCACAGGCAAAAGCCACAGCGTCAGAGAGCGGAGCTTTGCCGAGCTGAATGAAGTCAGTAAGAAGAACATTTTAAAAATCAATTCCTAGGGTGAGAACCCTCTGGAGAAAGGGGGCCAGGCAGGCACTTAGAAGAAACAGTCTTGAAGAAATAGCTTGGGCCTGGGGAGTGGGGCTGGGCTAGGAGGAGAGAGAGACATCTGAGGTTTGTTCATAGCTCAGTAGTCACTCCTGCCAAATATGGTCTGTTTTGTTGTTATGCCCAAGGACCCAGGCTGTGGCTGACCTATCTTTCATCTGAGGATGCATAGCAACAGGACAAGGGCGGTATGAGATTTATTTGTCCATATGGAGCTTTGAAGCCACCTCGGGGATGTGTTTGTGTTTTCCCATCATTTCTCCCCTTACTCCTACTCCTTACTCTGAGATGGAAGTGGAGTGCAGGAAATGAATGAATGAGCCTTTATTAAATGCTTTACTGTGTGCTTAGCCTTGTGCTAAGTGCAGGACCTGCAAAGAGAAAAGGAAGATGGCCGCTGTTCTCAAAGAGCTCACATTCTCACAAGGAGAGCCAGCATCCATAGGGTATTTCATCTGCAGGACCCAGAAAGGTCCTGTGTGGTGCTATGGGTGCAAAGCAGATGCTCACGTATCTTCTTTGATGTTGTTTCCATTGATAGAACCACATCATCTTTTGATCTGGAACCGTTTGGCAGGCTGAGAACAAAGCCAGTGGTCCAGGGGAGGGGGATAGGGTGGCGGGTGCTGTCCCCAGGACTGTTTTGGGCTCACTGACTATTGGTCAGCTGCGGCTGCTGCTGGTGGTGGTGGTCGTGGCAATGATATCAGGGAGGTTCTTTCTTTATGAGGGTTGGAAATGGAGATCCAGGAGTAGATCGCTCCTCCTTCCCAAAGTGGATAAAAAGAAAAATTATTACCACCGTGGCAATAGCTTTCCACAAAGTTTTCTATTGGCACTTACTACAGGATATAAACAAGCCTTCACATGGGAAAGGCAAAGTCCCAAACCATTCACTCTCCAACAGGGTTTACCATACAGCCTCTGGGTCCTCAATGTCCACCAATTGGTTCTATTTTCTGATGCCCTTCCTTTAGTAATCATTACCATATGTAGGAAGGTTTAGGGGAAGAAGCTGCCTGACCTAGGAAGAGGACAGGATAGCATCTGGGGTCTGATCATAGACAGAGAGAGAGACAGAGAAGCTACGATAAGAAAGCTAGAATCAGAGGTAGAGGCAGGAGGAGCTTGAATCAAGTGCTTCCTGCTGACTTGTCATCATTTTTCATTTGTATAATTTGGACCAAAAGGTTATTTAGGGATTGGCAAGAAGAGGCAGACAATCTACATGGCAGTAAATCAGGGGGTCCCATATAGGACAAGGGGAGCAGAAAGGGAGATAAATCCAGTCTGTGGCCAGGTAGAATAGCTCTGGTGAAGTGATATGATATAACAATATAACATAATTAATATATAACATAACATCATATAACATAATATAATAATACAATATAATAATAAATAATAGAGTCAGGTGAAGGATGCAGATTTGAGAAGAGGTATACCTACAAGTGGTAGGAGGAGCAGGGAAGGAAGAAAGCAAGTTAGGGAAGTCTGAGGAGA
The DNA here is from genome assembly GCA_028646595.1 of Phalanger gymnotis. Classification (NCBI taxonomy): domain Eukaryota; kingdom Metazoa; phylum Chordata; class Mammalia; order Diprotodontia; family Phalangeridae; genus Phalanger; species Phalanger gymnotis. Next base: position 176,741,603 of record CM053626.1, read on the forward strand.
GGGGGGCAGAAATGAAGCTAGAGCACTGTTCTGTCTCCTCTAAGTCTGAGAACCTTCAGGAAAAAAGGGCAATGAAATAATATTTATCAATGTAATAAGGGGTGGTCAGAGAACTAACTGCTCCTGATCTGCTGGAATAGGGCACCTCCCATAGAGCTGGGCATGTGTGCTCTGGTTCCATGAGGCTCTTGGGATGACACAGCAACCCCTTATTGGTCACCATAACTGGAGGCTATGCCAAAGAAGATTGGGGACTGAGCCAGAAAGGGATGCCTACTAAGAAAGCTTAAAAAAGAAGCCAGCGTCTCTCTCTCTCTTCTTCTCCTCTCTTGAATGTGACTTGGGATGCTAACAGCTCTCCTCCCCAGTAGCAGCTATGGTAGCTGCGACTCACAGGGCAACAAGAATATCCCTTAGGTGAACCTGAGGCTGGTTCTCAAGTCTCCAGTTGCCTCTTGTGCTTTGTGTGTTCCATGTGCTCAGGGAAACAGTGTTCTTGAAACGAAAATTCTTGAGCTCACAATGGTTATCTTACAAGCTCAAGAGGTCTAGTTATTTAAAGGTCCAGGTGCTAGTTGTCCAAATGCTACGTTATTCTGACCACAGCCAGGAGGATGAGCCATGTATGCTTAGCTAACCTCAAGATATGGATCTTGACAATTCCAAAAGACTCATGATGGAAAATGCCATCCACATCCAGAGAAAGAACTATGAAGTCTGAATGCAGATGGAAGCACACTATTTTCTCTTTTTTCTTGTTTTTTCTTTCTCATGGTTTTCCCCTTTTTTCTGATTCTTCTTTCACAACATGACTAATGTGGAAATATGTTTAATATGATTGTACATGTATAGCCTATATCAAATTGTTTGCCATCTTGGGGAGGGGGGAAAGGAGGGAGGGGGAAAAAATTTGGAACTCAAAATCCTATAAAAGTGAATGTTGAAAACTATCTTTACATGTAATTAGGAAAAATAAAATACTATTAAGTGGGGAGGGAGGAGAGATTGGGATCTTGAGTGAGTTGCTACTAGGTGAAAGTGAAATCTTTTTAGCATTCCCCTTCCTGGAGACTTTCCTACCACCCGGGAAAAGATAATTAGAATGATGAGTTACTGTTTCACATGTTAAGCATTTGCCAATGGGTGTTTATGAGTATTTTATGTTCAAAGCACTTGAACATAAGAAGAAAACATAGCCATCCCATATCTGATCTCTATACCTTTCACAGCAAATATCATTATAGAAAGAATCCTGTGAATCTCTTCTGAGAGACTCAAGGCATAAGCCAAAACTTTACCTAAATTTTCACCAGACTTTTAAATTTGGGGAGTGGGACAGTAGAAAGGAGAGGGAAGTAATGAGCCGGAAAAAGAGGAGAGGTTAAAACCCTCTCTTTAGGATTAGGCCAGGGACTGAATCCTGTCTGAGTCCTTTAGTTCAAGCCCTTTAGTGAGGGATGGACACCCACTGGACCACGTTTTACATTAAAGAAAGATAACCTTTTCTATGAAAGCATTGTTTAAACAGTTACTTCCTGTCACTTTAGAACAATAACCCCCTCAGGCACTGATTTTCTGTCTTTTCACAGTGCTGAAGGAAAAAACAAAAAATTACTTCCACATGGCTAACTAGGCACATAGATACTGAAGTCCCTGTAGCCCCAGCCTCTTTACTCGGTCTCTAGTAATAGGTCAAAAGAACCTGAGATCCACAGAGGAAAACTAGGTCTATAATCTTGGGGATTTTCCAGGGACCATACTAGATATAAAAGGCAGAATGTCTGAGTCAGTGTGTTCTGGGACTGTCAACACGCCTTTCAAATCACACCAGAAAACATTTATTTTAAATTCCCTGATGGGAAGGGCTATTTCTTTGTGCTTGAAGCCCAGCTACCTAGAGCCCAACAGGCATTAAATAAATGCTTGTTGAATTGAATAATTGCATCAGGGGATACAAAGCACCTGACTAGGAGTTAGGAAGGGCATCTAGGTGGGGCAGTGGATAGAGTGCCAGGCCTAGAAATCAGGAAGACTCACCTTCCTGAGTTCAAATCTGGCCTCAGACACTTACTAGCTGTGTGACCCTCGGCAAGTCACTTAACTCCATTTGTCTCAGTTTCCTTATCTGTAAAATGAGCTGCAGAAGGAAATGGGAAACCACTCTGGTATCTTTTTGCCAAGAAAACCCCACGAAGAGTTGGACACAACAGAACAACAAAAAGGAGTCAGAAGACCAGGGTTATAGTTAGAGTAACCATTTACTTTATCTTATCTAAACCCGGTTCTCCCTCTCACCTCATCTCTGACTCCCAGTTTCCTTCAAGTCTCAGCTCAGATTTTTCTTTCTTTTCTTTTGGAAGTAATTGGGGTTAAATGACTCACCTAGGGTCACACAGCTAGTAAGTATCTGGGACCAGATTTGAACTTATGTCCTCCTGACTCCAGGGCTGCCCCCAGATCTTTCTTTCTGATAACAGCCTTTCCCATCCTCTGCCCTAGTCTAGTGCTTTCTTTCTGATACTGCCACCAAATTCCCCTGTATATATCATATATGCACTTGTTTGTAGGTTGTCTCGCCTGTTAAAATGTGAGTTCATTGTCTCTTTGTATCCCTAACTCTTAGCATAGTGCCTAGTACACTGTTAATTTTTAATAAATGCTTGATCTGACCAGGCCTCTTGCTTTATTTCCCTTTTTTCCCCTCTGAAAACCTACTAACATCAATTCTCACACTTTCCTTTTCCCCCAACCTCTGACAAATAGGTGGTCCTTTACCTAGCCAAGACCAAACAGTGCACATGTACTTAATCCAACCCTTCCCATCTTCTCCAGAAGATTGCACTCTCAATCATCCCTCCTCCCTGAATCATCAAACATGTCCTAGTCTCTCCCATCCTTGAAAAAAACAAACAAACCCATCACTAGATACTACTATCCCCTCAAGCTATGCATCCTTCTATATCTCCCTTCCTTTCCATACCCAAAATCCTAGAAAAAGCTGTCCATATTCCCGGTTCCCATTTCCTCCCCTCCTACTCACTCCTCGAATCATTGCAGTCTAGTTTTTAATGGTATCATTCACCTGAAACTGCTCTCTCCAAGGTTACCACCCATTTCTCGACTGCCAGTTCTGATGGTCTTTTCTGGGTCTCCATCCTTCTCCTATTTGCTGCCTCTGACATGGCTGACTACCTCTCGTCTCTGAGTTTTCATGACAATTCTCTCCCACTTCTCCTACCAGTCTGCTTTTTCTCCATCTTCGTTGCTGATTAATCCTCTATACCACGTTCCCTGGCTGTGGATGTTATCCTACAGCTATATCCCTAGTTCTCCATCCTTTGAATTCAAAAATTGTGGAACTGAGTGTTATAAACTAAAAATAAAAAATCTTAAAAAAAATTTAAAAAAAACCTCTTCCTTTGGTAACCTCTTTGGTCCCCAGGAGGAAACCACAGCCTAGCCCCAACTTCTTTCCAGCCTCATCCTCTATTACTCCCCCCTCTTCCCATCTCACAAACTGTCCAAACTCTCTGTTGCTCACATATGACATTTAAATTCCTAGTCCCATCATTCTGCTTTTCCATTAGCCATCCCCAATAGTGCGCTAGGTGGTGTGGCCTGGAGTCAGGCAGACCCGAGTTCAAATCCAGCCTCAGGCATTTAGTGGCTATGTGACCCTGGGCAAGTCGCTTGCCTCAGTTTCCTCATCTGTCAAATGAGCTGAGGAAGGAAACAGTAAACCACTCCAGTATCTCTGCCAAGAAAATCCCAAATGAGGTCACAAAGAGTCGGACAGAACTGAAAAAAGCCTAAATAAAAACAATTCCTGGAATGCACACCCTGCTCACCTCCACCTCTTTGACTGCCTCTCTCATTTCAAGACAGCTTAAGCATCACCTTCCTGTTCCCTATCAGTGGCTGATACTCTCCCTCCCAAAGTACTTTATTTAACTGCTTTGTATGTACTCGTATTTATTCTCCTTTAATACATTCTGTATATACTTATAAATGTATTTGGCTTCCCAAGTGGAATGTCAGCTCATTGTGAGCAGGGATTGTTTCATTCACCATCTATGCATCCCCAGAATCCAGCACATAAAAGACCCTTGATAAATGCTTGTCGATCACTACATGCCATACTTCCTGAATTCCAGCCTCCCACTCCAAACTTGAACTCAAGCTCCACATTCTCCCCGTGACTGTGGGCTCCTAGTCCCAGACCCACCACATCATTATTAGGCCATCTCTACACCTGTTCCCTTCTCTTTTCAGCCCTAGCTCCAAGAACAGTAAACATACCAATACCACCATTCCTGGAAGGGACATCTTTTCTCAATCTATTACTCTATTAGCAGGGCCATCTCCAGTCATCCTGATCTATATCTGGCCACTGGACCCAAATGGCTCTGAAGGAGAGAGTGAGGCTGGTGACTATGCACAGCCCTCCCTCACTTAAATCCCATTCATGCACAAGTCACGGCATCACCTTCCTGGTGTCATGGTCCTCTACCAACCACACCCTATTACCATTCCCTCTGATTTCCTGGTCTAAAACATTGCACCCTGGTCACCACTCCCATATATATGTTGTCTTTCCTTACAATAATATAAGTTTTGCTTTGCCCTCCCAATGCCCACTTAAACCGACAGGCAGGGTCCCCTTGAGGTTGGCTATTACATCTTGGGCAAAGGTTCCTTAGAATCGAGTTGGGGGATGGTGGTGCTATAGCTGTCAAATACTAGAGCTCATAAGCACCTACCAATGTGCTTCCCCCACCCCATGATTGCCAGGTGATATCTATTTGTTAATTATCTTTCAGAAAAAGATATTTTGGTTCAGTGGATGGCATATTGGGCTTGGAATTGGTTCAGATATGGCCTCAGACACTAGCTGTGTGACTTTGGGCAAGTTACTTAACCCTGTTTGCCTCAATTTCCTCATCTGCAAATGAACTGGAGAAGGAAATGGCAAAACCACTCCAGTATATCTGCCAAGAAAACCCCAGATGGGGTCACAAAGAGTCGGAGACAACTACAAATGACTCAGCAATAATAGCATTTTACTAAGGAGGACGTATAAGAAGAGCTGGTACCAAAAAAAACCATTCATTCCCCCCACCCAAAATTGTGACACACTGCCTCACCAGGACGGGGTCCAGGAGGAAGCAGATTCAAATTCAGAGAGTACATGTGGCAAAGGAGTATCATAGCTCTTAGAAATCCTTTTTTCTCCTACATGGGCTACTCATAAACTTCCCCTTAGGATGGGAAGGTAAAGGAAGGAGAAAAGCATTTCTTATGTACCTACTTATGCCAATCACTGTAATAAGCACTTTACAAATATTGTCTCATCCAATCCTCGCAACAACCTTGTATATCTTTTATTGTTTGGTCAATCAGTCCTGTCCAACTCTGTGCGATACCATTTGGGGTTTTCTTGGCAAAGATACTGGTGTGGTTTTGCCATTTCCTTCTCCAGCTCATTTTACAGATGAGGAAACTGAGGCAAACAGAGTTAAGTGACTTGCCCAGGGTCACATAGCTAGTGTCTGTGGCTAGATTTGAACCCAGGTCTTCCTAACTCCAAGCCCAGCACTCTGAACTCCACGGTCCTGACAGAAAGCACCAGAAGCTGCCTTCCTCCAAACCTGATTCTCTTTTCCCTATGTAATCAATGCTACCAGTCTATGGTTTTCCTGATGATGAAAAAGTCCAAATTCTCTGACTTTTTGGAAGTTCTCCAGGTCCTCCTCTGGTCAAGGGGTAAGAGGAGGATACTGAGACCCAGGCTGAAGCCAGTGCTCTTCTCCACCCCCATGGGATTCCTTCTTAGAAATCTGACTGGGCAGGCTGTCTCTCCTCTTCACTTGCAGACAGTCATTGAATGTCTCAGCTCCAAATTGGCCTGTCATTTTATATAAAACTTTACGGAGCTTGAGCATCCCCTCAACAAATCATAATATAGTTCCTGTGCAGCAGCGTTCCATTTCATCCAATGGCTTTCAAGGACTTCTAAAATTGCCAAAGACTTTTCTAACCTTATTAAGCCTCAGATTGATCGAATGATTGAATCAATACAGGTATTCTCTGCTAGGTAAGGGCAGCAGTGGATGGAGTCCCTGCAGTCAGGAAGAACCCCTTCTTCCTGAGTTCAGATCTGGCCTCAGACACCAGCTGTGTGACCCTGGGCAAGTCACTTTACCTTGTTTGCCTCAGTTTCCTTATCTATAAAATGAGCTAGAGAAGGAAATGGCCACTCCACTATCTCCGCCAAGAAAACCCCAAATGGGTTCACAAGAGTGGAAAGACTGAAAAACTGAACAACCCTTAGGTTGCCAAGTAGTTCTTTGTTAATTACTTTAAGTGTGGTGACCATCCACCTTGGCAACTAGTATGCCCTTAATAATGGCAAACCACTCCAGTATCTTTGCCAAGAAAACCTCAAATGGGGTCATGAAAAGTCAGACCCAATTGAAATGCCTCAACAGTAACAACAAGGCATGTAATAAATATATATCCTTTCCATTTTTTCCATTCCTGTGTTAAAGTTATAGCTTTGCCACAAAGCATCCACATGTCTTAGGAGTTATTTGTTTTGCCCCGGGCCTTGGACCCTAAGGGACTGATTAGATTGCCTAGTGTTAATGATTTGAAGCACATGCATAGCCCTTAGTCTTAGACCCAGAACTGAAATAGCCTGAATGCCTTTGGTGGAATCTTATATCCATGCACACAGCTATCAACCCGGTAGCTCTTTGGACCTGAAGGACTGTCTATTTCCCCAAGAGCTGTTATTATTGACCCAGGTTGTCCCCTTTGGCCTGACCTGGAGAGCTGCACCTGCACCTCCTTCCTGTGTTTATTTGTATACTTTTATTGAGTGTTTGCATTTAGTAAAAGCATTGAAGTTGAATTTGGTTTTTTTTTAATTATCTACCTTGTAGACTGAATGAAATGGATACCATGTGACCGTACGCAAGACACTTCAGTCCTAACATTTCACATCTGTGAAATGAATGACAGGCTTTGCACTGGATCACTTTGGAGGGTCGTTCCAGCTCAAAATCTAGGAAATATGAAAACAAGGAATTTAATGCAGGGAAACTAGAGTGGTTATGGATGAGTTGGGGAGTGAGGAGTGGAGGGAGAATCCAGTATTCAGTAAAACTACCAACTCAGAGTTCAGATAGCACAGCTTTTTAAGGGAAGCATTTTCAACCTGGGTTCAAAATGTAGACTAGAATTCCTTACAGGTAAGACCAAGATCCTTAAGTTTCCACAAGAGTAGGAGGAAAAGGGAGAAGAAAAATCAGACATTCTGCTTTGAACTGGGAAGGGAAATTGGTAATGATGAGAACCTAAATGATTCCTATACTATCAAGGTATCCATTCACCTTACCTCTTATTCAGTTGTTTCTGACTCTTTGTGATCCTATTTGGGGTTTTCTTGGCAAAGATACTAGAGTGGTTTGCCATTTCCTTCTCCAGTTCATTTTTTACAGATGAGGAACTGAGGCAAACTGTATTAAGTAACTTGCCCAGGGTCACATAGCTAGTAAGTACCTGAAAACATATTTGAACTTAAGTCCTCCTGACTCGCTGTGCTGCCTTTCTATCTGGTTATCAAACCTTTATTTGGTTTTGTGTATCCCTTGCACAATAGTAAAAATCATTTGTGGAATTTAAGGAGTTGACTAACCATGTTCTGTGAGAGGTGGCAAGAAATACCCCAAGGCAGGTCCAGAGGACAGGGTATGGAGATTGGGAACGTGGTTTTTGAAGGAGAAACTCCTGATCTCCTGCAGAGTGGTTGTAGTAAGTAGAAACAGGCAGGGAGTTTCTGAGCAAAGGCTGCTCTGGGTCATATTTCATCACCCAACATAAGACCCAGGACCCAGAATAGGCTGGTGTTTTAAACCTGGGCTTTGGAAAGTACGGGACAACTGTTTTTGAAATGTAATACACTATAAAGGATTTTTTAAATTTAAATTTTTATCAATATCTTTTATTTTTACATCGCCTTCATTTCCCAATATATCCTTCCCCCCTTCCCTTCCTAAAGGTCATTCTTTTTAACAAAGAATTTAAGAAACAAAAACAGCTCAGCAAAAGTAACCAAAACATCAAACGTTATATGCAGTGTTCCGTAATCAATCACCCACCTTTCCAAAGAAGGGAGAGAGGTCCATTCTCATATTTCTTCTTTGGGGCCAAGGATAGTCATTACAGTTTCACAGCATTAGTTTTGATGACATTAACTGTTCTTGCCAATTACACAATTACACTTACATTTTGTATATTGTTTTCCTGGTTCTGTTTACTTCACTTTGTATCACTGTCTTCATGTGTTTATTTTTTCATATTTACTGTTTCTTATAGCACAGCAATAAGTATTTCATTAATTCATGTCCCATAATTCATTTCTTCATCCCCCTAATCACTGGGCATCTATTTTGTTTCCTGTTTCTTGATGCTACAAAGTGTAACAGTATATGTATTTTGCTGTGTATGAGCCTTTCTTTTTATCATTTATCTTCCTGGGGCACATAGCTAACAGTGGAATCTCAGAGTCAAAAGTATATATACTTTAATCACTTTTCTTAGCATAATTCCAAACTACTTTCAAGATTAGTTAGACCAGAGATCCAATCTACCTCAGATTCAATCTGGCCCGCTTGTGAAAAGGGGCATCACAAATGGTGAGATTTCTTAAAAGTCAACCCGATATGGCAAATTTGCAATAAAATTTGTTTTAATTTGGCTGTGAAAAAAAAAGACCAATCCACAGCTTTACCAACGGTGTAGAAATGCGCCTGTTTCCAAAATCCTTCCAACACTGACTATCCTCAACTTTTGTCATCTTTGCCAATTTGCTGAGCATGAGGTAAAACCTTTTGCGATTTGCTTTTCTCCTATCAATGATTTGGAGTAATCCTTCATACAATTAATAGTCTGTGTTCTTTGAGACCTATTTGTTTATACCCTTGGAATGAATAAATGAAAAAGTATTTACGAGGAGCTTACTATAAGCCAGAAACTGTGCTAGAGGGTAGGACTATACAGATCCCCAAATGAAGCAGTCCCTGTTCTTCCCGAGGAGCTTACATTTTATTAGAGGAAAAAAAGCACATAGGGGAGAGGTGATGAGGGAAAGGAGTTTTGGTTTCGATGGGTGATGCCGATGAGTTGGTCCATAGGACAGTTGACATTCCCTTTCCAGGAGCAACGGTAGCACCAATTAGATTACTGTGCCCAGAGAAGAAGGCAGAAGGGGGTAGCGGAATTCTCTATGAAGCAGCTAGGCTTCAGGTGGGTGACTAGGTGGAATGTGAAGCATGATCTGGTCTGGGGTGGCTGGATGTAGGGGGGAGGTGATTTTGCATTTATTTACTCATCAATCATGACAACTCAGTCTCAGGGTGTGAGTTCTAAAGTCCCTCAATTAGCTGCTCTAGGGACTAAGGAGGCATTTAGAGGTCCAGTCTGGAAGGTGAAGTTCCGAAAGAGGGGAAGCACAGAGACTGCAGAACAACTGACAAGATGGCTCCAGCAAACAGAACAGCTGGGCAGGATCATGAAGAGATTGGTAGGAAAAGCTTTTGAACACTTATACATGGGAGAATAGCTTTAAAACTCACATATTTTTGTTAGTTTCCTACATATTTTGGATATCAGATCCTTATCAGAAATATTATGAAAAGACTTCCCCTTTCCCCCCCCCAACCACTTCCTATCTTATTCTAGTTGCATTGGTTTTGTTTTTGCAAAAATTTTCATGTAATCAAAATTATCAATTTTATCTTTTGTAATCATCTCTATCCCTTGTTTGGTTAAGAATCCTCACTTTCCACTAGCTGTGAAAGGTACTTAATCTGGTTCTTTTCTGATTGCTTTTATGGTGTGACTTTTAACATTCATCTATTTTTAGCTTATAGCGGCCTATGGTGTTAGATGTTGGTCTAACCTAATTCCTGCTAAATTATTTTCTCAGAAATTCTTGTCAAATGTGGAGTTCTTCTGCTAAGAATTTATATTCTCAGATTTAATGAGCCCTAGATTATAGGGAGGATTTTCACTGTCAATCAGTCAACAAAGCAATAAGTGCTTACCGTATGTCTGGCAAAATGCTAAGCACAAGGGGTTCAAATGCAAACCCTCCAAGAGATTACATTCTCATGCAAACCACAACACACACACACACACACAAGCTGAAGGGAAATGGGAGGGAGAACAGGTGAGAAGGAAGAGAAATCCAGAGAAGTGAAGGCTGGCTGCCCCAGGCCCCCTCCTTAAACAGAGTCCCTGGGAGGAGCCCTCAGGTCCCCCAAAATGAAGAAGGGGCCTCAGAGGCTGAGAATGCTTCCAAGATGTGAGGTCCGTGGCTGAAATGATGATCTCCTAGGATGAAGAGGTTTCTGGGCCATGACAGAGAAGACCACAAGGAGAGTAACTGGTGGGAGATGAAGAAATGAACTTCTGTTTAAATGGCTTAGAATGGATTTGAAAAGCTGTGGCTGGAAAGACAAGTGAGACCCTCACAGTACTTGCCCATCCTCATTTCCTCTGAAACTGCCTGACTCCCTCACTCTTGCCAAGGACATATCTGCCAGCATGGCTGGGTAGGAAGGATGAGTGAGAAACAGGGAAGCAGAACAAGAAATAAAGATGTTTAGGGTAGCATTAAAATTGTAGTGGAAAATTACCTTTTAATAGATTGCAATAGGCTATGAAAATCAAACGTGTGGGAGAACTATAGTTTTGTGTCTCCAAGTGCCTTTCAGATATCTCTGCTTGGATGTCCTCTGCTGTCGTACAGTTGTTTTCAGGCATGTCCGACTCTTTGTGGCCGCATTTGGGACTTTCTTGACAAGGAGTCAGGAAGACTTACTTGCCTGGGTTCAAATATGATCTCAGACACTTACTAGCTGTATGAACCTGGGCAAGTCACTTAACACTGTTTGCCTCAGTTTTCTCATCTGTAAAATGAACTGGAGAAGGAAATGGCAATCCACTCTAGTATCTTTGCCAAGAAAACCCCAAATGAAGCCACAAAAAGGCAGACATGACTTTAATGACAGAACAACAACACAACAAATGTTTACTAATTGAAAAAACCTTCAGATACTGATTAGCCTCCTAATTACTTTATGTACCTTGGTATTTTAGTCCTCCAGAAAATCCTAAGGAATGCCAATGGTTCCTGCTGAGGCAAAACTGCGCAGATAACAGAAATTACTGTGGTAAACACCAGTTTGCTAGTCCTAGATCCCCAGGTTTCCGCATAAGGAAGACCTAGATCAGACCAGTGGGCTTCCCCATTTCACCACTCCAGCAAGTCAAGAGTGAGAGTGTTATGTATACTGAAGGTGTGACTAGACTCGGGTGAAAGGCTAACTTCACTAGGCCTTTGGGGTAAAGGTGTGAAAGCCCTAGGCAAAATTTCAATTTCAATTTGTTTGTAGACTCCTCCTACCTTCTTCCTTTATACCACCCAGAATTTTCCTTTGGAAAATTTGGTCCAAACAACCTCTCAAGTAGCCATGCCCCAAGTGCCCTCCTTACCCCAAACTGCCTGTCACCCTTGCCTCTCTCACTTACCATGAAAATTCTCTTTTACCTAGTAAAAATTTGGTTCTTTGCTAATGCCCAGCACTGAAGCCTAGATCCAGTAAGTACAATTTTAGGCACTGTAGGAGAAATGTTAATCACCAGGTCTGAGTGCTTCTAGCTTTGTTTCCACAGAAGGGAAAGGGGTCATTTACGTTAGGTAAAGAGAAGAAAACTAGGTGGAACAGGTATTCTCTGGTTCCTCTAAAGCAAGGATTCTTAACCTGGGATTAATTTAAACATTTTTTTTTGATAATTGCATTTCAAAGTAATTGGTTTTATTTGTAATCTCACGTATTTTTTATTTTATACATTTAAAAATATTTCTCCAAGAAGGGGTCCAAAGGCTTCGCTAGACCTTCAAAGAGGTCCACAACAAACACACAAAAAAGTTTCAGAACTTCTGCTGTTAAGGTAATAATAACACGAATTTATATGATACTTTATTAAAGTTTGCCAAGTACTTTACAAATACCTCATTTGATCCTCACATGTAAATGTTATTATCCTCATTTTACAGATGCAGAAACTAAAGCTGACAAAGGTAGGTGACTTGCCCATGATCAAAAAGTGTCTGAGGCGTATGGTACCTCCGGCCTTCCTTACTCCAGGGCTCCTAAAGACTCACGAATCTGGAACCCAGAGAGACCCAGGGAGATGAGCATTCTTATTTCTACATCCTGGGCTTACTAGAAGCCCCCTAGCTTTGGTGGTTGCCCATCTCCAAGTGTTGGGAGCCAAGACAGTCCTATGCCAGGCTTTATTAAAGGTGGGGTAGGGGCAGCTAGGTGGAGCCGTGAGGAGAGCTCCAACCCTGGAGTCAGGAGGACCTGAGTTCAAATTCAGCCTCAGACACTTGACATACTTACTAGCTGCGTGACCTTGGGCAAGTTACCTAACCTCAGTTGCCCTGCCCTCCCCCTCCAAAAAAAAAGCCAAAAAAGGTAGGATGGCTGCCTCTTCTTTACTATAAGAGCTGTCTACTTATTTATATCTGATTTAAGATCTGACTGGGGCGGCCTTGATTTCAAGCTCATGGGAGAAAGTGGAGCAGTGACCAACTCTTCCAGACTCCTCTCTCCATGTGGGGCTGATGGACTACCCAGAGAGGAATAAAAGGAAAAGACAGCCTGTGGCTCCCAGATCCTGAAACAGTTAGGTTATGGATATTCCCTAATGGAGAAAAGATAAATCTTGAACCCCCCAAGCTGTAAACTTTCAGAGATCTTAGCTTCCTACTTTTCTCAATTTTGCCATTCCTTCCCTTCTCCTAACCCGAGTTTTATTACCTAACATTAGTTTTATATAGCCAATAAAAGTAATTTACCATTTATACCAAATGGTCAAGTAGCATAATGATTACTATTTCATGTCCCATGATTAACTTTATTTGTTTGCAATACAGTATTGTATTATAATCCAGAATATTTGATTATAACATAGTACAACAGGTTTTTTAGGCAAATGTACCTTCGGCATTTGAACAACATGGCCAGCCCACTAGAGTTGCATTCTCCACAGAACTCACATAAGGCAAGCCTTCTCACACTGAGGTCAGAAGAAGCAGTCTAAGGACACTATCAAGGTCTCTCTGGAGAACTCCGGAATGGATTGGGAGACATAGGAGATGCCGGCACAGAACTACCCAGCATGGTGTATCTGCAATCAAAGAAGGCGCTGTGCTTGATGAGCAAAACAGAATTGCAGTAGCTTAAAAGACATGTGAGATGTGCAAATTTAAAGCCATTTCCACTCCAACTGTTTATATGGACTATTTGTGTCCAACCAGTGGTAGAGCCTTCTGAGCTTGTATTGGTCCGGTCAGTCATAGGTGGACATACTGTACCCTGACCCCAACGTAGCAATGTCATTTTGGTCCCATTTGAGAATGAAGGACAACAATCAACCAGTACAATACAGTATTTTATTTTATTATAATAAAGTATTTTTGACCATGTTGCTACCAATATGACGTTGGACAAGTCAAGTACACGACTCTTCAGGCCTTGGTTTCTTTATCTATAAAAAAAAAGATAACCACAACACAGAGAACAACAAGCAAAAAAAAAAAAAACCTAGAAGGAAGCAAAGAAAAGCTGGGTAGCTCTGAAAACAATGTGTAGTATTTGTTATATAGGTTTTCTTGAAATGGAAATTTGCTTTATATTGAATTCTCTCCTGTGTTCTGCTGTGTATATGGAAAGGTTCTTTTTTTTTCCTTTTCTCATTTTGTATTTAAGTTTAAAGTGAATAAAAAATTTACCAAAAGAGGAATAAGATTTTGATGCATACATGACAGTTTTGACATGAATCCACAAGAAAAAGTTTAACAATGATAGATCAGATAACTGATGTGGCCAATTAAGAGGACCTCTAAACAACCAGCGGGCATGAGAGAGCATCATCTAGAAACTGCTACACATTCAATGCATAGTGTTAAAATGAAAATATGTTGTTCAAAACTCAATGAATATAAAAGAAACCTAAATGGTCAAACTTTCAAATAACGGTTTTTGACTGTAGCATTCATACTTCTGAAGTCATTACAGCTTAAAATTGCACTAAGACTTCTGGGACAAGCAGTGTATTCTCGGAACACATAGCAAACAATAAAACACATATGATATAGCACATCACGGGCTCAAGGTTATAGATTTAAGCTCAGAAAGGTCTTTAGTACAATCCTTATATTTTACAGATGAAGAAAAGGAGGCCCAGAGAGAGTAAATTCTTTGTGCAGAGAATGAGTGTTCGAAGAGAGAAATGGATGGATGTTCCCAGATCCCTGTATCTGTTACATGCATTCAACAATCATTTGAAAGTGCCTACTATGTGCAAAAAGCTGTACGATTCTGGGGACATTGATAAAGATAGATATAAATAGACAGATATAGTTAAAGAGGTGATAGATAGATGATAGACTGATAGAAAGGTAAATGATGAAAAGATACAAACAGATGAGAAAGCAAATGATTATAGACAGATGATAAAGACAGATGACAGCCAGATGAGATAGTAGCTGATGAGTGACAGACAGACAGACGGATAATCACGTTTTATACCTCTAGCCTAGAAGTGTCAAACCAGCAGGTTAAGTAAGTTGCCCAACATTACACGGCCAATATGTGACCAAGTTAGGAAGGACCTGAACCCAGGTCTTCCTGGCTGCAAGGCCAGCTCTTTAGCTACTATACCAGTTGGTTTCTGAAATACAATCACAGCTGCTTTTCAGCCCCTCGAACTTGTTATCCGTAATTCTTTGGCTCTGCAGAATAACTTGAACTCTGCTACATCATGTAGGAGAGGGGGAAAAGGTTTGAAATTTCAGCTGGTGCCAGACTTCCTGGAGTTCCATCATGTTCCCAGAATAGCCATGTTTCCAGCAGCTTTCACCTGATACTGCCGCTAAGGCACCAAGGGAAGAGGATGGATCAGGCCCCTCCAACTGGAGCTGGACACCCTGGGAATCCCAGACCCCCTCGGGTGAGTGTCAATGCCAGAGCCTGACTCCCCCCTTCTTTTGGCACCGTGGTCACTATTGCCCCATGTAGGTTCAAATCCCAGGCCAGGATGGTGGAGGTGGGCATCCATTTCTCAAAAATGTGTACTGGTGTGATGTCCACTGTTCCAAACCATCCAGACAGCTGGCTCTGAGCAGAATGATGTCATCAGATGACTGAAGTAGGGGGAGGGCAGGGGCAGATAGGATATGTCTAGTGTGGGCATGGCCCCTGAAAGACTGGATGTTACAGTCTTAAGGGTTGTTAACAGTGGCTGAGAGGCGGAAGAAGGGAGAGAACCAGCCCTGTCACTGCTTCCGGAATATAGCCTTGCCTTGGCACAGTTCTGCTTTGAGATCGAGTTCATTTCCAGAGACTCTATCAAGCCAAGAAAGAAAGAGCAAGAGTGAGCAGCCCTATTGCTACTTCCTTCAAGACAGAAGGCAGGCAGGATTCTTCCCTCTACATATAGCTCTGTGTAATGAAAGAACACCAGGCTAGGAGGATGAAGACCTGGGCTCCATTGGGCAATGCGACCAACTAAGCATGTTGCTACCAATAATGACACTGGACAAGTCAAGTTCATGACTCTTTGAGCCTTGGTTTCTTCATCTACAAAAAAGGGATAGCAACAATACACATACATATGTATATGTGTATGTATGTGTACATGCATATATACACACACAAACATACATACACACATACACAAACATATATACACAGGCAAGGGCAGGGGGGTGCTCACAGACATGTGCGTGTGCACACACACACATACACACACACACACACACCCCAGCTAGATGACTTAGTGGATAGAGTGCCAGATCTCAAGTTAGGAAAACTCAACTTTTTGAGTTCAAATCTAGCCTCAGACACTTACTAGCTGTGTGACGCTGGGCAAGTTACTTAATCCTGTTTGCCTCAGTTTCCTCAGCTGGAAAAAGAAGCTGGAGAAGGAAATGGCAAACCACTCCAGTATCTCTGCCAAAAAAAAAACTCCAAACAGGGTCACGAAGAGTCGGACATGACTGAGAATGACTGAACAACAACATATATATCTACGTGTGTGTGTGTGTGTGTGTGTGTGTGTGTGTGTGTATACGAACTGCCACCAAAAAGCACTTCAGAAATCTGAGAAAATTATTCTTCTCTTTTTTTTTTGGAGGGAGGGAAGGCAGGACAATTAGAGTTAAGTGACTTGTCCAAAATCACACAGCTACTAAGTCTGTCAAGTGTCTGAGGTCAAATTTGAACTCAGGTCCTCCTGACTCCAGGGTCTGTGCTCTACTCACTGCGCCACCTAGCTGCCCCAATAATTATTCTCAATGTAGCAACTGCCTCTTTGCCTCTGCACCTAATGAGCTGGAAGTCCAAGCAAGAGAGCCAGGGACCTACACCTATACCTAATTACTCAAGCTTGTCTGCCTATGATAGGTGAAGCTTTGTTGTAGGTCTGGTTTAGCTCCATCGCACACTTGCATTGCATCCCCTGTTCCCCAAACACCTTTTAAACAACCTCTGAGCCAATAATACCCAATCCGGTTAGTTCTGCTCTCCAATCTAGAGTAACCTAAACAGGACATGCCTACAGAATCACAGAATTTAAAGCCCAGGAGGAACTGTGCATGGTCTTTTGTTGTTCAGTCACTTCAATGTCTGACTCTTCATGACCCCATTTGGGGTTTTCTTGGTAAAGATACTGGACTGGTTTGTCATCTCCTTCTTCAGCTCATTCGACAGATGAGGAAACTGAGGCAAATAGAGTGAACTGACTTGCGTAGGGTCACACAGTTAGTAAGTTCCTGAGGCTGGATTTGAACTCAAAAAGATGAGTCTTCCTGACTCCAGGTCTGGCACTCTATCCATGGCACCACCTAGCTGCCCTTGCACAGTCTACCTCTCTCATTTTGCATGTGAGGAAACTGAGGCCCAAAAAGGTTATTTTTCCCCACAGTCCTGACTTTCCTAAGGTAATATGAATAATGAATAGCACCTCTGGGATTTGAACCCAGCTCCTCTGATTCCAAATCAGGCTGGTTCTACTGCACAGCCCTCAGTCTCCTCCCTCTTACAAAAGCCTGGCACTCTTTATTGGCTTCTCTCTATCAATCAATACTTTTTTTTTATTAAGTGACTATGATGTGTAAGGTATTCTGCTACATGGGTATAGTGAATACAGATTCAGCACACACTCGAATCCAGGCTCAGAGACTTCTTAGTTGTATGATTCTGGGCAAGTCAGTTAGCTCATCTGTAAAATGGTGATAATACCACCTACCTCAGAGGGTTGTTGTGAGGATAAAATGGGATGATATTTGCAGAGCACTCTCTGAAGGCCTTAAAATGCTATGTAAATTGGAGCACTTACCATTATTATTGTCCTACCTACTTCACAGGCTGGTTGTGAGTAAAGTGCTTTGTAAATCTTAGAGCCCCATAGAATTGTGAGTTATTACCGTAATATAAGGGAGATAGAAGTACAAGACAGGATTCTTGCCTTCCAGAGGTTTACAGTCTAATCGAAGAGACGAGCTACATATATATGAAAATAAAACTAGCTATTCTGTCTTCTCCTTTGCCTCATACTCTACCAAAACTGTCAAGTATTATCAAGTCTATCCACGAAATACCTCAAAGCCCTCATCCCCTCTTTGCCAAGGACCACCCCAGTTCAGGTTCTACCACCTTTCATACTTGCCTTCCTTCTAATCCAATCTATATGCTGCTGCCAGGCTAATCTTCCTAAGAGGACAATTTGTATGATGCCATGCTTGCCCACCTCCTCCTCCCTCAAGGCTCGAAAGTCTTTCCCGGCTTCCCATTGTGAATTAAAGCAAAAATTCCTCAGCCTTTCATTCGAGGTTCTCCAAGAACTGATTCCAACCTGTCTGATTTCTGGCTTAGGGCCCATTTCCCCTCTCCCCCACCTTGGTGGCCTAGCAGACTATTCCTTCTCCTGAACAGCCTTTGATTACACCATTTTCCAACCCAGAATGCCCCAGCCCCATATCCACACCTGCTATATAATCCTGGTCTTCGATCTCAGTACAGATCAAATGCCAGCTCCTGGATTCATGGGATCATAGGACTGAGAGCTGGAAGGCATCTTACGGATCTCATCTAGTTCCGCCCTCACATTTTACAAATTAGGAAACTGAGGCCCAGAGCAGTTAAATGACCTCTCCATGGTCTCACATGCACTGAGTCACAGATGCTGCCCTTTGCACTCAATCACACTGCCTCCCCCACATAATGGATTCAAGAAACATTTATTAAGTGCCTACTATGTACCCAGTAAGAGGAAAACTTCAGGTAGGGGGTTTCTATAGAAAGCTGGTTTAAAAGTCTGGAAGACCTGACTGACACTTACTAGCTATGTGACCCTGGGAGAGCAGTTTGTTCTAGGGAAGATTATCAATCTCGGTTTCTATCAACAATTGGTAGAGGAAGTTCCTCACTGGCAGCCTCCTAAGCCAATGAGATCTCGAGTCCTGTTCCCACTCCGCCACCCCCCACCATTGGAGAGAAAACCACAACGTGCATAGCTGTCTAAAAGATACCTATAGAGCAGATACAAAGTAACCTTCGAGAGGACAGTACTGGCAGCCGGCTGGAACAGGATACTGCAGCCAAGTCTTGAAGGAAGCCAGGACCCTTTCCCTGAGCTTCAGGAGACAGCAAAGAAAAGACGCAGAATAAAAAACAATAACAAAGGCACAGAAAAACAACCATAATAATAGCTAGCATTTAGATAGCCCTTTACACACATTAGCTCATTCCACCCTCATAGCAACCGTGGTAGCTGGGTGCTTCCCTTATATCCCTGTTCTACAGATGGGGGAAATGAGGCATGGAGGGAATAGGTGACTTTGCCCAGGGTCATCTAACTCATAAGTTGGCTAACGTAGTCTGAGGTCGGCTTTGGCCTCGTGTCTTCCGGACTCCAGGTCCAGCACTCTACCTACTGTGTCGGCTTAGCTGCCTCTAAGGAGAGGTGAAATGCCTTGTGTGAGGAATAGCAAGTAAGCCAGTATGACCAGCACATATTGTACAGTAAGTAAGCCTGGAAAAGTAGGCTTAAGCCAGATTGTGATAGGCTTTAAATGCCAAACAGAGTTTACATAATCCTGGTAGCAATAAGGGGACCGTTGGAGTTTACTGAGTAGATGGCTGACCTGTACCTTAGGAAAATCACTTCGGTTTCTGGGTAAAAGTTGGATTAGGGTGAGGAGGGACTCCATGCAGAAAGGGCAATTGAAAGTCTATTGTATTAGGCCAGCCAAAAGGACAGGAAGATCTGAATCAGAAAGGGGTATATAGGAGGGAGATTGCAGAGATAGAAATGACATGTTGTATTGTATGAAACAACAATGTTGTTCTTTAGTTGTTTCAGTCATATCTAATTTTTTGTGATCCCATTTGGGGTTTTCTTGGTGGAGATACTGAAGCGGTTTTACCATTTCCTTCTCCAGCTCATTTTACAGATCAGGAAACTGAGGCAAATAGGATTAAGTGACTTGCTCAGGGTCACACAGCTAGTAAGTGTCTGAGGCCAGACCTAAATTCAGGAAGATGAGTCTTCCTGATTTCAAATCTGGCGCTCTGTCCACTTCACCACCTGGGTAAGTTCAAAAGACATTTGGGTTTAGGAGGAAAGATAATCATTCTGTTTTGGACATGAGTTTGAGATGCCTGTGGAAAACCAGTTTTTCAAAAAGTTCAGCTGAGAAAAGGAGGAGAGATACAGAATGATAGTTAGAGGAGATGGTGGGATCAAAGTGGGGTTGCTGTTGTTTTTAAAATGGCTGAGACAATGGCATGCAGTGGGTATAGAAAGGAGGGAAGGAAAAAAATTTAAAAAAAAAGAAAGGAGGGAAGGGACAGATAGACTAAAGATGAGAAGTGGACAGATCATACTGGGGTAACCAGTTGGGGAAGACAGGAGGAAATGTAGACAGGATCAACATGTAGGGATGTTCTTGGAAAAGAAAAAGGATACCTCTTCATGTGAGACAGAGGTGAAGGAGGAAGCAGAGGAGGATAATGTCAGAGGGATGTGAGATGAGAAGCGAAGAAGGGGAAGTTTAAAGTTAAGGGCCTCCATTTTTTTTAGTGAAGTAGGAGGTAAGGTCTTCTGATGGGGGGGGCAGTGACACGGGAGTCTTGAGAGTTGAAGAAAAGATTTAAAAGAACCTCTGTAGTGAGTGGGATAGACAAACAATTAGGGGGAATAAAAAGATTGCCTTTCAGCAATGAGGGCCCAGTTGAGATTAGAAAACATAAATTTGCATTAGATCTAGTCAGCCAAGTTTCACTTCTAATTCCATTCAGCAGCATATGAATGGAAACAAAGGAGGCTGAGGATAGAACTAATCTGTGGCTGGAGTTTAGCAAAGTGTGAATGACAATAGGAAAGGCTGCACAAGATTCCAGAGTATACTATACTATAGGAAAGTACAGCCAGAGTCAGAGTCGTGGCCTAGGAATATGCAGGGACTGAAGGTCACAGGGAGGGCAAAAAACAGATTTAGGAGTAAAGTATAAGGAGAGATGGAATAACAAAATATTATGATCGCATAAAGGAATTCCAGAGTTCTTGAAAATGAAAGTGGAACACCTGTGGGTGATGGCAGGATCAAGGGTATAACCAATGTGTAGTTGGCGATCTGTAATGGGATAGTAAGTGGTAGATAGGATGGGCATGAAGGAATATTACTTCCCTTTATCTACTCTACCATTCCACCTCAGACACACACAGGGATGATCACACCTCTAATCTTGCTTTCAGCCACAAGCGTTGCACTTTCATATTCAAGACCTCTGAAACTTTAATGGAAGCAGTGTCAGATTTTATATTCTTGGGCTTAAAGATCACTGTAGATGTCAGCTGCAGCCATGAAATTAAAAGACGCTTGCTCCTTGGAAGGAAATCTATGGCCAATCCGGACAGCATACTAAAAAGCAGAGACATCACTTTGCCAACAAAAGTCTGTAATAGTCAAAGCTACAGTTTTTCCCATAGCAATGTATGGCTGTGAGAGTTGGAATATAAGGAAAACTGAGTGCGCAGAATCGACGCTTTCGAATTCTAGTGCTAGAGAAGACTTTTGAGGATCCCTTGGACAGAAAGGAGATCAAATCAGTCAACGCTTAAAGAAATCAATTTAGACTGTTCACTGGAAGGTCAAATATTGAAGCTGAAACTGAAATACTTGGGCAACATAATGAGAAAACAAGACTCATTGGAAAAGATCCTTTTGAAGGCAAAAGGAGAAGAGAACAGCATGAGATGGAGAGATAGTATCATGGAAACAACAAACATGAACTTGGACAGACTTTGAGAGATAATGGAGGATAGAAAGGCCTGGCATGCTATGGTCCATGAAGTCACAAAGGGTCAGACACAACTGAACAACAAATCCTTTTATCAATCTCTTTTTTCCTGTGCCTTACTCTTGTGACCAACAATCTCTGCACCCCTCAGTCTTTCCCCAGGCCATCGGCCCTGCTTTGGTTATACTACCACCTGCTCTTGAAGCCCTCAGTACCTCTGTGCAGGAATTGGGGGAAGCGGGTGTTCTTTGGTCTTGCATTCAGTATCACTGGGATAAAGAGTGAAAGGAATATGCTTGCCATTGGGGATGAGTCCAGAAAGGGTATCTGTGGATGTCTGAGGGTGAATGCTACTGATGAAGGTAGGAAATTTTAAAGTTCAAAGTCTCTCAACCTTGGTCCTTAAAATTGTCAGTACTGTTGCCGTGTCCCTGGTGTCAAAGCTCAGCCTCAAGGCAACGTCAAGGAAGAGCCAGCCTGTCGTGTTGTAGAGTTTTTCTGAAGCCAGGAACAGGGAGGCAAGAGTTGGCTACAGTAACGTTCTAACTTGCATGCTACTCATTTGGATACATCTTATCCCTGGAACAGATTATAAACTGCGGGAGGGCAGGCTCTGTGCCACTCCACTCCCCCCCATATCTTTGTCTCTACTACTGTCACTCACCACAGTCCTCTGCTCATAGCACCCAGTTCACAAAAAACGTGTTGACTTGAGGACACAAGCGCTCCAGAGGATGAGTCGCATACTGTTCTATAGAGGGAAAAGAGCAGCCATAACACGAGCAATTAGATGCTTTTCTCAGTGCCCTGGAATCCTAGGGAACTGCCTGGCCAATTTGGTAGAGGTCACCCAAACCTAAGCCTCAGGCTTGGCCATCTGGGGGAAAGCCCAGTTTTCTCCATCCACAATGGTTTACTTTCTGGCCTCTGGATTGCCAGTGGCTGGGATAAGTTAGTGCATTGTAGCTGTGGGCAGAAAGGGGTGGGAGGGTGAGGGGGGAGGTGGAGAGGAAGGGAGGAAGTGCACGGCCTCTGCCAAAGGTTTCAGCTCTGCTCATCAGGTGACATTCCTTGCAGGCTCTGCCAAGCACCCTCCTCTGGAGTACATTTCCAAAGGCATCGGCCATGGGCTGCTGGTTGCACTGAATGTATGTTTAACTGGAACCGCCCCTGGCCCCTGGCTTCCTGGTTCTTAAGGGGCTAAGGCCCACTCTAGTAGCTGAACTCTTGTAAACATCCAGAAAGTAGGTGCCCATTGTTGGCCTGGAGCCTGGTGCCTCCTTTCAAGGAGTCTTGCTGGCCTCTAGAGTTATGTGACACCTGAGGACAAGGACATTTATTTATCTAGGGCATGCAGCCCAGACAGTAACAGGTTAATGCCGATAAGGCAGGTGACTGAGAGCCAGAAGAGGTCAAATGCAAAATCTGTTTACCAGACCAGCTCTTAGCTCCAGCTTGGCCCAAGGATCCAAGCTCTCCAGCAAGGTATCTGGGAAGCAGAGGTTTAGTCTGCTCAAGTGTCAGTCAGTGTCTGGGCCAGGGCTGTAGCCACAGGAGAGCCTAAACCCTACAAGAGAAGAGTTTCTCCCCTTGAACTGGCTGAAGATAATAAGGTCCATTCTGACTTGAAATCTACAAACCTATGCAAGGAGTCGGTGACCCACCTGGGATTCCTGCCTCCCAACTAAAAGTGTATTCCACCGTTTTCAGGTGGAATCTAACCTCCAGGGCACCTAATAGTCAGCAGTAGGGAGGCTGGGTTTCTAAATTATAAAATCATAGAGTCCTAGAAGGTTAGGTATAGAAAAGGTCTTTAGGAATCATCAACATGGGGGGAAGAGGGGAATAAACACTTTTATAGCACTTATTATGTACTATGCACTATGCTAAGCATTTTTATTGTTTGTTTGTTTTTTTGAAGGGGGAAGGCAGGGCAATTAGGGTTAGGTGACTTGCCCAAGGTCACACAGCTAGTAAGTGTGTCAAGTATCTGAGGTTGGATTTGAACTCAGGGCCTCCTGTATCTGAGTCAAGTATCTGAGGTTGGATTTGAACTCAGGGCCTCCTGACTCCAGAGCCTGTGCTCTACCCACTGCACCACCTAGCTGCCCCTAAACATTTTTAAAAAACATTTATTATCTCATTTGATCTTCACTTTAATCCTTCTAGATAAGTGCTATTATTATCATCCTCATTTAGAACTGAGGAAACTGAGGCAAATAGTGGCTAAGTAACTTTCCCAGTAGTAAGTGAAGCCAGATTTGAACCCAGATTCTTCCTTACTGTAGGCCCAGAGCTCAGTCCACTGCACTTCATTTCACAGAGGAAAACAAGGTCCGAAGAGAAGAGAGAGGCTAGCCCAAGGTGACAGTGAAGGCATCATGGGGTGGGGTGGAAGGACTGCTGCATTTGGAAGCCAGTTTTCAAACATATGCAATACCACAAGGTGATATTGGTTCAAGAATTAGAGAAGCTTAAGGATGAGCAATTCCTAATGGGCTAGTTAGGGAAAATTCGAGATTTGGGGAATATATCCCTAACCTATAGGGCAACATCAAGGAAAATTAAAATGTCCTTATGAAATTTCTCTTGACTTCACTGGCAGATACAATCCTGAGCTAGAGAGAAAACATACATCTTAGCCAGGATGGCATTTTTCTTATTTCTTATACTTTCTAACCTTGGACAAGTCACTTAACCTCTGACTGCCTGACAAAAAGATCCACTGGACAAGGAAATAGCAAATCACTTCAGTATCTTTGCCAAGGAAATCCCATGGACAACAATATACTAACACTAGATTCCCAATTCTGGTTGAGCCAGGGGCCAAAAGGGCGAGAGCAGAGATCATGTGGAAACCTGGAGACCTCAAGGTTATCTGATTGAGGGATTATGGTTGTTCTAGAAGAAAGTCGTGTTTCAGAAGTGATACAGTGAAATGCTGAATTAGGGAAGAGAAAGGGCAACAAGGAGTTATTATCAGCATCTGTCCTACTTTTCTGGGTTCAGTTCACAAGAACGTGCTGAGGGATGAGTAGGACAAAGAGAGCTGATATTGTCAATTCAGTAAACGTTGATTAAGGACTGCTGTGTGCCAGGTGCTGGGCATTGTTGACATTAGGCATATAATAAAAAGAAACAAGTTTGTGTTCTCCAGAAGCTTATACTCTACTTCCCATCCTCCTCCCTAATTCCAGAGCCCCCAAGGTCCAGATCAGTAAGTATTTATTAGGCACCTACTGTATGCCAGGCACTGTACTAAGTGCTGGGGACATAAAGACAAAAAAGTATTTTCCTTCAAGGTGATTAGATTCTAATGGGCTGATACAACCAGTACTCAAGTAGGAAAAGGAGCTATATCTGTGATTTCATTGGCATAGGGAACTCCAGAGTTACTTCCAGTTGGCTCCTTCACTGCAATTTAGTTTCAGACAGTTGCCACCCTTAAGCACTGAGAATGATTTACCCAGCCAGTATGTGTCAGAAGCAGGACTTAAAATGGGTCTTCCTGGCTCTAATACCAGCTCTCTATCCACTACTCCCTACTACCTCTGTTTATTCAAGAAAATAACTAAATGGAGTAGTTAGGTGATACAGTGGATGGAGAATCAGCCCTGGACTTGAGGATCTGAGTTCAAATCCAGCCTCAGACACTTACTAGCTATGTGACCCTGGGCAAATCACTTAATCCCAATTGTATCAAAAAAGGAAAAAAAAGAAAGGAGAAGAAAAAAGGGAAAATAACTAAGTAATCTCAAGAGGGAGAGATCAGGAAAGAACTAATGTAGGTAGGTGGTAGCACCTGAGCTAGACTCTAAAGGATATAAAAGATTCTCTTTTTTTTTTTTTTTTAAGGTACTTGCCCAAGCATCTCACTGCTAGTAACTATCTAAGGCCAAGATCTGAACTCAGGTCCTCCTGACTCCAGGGCCAATGCTTTATCCACAGGGCCATCTAGCTGCCCCATGTGAAGGATTCTACACCTTAATGTTAAGGAAAGCCAAAATATAGAGCAAATCCTTCCTCTATCTTGAATAGGGGACCATATCTATCCAAAGGTGAAAAAAAACTGGTACCCATCTAAGTGGCTTAAAAACAAATGGACATAGGTCAGCTAAGCACTCATTTCTGGGTGTCCCGAAGGCATTCGTTTATATCTGTCCTACCTTCCACCTCCCTTTTTTCCCCATTTCCCAAATCTACATTCATATAACTTCCTGAGATGGTTTTTCAAATATACTATTGAAAGATTCCCTTTGTCAATGGCCAAACACAAGCTGGCAGGGTCCTTCTAACATTATCCATCCTAGTTAATGAATAATAAATACAGAGGGCACTGTAGTGGAAAGGGTTTTTGGAGTCAGGAAATCTAGGCCTAAGTCCCACTATCCCTTACTTCTCAATAGTGCAACCTACTCCCCCTCTCTGGCCTCAATTTCCTCATTTAAAAAAGGAGAGGTTGGACTAGATTATTTTCAAAGTCCTTTTTGGTTCTAAATCCTATGACCAGAGTGCACAATTTATTTTTTCCCTCTAATTTATTTTTAAAAATAAATTTTATTGATACTTTTTAACATCACCTAAATTTCTCCCAGTATTCCCCCCTTCCTTTCTCAAAGAACCACGCCATATAACAAAGATCGTTTAAAAAAAAAAAGAGGAAGCAGAGGGGAAAAAAAATCAGTGAAAACCAATCAATCCATATAAAAGCCTAAAAATATATGCAAAGTTCCACACCCATGAGTCTCCCACCTCTTGGAAGCAGTAGGGGAAGGTGTGTCTTCTCACATCTCCTTGGAGTCATGTTTGTTCTTAGTAATTTTCTAAATTACTTTCAATACTTTTATGGTTGTTCCTGCCATCTACATTGTAGTAGTCACTGTGCATACTATTTTCTTGGCTCTGCTTACTCCACCTTTCATCAGTTCAGAAGGCTTGTAAACGCCCTCCATGCTTCTCAGCGTTGGTATTCTTTCTTTCTTTAAAGCACAATAATATTCCATTACATTCCCTTAGTACAATGTTGTTAGCCATTCCCCCAAGCCATGTACATCTACTTTGTTTCCAGTTCTTTGCTACCACAAAAAAAAAAAGTGCTGCAAAAATATTTTGGTGCATTTTGGGACCTTTTTTCCCCTTATCAATGACCTCCATGAGGTACAGGTAAGACGTCTACTAGAGGAATAGAATCTATGAGTCAAATGGTAGGGACATTTTACTCATTTTATTTGAATAATTTCAAACTGCCCTCCAAAAAAGGTTTATTGACTCACAGCTCCTTCAACAATGCACTACTGCGCCTATTTTCCCACAACCCCTCCAACGCTATTTCATCTTTTGACATCATTGCCACTTTACTGTATGTGAAGTCAAATGTCAGGGTTGTTCTGACTGGGCAATTTCTTTTTAAAGCAGCTACCTGTCCATACATTTGCACGTAGGTTTGGCCTGCTTTTGCATGCATGCATAGTTAAGTCGGCACATGCTCCTGGGAGTGCGTAGAAAGGTTTGCATACTCACATACATTTATATCTAGGACCCTAAGTTCGGGACAAATGTGGGGATCACAGAGGCTGAAGAACACTTTTCAAAAGAAACGTTTTTTCCTCTGGAAATTATAAAGAACTTCAAAACGATTCAGCTTCCACCATAACCCCTAAACTTCTTTTTCCCTCTTTGCCTTAGAATTCAATATTGGGGCACTGTAGGGTTTGGGGAGGCTGGGCCCCACGTGGCCCGGCCCCGGCCGCTAAGTAAACATTCCCTCTCTCCAGGAGACAGCAAAGCAGCTCTTACATGGTGTGCAGTGAAGGGGCCGGCCTGAGGTTTATCGCTCCGGCAACGCGGGGTGATTCATTTGAGTTTTGACTCCTGGTTGTCATAGATAGGGGCAAGCAAACAAACAAGCTGCCACACTATCCCCTACCCCTCTCCTTCCCGGTACCCTCCTCCTCCTCACCCTACCCTTGTTCCCCTCCCACTCTGCCTTCCCCCCCCCCAAGCCCGCGACCAGCTGCTTTCTCCCCTCCCCCCAGCCCCCCCATGCCTGCGGTCAGAGTAGAGCAAACACGCCCCACCAGCCCGTTGGCTCTGAGCGCGCTTTGCTGGCGATTCCCGGGGCAACCGGGAGTCTGGAGAGCTGGCGCCCCAGAGACCTCTACCCTCCTCCCTCTTCCCCCCTTCCTCCCCGAGTCCCAACACCATCTCCCTTCTCAACACCAGTTTGGCTCCTCTGGGTCGTCCATGGCTCATTAACAAAGTCTCCTTGCGCCGTCACTGGCTTCGTGTCCTACACCTTTCCCGGGCCGGGCCCCATAGCTCCAGTGGGGAAGGCAGCCGGAAAAATCTCCCCTTGTTTACATGTCCAAGAGGGTGGAATTGGAAGCTGGTTCCACCTTTCGTTTCCCCTTTCCTCTAGTTTTCTGTGGTTCCTGAAGAGTGTGTGAAAGGTCCTGTAAACGCCCTCTATAAAGTCCCTCGCCCCCTGGAAGTGCCTGGGAGGATCAGGACAAAAAATTCGAGCTCAAAGGGGAAGGGGGAGAGATGTAAGGAGTCAAACAAAGTCCTCGAAACATTAGGAATTCCCCTTTAAATGAACTTATAGGGAAAAAAACGGGGCAAATCAACCTAGATGACAACGATAAAGGGGCGGGGGGAGACATCGGGGGGACGGGGTAGATAGTCCATTTTACAGGAAGATAAGGAAAGGGGTTGCGAGAGCTTTTTGATTTATTTCGGGAGGAGGAACCCAAGGGAACTTGGGAGGATAAACAGCCCAGTCCGAGAAAAAAAAAACCGTATACACGATCACTACGTATGCAACACACCGAGTTTGGAGCGACCACCGTGGCTTTCTCTAGCCTTCCCTCGCAAAGGGGTGTCAGAGAAAGAAAGGAAGAGTGTTTGGGCGCGTGTGGGATGGAAACCCGTAGAAGCAACAAAGAAAGCCTTTATGCGCGGCTGCTCAAAGAAAGCGTGTGTATGTCTGTATATGTGTGTATACATACACGTGACAAAGGCTATCTACCAAGGGAAGGCACTAGTGGCACAGTGATCGAAGGAAGATAAGGTCCTTTACTAGGTGGGGTGGGCTTCTAGTACACAAACACTTGTTCCAGGTAGAAAGTATAGAGTGTTTGCCCACGTGTTGGTGGGGGGAGGGGGCAGGGAGAAAGGAGGGTTGAGAACAGTAACAACCCACAAACTAGCTTTTCCAGAAACTCAAATTTCCCCCCATCCGCCCGAAAGCTAGCCTCGGGTAGAGGTGGAAATGAGTCCAGGGGGCGGAGGGCCCTCTGGCAAGGTTTGGTAAGGCGTAAACTGATTGCACATACCTGGGAGCGTAGCAGAGAGCCCGATAAGGGCCCTGAATGGAGGTGATGTCACGCTGATGCAGAAGCCGGCCCACCCTCTAGGAAGAGAAAGAAAGAAGAGAGTGGGGCAGAGACTAGGAGCGGGAGGGAAGCGGATAAGCCAGCCCCCCCCACCACCTCTCTCGCCGTCCGAGCCTTGGGCTGAGACGGGTAACCCCTGACCCCCACGTGTCCCAGCTCTGCACCCTCCCTCCCAAATCCCCAGCGCCTGCCAGCCCGGGGATCCGGCGCTGGGACCTGCGCCCACGCCCAGCCGGGAGTCCCTCCTCCTTCTCCTCCCTCTCTCTCCCGTCCTTCCACTTGCGCCTAGCCCGGGGCCGCGGGTGGCCCCGATCTCTCCGCTGCCGTCCGGGAGGTAGAGGCGTCCCAGGTAAGTATGGCTTCCTTTCAGTTGGCCTCATTGGAGAGCAGTGGGGAGGGAGGGCGGGGAGCCTAGGAGTCGAGGGGGTGGTGGCAGAGTCTGGGAAGAAATCCGGGTGGGACGGCTCTGGCACCCCTTTCTCCCGAGGCTTAGTCGAGTTCCCCGGGGGATTTTCCTGGAGCGCAGGCAGTCTGTTGGAGGGGCCAGGGTGGGGGCGTTCGGGGAGGAGGGGTGTATTCCTTCCTACGGTAGTTCGGGGGTGGAAGGCGATCGCAGCGGCTACCCTGGCTGCTTCTCCTAGGGAGCCTCTCAGTCAATATTGACTCTTGCGGGTCGGATTCCTTTAGGCTGCTCGCTACCGGAGGGGGTTGGGGAGAGGGCAGATAGCCGTGGCTAAAGAGCTGCCCGACAAATCTGGCTGCCACACTACAGCACCTCAGGTTTCTTCAATCTGAGAACGGCAGGAGTGTCTTAACTTCAAGGAAGACTGTGGAGTGCAGACCCTAGTAAGGCTCATCCGATCTCCCTTCTAGCCCCTCGGCTTTTTGTTCTGACCATCCTCCCTCACCTTCCCACCCCCATCCCCCTCAGCCTTGGTGCCTTTGCTTTCCAAATTCCCTTACCAGCCACAAATCATCCCTTAGTCTTGTCCCTGACCTGATCGCTTTTATGCAGGAGCCCCCAAAACAAAACAGAACACTTTTAACGTTCTCCGGGGAGCTACGGGCGTAGGATGGCACCTTCTCCTTCAAAGTAGCCGGAACATCAGGAATTGTGACTCGATAGTGCGAAAAGCACGCCGGCCACAAAAGTTTGGGAACGGTTTCTGAGAGTATTAGACGCCCATCTTTGAAGCCGGATTCATGCACCTTGTTGACTTGATTGCCCCTTTTAGTCTTGCTTCTTTTTTTTTTATTGAGGCTAGGGGAGAGGTGTTGAGAAACAACTCCAGAGCCCACCATAACTCTCTGGAGCCCTCCGGAATGAGAAGTCTGACCACTGGGCCTAAAGGATACCCCAGGGACCGGAAGAGGATGGAACAAATGGACTTAGAGTAGGAGGAAATGTAAAGCCATCAATTTATCAATAGATTTGGTAGGCTGCTTAAGTGGTGGAGGGAAGGGGAAGGAATGGAGGAAAGGTGACCTAGGAGGGGGAGTGGAAGGGGGGAAAGGATGCTTTAGAGCGTCTTTCTAGACCCTTCCTTTGCTTTGCTCCTGTGCCTGAGGGTGTCTGTTGTGTTTGGGAGGCAGAGGGGAGAGATGTTGGTGTGGAGGCTGCCTCTGGATGGTGTCTAGAATTTAAACTTTATGCTATTGGGATAAGGTGAGTAATAATGTACCTTATCTCATTTGATGAGGAAACAGGCACAGAGAAATCAAGCAACATCCATATAGTCACACAGTGTTGAGACAGGATTCCAACTTAGGTTTCTCCCTAGTTCAGATCCAGCTTTCTTTAGTACTACGTACCTTGCTGCCCCTCCAGGGTCTGTGTAAAGTCTGGCGTTCTTATTTAGCATCCTTTGCCCTACAGGTTCTCAGAGTTTAAGGCAATGATGAGGAGAAGGGTGAGGCATGTGTTAATCTAACTGGGTCTTGTAAATCCCAAAGATTGGTAAATCCCAAAGATTGGTGGTAAGAGGGAATAGTGAAGAGAGTAGGTGTCTTTTGTAGCCCACACAATACAAATATCTCAAAGCTAGTCGGGTCTGGTTTGAGTCTTGAGATGACTCCATCTCCTTTATTCCCCCCTCCTCCCTCAGTTCCCCTGCTGGGGCCATTTACCTCCTCCAAGAAAGGTGAGAGCAGAGGAGGAAGAATGGAACTAGACTGGACTGGATTGACCAGGACCAGTGTCAGGGAGCTGGGTGGCCTGGCCTGGGATTCGCTTGATTTCAAAAATGATTAAAAACCCTTTGGTCAGTGAGGGCCACAGGAGCAAAAAGTGACTTTGTACAGGAATCCTAGTTCAGTGGTGAGCTTCAATACCATAATAGGAGGGGAGATATACAGAGGAACAGAAGAGATTTCTTCTGTTCTCCTCCCCTCTGCCATCTTAATTGACCCATCTTAGTATCCTGCTCTGAGCCCTAAAGCAAAAGCTCCAGGGTAGGGGTTCCTAGCCTTTTTTTGGCGGGGAGGGGGAGGTCTCTTGGGCCCTTTTGGCAGCCCAATGGAGCCTTTGAAGATATAATTTTTTTCCCTATTCCACTTCACTGAACCCCTGACACCTCTCCATGGATCCCAGGTTAAGAATTCCAGCTGTAAGCTCAAGCCTTGGGATCCCTTCTTAAAACACAAGAGCCAGATTGTGCCAGCAGTAAGAAAGTGAATGCCCCTTACCTTACCTTGGATTGGGATAACTGAATGCAGCCTGCCTTGGCCTCTTTTCCCAAACACCAACCTTTAACCTCTTGTTGAGGGAACAATAAGTTGGCCTTGACTGAATTTGAATTCTTATCTCCTGTATCACAAACAGGACTTGAAGTCAGGGGCCCATACCTACCACATTTTTACGTGAGTTTCAGGGAGTCCCCGATCTTAGCAAGAGCACAGGAACTCCGAAAATCTTCATTCTTTGTCCTCGTGAAAATGGTCAGCTCCCCCTGGCCCTCCTGTGCCTCCCCACCAAGCTGATATTTCTATGTTACAAGTCAGTTGTTTGATTTGAGGCTTGCTTAGGACAGAGTTGATGCAGTGAGCCCATTGGTATCCTTTTAATGGCCCCATCCTTCATACTTTCTTGGACACTCCCATAGCGATGGAGATAACAGAGAGTTGATTGGGAAGGCTGCTAGACCTCCAGATAGGAGGAAAGGTCAAGGACATGGAGAGTTGCCTGACTACCGGCAGTAAAAGAATTGGATGACTTGGACTGAGGCTTCCTTTACCTGAGGGTTCCGATAGGGAATTCAGAGACAAAGATCTGATTGTGTATTTTGGGGGGGGGGGTTCACCAAAGCAAAGAGGATACAATAGATTGCCTTTTTTATCTTGTTCATCAATATGGACAAAAGAATGGCGTGACCTGATGTTCACCAAGTATGCAAAGGAAGCTGGGAAGGGGAGAGAACCTGGAAAGGTGCTTAGAGGGTCAGAGGTTTTGGTGGGGAGCATTCTCTGGCCTGTGCCTCACTTTCCCCAGCTCTGTCCTGGTGCCCAGTTCCCTGTGGCTCATAACAGCTCCGGATGGGCTATGAAAAAACCCAAAAGAAAGTTACTTAGATGGATATGTTATTCTATCAGTGTGGATTCTCCTTTCATGACTGTAGATCACAGCTCATTCTCCTTTTTCTGTCCCGTGCAGTTAATTTTTATCTATAAATTCTTCCACAAATCCTCAATCTTATAATATAGGGAATCCTTGGGTTATTGGTCCAGTATTGGTTAATGGTGACTCCATTACACATTAGCCACACCCACATAACTGGGTTTTTATTCTATCTCAATTTGGACTATATTGATTTATGATTTGTAGGAAGTCCCCACCTTGTAAATGGGATAGCTAGAGTAGATAGAGTGCCTGGCCTGGAGTCAGGAAGACTCATTTCTCTAAGTTCAGATATGGCCTCAGATACTTATTAGATGTGTTACTGTGGGCAAGTCACTTAATACCTGTTTGCCTCAGTTTCCTCATCTGTCAAATGAGCTGGAGAAAGAATTGGCAAACTACCCCAGTTTCTTAGTCAAGAAGACCTCAAGTGGCGTCACAAAAAGTTGGACGTGACTGAAAAACAGCTGAACCACAACATCCTGTAAACCTGTTGCTTGAAATTCGGAATATGTTTTCCCATAATGTGTTTGAGTGCTAGACTCTGAGTCAAGAGACTTGGGTTTGCTTTAAGTTCCCTCACTTGGAAAATGGGAATATAGTACCTCAGTCACAGGATTATTATAAGGAAAGCATTTTGTAAATCCTTAAGCACTGAAGTAATGGCACTTGTTATCATCATCATTACTATATACTGGTGGTTATGTCCTGTCTTTGATTTTCCCATGTTTCTTGAAGTACCTAGTTGTCTCTCATTAGAAAGTAAGATCCCTGAGGGCAGGCACTGTTTTTCCCTCTGTGTACCCAGCCCTTGGCATTTCCCACAATGCCTGGCATATGAAAAATGCTTAATAAATGCTTCCTGACTGATAGGGTTCTATAGCCACCTCTATAAAGGTCACCATTGTTCTTTAGGGGCAGCTAGGTGGCTCAGTGCAGGGCCTGGAGTCAGGAAGGAAGACTTCTCTTCCTGAGGTCAAATGTGGCCTCAGACGCTGCAGGTCACTAAACTCTGTTTGCTAATCTGTAAAATGGGCTGGAAAAGGAAATGGCAGACCACCCTAGTATCTCTGCAAAGAAAACCCCAGATGGTGTCATGAAGAGTCAGACAGGACTAAAACAACTAAACAACAGCACATTCATAAAGTTTCCTGAGGTTCAGTACATTGAACGCCTTGCCTGTGGTCATACAGCTTGTAACTGTCAGAGGCACAATTTGAACCCAGGTCTTTCTGACAGACCATAAATGCACTGCCTCCATTAAACCTGTAATGTAGCTAAACAGTGAGTTGGGGAAGTGTCTACCCCAAGCATATGAAGACTTCTTCCAGTGGAATGGGCAGAGGAGAACAGTTTGTTCCGAAGGCCATGAGGCAGCTAAAGCAGGCACTGTGGAATGCTTAGAGCTTGGTCAGACATCAGAGATGCTAAGGTCATCCACTGCATCCTGAGCCATGGCCAGGCTCTTGACTTTTGTCTTGGCTCTGGACTTCCTGTGACTGGAAGAGAGTGAAGCCGACAACTTTGTGCAACTCTGCCACTCTTAAATCCTATTCGCTCAAGACATCACTCCATGATGTCATTGGTTCTCTTCAAAAACAAAGGACAAACAGCAACAATATAGCTAACAGAACGTCTTTATACAGAGGACAGCTTTGGTGTTTAGCAACGCTAGTAACAAACTTACTTTGATGGCTGTTGTTCTATCAGTGCAAGTTCTCCCTTCATGGTTCTAGATCACAGCTCACCTCACCTTTTCATTCTGTGCAGCTAGTTATCATCTAGGTATTCTCTTCTAAGTCTTCTATCAGAGACTGCCAGAATTCTGCTAAATCTTTTAACATTTTGTGGACAGGATACTTACACCAAGTCATTTCAAGGAGATACAGCCAACTTGTGTCAGAGATCAGGAAAGGTCTTACATAGGAAGTGTCACCTAAACTAATGCTTTGGAGGAAACTTAGAACTCTGAGATGTGGAAGTAAGAAAGCAATGCCTTTCAAATCTAGGTAATCAGCTGTACAAAGAGTTGGAGCCCAGAGCTCAAATGTTGTACATGGTGAGTAGGACATTTTGACCATAGAGGAGAGTGCAAGAAGGAGAGCTCCCAGGGGCAGCTAGGTGGTGCAGTAAGTAGAGCACGGCCCTGCAGTCAGGAGGACCTGAGTTCAAATCTAGCCTCAGACACTAGGCACTAGCTGTGTGACCTCGGGCAAGTCCCTTAGCCCCAATTGCCCCCCCTTCCCCCTCCAAAAAAGAAAAGAAGGGGAGTTCCCAGAAAAGACTGGAGAGGTAGCTGATTGGAGGAGGCTTTAAGTTCCAGGCTAAGGATTTTGTGTCTATCTTAGAGGCAACAGGTGTAGGTGTACACTGCAGATGTTTGAGTCAGGCTATGTTTTAGAAATACTAACTTGCAGAGTGTGGAGACTGGATTGAGGCTAGGAGAGACTGGAGGATAGGATACCAATTAGGAAATTATCGTAGTACTTCCCATTTAATGGGGCCATGGACCAAAGGATTCACTCTAAAAATTCTTTAATGGGACCTTAAGGAGTAACTCATTGCAGAATATTACCCTGAGGACTCACAACACATTTTGTTGTTGTCGAAAGGGGTTTCTGGAAGATAGAACATTTAGAACCATTGGTTTAGGTGAAAGGTGAAAATGGGGATGGCCTAAGCCTGCAGGGGTAGACAACCTGGGGCCTCCAGGACCCTCTGGGTCCTCAAGTGCAGCCCTTTGACTGAATCCAGATTCTGTTCTGTGAAGTTTGGATTCAGTCAAAGGGCCGTTCTTGAGGACCTAGCGGTCTACATGTGGCCTCAAAGCCACAGTTCCCCACCTGTGGAAGGTAAAGGCTATGAGAAGAGAGTTGTTCAGTCATTTCAGTTATGTTTGACTCTTTATGACCCCATTCCAGGTTTTCTTGGCAAAGATACTGAAATGGTTCACCATTTCCTTCAGTTCATCTTACAAATGAGGAAACTGAGGCAAACATAGTTAAGAGACTTGCCCAGGGTCACACATCTAGTGAGAAGGGAGAGAAGAGGACAAATTTGAGAGAGATCACAGATGCAAAATTGTACAACTTGGCAACTGATTGGATGTGGGGGGTGTGGAAGAAGGAAGAGTCAGAGATAATTCTGGGAGAAGGTAGAAGATTGACAAGATTTGATACCCTAACCAGAAACAGAAGTTTGAAAGGATTTTAGAAGTTTGGAAGAGCATAGTTCGGTTTAGGAAATGTTGGATTTGAGGTTTCTATGGTACATCCTGGTGTGCTGGTGGCCAGTAGGAAATTGATAATGTAGGTCCTAGAGAGATTAGGACTAAACATAGACAGGTTTGGGATTCATCTGCAGAGAGGTGAACCCAAGGGGGATTGATGAGGTCACCAAAGCAAAGAGTATAGAGAGAAGAGGGCCCCAGACAAAACCTTGAGGGGATGTCCAGTTAGGGGACAGAAAAAAAATGACGACAGAGCAAAGGTAGCGAAGGAGACTGAGAAAGAAATTCTCTACGGGGTAGGAAACCAATTCTGTCCAGGACTACTTAGGTGTTCTCTAGAATGGGTATGTGAGCAGGTGGGGTTTTTGTGGGGAGGCATCAGCAGAGTACCCTCAGGATTGGTGGGGGGGATAAAGATGGGATCTTAATATTCACCTTTGGGGATTGTTTGTAAAGTAGATAGATGTTCATGCCTGAAAGAGAGTCAGTGTTTTTTAGATATTGTATGTTGTATTGTCATTACTCTTAAGTCTTTTCTATGTGGGTTCTATCTCCCTAATTAGACTGTAAGTTTTCTGGTTGAATTCCTTAAATGAGGCTTGATTTATTTTGTGTTAAACAGGGTGGCCTCAATGTAAATGTTAAAGGAAAACTATTTTGTGTTCGAATTATTTTTTGTTTGTATCATCATAGCCGTGTCAGACAGAACTGAACACAAAGCCGGCCAGATACGTGGGTAGAATAGAGTTTAATTTGGGGTGGTGGGGTGTGCTGAGAAGCCTACAAAATGTATCACTAATCTCCCTCCATCCTGCTTGAAATTCCACCATTAGAGTTGTCATAGTCAGACATTTGGGAGGGACCTTGGATCATTTAGTGGAGCCCCTGTCATTTTACAGATAAAAATACCAGCCCAGAAAGGTTAAGCAGCCCTCTCATTTTATAGCTGAGGAAACTAAAACCTGGAGGTTCAGCAGTCCTATCATGGATGAAGAAATGACTGATTTGGCCCAAGGTCATACCTAGGAATAACTGGCAGAATCAGGATTCAAACCCTGGTCCTAGGACTTTAAAGCCAGAGCTTTTCCCACTTTCCCATGCTGCCCTCTAGGCATCTTCCACAAAGTCATCAATCCCTCGGGGTGAATTTATTCTGTACATTCAGTAATTGATAGGGAGAACATAAAAGTACTAGATACCTAGTAGGGTGATAGGCATTCAAAGGGAGACTGCTAAGGGGGCAGGTAAAGACCTACTTCTCTAATCGGATTTCTCCATAGTCTGACCCCATTTTTGCCCACTGTAATTACTTAATAAATATTTGATGAAAGATTGCTTATGGGTTGAAGGCTTTACAGGAAGGGGATTTAGGGTTGTTCTGAGTACTAGTGCCAAAGGAGTTCTCTGAAAGAATCTGAGGGGAAAGAAGAAATGCTGAGTGAACAGTTTGGTTGTCGATAACGTCTCCAGCCTGACTGAGGTTAGTGAGTCTGCATCCAGTGTGGGCTGTACTATGTGACCAGCAATGATGGCTCCTGGTTGAGGGGGGGGAAGGGAGAGGGAGGGAGGGAGAGACTGCAGGCAGTCATTCACTGAATGCCCCTCTCCTTGCCGCCCCACCCCCACTGCAGCCTCAGCCTCAGCACTAGCAGGTTCTGTATACTGCTGGGATACCCAGGATGCCCATAGAGAGGTAGATCCTGCCTCCTCGGGAGCAGAAACCCTTTTCTTGGGCTTTAGTGATAGTGATGGTGATGGTGGTTAAAAATAATAGCTAACATTTATATAGCACTTAACTCTGGGTAAGGCATTGTGCCTAACATGGATGGGATTATCTGGGACAGATCAGGGTACATCATGATGCATAAAGGGAGTCTCTCTATGAATCCAGGTGGCCAGGAAGTAAGACAAATGCTTCCCTGAACCTGGTACTTCTTGCACACTCAGATGTTTAGCAAGAGAGCAAGGAAGGCTCAAGCCCTTGAGGGGAGTTGGTGGTAAGAAGTTTGATAGGATCAAAGTAGAGATGCCAAAGGGGACCATGACATAAAAAACAAGGCCAAGGACAACTCTCCTAGGTGAATTTCAACAAAAATTGGTAGGTGAGAGTGAGCAATACCCTTCTTAATGTGAATCATAATTATTCAGTCGTTTTCGGTTATGTCCGACTCTCCATGACCCCGTTTGGAGTCTTCTTGGCAAAGATAATGGAGTGCTTTGCCATTATAACAATAATAACTTATGTATACGGCACCTACTATGTGCCAGGCCCTGTGCTGAGTGCTTTACAAATGTAATCTCATTTCATCTGCACAGTAATCCTGAGAGGTAGGTGCTGTTCTTATCCCCATTTTACAGTTGAGGAAACTAAGGCAGACAGGTTAAACGATTTGCCAGGGTCACACAGCTAACTGTCTGAGGTCCGATTTGAACTCAGTCATCCTGACAGCACTCTGTCCATTGTGCCCCCTAGCTTCATCCATTTGGGTCCCTGTATCTTCATGAGAAATCTTTTTCTGCTATGATGGAAGCTTTGAAGTAACCTGAACTTAGATCCAGGCCTTCCAAGTCACTGTATTATTACCAAGCACTAAACCAACGGATTCAGAAAAAATGATGTCTATTCAGTCACATTACTCTCGTCAAAACATATCATGTCATGTTTTCAGTGGGAGCATTTTTGCATCACTAATGAATAAAATGAAAATTTATTTTAAAAATATGGACCCTCATCCTAATTTCTTTTGCATATGGTTTACATACTGTGTTAGTATGACAGTTGCATATAATATACATATTATGTTTGTACAGTAGCTCATGCATAAACTTTATGTAAA
This sequence comes from Phalanger gymnotis, assembly GCA_028646595.1. Taxonomy (NCBI): domain Eukaryota; kingdom Metazoa; phylum Chordata; class Mammalia; order Diprotodontia; family Phalangeridae; genus Phalanger; species Phalanger gymnotis. The sequence continues at coordinate 176,780,119 of CM053626.1, forward strand.
TATTCATCTATTGGGAGTTTATGCTCAAAAAATGTTTTCTAGGTAGGAGTATATTGATCAAAAAAGTTTGACCACTGACTTAGAGACTATCCAGCCCTAGGGAATTTTTTTTTTTCATAAAATTTTAAGTTCCAAATTTTTCTTCCTCTCTTCTTTTCCTCTTCCCTCCCCAAAACAGCAAGCAGTCTGATATAGGTAATACAGGTACAATCATGTTAAACATATTTCCATACTAGTCCTGTTGTGAAAAAAGAATAAAACAAAAGAAAAACCATGAGAAAGCGGGAAAAAGCGAAAATCATCTGCTTCGATCTGCATTCAGACTCCATGGTTCTTTCTCTGGATGTGGACAGCATTTTCCATCACAAGCCTTTTGGAATTGTCTTGGATCATGCTATTGCTAAGAAGAGTCATAGTCAATTATTACACAATGTTGCTGTTACTGTGTACAATGTCCTCCTGGTTCTGCTCACTGCAGTCAGTATCAGTTCATATAAGTCTTTCCTGGGGAAATTTTTTTTTTTTGCATGGGGGAGAAGGCTGGGCAATTGGGGTTACTTGCCCAAGGTCACACAGCTAGTAAGTGTGTCAAGTGTCTGAGGCCAGATTTGAACTCAGGTCCTCCAGATTCCAGGGCTGGTTGTCTACTCACTTTGCCACCTAGCTGCCCCTCCTGGGGAAATTTTTATTGGAAATAGAATGAAAACTTTCTGTTGAGTGGAAATTAGGGACAATTCATTTTTGTTTATGGTTTTTGCATTTTTATAGTGATTATCAAGGAAATGATTATCTGAAAAATTGTTTTGTTTGTTGCCTATTATCAGCTAGTATTTCATTGTTTTGTGTGCATCTTAAAACTTTTTTTCAATTAACAAGCATTTATTTTGTGGGTTTTGGTTTTTTTTTTTTATTTTTGAGACAGTCTGAGTTAAATGACTTGCCCAGGGTCACACAACTAGTAAGTATCTGAGGTCTGATTTAAATTCAGGTTCTCCTGACTCAAGGTCCAGTGATCTGTCTACTGCCCCACCTAGCTGCCCCAACAAGCATTTATTTTCTTTCCTTCCTTGTAAACTTTGTAAACCTTTATAACCATGAACCCATGTAAAGACATATATATAGTCAAGCAAAAATATTTCCACCTTGCCCATAAATGTGTCTTATTTGACATATATACAAATGCGGATGTGAATAACCTTTGAGGAATTTATTCTTTCTTCCTTTTCCAGGCTCCTTCAGGGACCCAGCCTGGACTGGCTCTGGAGCCAGGATGGCTACTCCCCAGGCCCTCCTGACCTGCCTGGGTATCCTGATGCTACTCCTCCCCAAGAATCAGGCCCAGGACCATGCTCCACCTGGGTGCAGCCCAGACCTCAACCCCCTCTACTACAATCTTTGTGACCGCTCGGGGGCTTGGGGCATTGTGCTGGAGGCTTTGGCCGGGGCTGGCGTTATTTCCACCTTCGTCCTAACCATCATCCTGGTGGCCAGCCTTCCCTTTGTGCAGGACAGCAAGAAGCGGAGCTTGCTAGGGACCCAGGTGTTTTTCCTTCTGGGGACACTGGGCCTCTTCTGCCTGGTGTTCGCCTGTGTCGTCAAGCCTGACTTCTCTACCTGTGCCTCAAGGCGTTTTCTCTTTGGTGTCCTTTTCGGCATCTGTTTCTCCTGTCTGAGCGCCCATGTCTTTGCCCTCAACTTCCTGGCCCGGAAGAACCAGGCACCACGGGGCTGGGTCATCTTTGCCGTGGCCCTGCTCTTGGCCATGGTGGAGGTCATCATCAACACAGAGTGGCTGATCATCACGCTGGTTAGGGGTGGGCATGGAGGGGGGCGTGGTCTCCTTGGCAATGGGAGTGCCAGCTGGGGTGAGGTGTCCCCTTGTGCCATTGCCAATATGGACTTCGTCATGGCCCTCATTTATGTCATGCTCTTGTTGCTGGTCGCCTTCGTCGGGGCCTGGCCCATCCTGTGTGGCCGCTTCAAGCGTTGGCGGAAACACGGAGTCTTTGTGCTGCTTACCACAACCACCTCCGTTGCCATTTGGGTGGTATGGATTGTTATGTACACCTATGGCAATGAGCAGCGGAACAGCCCCACCTGGGATGACCCCACCCTGGCCATAGCCTTGGCTGCCAATGCCTGGGCCTTTGTCCTCTTTTACATAATCCCTGAAGTCTCCCAGGTGACCAAGGCCAGCCCAGAGCAGAGCTACCAGGGGGATATCTATCCCACCCGGGGTGTGGGCTATGAAACCATCCTGAAGGAGAAGAAGGGACAGAGCATGTTTGTGGAAAACAAGGCTTTCTCAATGGACGAGCCATCCTCAGGTAGGGAGGGAGGATATTGGGTCCTTTTCTCTTTCTTGACCAACACCTGTCATCGGAGGGATGGAGGAAGTGGTATACGTGGCAGGACAGGTATGCGTGTGGGCAGGACAAAAAGAGTATACTACTTCGTGGAAAATGAGAGAAATTCTGTGTAATTCAGTGCAGTGCTGGCTACTTGGCAGGCACCATGGGGAAGAGCATTGTCCTTTCTAGCTGGGGCTGCTTTTGTTTTTGTTTTTTTTTACAAATCATAGAGATGGTGGGGTCAGAGAGCCATCACCCCAACAAAGATCTGGGGTTCGGGCCCATCAAAGAATTAGGCAACCCTGCAGCTGACCTGTGAGTGCTATGTACCCCTCACAGCTTGGGCACTTCTTTGTGGGAAAGGCAAGTAATGATGAGGGAGGAGAAGGAAAGCTAGATCTAAAGACTAGGCATTTAAAAGTCTGCCCCTGGGACTGTAGAGATAGAATTTGTTTTGTATTCTACCTCTTTTTAAAACATTTTATTTCAAGTTAAAAATAATTCACCTAAGAAAAGTGATGGCGCATCTTTTTTGTCCACCCCGGCCATCACCCCAGTCAACCCCTAGTGTTCTCTCTGTCCGTACCTGCCTTGACTCGTACCTGCCTTGACTCGGTCCTGGGATTCAAGTTTGCCTCTGGGCTTCTACTGGTCTTTGAACAAGGGAGAGAGGGATTGGAGTCTAGAAGAGTTAAGGAGAAAAAAAGGAGATTCAGCAACTCCCAGTCAAGTCCTTGGTAGGTAAGGGTTGGCAGCATCTTCTTGGAGACTTGGTCAGGACAGGTTGCAAAAAACATGACTAACCCCACATAGCTCACCTTCTGTCCCAAGAAAGCCATGTGGAATGGCCCTTAATACCCAAACGATAAACTTCCTTACTATATTCCTTTGTTGTGAACACTGCCTTTGTAGTCAAAGGAACTGACCCTTGTGAATTCCTAAAGGTTAGAGTAATAGACAGAAGGAATCCCTGGATTTCATAGATCTTTCCTGTCCCTTCATCAGAGGCCACATCATCCTATAGTTGGCAAAGGGGAAAAACCTTGATCCATCCAAGCATTTAGCCTTTAACCCTCGTCCCCCCAGGCTACAGTACAGGCTCTCAGGGAGTTCACACTTCTCAGCTTTGAATGTAGAAGTTAGCAGGAAATGATGGGAAATGCTATGGAGCATTTGGGAGGAACCTCTGGCCCTTCCATTGCTGCTACTTTCGGCCCCTGTACCTGTTTGCCAAGGCCAGATAGCTCTGTGCTTTTGTTCTCCCACAGTAAACACTTCAGGAAATGCAGCTTGTTGGGGTTTTGTGCATGTGTTTGTTCTGCAAAATGGAAAAATCAATAGAGTGAGACTAGCACTTAGGAAGCTGTATATAGGTTGTGGTCCCTCAGCTTGTGGACAGACAGCCCTGGCAGGAGCCAGCCATCTGAGCTGTGGGCCCTTCAGCACGGTCTCTGCTAAAGCCCCAGAGGCTCTCAAGCTTTCCTACCCAAACAAACAGGTGATGGCCAACGGGGGCCAGGGAGACCAAGGAAACCAACTCCCACTGGCAGAAACAGACATTCTTGTGCTTAAAAGCAGCCCCAGAGGCTTGCCAAAGGGCCCCGGGCTAAAGGTTTGTGTATTCGTCTCAGGGGGTTATTTTATTGGATTGACAGCTGGTGAAGAATCTGCCATTTCCCCTTCTCGGCCACTGTCACTGAGGGGACAATGGAGGATGTACAAACAGCTGGCTGGAGGGCATTGGAGAAATGAGAACTGGGGCGGGGGTCTTTTGTGAGCAAACAGCTCCTGCAGGAGACAGCCATCTGGGCTGTGGGGCTGGTGAAGAGCAAAGCAAATCACTGACAAACACACTTGAGTGCCCTTCTATGAAATTAGCAGACCTCCAGGAGAGGGATAACAGAGTTTGGAAGAACATCTCTAGTTCCAGAAGAAGTAGAAACCTACCATGATACATTCGTGTATCCCTATGCCATCACCCGCCGGGATCTTGATTTTTCAGTATCCTTACCTTACTGGGCGGGAGGCCCCTCTTAATGGACTGATGTCAAGCTCTATTCAGATCATGGTCAAGATCCAGCCATGTTCAGCCATCCAGCCTTACTCCTGTTCTCCAAGCTCATCCCCTGCCTTCAAGGCAGTCCTGCTTGGTCCCCGAAGTGAATGACGAGCCCCAGACAGTGACTCTCCGTCTACTCTCCTCATTTCTCTCTTGCAGCCAAAAGACCTGTTTCACCATACAGCGGGTACAATGGTCAGCTGCTGACAAGTGTGTACCAGCCCACCGAGATGGCCCTGATGCACAAAGGTTTGGTGAGTGGTGTTCCTTGGGATTGGGTCCAGAGCCTCATAAAAGTTGTCATTGAATAGTCAAGCAAAACCAAGCCCCGACTTGCTGAAATGTCTTTCACTCTACATATATCATGTATATCAAGGGCCTTAGGGAATCGATTCTTTACCCCTTCTTTTTCAGGCTTCTGAAGGGAGAAACTGTCTGGGAAACCTTCTCCCATATAAGACCCGAGTGCTTGGACCTTGTACCAGGCTGGGTGGGATCTTTTGGGGATGAGGGTAGGACTGGGTTGGGATGAGTACTCTTCTACATGTAATAAATTCGACTTAGGAAGCTAACATTCCTGACACATTCCTCTCATCCTGAAATTTCCTCTTTCCAGCAATGATACCTTGATACCCTTTGGCTTCATGAACTGTGGGGCTTGAATCCCATCGCACTGGGGGAGGGATAGAAGGTTAGCAAGACTGTATATTATTCCCTGAAGTAACCCATGACAGTCTTCTCCATTGATGTCATCATTAGCAGGGATGCTGACAGCACAGGGAAAGGTAGAGTGTAGACTCTGGGGAAAGAAAAACCCTTGCTAATAAGTTGTACCAGGTAGCTGACTCTAATAGTCATAATAATGTTTCATTTAAATAGGTTTTTAAAGTTTGCAGAATGCTCTACATAAATCATCTCTTCTGAGCCTTCCAGAAACCCAGTAACATAGGTGGTGTGTCATTATAACAGCTCACATTGACATACCTGAAGGGTTATAAACTGCTTCCTTCGTAGACACCCAGTGAGGAAGGGAGTGTTGCTATCCCTACTTGAAAGAAAGGAAGTAAGCTTCAGAGAGAAGTGCCTTACTCTCCTTGGTTACCCAGTCCTATGTGAGAACTAGGATTTAAATCCAGGTCTCCAAACTCCAAATCCTCTGCTCTTAGAAGTTCTAGTTGCAATAGCCTGGCCAAGGTTCTCTATAGTAGCAGGAGAGGGTCACAGCCAAATTATTCATCATCTTTTCTGCCCTTCTGCAGTTCCTAAGTATCCAGGGAAAGGGCAAATGGTAGTGAAAACAAGCCTCAGGATTTCAGAGTTGTTGCCCCCTAGCCATAGCGACCCCAAGAAGGCCCTAGAGGAGCTCTCTACCTCACCTAAATAGTATAAATAACCTAGGGGAATAAAATAACCTAGGGGAAAAGGCCCTACAGTCCTCAGCCTTCAGCCTCCTACAGATTTCTCCCAATAGACCAGCTAAGTGGAGGTTGGGAGGGTGGAGAACAAGACTGAGATGGATTTGGTTCCCACCCTCTCTGTGGAGGTTCAGCTCTTCCAAGAGTTGGCAGAATCTATGGGGAGGGGTCAGTGACCTTCCTTGGCAGGAAACTAGGAACAGGAAGCATGGGGAAGTCCCTCGGGTCAGGTTCACCTTCTCTTCTCCTTAAGGGTTGGGGGCAGGATGACACAGAGGCCTTGGAGGATGCCTTGTGACCAAAACAGCTTTGTCTTCTTGTACTCTCACCTTTCCTTTCCTCTTCATTCCCCAACCCACTGCATTCCGTATTCTGAAGAATAGGAAGGAAGGGAGTACAGTTTCATGGTGCAGTGAATAGAGCCCTGGGCCTGGAGTCAGAAAGACCTGAGTTTAAATTCCTCCTCAGACACTAGCTGTGTGACGTTGGGCAAGTCTCTTCATCCTGTTTCCCTCAGTTTCCTCATCTGTAAAATAAGCTAGAGAAAGAAATAGCAAACCACTCCAGTATCTCTGCCAAGAAAACCCATGGAGAGTCAGACACAACCAAAACAGCTCAACAGCAACAAAAAGGGGAAGAAGGGAAAAAGGGAAGGAAATAAGCATTTATTAAATGTCGGCTGAGTGCCAGGTGCTAAGTGCTTTACAAATATATCTTGTTTGATCTTCACAACAATCCTGGGAGGTAGGTGCTATTATTATCCTCATGTTACAGATGGGGAAACTGAGGCACACCAGAGTCACACAGCTAGTCAGTGTGAAGCTGAATTTAAACTCGGTTCTTCCTGACACTTTAGGCATTGTGTAACTTCTGATTGCCCATAGAAATCACTCAGTTACTCTCATTAAATGATCACCATCACCTAGCTTCCTCTCATTGGTCCAAGCCCTGGATTATTGGCAGGACACTTGAATTAGATGACATATCAATCTTTGAAAGCCCAGGCCTAACCCAGGAGAGAGGCAAGGAATAAGTGTCCACATACCAAGGAAGAGGAAGTCTCCAGATAATGTCTAATCATCTGGGATGGCTTATGATAGCTGAGAATGTTCTGGCGAATCTCAGGAGGCTCTGAAACTGAGGATGAGATGTGTCAGGAAGACATAATATCATCCCCCGGTGATTTGCCTTCCAGCCTATCCTGGAATCATGGGCTTTCTTAGAAACCCATTTGTCCTTCTGAGGTGGTTTTGGGGGAACACCCTGAGAAGAACTTGTACCATCCCCTCAACTAGTTCAAAAAAGGCCAACCATCATAGCCATCATATCACAGGCTAGCTGCTCCGATGACCCAGCCCAAGAATAGGAGTTCAGACGTCAGTCTCTTTCTTTCATAGTGGTCTAGAAATCAATCACAGTCATTCCGAGAACTCTTGTGTATCCCAGCCATGAGGGAAGGGGTCTCAATAGGCACAGGCCCTTTTGTCTAGTGGGAACCTGTGTCTCTTTTCATCTATTTCTGTGGTCTTTCTGCATCCCTGACCATGAGCCTCCTGTTCTTTTCTCTCTAGTCTGAAGGACCCTATGATGTGATCCTCCCACGGGCTACTGCCAATAGCAGTCACGTGTTGGGCAGTGCCAACTCAACCCTTCGGGCTGAAGACATGTATGCCACCCAGAGCCATCAGGCAGCATCACAGAAGGATGGCAAGAACTCGCAGGTCTTTAGAAACCCCTATTCATGGGATTGAGCCCCAGAGCAAAGGAATGGGAGGGCTTTAGAAGGGGAGTGGGCAGACATGCCCTCTGACTTGGGGCTTCAGGTGGGGATTATGAAGGAAGCCCCCTCCCCACCACTGACTGAGCAGGCAGCCTTTGACTCAGATCCCTCCTGACCCTCCTGCCAAGATTGGTGTGGTCATCCCATTCACCTCCCACCCACCTCAACAGTGTTTGGAGAGTAGAAGAGCCAACCCTGTGTGCCACCAGCACTCCGGACGAGTATAGTATTCCTTCAGTGTTTGGCCACAGGATTTGGGCCTCCCATTCTCTGGATCTGCTTAGAGAGATCCCTATAGGCTTAGGAGCTTTCATGAACTCTTCTATCGCACCCCCCCTGCTCCTCTGTGAGGAACAAGGGCACCTAATAAATATATCTATGCTTTATTATTCCTTCCTCTGGCCATGTTGTTTCTGCCCTCATTACTCTGGAGACCCTAACTCTCTTTCTTCCTTTTCTTACCTTTACACCACCCCTTTCCTTTTCCTGTAGACTTTTGTCACCATTTCCCTCTCCACCACCATGCTTTCTCTTCTTCGTTCTGCTTCTGATCACAGGATAAGTTTAGAGCCAAAAGGGGCTCTTTAGTCCACTCTACTCATCTTACAAAAGTCAAATGGTTCACTCATCAGGCCAGTCTCAAGTCCCTCCCAGCTCATTTAAATCTGTTTAAAGTTGTACAGTATTTAAGGCTCCACCTTTTAGTCTGCACCACTCCTTAGTAGAAACAGCTCACACAGAGAAACATTAATCAGCTGTAATATACTGTGTATTACAGTATGCAGGGCTATTTCTGCTCACCCCCTCCCCCCAACACCCAAATGGATGTGACCGAGCAAGTGACTTCTAGCTGGGTCTCAGTTCCTCCTTTGTAAAGTGAGGGAATTGGACCAGGTAATTGCTGTGGTTGGTCTCTTTTAGCTCTGACATTGTACGGTTGTAAAAACATTGGGGTCACTGCACTGGTGATTGGATCAAAGCCTAATTGCCCCCTGGGAGAGTCCCACCTTTCCTAGGAATAAAACTTACACGTATAACAGTACATTGTGTTAGTGTTATCAAATCCCTGATCTGGCCTTATTGGAGGGAACAGCTGCTATTTCCCTATCTACATTCATCTAATCTATACACAGGGGCTCTCACAGTAACTCCGTATGTTGAAGACACTTGGAGACAATAGGACAGGTAGCCCAGGGCAAAGTATCTGTAAAAAAGTGATTGATTACAGCTTCTCTAGGGGGAAAAACTTTTGATAAGAGTCCTCTGGGAGTGTGATTGGAGAGTGTGATTGGAACCGGAGATCAGACATTTAATTATGGGCGACAAAGGAAGCAGTATGGCAGCATTTCTTACAGCACCTGGGCCTTGGGAGAAAATGATGCCAGTTGGTTTTATTATCAGTTTCTTTTCATTTCATTCCTGGGAAAGGTTGCACTCTTCTGGAGGAGAGCCGTGCTTTGACCTGATCACCTGTACAGTAACCCCAATGTTTTAACACTGAGAATATAATGTAGAATGGCCAAGCTAACAGAGATCAGTCAAAGCAATTTTTACCTGGTCCAGCCTCCTCATTTTACAGAGAAGGAAACTAACCCACTGGGGTCGTGACTTGCTCCAAGTCACATACACATGAGGGCTGGTAGTAGCCAGCGCTGCCTCAGGATCCTAGCTAGGGGTCTGGCTGGTATCCTGGGTATTTGTCCCATCTGCTCGAAACAAGCCATGTCACCCTAGACTTTGGAATGTCTCTTCCCTGCTGCCTAAATGCTGCGTGGTTCTGGCAATCATTTCCAGGGAAGTGTTTTGATTGAAAGTGTGGGAAAGATCTGAGAAGAAAATAAGGAAACTTTTCCAAAACATCTTGTGTTTTCTTGTGATTGTAAGATTGCACAAACCTCCTGGGGCCTTGGTTTTTTATCTCCCCCTCCCCCCCCTCCCTTAGGGACGAGGGGTAAGAGCCAGGGTGATTCAAACTTTAGTAGCCCCAGCCCCCTATGATTATTGTTCTGTCTCTCAATTACTTTAGGATCACTCCCCCTACAATAAAACGAGATGGTAGACTCCCTCCTTCCCCTGGACTGCAAGCCACTCTGATGTCCTCATTCCTCCTTACACAGGCTGTGCAGAACCCCGTACCTTTCCAGGCCTTGTAATGCAAACTAGGAGGGAGCCCGGATTCAGCAGACCTGAAGCGGTGGACTTAGGCGGGCTGCCTGCCCGCCATGGATGTCTAATCTGGGAAGAGCAGGATTCACCTCCCTATGACCCCCTTTTGCCTGTCCCTGTGCTTCTCTATCAGGAAACTGAGACATAAGGATCAGTCCCTATGCTCCCACCTACCCTGATGTCCTCCCTGCCCCACCCAAAGACACAATCCCTTCTGGGACCACCCCAAGCTCTTCAGAATGAAGGAAGGGTCCCTGTGGTTGTACTTCCTCCAGGTTACCCTGCCCACTGTGAGCCGACGTCTCAGGTGCCTCTCTTCTTTGGCCCCCATCTTGGGACCTTACTAATGTAGCCATGCCCTTTGCTGCCCCACTCCAGCTATTCCTTTCTCACAATTGTGTTTTCTCTGGAGGGGGTCAGGCTTCTGGAACTGACTTGAGCTGGGGGGGGTGACCCTGCAGGTAGATAGTTCTGGCTCCGCTCCCCTGGGTTTGCTACCTATGAGGGTGAATGGTCGCCATTTGAATGGAAGGAAGCAAATGGCCAGGGATGATAGGCATCCTGGGCAGGAAGAGGGGGCTCTTGGCAAACACCCTCCTGGAGAAGTAACAGCTTCTTCTACTGAAAGCTTCACGTCAACGCTTCCTGGTCCATGGTTCCTGGATCTGAGCCGCTTCAGTTCACCTTCACTCCCCCCACCTTCTCTTGCCACTAGTCTTCTGAATCAGATTCACACCCCTGGCTCATGAGGCCTTTTGCACTCTCTGGCCTTCTGCTCTCTGCTCCATCTCAGAGGATGCTGACTACATGGACTGTCTTATTTGGAAGCAGCCCCCTCTCCCTACTTCCTGGGAAACTTGGCCAACAAGGGTAGGAAATTTGGAGGTCTTGGCTGCCTTGGGAAAAGCAGAGGTGCTGTTTGGTGCCTTTTGGCTTTTTCTTTTTTTTTTTTTCTGTGAAGTCTTACCTTATGTCCTCTTTCACTTTCTTCGGGAACCCTGGTCAGTGTAAATGGCCAGCTCCAACTGGAACACACAGGACAGGAAGCAGCAGGAAGGCCTGATTGATTGGACATCTCTGGGCTAAGACTAGAAGGATCCTTGAGAGATACAGGATGGGAGAATGAGCTGTATATACTCTCTGGACCAGAGTTGGGATAGGGACCAGGACTCAGGCTCAGGGCATCTGCAATGGACAGTCTGTGCTTGTTAAGGTTTGGGAATACACTTTGTTACTTCCTGCTGGTTAGATATCAAAGGCCCATACCCCCTCCCACTTCTCCCGTGTTGTGTCTCTACTGGGGGAATAGGAAGGAGCCATTTATTGTGAAATAAAAGGAACACCTTGGCAAATAGGATTCACCCAGAGAAAGGAGTGGGGTGGAGGGCTTACTGTCATCTGGGCACCTAGGAAATAGTACAATCAATACAAAAATAAAGAAAGCATGATCCTTGCTACCGGCAGCCGTTTCCTGCTCGTGGTGAAAGTTTCCCTGTGAAACCAAAAGGAGTCTGTACCTTTAGTTGCCCCACCCCCACCAGGCCTCAAGTGCCCAGAACAGGGTTCAGCTATGGGTGCTACCAGGTACAGTGAGTACCCTCACATTATAGTCTCTTGCTTCCAGCGCTGAAGCTCTTTTCTTTGCAAACAGTATTTTTCTGGGGCTAAGCTTAATGAACTCTTAATATATGGAGAAGAAGGGGGGGGGGGAAGGGTGGATGAATCAAGAACACAAGAAGAAGCCTGTGAATTGCGTCTGTGCCTGCTGGATGTGACCTGCCTTGTCTTCGCCCTCTACTTTACCTATAAGCTGGGTTTTATATATAGGTAGACCTAAGTATTACTTCCTCTCTATGGGAAGGGGTGGATGTGGAGTTGAAAGCCCCATATATCCCTAAGTTTTCCTTGATTTTGATTAGTGGCCCGAACATCTCTTTGAATGAATAAAGTTTTACTATGTTTTGTATAATTAATGTTTGCATCTGGCTCTACTGCAGAGTGTATGGGCCCACCAGCCACAGGGCTAGGCAGGGGATGTAGCACTCCTGGAGGGTCTCCAAATGATTGCCTGAGATGTGAGCAGGTGGGATGTGGTCGCCAAAGTATGCCAACCCAAGTCCTCAGCTCTACAGTCATAATCCAACAGACGGAAAATGGCACTACTGTTTGGGATGGGAAAGAAGAGAAAGGCACAATCTAAGAATTCTTGGGGGTTATAGTTTGAGTTTTAGAGTTAGATAATGGCCTTATTCCCTCATTGTAGAGATGAGGAAACAGCTCCAGAGAGGCCAAGTAATTTGCCCAGGGCCAAACAGGTGGCAGAGCTGAGATTTGAGACCTGATCCTCCAAACTTGGCACTCTGGTGCACGAGTGGAAGGACACGGATTTGAACTCAGGTCCTTAAATTACAAAATTCTTCGTTCACTCCACCCTGCTGGCTCCCAATGAGCCTCTGATTACCTGCCCTGTGGGAAAGTATACGTCACAAGTGGACAGGTCTAGTCATTATATTGAATTGAAATCTGTGCCTGTGGAGGGATAGGTATGTAATAAATTCTTGTTGACATTCACTAATTGGTTCTATTGTGGCCTACACAGAACAAGCATTATTACCCGTGCTGTACAACCTCTCTAAATGTTGGAACACAGGAGACTATTATCTAAATCTCCAGGTTAAGTACAATCATTCTTCAGCCACTCCTTAAATAAAATGTTTCCTAGACCTTTCGTTGTCTACTTTGGTCTCATTCTGAAGTAGTCTAGCTTACTAAAGAGAGATACTCTTTAAAAAATTGTGCCTAGAACTGGCCAAAATACTTGGATTGTAGTCTGACCAGTGCTAGATGAGGATTGGTTGAAGAAATGTGATGTATCTGCCTTCAGATATTTGAAAGTTACATAGTGGGAAAGGTTCTAGATTTGTTCTTGGTCTCAAAAAGTAGAATTACAAGCAATGAATGGAATGTTTTAAAGAGGCCAGTTAAGGCTTGAGGTCAAGAAAAAAGGGTCTTTAGTCAATAAGCATTTATCGAGTGTTTACTGTGATCCAGATGCTGTGCTAAGCCCGCTACCAGTTAGGCTCAGAAGTAAGGAGCTGTCTTGGGAATTGGTGAGTTTACCCTAACTGGAGGTCTTCCAGTATAGGTTGGATGACCACTCATTGGGCTTGTTATGGTGGAAATTAAGTGCTTACTATGTGCCAGGCAGGAAGACTCATTTTTGTAGGTTCAATTCTGGCCTCAGACACTAGCTGTGAGGCCCTGAGCTAGTCACTTAACTCTGCCTCAGTTTCCTCTTCTGTCAAATGAGCTGGAGAAGGAAATGACAAACCATTCCAATATCTGGCAAGAAAAACTCCAAATGGGGTTACGGAGTTGGACAAAACTAAACAACAATGCCCTCCTTGCTAATAGTGCAGTTCAGTTTTGTTCAGTTCTGGCTCTTCGTTCTTGGTTGATGATTTCTAGAGGTCAGGCTTTCTTTCCATTGTTGGTTGAACTCTTAACTAAATATACCCCAGAGGCGAGTGTTGCTTACAGAATCAGGTTGGGAGTAGTTCCCTGGGAACAGAATGAAAGCGGTAGAGCTGCCTTGGTCCCTGACAGATGGTGTCCTGGGATTTAGGGAAAAGCTAACGCGCTAGAGAGAAAGGGAATAAGTTCCCACCTATTATCTGGTATTATCTTCACTACAACTATGGGATGGGAAGATCACATAGAGCTACCAGGGGCCTTGGAGGCTATCTAGACCAGAGGTGTCAGTCACAGGGCAGGACTGCATATAGCCCAGACACGCCCTAGTGTACCCTGAATCAGATTAAAATGTATTTGGGAAATGCTTAACAAAATAAATAAAAACCCAATAAAACATAGATAACACTAGGTTTTCCAACTAAGTCAATAAGCAGCTGCTAGGATCCTTTTGCAGAGATTGGTAATACCAGCGGGTGGAGTCAGGAAGACTTGGGTTCAAATGTAGCTTCACACTAGCTGTGGGACCCTGGCTAAATTACCTAATTCTTTGCTTCAGTTTTCTCATCTGTAAAATGAGCTGCAGAAGCAAATGACAAACCACTCCAGTATCTTTGCCCAGAAAACCCCTAGTAGGGTCACAAACAGTTGGGCACACTGAACAATTTCTATTTGAATTTGACAGCCCTGATCTTGACTGGTTTCTTAACCTATTCTGTACCTTGGACCCCTTTGATAGTCTGGCGAAGCCTTTGGACTTTGCAGATAATGTTTAAACGTACAAAATAAAATAAGTTTATGAAGGAAGCCCACTATATTGACGTATACTGTGTATGTTATATGATATATTAAATAATAATTACATATTTTATATATATGTGTATGTATGTATATATACATATACATGTATATATACATATATATATAAACTTCACAGACTAAGGATTAAGTACTTCATATAAAACAACACATTTAAAGGTGAGGAAACTTGAGGCCTAGAGGATGACTTGCCCAATGTCACACAGGTAAGTGAAGATGTTCTAACAGGAAAGACAAGAGGAGTAAATAGCTTGTCTAAAGTAAGTGAGTAAGCACTTAGTAAGTTCGCTTGACTCCGAGTACTTGCTAGGTTGGCAGCTAAGTGGTGCGATGGATAGAGTGCTGGGCCTGGAGTCAGGGAGACTCATCTTTAAGAGTTCAAATCTGGCCTCAGACACTAGGTCACTGTGTGACCTTGGGTAAGTCACTTAACCCTGTTTGCCTCAGTTTCCTCATCTGGAAAAAGCAAGAGGAGGAAATGGCAAACTACTCCAGTGTATTTGCCAAGAAAACCCCAGAAAGGGGTTACAGAACTAGGCAGGACTCAGTAAACCACACTCACTAGGTTTCCCCAGTAATGGGTCTCAGCTGCCTCTGTACTGCCCCTTCGTTGTTCCCACCCCTCAACCATACCACCTCTAAACCATCTAAAGCTTTTTTTGGTAGCAGCGATGTCTGCATAAGCATGATGGACTCTCCACAATCTGCAAAAAGGAAAGTCTTGGTGACATTGCAACCCTGAGTGTTGTCAATGGGAGTGGGCTGGAGAAGGCACACTCCCAAGAGTGATAGGAAAGTTCAAGAGGGAAGATGTGCCAAGGTCAAGCAGGAATGCCTGAGTCTGGATTGTCTTACTCTGCTGTCTCCACCACTGCCCTCCAGGAACCTGCCCCCTCTAAGAGCAGCCCCATGAATTATTGAACACCTGCACCAACTCTAGAGTGCTGTGACCTCATCCTCTTTGAGCAGCTCAGGGGCTGAGGTTCAGAAGAGGGAGGCAAGACGAGCAAGCAGATTTTCTCTGGGTATTGAGGTGGGTACAGATCAGGTATGCCGGGGGCAGTTCTGATGCCTGAAGGACCTCTTTACTTCCTGGTCTACTGTCTTATTCCATGTACTGCAGTGAGGTCAGGACTGTGGTTCCCCAGGGGATGACGGAGCATGTGTTGAGGGAGGGGGCAGAAGGAATTATAGGATTCTAGATCTGAGCTCGAGGGGATGTGGAGGTCATCTAGTCCTCTCATTTTACGAATCAGAAATGAAGCCGGGTGACTAGCCTAAGGCCACGCAGAGCTGGGATCCAAAACCAGGTCCTTCAGTTCCAAATCCAGTGTTCTTCACTGCATTGTGCTGCTACATTGTACTGGTGAGCGGAGTGGAGAGGGAGGGTGGGAAGGGACAGCAACCACCTGTGCAGGGTGATAAAGTGTAGAGTTGGGCTTGAAGTCAGAAAGCTGAGCCCCAGCTTTATCACTTGTTAGCTATGCAAGTGGGTGGTGCCCTAGTGCGCAGAGCACCAGTCCTGGAAGACTCCTCTTCCTAAATTCAAATCCAGCCTCAGATACTTACCAGCTGAGTGACCCTGGGCAAGTCACTTAACCTTTTTTGCCCCAGTTTCCTCATCTGTGAAATGAGCTGGAAAAGGAAATGGCAAACCACTCCAGAATCTTTGCCAACAAGTTGGACATGACTGAACAACAGTAACAGCTAGGCAATTGTGAGCAATCTCAGATTTTTCATCTGTAAAATGGGGATAATAAACATCTGTATGACCTATCCTGCAGGGCGGTTGTGTGAAAAGCTCTACTTGAATGTGAGCTGACTGCCTGAGTTTCTTCAACTATGAAATGGAAATAAGTGCCTACCTCACAAAGTTGTACTGATCAAATGAGACAACATTTGTAAAGTACTTAGCATAGAATATTAATTTTAATAAATGCTTATTCCCTTCCTCCCTCTTCCTTTCCTCTATTCAATTCAAAACCATCCATCTATTGGTTTAATTTTTTTATTTTAAACTTAAATAGAAAATAAGAAAAAAGAAACAAATACTAAAACTAAAATAATACAAAAGAAGAAAATAAACACCCATCTATTGTGCCAAACACTGTGGTGGGCACTCAGGGAGGTACAAGGTTTAGATAAGAAATGATCCCTGCCCTCACAACTTCAGTCTAATTGGGTGATTTGACAGACAAAGAACTATAAAATAGTCTTTATTAAGTATATAAAATAAGTGCTACTCTAAGTCTGAGAAGAGAAAAAAGTCATTATCTATAGGAGAACCATGGAGAACAGAGTGGGTATTTGAACTGAACTTTAAATGAAAGGTAGAAATTCAGCAGATTGGGAGGGAAGCCCAGGGAACAGTGCGAACAATGGTACAGAAGGAAGAAAGCATGGGAAACCAGGGGTGCTAGGAAATTGAGGATGCCTGCTGGTTAGAGCACAGAGTATGTGGCAAGGAATAATAGGAGATAAGGCAAGGAAAGTAGCAGTGATAAATTGTGGAGTGTCTTGAATGCCAGATATCTCAATTTTATCCAGTAGGAAATGGGGGCCATTTAAAGATTTTGCACAAAGAAATGGCATAGCCAGATCTATGCTTAAGGAAGGTTAATCTGGTAGTAATCTAAAGAGTAGGATGTGGGGGGTGGGCAGGGAGAGAGAGGAAGGATGAAAATAGGAAGACCTACAAAAGGATTTCTGCCAAGTATTCAAAGCAGGTGTTAACAAGGGCCTGTATTAGGGTGGTGGCAGTGAGAAGAGAGAAGGGAAAATGGATTTTGAATCTCTGAATATGAGATTTGAGAGAAAGGAAAAAAATCTCCAAAAAAAGAAAACAACATTGTGAACACAGGTGTGTGATTCATGGTACCCTCAACAGAAATAATGGACTCAGAAAGAAGGGCAGGTTTGTGAGGAGAGATAAGCTTAGTTTGGGACACGTTGAGTTTGAGATGTTGGCAATATATCTATGTAAAGGTGTCCTTTAAGCAGCTAGAGATGCAAGCCTGGAGTCCTTGGGACAGGGTGGAATATCAAGACTTGGAGTTTTCCGTGTAGAGGGGACAATTGAAATTGTGGGAATAAGTGTAATTGCTGAGTAAGAGAAGAGATGAGGATACATCCTTGGAGAGCAGCCACCTTGAGGGGTTGGGAAGAAGAAAAACCAAGAAAGGAAGAGTCCATAAGGTAGGAGAACCAAGAGAATCTGGCCTCAGAAACTAAGGGAAGATGGTATCTAGAGAAATAGATATCAGATAGAGTCAAATGCTATAGAGAAGTCAGATGGGGGGGGGAGGATGAGAATTGAAGAAAGGTGAATGGATTTGGAGAGAAAGCAGTTTCAGTGAAGTGACAGACACAGAAACCAGATTTCAAAATGATGGAGGCATCAGATGTAGACCACTTTTCCAAGAAGTTTGTCAATAAGGAGAGAGGAGGGAAGATGAGAAATGAGGATGAGATTCAAGTGTTGAGATAAGCCTTTTAAAAATTATTGGGGAGACTTGAATGTATATAGACTGATGAAAGGATCCAAAGGAGAGGGAGAGATAAGGTGCATGAAAGCAGGAATAATTACCAGTAACAAGGACCTGGAGAACATGGAGCCAAGGGCAGGGTCAAGGTTTTCCCTAGCAAGTCAAGTCAGCAAGAAGCATTTATTTAGGGCCTACTCTGTAAAAGCAAGCACCCTGGCACACCCAGGATGGCCTGCTAGCAAAAGTTCTTTGATCTGCTTTTCTTAAAGGAAAGATAAGTCTAAAGGGGTCAAACAATCTTACTTTTAATTACATTCACTAGTTCAGGGGAAAGGTCAGCACCCTGAATGTGGAGAAAATACAAGCAGAGAAATTAGCACAAAGGCCAACAGACAGGGATCCAGCTCTCTGAACAAGGTAATACAACCACCTATATACACCACCAGATCAGGGGAACACAGATACACCTGAGTAGTCAGGACAACTGGGGTGGGGGGATATCTCTGAACAAATGGCTACTCAGAGTCCAGTCCAGGGAACAAAAGGTTCTTCTCATAAGCGAACCCCAAAGCAAAATCTCACCTCAGAATATGTATACACTTCTCAGAGCCAGAAGGCATCACAACCCTCATGACTCAATGTGTGATTAGCTTAATACCAAAAGGTGTGCAAGCCTTCCTACAAGCAAGCCTCCCCCTAAGCAAGCTCCTCCTTAGGCAAGTCCCTCCCCCAATGGGCTCTATGGGACTCAGGAAATGAGTTCAATCACAGCTGTGATTGAACACATGTGGTCACATAGGCATATTAACGGACAGGGAAGATCTTCCTATTCCATTAACTTTACACTCTGTTCCAAGGAACTGTGCTGACTTCTGGGAAAGGCAAAAACAAAAATGAACAACAACAAAAAACCAATCCCTTCTCTCAAGGAACTCAGTCTAATGAGGGGGACAACAGGGTGAGGAGACATGTTTTGTGGAGTTTGTGGAGGAGAATGAAATAAAATAGGATAGGATTGCTGAGCATTAGTGAGGTTGCCATTCAGTCATATCTGATTCTTCATGACCCTATTTGGAATTTTACTGGCAAAGATACTGGAGTGGTTTGTCATTTCCTCCTCATTTTACAGATGAGGAAACTGAGGGAAAGAGGGTTAAGTGACTTGCCCAGGGTCACATAGCTTGTAAGTGTCTGAGGCCAGATTTGAACTCGTGAAGAGGTGTCTTCCTGATGCTGAGTCCAGTGCTTTATCCACTGTGGCACCTTAGCTGCCCGAAAGTGAGGTTACAATCCTGTAATATCCACAAATTCCCAGACTGCCATAGCTGGAAGAAACCTTAAAAGATCAACCAGTATAGCCCTCTGATTTTACAGATGATGAAACTGAGGTGAGGGTGGGAGTGGGGGGTTGGGGATGTAAATTGAATTGCTTAGGGTTGTGAAGCTAGTAAGCTACAAAGGCAGACTTGAACATAGTTCTTCTGACTCCCCGTTAACAGTCCCCCATTTTGAATTCTCATTCCAGATTCATATTGGACTCTGAGAAGTTTGTGGCGGTCTCCCCAGTGTGTCATCACCAATAGTCACGGCCAGGCTGGGGAGCCAGGGAGTCCCATGATAGACTCATTTCAACTTATTGTTTTCCCAACGGGATCAAACAGTTTTCCTAGGCCAGGCAAGTATTTGCACATGATCTGCATTGATTCACCACAGACTGTTAGAGGCTTTCTGAAGGTTGTTGTCTTCCTTGTTTTCTCCTATTCCTCTCTATCCATTTAGCTCTCTCATGAATCTAGGTCTGGGGTGGGGAACCTGCAGCCTCAAGGCCACATGTGGCCCTCTAGGTCCTCACGTGTGGCCCTTTGACTGAATCCAGACTTCACAGAACTTTGAAGTCTGGATTCAGTCAAAGGGCCACACGTGAGGACCTAGAGGGTTACATGTGCCCTCTAGGCTGCAGGTTTCCCCACCCCCTACTTGCATAGATGATGGAGATGGCTGGAGTCAGGTACTCCAGGTTCTGGGACAGAGGCTAATATGAAGAGGTTGGGGAAAGATGAAAGATACCAGGAATTTCACCTGTACAACCATATATCATACTATCTTCTTTGGGAGGAGGTCAGTTGAGGGTTCTGGCTCAGTGATCTCATTATGGGGAGAAATCTTGCGTAAAAAATTTCTCCACTCATGGAGAGAGGTAGAGCAGTTACTCAGTTGTTTATAACTAAGAGTCTGAATTTCTGGGTCACTGAACGGTTGTGACTTGCCCAGGGTCATATGGTCACACAGGCAGTGAATCTTAGAAGTAGGACCTGAACCCAGGTGTTTTTGATTTTAAGTCTGGCCCACTATTCAATACACACACACACACACACACACACACACACACACACACACACACACACACACACACACGAAGAGGAGAAGATTTAGAGATCATGAGTGTGTGTGTGTGTGTGTGTGAGTGAGAGAGAGAGAGAGAAAGAGAGAGAGAAAGAGAGAGAGAGAGAGAATAATAGACTAATAGAATGGCAAAATGCTATTGGATCGAAAGCCAGCCTTGAAATCAGTAAGAAATTGGTCAAGTCCTGTCTCTGACACCTTCTGAGTGTGTATAATATACACATATATTTATATATTTGTGTTATATGTATTATCCACACACATGATGAGACATGTTTATGTATTGCAACATCTTTGATAAAAGCTTTAAAATTGGAAGAGATCTCAGAGACCATTCAGTCCAGCTCCCTCATTTTACAGAGAAGGAAAACAAGGGGCAGAGAGGTGAAGTGACTTGGTCAAGGTGACAGAGCAGCAGAGCTCTGTAGGATTTGATCTTCCTGTCCCGACCACTCCAGCAGTGGGAGGTGGAGGATGGGGACTGACTATGGGTTTGACTTATATTTGTGGCTAATTTGAAGACTTACATTATAGAGATAATTTAAAGAAGGGTGACGAGTGGAATAGTATTGACATGGAGGGCAACTAGGTGCACAGTAGATAGAGTGCCAGACACAGAGTAATCTTCCTGAGTTCAAATCCAGACTTAGACACTGCCTAGCTGTGTGACCCTGGGCAAGTCACTTAACTCTGTTTGCCTCAGTTTCCTCATTTGGAAAACGAGCTGGAGAAGGAAATGACAAACCATTCTAGTATCTCTGCCAAGAAAATCCCAAATAGGGTCACAAAGAGTCAGACACGACTGAAACTACTGAACAATAACAAAGTCAACATGGAGGAGGCAGATCTCTAGTGGTGGGCTCTATAGGTGGTCCAGTCCTTTTTAACAATTTTTAACAAAACTTAAATGAAGACTTAAAAGACAGGCTTATAAAATCTGAAGCAGTTTTAAAGCCGAAAAGGATGGAACATGATCAGTGATAAAATAGGATTCTTAAAGAGATCATGACAGACTATAACAATGAAACAAAGGCACAATTAAACAGAGATAACTATCCGAGAACAAAAAAGACCATACGTTAATTTTTTAAAAAATTTTCAGATCCACATTCTCTCCCTCCCATGCCAGTCCTAAATGAGAAAGAAAGGGGGAAAAAAAGCCCTGTTACAAACATGTATAGTCAAGCACAACAAATTCCTGCAAAGGTAATGTCCCACCCTTACATATATATGCATATATACACACATGTATGCGTGTATATTATGTGTATGTACATATAGGTGTATACATATAAGTATGCATGCATGTATAACACACATATTACATATATGATGTATACATGTATGTATTGTATAAATCACACACACTCACGCAGTCTCTGAATTCACCAACTCTATGTCAGGAGGTAGGTAGCATATTTTGTCAGGAGTCCTCTGGAATTGTTGGTCATGGCATTGATGAGAACTCCTAAGTCTTTCAAAATTGTTTTTATCATTTTCTTTTCTTAAAATTAAGGGCTACACATTTAGAAGGACAGCTAGGTATCAGAATCAGGCCTGGATTCAGGAAGACCTGAGTTCAAATGTGACCTCAGATTTGTGTAGCTGTGTGACCCTGGGCAAGTCACTTAACCCTATTTGCCTCAGTTTCCTCATCTGTAAAATGACCTGGAGAAGAAAATGGCAAACCATTCCAGTATCTTTGCAAAGAAAACCCCAAATAGGGTCAAGAAGAGTCATATACCACTGAAATGGCTGAACAACAACAACACATTTAGAGGTGAAGGAGATCTTTAGAGGTCACCTAATCCAACGCTTTCATTTACAAAAGATGGAACTGAGGCTGACAGTTCTGAATGAATTACTCAGGCTTATACAGGTAGGAGGCAGCAGGGCCAGGCTTCAGAGTACCATCTCTGGAGTCAGAAGACTATTCTTGATTCCATTTCTGCTACTTAACTACGTGTGTGAACTGGGACAGTTCTCTGCCTCTCTCTTGGATGCTTTGATAAAATAAGGGTGTTGTACTAAATGACCTCTAAGGACCCTTCCTGTTCTAAGTATATTCTCTACAAAAACCCCACACTGTGGTTCAAGAGATCAACTGCACAGCTTCAAGATGGGAAAAATATGGCTTCAAGGTCATTCATGTGAAAGATGACTGTGGGGTCTTCATTGGCTGATCCAGATGGATGTGGCTCCAAACTTCCCCCCCCCCCAAAAAAAAGACTGATATTTTTCAGCTTTGTGTAAGGACTCAGTCTACATTTTAGATATACCCTGCCCGAGGGTAAAGGGAAAGGGAGGAGGGAGGCAGAAGAAGGGAGACGTGCTGGGAGGGACTAGAAATCTAGTTGCTACAGGTTAATGAGTGCTTTTCCCATGTCCTTGCCCTGGAGCTCCCGGTCCGGATCCAGTCCAAGTGGGGTGGGGTTGGGCGGGAAGGAAAACTGATAATAGTTTCAGGCTTGAATTTTATATCCCTGGATTAAATGTACCAGACAGTTAAAGTGGAATTCATTCACTAGAACCCAGATTCATTCTGTAGGAGGGGAGGGAGGTTTCTCTCTCTTTCTCTCTGGCTCTCCCCCCACCCCAGGGTAACTCCAGAGAAATCTCTAAAAGAAAACTTAGCTTGGGATTATATCTAGGATCTCCCCATAAGGGGGATAACAGAGTCCTTTCTAGGAAAGGTATTCAATGGATATCAGGTATAAGCAAGCTATATATTTCTTCTACCATAGAAAACATTCAATATGCAAAAGACATATACATATATATATAATTTGTATTATATTATATTATATTGTATTATATTATATTATATTAATTATATTATATTACATTACATTACATTGTATTACATCATATTACATTATATTATTATATTATATTACATATTGTGTTGTATCGTGTTGTATCGTATTGTATCGTATTATATCATATTATTTTATATTATATGCCAGATATGTTTTATATATATATTACATCAATCAACAAACAGAAACATATTTTACAGATCCATATTATATCTCACATAGCCCATTATGTTCCTTATACTCCCAAGGAAGGTAACAAGTCTGTGGAATAAACTAGGCAGATATGCTGCATTTGCATTTGTCCTGGACCTGAGCTAAATGAGGGTTCACAAGGTCTAGATCTCTTGGCATGACTTTCTTTGGTCTTTAACCTGAAGGATGCTCCCAGAAAGTGGGGACCTGTTTTCTCCTCCAAGCAGATGCTGTTGTGGAAATCATCTTCTGATCTGCAGTTGGCTCCTAACTTAGGAAAGCAAGAACTCTCAGACACACAAGGTGACTTCAGTGGCTAGAAATATTCATTTCTCAGAATCTGTAGTTGATTAGCTGGGCTCAAGAAGTGGAACAGAAAAGAAGAAGCAAGTTATTGAGGATTCAGGCTCATTGGGGCAAGCAGGTGGTTTGGGGAGAGGAAGGGAGAGAAATCCTCAACTTCCCCTTTTTGGAGGTCCAGGGGGAGAAAAGTGCTATGCTCAAAAGAAAGAATGCAGAGACATTTTCCACAGGTGATGTGAGCTAGAGACAATCCTCCTGACTCTTGGTGACCAGTTCTCTTCAACGCAATCCCCTAGTCTTGGGGTCTAGGCAGGAGTGGTGCTAATGGCATCTGAGAAAGGCATATGTCCCTCAACAAGAGGCCATGGGGCCTTTTCAGCTTCAGGGGAAGTGCCCCCATTCAGCAATCAGGAGTTCCCTGCTCTCTCCTCCTAAATAAGGCACCCATGTTGGGAATTGGGCCAACCAGATGAAACTTTCTACTTCTCTTCCTCTCCCTCCTTAGGCACCTTTCCCACCAACTGGTTAGAACCTGATCAACTGTGGTGCAAAAAGACTCTGAAAAGGGAAGGAAAAAGGAAAATGTGTTTAGTAGAGTGCCTTCTATGCCTAGTACTTTTTACAAATATTAATTAGTTTGGTCCTCACAACAGCTCTAGGGAATAAGTGCTATCATTATTCCTATTTTATAATTAAGGAAATTGAGACAAGCAGGTTAAGCAACTTGTCCTGGGTTACACAGCTAGTAAGTGTTTGAGATCAGATTTGAACTCAGGTCTCTGTTCTAAATCCACTGTGCCACCAGCACAGTAGATAGAGAATTTAGCAGATAGGGAATTTAGAAACAGCCATATGTGTTCCAAAGGGTAGTTGGGCTTGGGGAGAAGAAAGAGGGGGAAAGAGAAGAGGAGAAGATCCAACAAGATGGGACACATTCCATTTCCCTAGCATCTCATTGGGCAGTGAGATCAGTGTATCAGATCCTTCCGTCCAGACTAGTCTGGGGCTCAGTCTAAGACACCCCTGGTCTCTCCCAGAAGACTTCAGGGAAAGTGTCCCAAGGTGTGATGAGGGAAGCGAGCAGACTGGAGAAGGTGGTGGGAAAGCAATTGAACAAGCAATTATTAAGCACCTACTAGGTGACAAGCACTCTGCTAGATGAGAGGGTTGCTAAGACAAAGGAAAATAGTCCCTACCCTCAAGGAGATTATACTCTATTGAGAAATAACATATATGAATGTGAGGAATTACAAGATATATAAAGAGTAGTATCCTCAGGGAGGGCATTGCCCAATATAAAGGGTGATTTATTAATAATAGAGGGCAAAATGGAAGGGTAGGGAAGAGCAAGACAAAGGCAGCTGAGGAATGGGGCTGGCTGGTATGGATAGATAGAGGAGAATGGGGCATGATGGCCAGGAAAGGGAAATTTGGCCTAGGCAGCCCATGACTCTGAATCACAGGGATTCTGAGTAGAGCTGTAAGGCACTAGATTGTCTAACACTTTACTATAACAAAAATTATATCGATTTGTTTATCATGTTTGAAAACACTTGGAGGTGGGGATAAGTGGGATATGTTGTAGGTCAGGCTTGATTCAGTCTGGTTTGGTGATGAGGTCAGAATTGGGAGAGCTGGTTCATCAAATGTGAAAGAATTCACTTAGACCTTCTCTGTAGCCTTTGGGAGCTTTATTGATGCAAAAGCAGCGGGCCTGAGATTTAGCAAGTTGCTGAACAAAGGCTCTGGTGTAGGGAAGGGGCCAGACTTATACAGACAAAAAGCTATATAGCCTGATGATTTTAGGGTTTCTTATGGGGGTTAGAGATTTAGGGATAGGATAAGCCTTATAGGGTAAGGACAAGATAAGGGAGTCCAGACCCAGACACAAGATAAGGGGAGGAGACTTTGGGGTGCCAGGGAGAGAAACTCGTCCCTTAGGCTACCTTTGTATCAAGATACATTAGGGCATCCCCAGGAAAAAGGCAATTTAGTCCTTAGGGCACTGTTTGCACCCACATCACTGGGAGTTCAAATTCAAGGGTGCAATGAAATGAGATACTTATCAAACATCTAACCCTTAACAAAAGGAGGTCTACTTAGCCAATAACAGGAAAAGAATGCTCAACAAGGCTACAGTGTTGATACAAGTAGGCATGGTTTTCCATGCTGGTATGCCAGGAAGCCTGCTGGTAGTGGGGAAAATCTGCAAACTCTGGTTCTGTGGCTTTTAGTACTTAAGCTACCAGGAAGCTCCCTCAATGGCCTGGATCCTTAGGTTCCTGAACCAGTTAAGTATTTTTATTTTTTGGAGGCAATTGAGGTTAAGAGACTTGCCCAGGGTCACACAGCTAATAGATGCCTGAGGTCACATTTGAATTCAGATCCTCCTGACTCCAGGGCCAGTGCTCTATCCACTTCACCACCTTCACCCCAATTAAGTCTTTTTATTTTTTATTTTTTGGCGTGTGTCCACAGTTTAATTTCTCTCAAGCTGGCCTGAGATGCATTGCATGGGAGTTCAGCCCAGTTCAGAACTGGCTCCCCCAATTAAGTCTTAATGACAGTTTCAGTACCTGTCAAGGAAAAACTAGCCTAACCTACTTGGCAGGTATTCTTACCAGAGTTACAGGGGGCAACAGAGCAGATATCTAGTCCCAGCAGTGGCCTAAGTCTGAGCCTCAGGTATTTCCAGTGTGTCCTATATAGACGAGGTCATTCTACCCTGGCCCAGGTCCCAGATAAACAACCCTTTCTCAGGGAGAGCAAGGCCCAGAAGGCCCTGATGCAGAACTCAGGTAGTCAGTTCCTCTGAATCTGAATCTCAACTACAAGTGCCAAAACTCTGACTGTCTAATGCCAATAAGTCTTTCCATCAGATTGTATTTTAGTATGGACCCCATCCCTCCAACTCTCCCCATCTCCCTATCAATCAGCTTCTGCATTCAGTTTTTGCTGGAGAAAATCTGAAAACTCCCATGGGCTTCTTCAAGATGGGTCCAGCATTGGACTTGGGGGATGAACCACAGGGAGGGTTAAAATGTCTAAATCCTAGGTTCTGAGCAGGGGTCGTGCGGACCATTTCTCACACCAAAGATACATTCCCTTCTCACCTCTGCATCATGGAATCCCTGTCTTTCTTTAAGGCTCGGTTCAGGTAACCTGTACCTCGCACAGGTAACCTGTTCTGATCCCCAGAGATGTTAGTAGCCCTCTGCTCCCAAATGGTTTTGCATCTACTTTATATCTCCAGCAGTGGCTTGGGGGGTAGGTGAGAAGTTTTAATCACTCTTTCTGCGCCCTACCCTCCTGCATGTTTCTGATTCTCCCTTTGGGCATGACTTTTTCTCCTAGCCACTCACTTGTTTCCTTCCCATCGGAAAGAGAGATTTTTTTCCCCTTTAAAAGCTCAAAGGAAAACAGTGAAAGTCTTACCTCCAATACCAGTCCATACCAGCAGCTAGTCAACCCCCCACCTCCTCCAGCTGTTAACTGACTTCTCCCTTGCCTAGAGGCATCCTTGTACAAGTATTCTCTTGCTGCTCTGGGAAACTACATAATGAGTCAGTCATTCTATTTTTCAGCTCTTGAGCCCCCAGCCAGTGGGTTGGTATCAAAATAACAGTGTCATTTTAAATCTTTCTTTCTCTCCTGGTCATTCAATGATTGGCCTGCTCTATTGAAGTTAAACAAAGATATGTGCAAAGGTTAGCCAAACAGAAGTTTAATTTATCTCAATTGCTAACTTAAGAGCTAAAGTAAACAGAAGGGTAAACAAATCCTAAGAAACAGAGATCACACTCTCTTGGTAAATTTTAGGGAAGAAGGAAAATAGAGAATATTGCCTTGCTTCTTGCTCACTGGAAGATTTTCACCATAGCAATAAATTACCACTCCTGGAACTTTGGGATTGGGGCACTGTGTTCTCTTTACCAAGAAGCCCATTTAAGCTCTGGACCCATTCACATAGACCAGATTCAGTTGTGGGAGAGCCTGATTACGTAAAAGAATAGTTAGGCTTTTTTTCTTGTGCTCCCGTTCCTCCACACCCAGAGGAAAATTACTTAAAACCCAGGCTTGATTCATGTCTGGGGCTACCTACAAAAAGAGGAAAAGAAAGGCACTCAAGTATGGGACAGCTATTTATTTCCTCTGCACAAAAGAAATGCTAAAAAGCACAAAGACTCACTTTGGGCACTGAAGAAAACTTAAAACAAGATACAATATCATAACTATTATACTCTCCTGGGAGATGGAGACTTAAACATCGGAACAGGAAACAGTTTGCAAGACTGCTGAATCTGTATTTTACATTGCATCTCAACTCTGCACTGTCCAAACAATTCTCTCCTGGTCCATGTCTTCTGGCAAGCCAGGACAGGCTTTGGGCTCATGTAGCCAGTGGTTGTCTTTTCCTTCCAGAAGGGCTGTAGTGGATGTGATGGGGTGATGGGACATTCTTATTCCCGTTAAATTGCCCAGATTCACTTAGAATCTAGCCTGCTTCTATTGGCCATACGAATAAACCTCACTACTTTGAAAGAAGGCTTGAGTGGTTGAATTCTTTCGTGGCAGACCCCCCACTCCCCATCCTTGCATTTCATGGTTTCCAGCATCCCAACCACAACATATTGAGAGAAGTCACCTCTCATATCATCAGAGGATAAAGCATCTCAGCCTCTCAGACTCATAAGGTGTCTTTCAAGGCTGAAAATGTCCATTCCAGAATCAGTACATGGGCTGTCCATGATTAAGCAAAGAAGCAAAAAGTAGAAGAGGAAGCTAGGACTTTGAGATCTAGTCTCAGGCTTGTCTAGGAAGGACATGAGCTTGTGGCTGTCAAATAGTTGGAGGGGAGTAAGGATATTACCCCCACCCCCACCCCAACCCCTGAGGAAGAGGTTTGGATAGTGTAGCATGATTTGCAGATAGGAAAAGAAGAGAAGGAAAAGAGTCTTTTTAACTATCCCACTGAGTCAGAGGCTCTTCTTGCACAATGGCCAGTAAGGAGATTGTTTCACCATCTCAAAGAACAAAATTCTTCAGGATTGAGGATTGCTTGTTCCTCATGTCCCTGGAAGTTTACAAAGAAGCTCAGGCACACACTTCCCAGAATGGTCCCAATGAACCCATTATACATGCTCCTTGAGGCACAACCTGTCAACTTCCTGAGTATGGTCTAAGGAAGGCAAACAAAATTAGGTTGTTGTATGTGTGTTTACTTTCTCTCAAAGTAGTGGGCATGCATTCAGAGCTGCAGTCAGAACTGAGCTCCCTTTGGAGTTAGGATGCACGTATTATAAAGACAAAAAGAAACCTAAACGCTGAGTAGGAATGACCCTTTCGTGGTCTGATCAGGTAATACCACAATCCCCTGGGTTCAATTTCTGTTTCCTAGGAAGGGGCCATTTCACAGAGAACATGAGGTGCCTAGGAACAAGGAAGAGGGTCAGGCTGAAAAGTCCCCAAGGCCCTGGAACTATGAACCAGCTTAAGTCAGTTCTATAGTTGTCAGCACAGCAGAGGGTTCAGCAAGCAAACAACTGTGAAGGATTTCTGGGATGTCAAGCTTAAGGGATGCTCAGTCTGCCTCCTAATTGACTGATTCCCAGGTCAGTCTGGCCTTCTCTGGATAGTAAGGAAGCCCAAGCAAATCAAGATGGTTAGTGAAGTCATTTATCACAAACCTCTAAAACCTGAGGTCACTCCTTTTTAAAAGAACACTGCATAGGCACTCTTCCTGCTTTTCTGACCAGTCCTAGCTGACATAACTTTGATGTGGCCTCAAAAGGTATGGGACCAAGGGATCACATATGGGTTTGCTACATCATCCCAAAATGACAAGTTGTCAGAGGCAAGCACATGTTTTCCCAGAAGTAGACTGGGCAACAGAGCACATTCTTCATGGCATGGCCACTATTGACTCAGACCTATGCAAGTTCCATGGATTATCAGAGCCTGTTGTTAAATTTCTAGGAAGCATTTACACTTCAGAAATCAGCAAACATTACAAAGCAGGGTTTGACCTATTGTTTTATTGATTTTCTAGACTTAAGAAAGTGATGGAGGATGTATCACTTTGTTCAATAATGCAAATGAGACTTAAAAGTATGTTGTACCTACATTTTTTAAATGGAGAGCCTGTTGTTAAATATTTATTTCAATAGAACCCCTACCACATAGGGAAGGCAGAATATACTTCCTGGCCCTGGAGATCTGGTGTTGATAACCTCATTGTTTCAGCTCCTGTCTCCTCTATTTCCATGGGGACAGTGGAGAAATTCTCTAAACTCCTGGCTGCTGCTAACCCCCTCCTGCTTCTACTTCAGGGGTATTGTGGGGCTCAAGCCAGGATAATGGATGGACAAGGCTTTGCCAGCCCTAAAGCACCATGTAAGTGCAGATTGTTGTTGTTGTTTATTGTTAGCCTCAAGTCACCAGACCTCCAGTCTGGTGCTAAGCTTTCCCCAGCAGAGCTTAAGCACAGTTTACAGATAAGGGGTTGTGCTGGTAAATGTTTGATAACTATGAGGGGATGGTGGGGTGGAGGAATTCTATGCACACACTTTTAAAAAAAACAAAAACTGCTTTATTGACACTTTCTTTTGGGGGGGAGGGGCAGGGCAATTAGGTTTAAGTGACTTACCCAGCTAGTACATGTGTCAAGTGTCTGAGGCCGAATTTGAACTCAGGTACTCCTAACTCCAGGGCTGGTGCTCTACTCACTGTGCCACCCCTCCTGCCCCCAGTAACACTTTCTTAAGTCTAATGACCAACAAAACAATAAATCAAGCAACTGGTGATTTCTGAGGTGTAAATGCTAACACTGAAAATTTAACAATCCCCTAGCATGCTGGTTAGAGCTGGCTCCAACACACTCTTGTTTCACTTTCACCTCCCTAGAATCTCAGGTCCTTCCAATTCCTTAGGACTAGAAGGCTCCATTGTCAGTCAGGGGCAGTCTTTCCCTGTCAAAGTGGCAAAGAATGCTGGGAAACTTCTACTTGAAACCACCAGGTATCCAACTCCAGTGTTCTGATGTGTGTGTGTGTGTGTGTGTGTGTGTGTGTGTGTATACACATCTACACATATACATATGCATGTACATCTGTATATTGTGAAGGTATGTATGTGTGTTTAATATTTGTGTATGTTGTTGATTTCCTGAATAGAATGCACTCTCCTCGAGGTCAGAGACTTTCTTTTCCTCTTCCTTCCTTCCCTCCTTCCTTCCTTCCTTCCTTCCTTCCTTCCTTCCTTCCTTCCTTCCTTCCTTCCTTCCTTCCTTCCTTCCTTCCTTCCTTTTTTTGCCTAGAACATAACAGGAACTTAATCTTTAACAAAACAGACCAGATCCGGTGCCAGTAGGGTATCTAGGTCCCAACTCGTGAGACTGTATTCAGCTTGTTCTATTTTGGAAAAATCATACTACCCTGGCCAGAGCCCAGACAAGCAGCCGGGTTCCCAGGAAAGTGAAGACACCGGAAGTTTGTTTGGGCATATCCCCAGGAGGCTGGACCATTGTGCAGAATGTCCAGGAGCCCATTTCTGCTGTTTCCCACCCTGGGAAAGTGCAAACAGTCAAGCATCATTCCCTAGGGCACCGGGCACATGCCCTACTCTTAGGAAAGGAAATAAAATAGAAGAGAGTCAAGGCTCCTGGGGGCGAGGGGTGGGGGTGTTGAGAGTCTTCCCATGGCCAGAGTAGGAAGAGAGCAGAGACTGGGACTGGTCCACAGGTCAGGCCCAACTGGGAAAGGTTAAGATCAATTCCCTTCCCAGTCCTGGGTGAGGTTGTCAAGATCAGGGGCAAAGTGTTGAGGGGATGGAGGACTGAAGGTCTGTTAGTATGAATCACACACATACACACACACACACACACACACACACACACACACACACACACACCCCACCTGCTGATCTTCACTGAGCTTTATTCTTTCTGCAACAGAGGAAAAAAGAGGAGTAGATTTCTCAGGAACTGAACATAATTGAGTCAAGACCAGAAAGCAGAATCCTCCGTCCTTTGAAAAGCTGCCCTGAATGGATTGTCCCCATAGCAGCACTGCCCCCCTGTGGCCAGATGTGGCATCTGCTTGAGTTTGGACGCGGCTGAGTTTTCCCTCTCCCTTCGACTCTCCCCTCGGCTGTTCTCTTCAACAAAGGACCTTTGGTTTTGCCTTAATGATGCGCTAACAGTTAGACCAGAGAAAAGATTGGCCTTTGCTGTATCTAATTCTTCAAATTCACATTCCCTTTGGGAGGATCAGCGAGCTAGGCTGTCAGGACTATGGAAGGAATATGTGAAATGGATGTCCACCTGTGAAATTCCCCTTTCTGAAACACAGCCTCTTTACCTCTCCCCTCTGTCAATCCCTCATTGCTGTTAAGCCCATCCTTTCTCCTCTGGCTCCCCAGTCCTTGGATCAGTCTCTAACCCTCTGGTCCAGCATCTTTCTTCTGGTTTCCCTTGCATCACAATCCAGCTTAGGGACCATAGTCTCAGTCAGTGATTTCAACAATGCTTTCACTGTACGCCAGTTTTTTTCATCCCTTGGCATTTCCATCATAAATACTTGGCTAATTCTGGGCAATCAGGGTTGTCCACTTCCTCTGCTCCCTTGGCAGGGCTGGTGGCTGTTGCTGAAGTAGTTACGAAAGCATTATAATTAGGTCCACGACTAATATATGCTATTCGATCTCTTCCAGGCCATCCTTCTTGCTTCTCTGAAATCATTTTAGGATCCTCTTAATGATTCCCTCAGCCATTCCCTGGGTCAGCTATCACAGACCTTTCCGGCTGTCCTGGTATCCTCTTTCATACCCAGCAGGCCTCCTTAACTCTCAGCAAATGGCCTCAACTCCTACTTCACTGGAGAGACCAAGGCTGCTCAAGAGAGCTGCTTCAACTCACCTCCTCCACTTAAAACCTCACAAGATATAAGAATTGGAAGAGATTGAAGAGAACCTGTAGTCCTAAAGACTGCCCTGGTAGAATGGGTTGATGAAACCAATTTGTCCCAATGGCCATGAAGGCAGCTGAATCTGTCACATGGAGCTTGGCCAAGCATCAAAGATGCCCAGGTTATCCACTGCATCCTGGGCCATCACCAGTCATCTTGACTTTTGTCCTGCCGCTGGACTTCAATGACTCTGGAAGAGAGAGTGAGGCTGATGACTTTTCACAATCATGCCTCGCTTAAGTCACCAGCAATTCACCAGCAAGTCAAGACATTGCCTGTGATATTAACGGTCCTCTTTGAAAATGAAGGATGAACAAAAATCCTAAAGAGGATTTTCCTTTTCAAAGTCCCCAAGCTGTCACCCACTCTTTAATTAAAAATATCCTGCGATGGAGAACTCATTATCTTCAAGTTGTGAGAAATTTTATTCTCAAATTGAATCAAAATTTGCCTTTCTGAGTTGGAACACTAATGCATTGTTGGTGGAATTGTGAATTGATGCTACCATTCTGGAGAGCAATTTGGAACTATGCCCAAAGGGCTATAAAACTGTGCATACCCTTTGACACAGCAATACCACTACTAGATTATAAGAGATCAAAGAGATCATAAAAATGAGATCAAAGAGACCAAAGAGATCAGAAAAGAGGGGGAAAAACCCCATGTACAAAAATATTTATAGCAGCAGTTTTTATGGTGGTCAAGAATTGAAAATTGAGGTGATGCTGATCAATTGGGGAATAGCTTAACAAGCTGTGGTATAAGAATGTGATGGATTATTATTGTTCCATAAGAAATAATGAGCAGGTGAACTTCACAAAAACTTGGAAAGACTTATATGAACTGATGCTGAGTGAAGTGAGCAGAACCAGAACATTGTACATAGTAACAGCTACATTACACAATGACTAACTTTGATAGATTTAGCTGTTCTCAGCAATGCAAGGATCTAAGACAACTCCAAAAGATTCATGATGGAAAATGCCATCCACATCCAGAAAAAGAACTGTGGAGTCTGAATGCAGATTGAAGCATACTGTTTGCACTCTCTCTCCCTTTTTTGACTTCTTCTTTCCTGTGGTTCTAATTCTTCTTTACAACATGAGTAATGTGAAAATATGTTTAATATGAATGTATATGTAGAACCTATATCAGATTGCATTCCATCTTGGGGAGGGAGGAGAGGAAGAAGGGGGAGAAAATTTAAAACTCAAAACTTTATGGAAGTAAACTAAAAATTAATTAATTAAAAAAAATTTAAATTGCCTTTCTGCAACTTCTTTCTATTCATTGTGCCTAATTCTGTCTTCCGGGGTCAAACAGGGCAAGTCCAACTGATGAATGCCTTTTCCATATGACAGCTCTTCAAATATTCAAAGGCAGCTCTCGTGGATTCAGAATTAGAAGATCATGTTCTATATCCTGGTTCTATGACTTACTACTTGTTTGCTCTTAGGCAGGCAACCTCTTTGGGTCTTAATTTCCTCAACTATAAAATGAGGAGAATGGACTAGATAGTTCTTTTCCAGATTTCAGTCTATGTTTCTGTGCCCACCCTTCCAAAGTCTTCTCTTCTCCGGGCTAAACACCCCTAATTCCTTCAACTGTTTGTCTTTCATCATCTTAAGTCTTTTCATTATCCTCGTTATCTTTTCTGTAATGCTCTAGTTTGTCAATGATGTTGTTAAGATGTAGCACCCAAAACTGAGTACAGTTATCCATTCCACATCGAGATTTCCATATATCGCTAGAGAGCATAAGAAATTAAATGGGAATTTTGGGGGAGTTTTGCAAAAGGCACAGATGACAAGTAAAGGCCCCCAGATGACACAAAAAAGTTTAGAAACTCAGAAATACATAAAATATATGTTTAGTATTGTGTAATATCAACATATTTTAATACCATAATAATTGAGACTTCTTCTCTGGTACAAAGGGAAGGCTAAAAAATTTTACACAGATTTTTTAGATCACAGGGGCGGTGTACCCCTACCCCTTACAATGTGGAAGGGATAACTGTACAGTACTACACATGTGACCTGGCCTGGGCAGAATACAGTGTTCAGGGAACCATGCCTTTCAGTGCAGCCTGAGATTGCATTAACTTTTTTTTTAGCTGTTACGTCCAACAGTTAACTAGTAATATTTTGCAGTTCACTAAAATGCCCAGTTCTTTTTCATGTGAACTATACATAGCAAAACCTCCCCTCTCTTGTACTTATAAAGCTGACTGGGCCCAAATGAAGTTTATACCTATAACATTTAATCTTATTAGGTGTGGCCCAATGCTCCCCACCCCTGCTAGCTTGTTGAGATCCTTTATTGAGTCTGAATCGGTAATCCAATTTTTTAGCTCCTTCTCCCTTCTTTGCATAATCTGCAAATCTGATAATAGATTGTGTCAGTAATGCAAAATGGGCTCCTTAGTACTAGTTTAAGGGGTGCCCTTGAGGAGTTTTGGCTTTTGTTTATAGTGAAAGTACTTTCACCTGTTAAGTGCTAAGCCCCAGGCCCAAAGCCCTATCAGGTGTGAAACCTGTGTGGGCGTAGATTTATGACTTAAGAGAGGCCAACTCGGGAACCAATGGTCTCTGGTCTCTGGTCTCTGGTCTCTGGTCTCTGGTCTCTGGTCTCTGGTCTCTGGTTTCTGGTCTCTTGACGGGGTTTGAGAACACCAGAGGCTTGGCTGCCAGGAGAGACGAGAAACTACAGTTGAAAAAAGCCGAAGCAGAGCCGACCCGTGTGTGGACCCAGGAGTTCGAGCGAGGACTTGAGGCCAGTGAATATGATTTATGCCATCTTATTTTTCTGTGGCCTCCTGGCTACTC
>CM053626.1:176815672-176838190 GCA_028646595.1 Phalanger gymnotis
TATATATATACAGATATATATATATATATATATGATCCTTTTTGAGATCATAAATTCGACCTTTCTACTACATAGATAACCATCTATTCTTTCATCCAAGTCATTGATAAAAATATTCAGCAGCACAAAGCCTAAGACAGATCCCTAGGACCTCTCGATAGAGATCTTCCAAATGGATACTGACTCATTTTTGCGTTCATGAGTTTAACCAATTCCAGATGTATCAGATTGTACCTGCTTCTCTCTGTCTTGTTGATAGTAATAACATGAGATATTTTATTAAATGTTTTGTGGAAATCCAGATAAGTTCTTTTTACGCATTGCCTTGATCCATCAGTCTAGTAACCCTATCAAAAAAGAAAATTAGGTAAGTCTGTCATGATCTGTTCTTGATGAGGCCGCTTCCTTTCTTTACATATTCACAAACTATTGCTATAAAAATATGTTCTAGAGTGTTCCTAGGAATAATAGTCAACTTCTCTGGTCAATAACTTACAAACACTTCTTTGTTTCTTTTTGAGGGAGCTAGAGGGGCACTATTGGGACATTTCCCTTCAATTCTGTGGCACCTCTTTGTTTCTCCACCATCTTTCTTTTAAAAAAAAAATATTTAGGGTCAGCTAGATGGTGCAGTGAGTAGAACACCAGCCCTGGAGTCAGGAGGACCCGAATTCAAATGTGGCCTCAGACACACTTAACTAAATGTGTGACCTTGGGCAAGTCACTTAACTTCAATTGCAATGCCTTCCCCCCTCCAAAAAATATTTAAAATTTATTTTTAAATAGTATTTTATTTTTTCCAATTACATGTAAAGACAATTTTCAACATTCATTTTTTATAAGATGTTGAGTTTCAAATTCTTCTCCCTTCCTCCCCTGCCTCCTCCCTAAGACGGCAAGCAACCTGATATAGGT
Source organism: Phalanger gymnotis (assembly GCA_028646595.1). Lineage (NCBI taxonomy): Eukaryota > Metazoa > Chordata > Mammalia > Diprotodontia > Phalangeridae > Phalanger > Phalanger gymnotis. The sequence goes on from CM053626.1 coordinate 176,816,588, forward strand.
CATATATGTGCAATCATGTAAAATATATCTCCATATTAGTCACATCGTAAAAGAAGAAAGAGAACAAAAGGGACACACACACACACACACACACACACACAAAACAAAGACAGTGAAAATAGTTTGCTCCGTTCTGCATTCAGACTCCATCAGGTCTTTCTCTGGATGTGGATGGCATTTTCCATCATGAGTCTTTTGGTAGAATCGTCTTGGTTCATTGTATTGCTGACAAGTGCTAAGTCAATCATAGTCGATCACTGCAAAACGTTGCAGTTACTTGTGTACAATCTTCTCCTGGTTCTGCTCACTTGACTCGGCATCAGTTCATGTAAATCCTTCCAGGTTTTTCTGAAACTATCCCACTCATCATTTCTTACAGCACAATAGTATTGCATTCCATCAATATGCCACAACTTGTTCAGTCATTCCCCAACCGATGGGCATCCTTTCAATTTCTAGTTCTTTGGCAGCACAAAAAGAGCTGCTCTAAATATTTTTGCACATGTAGGTCTTTCCCTCTTTTTGGTGATTTCTTTCGTATATAGACCTTGTAGTGGTGTTGCTCCCACCATCTTTCAGTCATTGACAGAGGATCAACCATCGGAACCACTGGTTCTTTCAGGACCATGCTATGAAGTTCATTTAAGGCTGTGGACTTGAAACCTTGAAAGGCTCTCTCTCCATCAAAGGTCTTCTCTTGCTATCTAAGGTTATAGAATCATGGCACCACAGCTTTTAAGTTGAAAGGAAAGTTAAAGAGCATCTAGTAAAACTACCTAATTTTACAGAGGAGGAAACTGAGGTGCAAAGAAGTTAAGTGACTTTTCCAAGATCACATAGGTAGCAAATGGAAAAGCTAGGATTCAAACCCCACCTTCTGACTCTTAATCCAGCATCCTTTCCACTGTACCATACTTCACCGAATCACAGAATGAAATGATTTGGGACTTGGAAGGACTGTTAGCATCAAAGTCTCCTCTAAGTTCCACGTACAAAGTATATACCAGATATAGGACAGCTATTTATTTCCTCAGAAGAAATACTTAATAAATACTCGAAATAGAAAACAATAGCCTGTGACCTATGATAGTCTTCCAAAAGCCCCACTTTGTGGGACTGCTGAACAGATATAGTACTTTCACACATCTGTAAAATGAAGGGGCTGAACTTAATCGTCTCTAAGGTCCCTTCCAGCTCGAAAGTCATCATTCTATGACCTCTGGCCTCTTCTGTCTGCACAACTTACAAGTCCAGATCTCTTGGCCAACCAGAGCATGGCTTGGGCTTTTTTAGGCGTTTCAGCTGCAGTATCCTCCTGGCTATTGTTCCGAGCAGAGGTGTATCTTCTTCTCTGAGAAGCTATATAGATGCAGGAAGAAACTCTTAATAGGATATTATCATTAACCCAAGACTTCTGAGTCCAGGGCCAGTGCTTTGTGTTTTTTCCATCATACTGCATTTTTTTTTCTTAATGCAGAGGCGTTTTCTTTAAGTTTTTCTTAAAACTTTAGTCCTTGTTATGGATTATAATATATTGATCACAGTATTCACTTAATTGCCATGCTCTTCTGCCACGGTCAGTTCTTTCACTTAATGCTTTCTGAGCTCTTTCCTTGGCTTCCTAGAGTCAAGAGAACCTTGAAGCCTACATAAGGAGTCCCAGTAGAGATGACTCATTGGGTATGTGGATTCTTATTCAAGTATGGGTTAGAATAGATGGACAGTGATCCCCTTTCTGACTTTGAAATTCTCTGATACCACTTAGGCACCCTCCAGATGATCTTAGGATCACAGAATTCAAACTACAAGAGACCATCGAAGTAACCTAGTCTAGCTGCTCCCTCATTTTTTCAGAAAAGGAAACTGAGTCACAAAGTGGTTGAGTGACTTGCCCCAAGATCATACAACTAGTAAATCAGTCAAGGTTAAAACTCGTAACTTCTGACTCCAAACCCAACATTCTTTCTATTACATGATAGTGCTTCAATGGTTCTCCTCATGGAAGAGAAGGGCTTTGTAGAGCTATTCTGAAATACCCACCCAAGGTTCTGACCCCACTTTCTTGCTTTGATTGTCACAGCTCTTCTTGATTGATAAGTAATAGCTAGCTAACATTTATATAGTGTTTACTATGTAAGGTACTATGCTAAATGATTTATAACCGTTACCTCATTTGAGCCTTACAATACTGCTAGAAGATAAGTGCTAATATTATCCCCATTTTACAGATTAGGAAACTGAGATAAACAGAGGTTGGGTGGTTTGCTCAGGGTCATACCACTAGTTAAGTGTCTGAAGCTGAATCTGAACTCAGGTTCTCCTGACTCCAGGACCAGGACTCTATCAACTAGTGCCACCTAGCTACCTCATAGATAGAAATCAAAGGTAAGTCATAGAAAGACATCAAAGGTTATGATCATTCTGGGAGAGTCTCAATCTTGGGAAAAAGAAAATGTAGAAGATTTTGCAAAAGTCTTGGCCAAACCATATGTCCTGAATTTTTTATTTTGAAAATAGGCTCACTATAACCCAAATTGTTCCCCCATAATGGGAATCTCCACCCACTCCCCGCACCCCCTCTGTAATAATTTAACCTTTGGGTGGCATTTCAAATAGATTTGGAAATCCTTCTCCTCTCTATATTGCCCAGTTTGAGCAGAGGTGGATGGGTCTTAAGAAGGAGAAACGACCCAGCAGAAATAGTGAGGATTCCTAAATCCATTAAACTAGGGCATCCTGCCGTTACTGACACTGGAACGGAAGCCCAGGTGCCTGGGCGTATTGTGCCATCTTGTGGTCTCAGCAGTTTTGACACCCTCTCCATGCACTCCAGAGATTCATTCTCACCATTTTTCTGTGATGGAGCACTAGGTGTCTAGATTTTCAAGGAGTTAATCTGGTCAAAAATCTGGTTTTGAACAAGAGAGTTTTGTTACCTCTTCAGCTTAGTGGGTCCTTGAAAGATGTATGTTTAAGGCAATGAAAAGAAACTAGAAAAGACTAGAACAAGAAATAGCAAGGGGTGGAAAGGTAAGGGGAGAGAGAAAGGATGAAGAAAAGAAGTAGTATCTCAGAAGAGGGAACCCTCCTCTAATCTTCCATATCCTCCTCTATCTCTCCTATTCAGCATTTCTTGCACTCTTCCTTGCTGCAGAATCTTGGTCTCCTGTATGATGTGAAGGGAGTATTTTGTGAGAAAATGAGATTTTCCCATCTAAATTGTTGAACAGGAAGTATTTATTGTTCAATTATTAAACAAGAGAATCAAAAACTCTTATTATATGCAACAATTTTGGGTCATGAAAATTGGCTTGAGTACGTTTGGCTCCAGCCTACCTTTCCAGATTGAATTTTCCTTCATGGACTCTACTTTCCTGCCAGATTTAGCCATCTTGTAGGTCCCCTGTTTCAACAGATCATCTCCCACTTCTGGGTCTCTGCATATGCTGTCTCTCTGGCCTAGAATACACTTTCCTTCTGTTTCCTCACTTTTATCTCTTAGTAGCCTTAGCTCAAGGCTCAGCTACCTCCTACTGGAAGCCCTAGAAAGCTTTCTGGCTTTTAGCAATCTCCTCCCTAAATTATCTGGCATTTACTTATATGTTTATATGTTCTATATTCTAGCAGAATGTAAATTCCCTGAGGGCAGGGATTGTTTTCTCTTTTTTGGCTATGTGTTCCCATTGTCTTGCTTACAGTTGGCATTTAAATGCTTTCCTAGTTGAATTGAGTCAAATTGTTCTCTTATGTCCAAAACCCCTTTTATCTTAAGGGTTTTCTATACCCTTAAGCCTCCCAAACCAGAATTTATGGGTTCTACAAGGATATTTCCAGTATAAAAATGTTATATGGCTAAATTTGTTTGCAAAACAGTGTCTTATTTCATATGATTACTATTTGTGTATTATCTTTTCCTGTCTATAAAACTGTAATCCCCTTGGGCTAGGAGACTTGGTTCATTCATTTTCCCATTCTCCTAGCACCAACTATGCCTGGTGCCTCAAACATAATAGGCTGCTCAGTAATTGTTGGACTAAAAGACGGCTAAGCTGGGAAGCAGAAAGCTGCAAAGAATTGGCTTTGCAAATATGTTGGCACCACCACTACTAGGGCAGGGGTAAAGGGTGGGGGAGGGGGATGAGGGGCCTAGCCAAACTAATTTTTCTGGAATCCCTCTATAATCAATAAAGTTGAGTGAAAGATAGGTGGTAGGCTCACCAGGCCCCAGAAGTCTGTGTGTGTGTATGTTTGTGTGCGTGTGTATGTGTGCGTGTGTGTGCGTGTGCATGTACACATGTGTTTACCTAATGCAAATACTTGCCTTGGGATACTTTTGATTTTCCAGAAAGCATCATTACTGCCTTTTGGGGGAGGGGGGTGTTGAAGTAAAAGGGTAGAAGGAATGGTAGGGAAGCCCCAGTGTATTGCAGGGAAAAGAATAATGCTTATAACCAAAAAGGAATTCTAATCTTACTTCTATGGCTTTCTGTATTTATGATACCTTAAATTCTCTGTGCTGCAATCCCTTAAATCACAAAATTCACTTAAATTCTCTGTGCCTCAAATTCTTTATCTATATCCATTAAATGGTGGTTCCTGGGCCGAGGCAGTAAGCAAGGAAACAGTGAAGAGTCTTATTCCCCACCTGTTGAATTTTTTTAAGTTCACAATATCAAAATTTTCCACCCAATCTACATAATGGTAGCTGTTGTATACCAACTCTGAGGCCATTCTTCCTCCTCTGCTTACCAGCCATATTTGCTGGCCCTCAGGAAAATTTAAAAAAAAAAAAAAGAAGATGCCTGCCACAATGCCAGCCAAGCCAGTCGCTGCTTCTGACTCATTTATTCCAGTAAAAGCATTTATCCTCTCTACCCTGACAAGCTCACTAATTCTTTCTGTGTGTATATGTGTGTCTCTGTCTGTCTCGCTCTTTCTCTGCCTGACTCTGTCTCTATCTCTATCTCTCTCCTAGTTCTGAGTCCCTAGGTTGCAGAGAACCTACTCAGTCAAAATATCTCAGTTTTAAATTTCTCTTTCCTTCTGGATAAAACATTAGCCATATTAGCCGTGTTGTGCGGAAAAAAATAGACCCCCCCCCAAAAAAAACCCCCAAAAAGAAAAATAAAGGTTTTTTTGTTGTTGTTGTTGTTTTCTAAAGTATGCTTTGAGCTGTGTTCAGACTGCATTAGTTCATTCTCTGGAGGTAGGCAGTGTTTTTCATCATAAGTCCTTTGGAATTGTCTTGGATCATTGTGTCGCTGAAAATAACTAAGTCATTTATCATTGTACATTATACATGATCATTGTACAATGTTGCTATTGCTGCATACAGTGTTCTCCTGGTTCTGCTCACTTCACTCTGCATCAGTCATGTAAGTCTTTCCAGGTTTTTCGGAAAGCATCCTGCTCGTCTTATAGCACAATAATATTCCATTATAATAATATACCACAACTTGTTCAGCTATTCCCCAATTAATGGGAATTTCTAATTTGTTGCCACCACAAAAAGAGCTGCTAAAAATATTTTTGTTCGCATAGGTCTTTTTCCTTTTTCTTTGATCTCTTTAGGACACAGAACTAATAGTAGTATTGCTGGATCAAAAGGTATGCACAATTTTATAACCCTTTGGGTGTAGTTCCAAATTGTTCTCCAGAAGGGTTGGATCAGTTTATAACTCCACCAACATTGCATTGGTGTCCCAATTTTTCCACTTCCTCTCCAACATTTGTCAATTAGTCAATCTGAAATGTGTGAAGTAGTATCTCAGATTTGTTTTAATTTGCATTTCTCTAATTAATAGTGATTTAGAAGAAAAAATGATTTGTTTTTATTTTCTTCTATCTGATCATAACTTTCTATCATTTATTCTATCTCTCCCTATGCTTCCCCCTTCTTAAATTCATTCTTTGTCCTCAGTATCATAGAATTTGAGATTTGAAAGGGATCCCATCAGCCATCTGGTTCAACTTATGCATGAAGGAATTGCCTCCATAACATACTCAATGAATAGTCATCCAGTCTCTCCTTAAAGACCTCTGAGGAAGGGGACTCCAAAGGCAACCTATTCCACTTTTGAATAGTTCTAATTCTTACAATGTTCTTCCGGACATCAAGCCTCAATTGGCTTCTTTTTGACTTCTACCTCTTGCTCTTGTTTCTACCCTCTGGGTCCAAACAGAACAAGGGCAAATCTAATCTCTCCTCAACATCACAGCCCTTTAAATAACTCAAACACAATTATCATTCTCTTTTATTTTATTTTGTGGGGGAGGCAATCGGGGTTAAGTGACTTGCCCAGGGTCACACGGCAAGTAATTATCTGAGGGTCATATTTGAACTCAGGTCCTCCTGACTCCAGAGCCAGTGCTCCATTCACTGTGCCACCTCGCCGTCCCTTATTGTCTCCCGACTAAATATACCCAGCTCCTTCAATCTATTTTTATACGTCACCAACTCAGAGCCCTTCAAAAATCCAATGATTTCTCGTCACGTTTCTTTTCAAATCCAAAGATCTTTTCTCGGTCCTCATTCTCCTTGACCTCTCTTCAACCTTTGACACTGTTGATCACTCTCTCCTCCTTGGTACTCTCTCTTCCCTAGGTTTTTGAGACAGCACTTTCTTCTGATTCTCCTCCTACTGATCAGACCACTCCTTCTCTGTCTCCTTTTCTGGATCCTCCTCCAGGTCATGCCTTCTAATGGTAGGTGTCCCTTGGGTTCTTTCCTGCAGCTTCTCTTCTCCCTCTGTACTAATTTACTTAGTGATCCCATTAGCTCACAGGGATTTAATTACCATCTCTATGCTGATGGTTCTCAAATCTACCTTTCTTGCCTCACACTATCTGCTGACCTCCAATCTCATTATCTCCAACAGCCTTTCAGACATCTCAAACTGAATGTCCAAGAAACATCATAAACTCAATAGTCCAAAACAGAACTCATTATCTTTTTCACTAACCTTTTCCCTATTTCCTACAATCCCTGTTACTGTAAAAGGCAACACCATCCTTCCAGTCTCTTAGTCTCACAACCTAGGAGTTATCCTGGATTCCTCCCTCTCACAACCCCTCACCTCCCACCCCATCTTCAATCTGTTGCAAAGGCCTCTCAATTTTACCTTTGCAGTATCTCTTGGATTCTCTCCTCTGACACTGCCACTGTTCTAGTGGAGGCCCTCATCACCTCACACCTGGACTATTGCAATAACCTGTTTGTGGGTCTGCCTGTCTTAAGTCTCTCTCCACTCCAAGTCATCTTCCATTCAGCCACTAAAGTGATTTTCCTAAGGCACAAGTCTAATCATGTCTCCCTGCCCCCCTCCCCCTTCAAATTCTAGTACTTCCCCATTGCCTCTAGGATCAAATGCAAAATGCTCAGTCTGGCATTCAAAGACCTTTATAACCTAGCCCCCTCCTACCTTTCCAGTCTTCTTACACCTTACTCCCAGACACATACTTTTCTTTCTTTTTTAACCATTCATTTTACTTTATTTTTTAAATAAGTTAATTTATTTATTTTTAGTTTTCAACATTCACTTCCATAAGTTTTAAATTTCCTCCACCTCCCTGTTTCCCCCCCCCCCACCAAGATGGCATGCAATCTGATATAGGCTCTATTCCTATTATATTTTCACATTAGTCATGTTGCATAGAAGAATTAGATGGAATGGGGGCAAGCATGAGAAGGAAAAACATAAAACTAAACAAAAAAGGAAATAGTCTGCTTCGATCTGCATTCAGACTCCCTATTTTTTTTTTCTGGATGTGGATAGCATTTTCTATCATGAGTCTTTTGGAATTTTTTTAGGACAGACACATGCTTTTCAATCTAGTGATGCTGGCCTCCTGGCTGTACCCCTGTAACAACAATGTGGCTAGCAGCTACTGTGGCTATGTAAGACCAATAACACCAGCACACAGAAAGGCTTTCAACACAGATTCTTTGATCTGCTTTTCTAAGGAAAGCAATTTTAAGGGGTTAACAATCTCAGTTTAATTAAAAATACATATATCATTCACTTAGTTCAGGGGGAAAAGATCAACCCTTTGAACTTCAGGGCAAATACAAACAGAAATTATAAGCATACATTATAAACAGAGCAAATAACACAAACCAGTCTATCCATGGCAATACATAGTTACCAGAGAAGCACCAACATCTGCATTATCAAAGCCAGGGGGGCTGTTTCAACAGCTTGCCCAGAGTCATGTCACCCTTTCAATGAATGTGCCTCCAAAAGTCAAACGCTAACCTTCTAGTACATATGCCCTGTTCAAGACCCTGAGGGCTGGAGCCAATTTAGCACTTAGGGTGTGGGAAACCAGGATGTGGGAAAAATCAATGACTCCCTATCACCTTAGTGCTGAGAAACACTCCAAGACAAAAAAGATCCCACTTTACCTGCCCCATTCAAACAAAGGCCAGACTCATTAAAGGCACTTGATAGCCTTAGCATCTTGAAAGAGAAGAACAGAAGAAAAATCCTGCCCTGATTACCATTACACCCCCATGCCTGGGATACTCACCCTCCTTGGCTCTGCCTACTGAACTCACTGGCTTCCTTTTAGTTCCAGCTAAAACTCCCCTTTTAGTTCTAGTGCCTTCTCTCTTATTTCCTATTTATCCTATATATAATTGCTTGTATATATTTGTTTGCATGTTGTCTCACCTCTTGGGTTGTAAGCTCCTGAGGGCAGGGACTGTCTTTTGCCTCTTTTTGTATTCCCAGTGCTTAGCATGGTACCTGTCACATAGTAGGCACTCAGTAAATATTTATTGATTGATTCATTCCTCTGTATAGTCTTCAGTTTATCAATGTCCTTTTAAAACCGTGGTGCTTAGAACTGAAAACAATATTCCAGATGGGATGTGACAGTGGCAGACTACAATGGAATCATCATCTCTCTATTCCTGGATGTTATTCCCCTTAACATGCAGTCCTAAGATTGAGTTAACTTTTTTCGACTTTCACATTGATGGAATCCTAATAAAGCTGCCCTTATCCCCAATATTCTAACTTCCTTGTAGGTCCCACTAAATAGCAGGCCCATTGCACCTAGCTAGCCACTCACCACCACCACCACCTCGCACCACCACCCCCTCCCCACACGCACATACACTCAATATCCTGACTTCTTCACCTATGCCTCACTGCTCACTAGAACAACAGGTGTGTCCACAAACTCATTATTTCTCACAGAACAGCAGGTGTGTCCATGTGATAGGATCCCAGCCACTGTCTCCACCTAGCCACTGCCCCCAGACCTATTCCTCCTATTTCCCACAGAAGCAGCAAGGTGTGTCATGAGCTCAACCACAACAACATCCATCTAGTCTTAGACAGGACCATAATACTCAGCCAATCAGAAAGCAGCACCACCAGGATGCCCAAGCAGAATGTAGACCCCAAAACAATAGAAGACTTTTCCTAAGTAGGCACCTGTGTGGTGATGATAAAGAACTGACCTAGAAGGAACTTATGACATAGACAGGCTTATTATAATATCATTACCATACATATGTACCCCACCATGGGTTTTTCTGTATGCATTCTAGGTAATTGCATGTGCAGTTCCACTGTAGCTGGGACCCCTCCCCTATCACCTAATCCCTTAACAAACCTCTCTGGCCTTTTTAATATTCATAACTTCCGCTCTGTAATTGCATCTTTACCCTATAAAAATCTCATCTTGCTTTCTCTGATGTTGCTGGTTCTTCTTGGAACTTAGCCCGCTTCATGAGAGGCGTCCATCTCAATAAATGCCTATACCTGGATTAGAGGGGGCGTGACTGGATTCTTTGAGACAGTTCCACCACAACACATCCTGAAACCACAACAACATCACATTGCTGACTCACGCTGAGTTCCAAAGTCCACTAAGACTCCCAGATCTTTTTTAGAACAATTGTTACTGATCTGTGCCTTCCCCATCTTATATTTGTGGAGTTTTTCTTGTACCTCTCCAAATTTACAATTATCCCTGTTTAATTTCATCTCGGATTCAGCCTGTAAACATACCGTTGGATCCCTGATTCAGTCATCCAGTGTATTAGCTGTGCCTCTCAGCTCCGTTTCATCTTCTCTGATGATTACTTCTATTCTGACTTTACTTCCCTCTCTAGCCTAAACTTGATAGGAAGCCAGTTCAATTCTATACTGTTCTCTACTCTCAAATTCCTGGCCCCTTATTTTATCATAGGCAGTTAGGTGATACAATAGGCCTGGAGTCAGAAAGACCTGAGTTCAAATCTGGCCTCAGATTCTAAGTGGCCGTTTGACCCTGGGCAAGTCACTTAACTGCTATCTGCCTCAGTTTCCTCAACTGTAAAATGGGGATAATTATAGCACCTACCTCTCAGTGCCTGATGCTATGCCAATGTTGTCATTTGTTGTGGCTGCTGCTGCTGCTGCTGAGGCTCATCCTTCAGCAAACCTCAGTCCTGGATTATTCTCATCATCTGCCTTCTTCACTCCTACTCACACTCTGCTGAACAAAGCTGGAAAGAGTAACACAGGAATCTTATCTAACTTCAACTGGGCCCTCACTATGGCAAGGCAACCAATTTTACTACACAAAAGCCCAACAGCTATCATGCACATAATTTGAGACATCATATATTGTCAAATATGCACTCTGTTCCTCCAATGTACTCAACCCAATAAAAGTGCTCTATTCCCAGATGATAGAAAGAAGTGATGCTAGTAGGAAACAAATTAGTTCAATGGACTAAGGTCTTCCATTCTTATGGGACCAAGTCCCATTACAGAGTTCTTATTTATGTCAGGTTGATGTAAAAAGCTAGAATTTTTGACTCCTCACTGGGAAAAAAAAAAAACCCTATTATAACTATAAGAATGATAGCTAGTTAACTCAAGATCATGTATTCAATGTGCCGATTGAATGCACTGGGAGAATTCCAACTAGTTTGATCCAATTGGTTGAACTCTGAATAGCGAAAAGTTGTCCCCTTCTAGGTGACAGAGTAGAATATTATAATGAGGAAGTATAGACTACAGATACACAGGGACACAGCTCCAAGTTCTACTGGAGAGCTCCTATAGACTAGATTGGTACACCAGGTTAGAAGATGACAAACCAAAAAAGGGGAAAGTTGATGTAATGATTAGGGAGCTAGGTCACTGACTAGAAATCATGTATTAACATATATTATGAAAAGATTGAATAGTTTTGTTTTTTATTGTTCTTCAAAGCTAGACAATCTAAACCCAGCTATAGATATGAATATTAATATTAGGAAAGAACATTTTAAAGTTGATTGGAGTTATGCACTGACATCTAGTCCATCTAGAGAGTTTTTATTGATTCAAAAGGCTAGAATATTGGCAACATACTTAGAAAAATGTAATATTACTTTGAAGAAACTAGACAAAAATCTAGAAATCTCGTATATTGCTTCCATAAAAATGTCATCAAAATGCCCATTAAAATAACTCCAGTATGACTGATATTCTCCTTTATGGTGAAAAGGAATGTCTGCGTGTGTGCACACTTCTCATCTTGAAGAAATCAGCTGAGTTGGCTGTGCCTATTGCCTGACTCAATTAAAGGAAGGAATTACATTACAAGTGGGTTCAATTGGAGGTCAATAAATCTGGAGGCAAGGCTAGGAGATTAAAAACCTTAATTAGCATCAGCTGATGGGCAATTGTCAGGTAGATTGCAAAGCACTGACCAAAGGAATACACACACATACACACACACACACACACACACACACACACACACACACACACACACACCACACTATATATGTATATATGTACATATATATAGTATGTGTATATCTCTATCTATCTGTATATATATATATATTTGTATATATATGTTTTATATTTACATTAGAGAGAGAGAGAGAGAGGCAAAATGAGTCTTGAGTGGCCAAAGATCATGATTGTTCCAGTGAGATAAAACATTTCTCTGTGGTTAGTCTTATCAGATTATCCAGGTGGAGCAGGAAATCTCTAAGATAATGATTTGGAGAAGAATTTATTAACTTTGAGGTTAGAACACGTTAACCTTAAGGTCTCTGAAGTGGCCAAAGATTAGGTTTGTTCCAGTGGGATAAAGCATTTTTCTGAGGTTAGTCTTATCAGAATATCTTGGTAGAGCAGGATATCTCTAAGATATTGGAGACCTGCCTCCCTGAAGATAAAATCAGTAAGGCTCCTCACTACAAAGATCTCTATTTATACAACCATATAGCTATTTCTTTGACCTCTAAGGTTACTTTTTATGGGGAGATGTTTTTCCTAAACTCACAAACTAACTCCTCCACAGGATCCCATATACTTCACAGTCCACTCCCTGATTGAAAGTCTGATCCAACCAAAAGCTAAAAGCACGCAAAGATTTCTGGGAGAAACTTCCTAGGACTTTTGACTCTGCTATAACAAAAAAAACAACAGCCTTACTATTTCCTTAGTAGAGAAGTCATCAAACAAAATCAGATCCTGTTTTGTTTCTATATTCCTTGTTAAAAGAATGTAGGAAAAAAGAATGTAAAAGAAGTGCATTTGGTCAGAAGTTTCCAGACTCAAGTCTTTTGGGAACGATAACAATAGAGAGTATTTAAATAGTGCTTTAAGATTTATGAAGCACTTTACAAATATTAACGTATTTGATCCTCACAACCCTGGGAGGTCAGCGCTATTATTATCTCTATTTTTTGAATAAGGAAACTGAGGCACAGTGGGTAAGTGATTTGCCCAGTAGACTGTTTTAAGTTCCAGTCTTCTTTACTGCCACATCCAATGTTCTATATTTTGTGGTTTGGGGTGCTAGGGACCCCAAAATGTAAGGGTTGGGGGGGGTCTGCCTGGAAAGAATTCGACCAGTCAAAGTAGTTTATTGTGACAGAAGCAGGAGAGATTCTAAGTGAATCTGCCCCTTAATGGGGGTAAGATTGGTACTTCTATACAACGAAAGACTGTGAGAAGATCTAGATAGAATTAAGGAGTGATAAATAGCCTGGGGTGGTCCAGGTGCAGACCATTCAAGGAGTTAAATAGTCTGGGCTGAGTCTGGAGGGCCACAGTGAAAGGACTATTGAGTATCTGGGGATGGGTCAGATGGCAAGATGCCAGGGGCTGGGCCATGTGGGAAAGTCCAGAGCCTCTTAGAGGTCCAGGTCCACTGCACCACTAAAATATGTTTAGGAAGAAGAGGAAACAGACTCTAATTTTAGAAAGTCATTTTAAGACAATTGGATTTGTTTTTCCCATATGTGTAATGGAGTTACATACATTAGCAAACGGGCAGTTATTGGATATTTATTTTGGATTATTGTGCTTTTGTTATTAATGATTGACTATTGATTATTGGTTATCAGTTTTGGATATTCTTTTTAATTATGGTGACTACTGATTTTGCATTGCTATTGAATCATTAGCATTGTTTGCCTTTCCTTATGCTTTCACACATTATAAGTGAATTATAATATTTCAATTCTTGAAAATTAGATAACTAAGAATTAAACTGCAACTACACATAAGTAGTGTGATTCTCACCCTATTGGTCTCATATTAATTTCAAGCACTGTGAACAGAAAAGCAAGGCCTAACACCACATGGCACCCTAAACCAAACAGATTTCCAATTAACGGATAAGACCATGCTACAGGCAGGTGTTAATGAAATGTATCATCTGATCAGAAGTTCTGCTTCAGCTAACTGGCACCACCAACAGGGCTCATCAGTGAGAAAAGTACCTTTCAGTAGCACTAGAGGAGTCCATCCCAGATCCTATTACCAACCATCATTGCCATCCACCATGAAAATACTAGACATAGACCCAAACATACTGCATAAGAACATCTTCATGAGGATGCCTGCCACCTCTTCCTCTTCCATCCTGTACATTTCCTGCCTACCCACTTCTGGAACAGGATAGCTCTACCTCCTGGCCTGCATCACTGTCTCTGTTACTACCAAGGAAAAAGAGCTGCAAGATGAACACACCAGTTTGCCTTCACACAGTTTGTATTTTTTACCCCTCCACCAATGTGGCAACCAAACACTTGTGCTGGACCTTGTTCCCCAGATCCCCTGACCTAGGCATACCATCCTGGGTTTCCCCTCTAAATTTCCCCAATCTAATTGCCGTGTTCTTTGACCTTTAGTTTATCTTATCCCACAGGTTTCCAATTGAATAACCAGCCATTCCAAGGCAAGTAACGATGAGGTTAAAGAAAATGCTGATGGTAAGGGGTGCTCAAGACCCCAAAATACTGACACTCCTGGTCCTGCCAAAAGAATTCTACTCAAGTCTTCTCAGCCACAGAAAAACAAAGTTTATTAAGGATTCACCATATTGGGTTGTTTTAAGGAACCTCATCCTTTGTGATGCTTGTTTTCACAAGTGGGCCAGATTCAATCTGAACTAGATTGAATCTGAGTGCCTTCATGGACGCAAGATGGAGTTTATATACAGAAAGATTGTGAGAGGGATTAAGGGGTGGTCAAGTAGTCTGGAATGACTAGAGGAGGAGTTTAGGGAGGATCTCCATGGGACTGGGGTGACTAGAGGTAAAGACTCTAGGAAACAAGAGAATGGGATTTTGATGAGATCAAGGGTGGGAAGCAGCTGGACAATAGAGGGCTAGGCTAGATAGAGTTTTGAGCTTAGAGATAAGGAAAGGCTTGTGGCCTCAGGTGAAGGCCAGATCTAGTGGGAAGATTCAAGGAGAGTTCAAGGGGCTTCCCAGAGACTGTACTCTCATGTGGAGATTGAAGAAGAAGAAGAAAGAAACATGGACAACATACTCTTCCCATTTTCTTCTTCCCAAATGTTTAACATATCATGCAAACCACTGTTTTCAGAATAGCTTGTAAAATCTCAAAACTCAGAATTTTCTTCACTGGTTTCAAATAATTCCACTGCAGACTATATTGGTGAACTACAAATACTGTTTTCTTCTTCTGTAGCAGCAAATTCTGTTTTGTTCTTTAAATGTAATTTTACGCTTTCCTTCTGTCTTCCTTTTTTGTTTCTTTCTAATCTAGTGCCAGGCCCAGAGTTAGGAAGACTCATTTTCCTGAATTCAAATCTGGCCTCAGATGTTTATTGGCTGTATGACCCTGGCCAAGACACTTAACCCTGTTTTCCTCAGTTCCCTCACCTGTAAAATGAGCTGCAGAAGGAAATGACAAGCCACTCCAGTATCTTTGGCAAGAAAACACCAAATGAGGTCATGAACAAAACTGAAATAACAAAAATAATACTGTTTTTACTTTTTGGTGCTGCTTCCTTGAAGATCTGTGCTTTAAACTCCAACTTCCTTAGGTTCTTTACTAGTAAAACTAATAACTATCTTTACTTGAACTGTAGTTTGTTCTAGTGAATTGCTAATGACTCTAAGATGAGAACCATGAAGTGTTGTGCCGAAAAAAAGCAAGCGAGACCTGGATATAAATTTGGATGTGGATTTATTCAAGCTCACCACTGTTGGGAGTAATTACTCAAATAGAACAGCCCCGAGCAAGGGAAGAGAAAGGGTACTTAAAGGGAAAGAACACAATTAGAGTTCCATGGAGATGGGGACACAGATGGTGGGACAAGCTGAGGCAGGATTATTTCCGTGGAGAAGGGAACACAAACAGTGGGGTCTGTGGAGATGAGAGTAAAAACAGTGGGGTGAGCTGGGGCAAGAGGGAGAAACTGGAGGGGGCTGGACAGGTCATAACAAAACATGTGGTGAAACTAGTGCCTCCTTTCTTCAGACATGTATATGGAAAAAAGTACACTGTCTGATTTTTGTTATAGTCGAGACATTTTCACCTGTTTCATCAAGAACAGAAACTTGCACGACTGTCTCTAGAATGTAAAGGCAGCATCTTTCTTCTCCATACTGGGAAGTCTGATCAGTGCGTCCTTGGGACAGCCACCAAATCCATAGCCAGGGCCTTGTTAATCCCCTTGGTAACTGGCTGATCAGTTGAAATCCAATTCAATTCATGTGAACTCTTTTTTTCCCTTGATATTCAGAAACTCATGGAATACATCCTTGTGTATTGTTATTCAGAAGTAGTTGCACCAAATCCTTCTCCACTAGATTTAATATATGTGTGCGTGCACACACACATGCACACGCATGCACACAGACACACACAGACCTACACGGACACACACACACACACAGAACCACTCCAAATGTTCTCTGAGTTTATTTGTTGAATTGTAAGGACAAAGATCACATGAAGCAAAAGAACATAGGGACTCTGAACTGAGGGAAGCCCTTTGTGCACTTTATTGACACTGGAAATTCTGTTTTATCACTCGTATGGTAGACTGTCCCCAAAGGCCATTCTTGAAGGCACGGTGCAATTCCACTTGTTTTTCTGGTTCATTCCTTTTCCAAGTATTTCTAATAACAAGGGCAAAAGATCCAACACTGCATTTTACTCTTCTGAGTATATTGCTTTTGTCATCCATAAAGTCATAAACTAATTTGGATATGAAATCACTAACCACCTGATATTCAGTATACTATGCAAAGTTTCTGTGTTTTTCATTTAGAAGATGGGCCTGAATAGTACTCACACAGCCCTCATTTTGTTTTCTTTTAGGCTTGGCTGCACTTGGTTCACAATCTATTCTGGGTTTTGTTTGTTTGTTTGTTTGTTTGTTTAGCATGTATTTGCTTCTGCACACTAAATGTCTTCTTATCCATATCAAAAAGACTGCTGGACTTAGTTTAAAGAATAGTTTATTCAAGGCATATGGGACAGCTGAAGGTAAAATGCTTTGTTATGGTGGCTGGTATCCGGCCTTAGACACTTAGTAGTTGTGTGACCCTGGCCAAGTCACTTAACCTTGTGTGTCTCTGTTTCCTCATCTATAAAATGAGCTGGAGAAAAAAATGGCAAAACCATTCCAGTATCTCTGCCAAGAAAATCCCCACTGGGGTCACAAAGAGTTAGACACAACTGAAAACAGTTGAACAATACATTTTCTATTTTTACAAAGGGCTTTTTGATCCTTTTTCTACCTCTCTTATTGATGTGCTTGATTTCTTGATCATAAGCAATCCTTTTTTCTTTTGTTTAATTTGGTATTTCATATCATCAATATGAAGAATTTTTCACTCCCCAGGATAAAGCATATGATAGTGTACTATTTGGAAGGATGAATGTATTCATGCTCCATAATAACTTTATCAACTAATAATGTTTTTTGCTCATACATACTGGATCTGGAGTCTTGAATGAATTTTCATCATAGCTGGAATGAGGTAAAGTATTTCCTCTGACATATATACATGTATGTATATATGCACATACATGTACACATGCACATATATGTGTGTACATGCATATATGTATATATGTATATACATACACACATACATATACACACATATGCTGATTCTGGATTTTCAACAAGAGAGATACATCCAAATGTCTGAGAAAATTTTGCTTGCTGTTTATTTGAAATTAGATAATATATCTTTCCTTAGAAATTTTTCAGCACTGCTTTCTAGTTCTTTGAGGTCCTTTTCCAAATTTTTTCAGAGATCTCAGTAGATGGTAAATCATAGCAACAATTTGGCTTGCAACTGTTGAGGTATAAGACCCACCAAGACCAGCAACAAAAGCTGCCAGCACAGGTTCTTTTGAACTGCTTTACTAAGGAAAGTAACTTTAAGGGGTTAACAATCTCATTTTAATCCAACATACAACATCATTCATTTAGTTCAGGAGGAAAAGCCAGCAACCTGAACTTCAGAGCAAATACAAACAAATTACAAACATACATTATAAACAGACCAAATACAAACCAACATCTGGGTTAGCAAAGCCAGGGGGCAGTTACAACAGCTAGCCCAGAGTCCTGTGCCATTCTTCCAGTAAGTGAGAGCCCCGCCCCAAACAAAACATCTGGGTTTCTTCAAAGCTAGAGGGCTCTTAACAATGTCTACCCAGAGTCTCCACACCAACATTCTTCCAGTGAGTGAGAGCCTCAGACAAAATGCTAACCTCTGAGTTTTTTTTTTTTAGTAAGAAGAAAAAATTTTATTACTCCAAATAGTTCAAGGTACACGGTATAAACATGAGATAGTACAAAGAAAAATCTTTAGCCATTATGATTTATTCTCTACAATACTTCTTTAGAGGATAGAGTTCAATGATTTACCCTCAGAAGTTATATATACAAGTATAATACAAAGAATTGGTCTGACATCTCTGCACTGAAGGTCATACTAGGTCTCTTGCTTTAGGGAAAAGAAATGAACAATAAAGTTCTAGAAAACCAACAGAAAGATGACTGTCAGTGAAAACTGTAGATGTTAATGAGTCCTTAAAAAATAACTGATACTGTGCAAAAGTAAAATGAACATCCAGGATTTTTTTTTTACAATTTTTTCTTATAAACAATAAAATATTCATGTTTTTTCTCACCTTTCAAATTGAAAGGGCCTCTACTGACAATGGCTGCTTTAACATTATGAAGTGAGTAAGTTTTAAGAACCTCACAGTGGAAACATCCCAACACTGACAAACTCCAGGGATCAAAGACATTATTTTAGTTAATGTAAAACAAGGACAAGTCATAATTACAGAGATAACTTCCTAGCTGTGGTTATCATGAGACAATCAAAACTTTCCAGACCAAAAGGCACTCACAGCTAGTGATGAAGTGCTCCAAATCAAACCAGCAAACTCTGAAGCTGGTTCCTTAGAAACATAATTTATTCGTCCAGCAGAACAGTGCAGGGGCAAAATGAGACACTACGCAGAAACAGGAGATTTAACCAATCTCCACATAAATTTGGCCATACTGATCACTGCTGTCAGGCAAGTGGAAAGCAATTAAGTTTCAGTTTGGAGTTGCCATCTCTCTATGCAAAGCTGCCATATAATGATCCAGACATAGGATTATTTCCTGAGAACCACCCGCAGTGCATTTTTATGAGGTGACCTTGACCAGCACACTTCTAAATTACTTTCTTACTAGACCACATGTAGGACTGATAGTGACTATGCCTATTCCCTAGAGGGCAGATCAGTTTTCCTCAGTCCATTCATTATTGCCCTCACCCTACCAAGAGGCATAACAGCATTTCCACTTCTAAACTAGGTGTAAATGTGAGAGGGGGTGTAAATGGAGTAAGGCTGCTTCGTTCCAAAGACATGGAGCCCACTTCTGTTTGCTTGTTGCAGTTAGTGAGCCAGTCCCTTAGTACTAGAATTTTTATTTTATATTCTGTATTTTATATTTAATTTATATTTTATAGTTTATAGCTTTCTATTTTTAAATTGTAGCTACCCTTCCCTGAATAAAATTTTAAAAAAAAACCACATCATACACAGGAGAAAGACACAGAACAGGGCAACATTTAAAAACAAAAAGTAGGCTTGAATAGCATGTCATTGTATGCTTGCATGACCAGTCTCACTGAGCATGCTCAGGGATGAAAGTTTAGCATGAACTTTTTTGCTTCTTTTTAAACTCTTAGAAATTAAACACAAATTCTAACATAGAATATTTGAACAGTAATGAGCATAGCCCTATGTATCAATACGTTGTACAGTTAGAGGTGGCTAGTTTGCCCAGAGCTGAACCACCCTTCTACATCAGTCCATGGCACCTAAGGGTAACTACCATCACTCTAGTTTATAACGAGACCGATGTATTCTCAGCAGCAGGAAATCATGAAACAATCCCTCCTTCGTCTTCCAAAGCTTTTTCAGTAACATTGCAAGGGAAAAGTGGTGATACATGAGAAATACCCAGCACAAAACTCAGTCTGGGGTGATATTGCACAGAAATCCTGATGGAACTCCCACCTTTCCCTTACACAACATGTATCCTCAAGAACAGCAGAGCATCATGTTCTGCAAACATTTCCAAGAAACTAGAAGGACGGCAATGCCAAGAACAGCATGCACATAGTTTCTTAGATTTCCCCCTCTACATAGAAGAAAACTCACAGGAACTTGTGACTTGACTGTCAGCCAGTTTCAAAAAGCCACACCATTATCACACTTAAACTTTAAAAAATATATTCAGATACTGTATCCACTGGGTCGGTCATGCACTTCATCTTAAAGTCCTCTAACCACTGTTGCCGGTAATCAGTATATAATCAAGAAGAATCTTTCATCCAACTGGCCTCCTCTTCCTCAGTCATTTTTCGATGCTTTATTCCAATGTTTCTTCCAAGTCCACGAGTCATATGTAAGAGCACTGCACAGTGACATCACTGAATGAGCCAGTGAAGAGTAGATGGAAGGAGAAGGAAGGAGGAACCTTACTAGCAGACGTTTGGAAATCAGCAAAAATGAGAAAAGGGAAGTATGAGTGCACATGAAAGTCTGAATGGTCTGGAATAAAATGATCTCTTCTTCATTTTGCCCTGGCGGGATGGCAACTCCCAAGATGTTATGCAAGACTGGTGACTTACCAATTAAAAATACACTGCTTTGTTCTGAAGACCTACAATAAAGAATAATGAGTCTTCCCTCTAAAAAATCCATACACTGAACTGCCCTGCTTAAAGGTCCCCTAGGAAGCTTGCCTGAAATTAGAACTGCCGCGAGACATTGCATTCATTTGTCTTACTCTGTCCTCATAAAATCCCTTACCCAACTGTGTATTTAAACATCAACATAGCTTTCAAGACCCTAAATCCAGCTCTAGGCACTGTCAACAATGTTTGGGTGAGGTAGCCTAGTGGTAAAGAAAAGCTTTCGTGGTGAGACATGAGCATCTCCATGTTCACATACATACTCAGCAATGTATTCTGCCTTTCTTCAGGCATCTCCTATCCGTTCAGGAGCAGGCTATACCATATAAGGCACTCTTTAATACCAGTAAACTCAATGCAAGAAGAGTGCCAGAAAATCCAGCTGACAGTGGGATGAGAGATAAAATATTCGGGGTTTATTTAGCATGATGAGATCTGCAATGTGCCATCCAAAGGGCTTTCGGCCATTTGAATGGTCTCTGTACAGGAGCCTGAAAGGACTCATGGTGCCCAACGATTTAAACCTAACATGATGTCAGCCTGTGATGCCTGGGAGCTGTGATCAACTCTTGGTACACACCAAACCAGAAGTTTAAAAAAAGGAATTTAGGGGGAATTCTGAGAAGATGGCAGAGTAGGTCAGAAAATTCCAAGCTCTCAAGATTTTCGCCCATAAAAGAGTTAAAATACACCTTAGAGCCAACAAAGTGTGAGTAGAGACAAAGAACAACAGGGGCACAATCAGGATCTTCCTGGGACAGTTTGAGAAGATGTGAAGAAAAATCCCAGTGCCAGGTTTGGTACCTGTGAGTAGTAAACACCTCCAGATGTGGTTCCCTTTTTTTTTTTTAAATTTATTTTTAATATGTTTGGTTTTCAGCATTGATTTTGACAGGCGTTTGGATTACAAATTTTCTCCCCATTTCCTCCCCCACCACACTCCAAGATGGCGTACATTCTGGTTGCCCTGTTCCCCAGTCAGCCCTCCCCTCCGTCACCCCATTCCCCTCCCCCTCCGATCCCCCATTCCCTTCCTTTCTTGTAGGGCAAGATAAATCTCTATGCCCCATTGCCTGTGCATCTTATTTTCTAGTTGCATGAAAAAAAAAAAA
>CM053626.1:176838690-176860547 GCA_028646595.1 Phalanger gymnotis
TGTAAACAAAACAGTTCAACTTTAGTAAGTCCCTTGAAATTTCTTTTTCTTGTTCTTTTTCTTGATTACCTTTTCATGCTTCTCTTGATTCTTGTGTTTGAAAGTCAGATTTTCTATTCAGCTCTGGTCTTTTCATTGAGAAAGCTTGAGAGTCCTCTATTTTATTGAAAATCCATATTTTGCCTTGGAGCATGATACTCAGTTTTGCTGGGTAGATGATTCTTGGTTTTAATCCTAGCTCCATTGACCTCTGGAATATCGTATTCCAAGCCCTTCGATCTCTTAGCGTAGAAGCTGCTAGATCTTGGGTTATTCTGATTGTGTTTCCACAATACTCAAATTGTTTCTTTCTGGCTGCTTGTAGTATTTTCTCCTTGATCTGGCAGCTCTGGATTTTGGTGACAATATTCCTAGGAGATTTCTTTTTGGGATGTATTTGAGGAGGTAATTGGTGGCGCATGCTGGGCTCTGCTGGGCTCAGCTCCACTCCCCTTAGCTGGGAGCTGGGAGCTCCGTGGGGGACAGACCTTACCCAGAGACCATCCAGGCTGTCCTGGGCTGAAGCCCTGCTTCCCTCTGCCACTTTGTGGGTTCTGCAGCTCTAAAATTGGTTCAGAGCCATTTTTTTATAGATTTTTGGAGGGACTTGGTGGGGAGCTCACGCTAGTCCCTGCTTTCCAGCCGCCATCTTGGCTCCACCCCCCCCCAGATGTGGTTCCCTTTTAACAACAGGTGGCAAGCTGCTTAAACAGCTAGTGGCAAGTCCAGGGGTTAGTTGGTCTGAGAGGCTGCCTCCACCCCAGCCACTAGAACTTTTCACCTTGGGATAGTGAGGGGAGTCATGCGTTTGAGCCCAGGAAGATTGAGGGAAACTCTATTGACAAGGAATGCCAGACCCAGCTGTGTTGTGAAGAGTGGTGGGGGCAAGAAGGAACCAGCACACCCCCAGTGAGTGCAGAAGCAGTGTGGCAGAAAGCCCCCAGCTGTGGGCACTTACAGGAGGTTGGGAGTTTGACTTTGGTTCCAGGCCAGAGGGGAGAACTGAAGATCTGGGGCAAAAGGCACCATTTCCCATATCCCAGGGGTAGAGGTGATTACAAAAATCAAGTTATTACCACAAAAAAAAAAATGCACAGGCAAAGGAGAAAGAATCCAACCATAGAAACCTATTACAGAAATAGAGATGACCAGGGTTCATCCTCAGAGGAGGATATTGAAGTAAAGAAACCCCCAAAGAGCAACATCAAATGGTCACTTGCCCAAAAAGAATTCATAGAAGATCTTAAAAAAGACTTTAAAAATCAAATGACAGAGATAGAGGAAAAACTAAAAACTAAACTAAACTAAAATAAAAATAATCCAAGAAAAACAAGAAGGTTCTGAAAGGAAAGTCAACTAATTAGAAAAGGAGATCCAGAATCTCAAGGAGGAAAATGACACCTTGAAAATTAGAATTGGGTAAAGTGAAGCCAGTGAAATTATAAGAGATCAAGAAATAATTAAACAAAATATGAATAATGAAAAAAATAGAAGAGAAAGTGAAACATCTTATAAGAAAAACAACAGATTTGGAGAATAGATCAAGAAGAGAAAAATAAAAATAATCAGGCTAACTGAAAGTTATGATCGAAAAAAGAATCTTGAATCAATAATACAAGAAATAATTAAATAAAATTGCCCTGAAGCATTAGAATAAGGCAGGGAAGTAAACATAGAAAAAAATCCATACCACTTAAAAGAGATCCTATGAGGAAAACTCATGGGAATATCATAGTCAAATTCTGAAACCCCCAGCTCAAGGATAAAATACTAAAAGCATCAAGATTAAAACAATTTAAATATGATGGTGCCACAATTAGAATTACACAAGACCTAGCAGCAGAGACATTAAAGGACTGCAGGTCTTGGAACACAATATATCAAAGAGCAAAAGACCTGGGGCTTTGGCCAAAAATATCATACCCTTCAAATTTAAGTATTATCTTGAATAAAAAAAATGGACATTCAACAAACCCTCAGACTTTCAAGACTTTATTAAAAAAATCCCCAACTTAATAGAAGATTCAACATACAAGAACCAAGAGAAACATAAGGTACATACCAAAGACTGGCTATAAAGGATTCATAAGGACAGACTGTTTACCTTTTGTATAACACAAAATGTAAAATGTATGTCTGAGATTCTTGTCAATAATTGTCTAGCTCATAAGAAAGAGGGAGATAAACCTGACTATCATATGAATTTAAAAAGCGAAACCATTTAGAAACAGCTAAAAAAAGAGTAACTATTTTATACAAGAGGAAAAAAGAATATAGAGGATTTAGATGAAGGAGGAGGGCTGGTAGTTCTGGTAATCTACTTTCATTGGGAACAGGTTTAAGAGGGAACAATACATACATATTTAGAAGAGTATAAAAGTCTTCTAAATTAAGAAGAAATAAAATGGTAGGGGTATAGCGAGGGGGGAGAGGACAAGGGAGGAATTAGGATAAGGGAGGGATTTTTAGAGAGGAGAATGAGGGAATAGGTAAAGGGAGCTTAGATTAATGGGAATGAGAGGATAGGGGAGGGCTCCTTAGAGAAGGGAAGGCAAGTAACAGGAGGGCAGGGTGGTTGATGGAGGAGGGGGGTAGGCAAGTAATAGGAGGGCGATGTAGTGGAGTAGAAGTAGAGTAGAGGAGGCAGGAGGGATAGGAAACAAAAGATATGTACAAACATAAAAACAAAGATCAGGAATAGAGTATGTTTGGGAAAGTATATGTCTATATATGCATGTATATATGTATAAGTGTATGCATATATCTGTATGTGTATGTATATATCAAGAAACATAACTACATCATATTGTAGCCTTCTGGGGGGAGGGGAAAAAAGAACAAAGTTAAAAAGGGCACAGCAGAGAACAAAAGAAAACACGAGGAAGCAAAGAAAAGTTGGACAATTCTCAACACAAGATGTATTATTTATCATACAGGCTTTCTTGAAATGAAAATTTATCATTACATATTTTGAATCCACTCCCATGTTCTGCTATGCACATGACATGCTTTTTTTTGTTTCTTACTTTATACTTAAGTTTCAATATTCAAGTTTATTATATGTTTTTGTTTCTTTTCTCTATTTTGTATTTGTGTTCTGGTAAAATAAAAGAAAAAGAAAGAAAGGAAGAAAGAAAGAAAAAAGTAATTTAAAATAACCTAAAAATGTTTCTTGTTGGACTCCGTTGTCCAGACTACTAGGGAAGGCTACTACTTGATCTGGGGTAGGTAAAGGGAAGTGGGAAGGAGAGAAGAAAGGAGGAGTCTTGGTGGTGGGGGGCGGGGGTGGGGTGCCTTTCATAAATCAACAATTCCAGCTTCCAGTGTGCGGCTGACACACGGATAACGGCAGTCTGAAGTGGCACTTGTATGTCTAAGGATCTTCTGCACCTCACACAGTAATTCCTAGTTATGGAGGAGCCCTAATCCACCTGAACCCCATTTTGAAGAATGGCTGAGATAAGGCTTGGGCCCCTGAAGTTCTGTTTAACTCAATGCAATCCCCACCCCCCTCCCCCATCAGCTGGAAGGCACACTCGGCAAGGGAAGCTAGCATCATAAAGTGGTACAGTAATGGAAGTAACTGGACCAGGAAGAGGTGGCACCTGCTCCAATGATGTCATAGCCACTGGCTGCCACGCGGGGATGGGACTGGTCACGCTTGTAGAGAGGTGGGGCTTGAAGAGTGCCATTCTGGAAACAAGGTTGGTTAGAAGCAATATACTCTGCATAACTGACTGTCTCTTTCTCGCTGCGGTACCTGGTAAGTTTAATTGTTTTTCTAAATTCATTGGTAATTGGAGCCTTGAAGCCGCCTTTCCTGAGCAAGGAGTCTATCGTCTGGATCTGATCCCAGCCTTGTTCCCTAGCGACCTCAGGTAAATATGTGGCTGCCCTTTTAACGCCTTTTTCATTGATGAATTCAATTTGAATCCCATGTACCCCTACCTCCCAGTCCAGGCAATCACTTGCATCCTCAAAGCCAGTAAGGAGGGATACAGAGCAGAAAAGTTCAGGCAGCTCCTCATGGGTCATGGGGGGAAATCGGGGGTCCTTAAGCGCACTGGTTAATGTGTATTCCCTGAGTGCTGAATGAAGAGTCATGGCCGAGAAGGTTCCAGTGCAGCCACGAAGCCGTTTGTCTCTCCCCGTCTCCCATGTCACAAAGAGTGGGTAAGGGTCATTGGTGAATCTAGGAGGGCGTGGCTGGGGGAATCCATACAGGTGACAATAGAGGACATCGAAGCAGTAGCAGCACATTTCCGCTGTCACCACCAGATTCTTGGTGGTATTGGCAGTTCCATTGGGCTGGGAAAGTGGACTCAGAGCTCCTGAAGTAGGATTCATTCGAGTAAATGGGGAATTTCCAGGCCTCAGAGTTAAGTCGGACACATTCTCCCTTCCGTTGCTCCCATCCACATGCTGGTGGTTCTGAAGCGGACCTGAATTAGAGCCAGGTACAGTTGTTGATTGGTTCCCGTGATGGTGTGTTCCGCTTCCTGATAATTTGGGCTCCTTTACCCCCCAACAGCCTGCTGCCAATTTGGGCTGTAGTGGAGGAACACAGCATCTTCTTCCCATCCTGATTCAGTGCTTGAGGTCTGAAAAGCTGCAGAACCTGAAATCAGAAAATGTATATGGCCAGAGGGGCAGCTACAGCAGAGGAGGGGAGCTATTTTGTATCTGCAATGAAGTTTCCTTTTTCCAGTTTGATTCCTGCTTTCTCTACCTTTTTTCCTCCGGGCCCTGGAGCAGTCTGGACTTCTAGGGCTGTGCCTCCTCTTCCTCTGTCTTCATGGAACTATGTACCTGGGCGGGAGCTCCCCAGAGAAGGGGACCCTCCAGTCAAAGTGAAGAGCATCTGGCCTGGCCAGGCCCAACCTCTGAGTTTTTATACTCTGTTCAGGGCCCAAAGGATTCATACCTAATCAGCAAAAGGGTGTGAGCCTGGAGCTTTACACCTAGTTAGCAAAAGGGTGTGAGCCTGGGGCTTTATACCTAAGTTAGCAAAAGGGTGTGGACCTGGGGCTTTACACCTAGTAAGACTTAATCAAAGATACTTAATTAATTTAGCATTCTAAAACAGTAAAAAAAGTCCCACCTTAATTGTCAATATACAAATTAGGATAAAAGACTTTCCCCCAGAGTGGCTTATATTTAGATTTTTCTGATTTATCTTTTTCACAGTGTTCAAAGAAGGTTTATTTATCTCTCTATTTTTTTTTTTTTAGATACCATCTGCCTGGTGATGGATGGCCTTTGCTGAAGTTCCTCATGGTGCCAATTTTCATGGCAGCCCATGCTGTGGTCCACATGCTAGGAATACCTCCTGTGGTCTGCAGTTCCTTCAACAGAGCCAAGGCTGAGACTGGTTACACATAGATTTAATGATGGAAATCGAGTTAGAAAAATTTAATATTCTTATTTGATGTCATGAAGCTAAATAGAAATCATACCATTAAGTCAGCACATATTGCAAAAAAAAAAAACCCAAAAAACAAACCCTACAGGAATGCACTATAGTTTTTTATTTTGTTTTGTTTTGTTGGCATGGCTATAAATACCTAGTAAGATCTATTTATAATTAATTGAACAGCTTGTTATTAACAGGAGATAAGATACAGAAGAAGAATATAGTTTCCATTGACATTACCCAATATGTAATTAGAGAGTTCCTACTAATGCCTGATTAACTTATATAGCCAGAATGTGGGAAACCCAGTATTACTATTAGAAACTATTATATAGACATAGAATATATATAGAAACTATTATAAACTATTATTATAAGAAATTTATAAACTAGAAATCATACACATAATCTAAGTAGAATACATGCTCGACATGATGATGAGTAGGCTCTAATTTGTTTTCTGTTGTTCTAAATAAGGAAACAGATCTACTTTTGACTAATGGAATAAAACAACACTAACAGTGACAACTGTCACACTTATATAGTGCTTTAAAGTTTCTAAAGTGCTTTACAAATATTAGATCACTTGAGCCTCATAACAACCCTGGGAGGTAGGAATAGGCAAGAAGATACATAAGTAGATTAGAGTTGCACTCTGACATTGTACCAAGTCTCATTAAAGAGTTCCTATTGATGTTTGATTGATATAAGTGGCAAGAATGCTGGGAAACCAGTTTGAGAAACCAGGGATTGCCATTACAATTCAGGTGTTGTTGCTGAGTTGTTTCAGTCCTATCTGACTCTTTGTGACTGAATTTGGGCTTTTCTTGGCAAAGATACTAGAGTGGCTTGCTATTTGCTTCTGCAGCTCATTTTATAGATGGGGAAACTGAGGCAGACAGAAGTTAAGTGACTCCCCAGGATCACACAGCTAGTATGTGTCTGAGGCCAGATTTGAACTCAGGAAGATGAGTCTTCCTGACTCTAGGCCCAGCAATCTATCCACTCTGCCACCAGAAATCATGTATGTGTCTGAATGGAATGCATCAGGAAAATACCAAAAAATGTGCATTAAATTGTTCAGCACTGCTTAAAATAACTGGAAGTATCTAACAAAAGGAGTGTTATGTGATAACTAGGAACCAAGAAAATAAAGTAGGTGAGAGTTCTTTTGATTTTTGGATGGCTGCAAATGGCAATATCCTGGAATCCTAACTATAAAAACACTAAGAAATCATGTACTTTACCTAGCAATTACATATTGTAAAAAATCTGGTTATTTTTTATATGGTTTCAACAAATAGCAAGAAAGAGACAATTCTAGATAATAGAGTGAAATATGAAAACTTCAAAACAAGATACATCAGTAAAATTCACTGACATTGCACCATGTGCCACAAGAGAGGCCCTATAAATTTTGGACTGATGCATGTGTATAAAATTGCTGGACCTGAGTTCAAATACTGTCTCAAACTCCTCAAAAACCTACTAGGCAAGTTACTTAACTTCTGTTTGCCTCAGTTTTCTCATCTGAAGAACAGGGATCGTAATAGCATTTACCTTCCCAGGGTTGTTATGAGGGTCAAGTGAGATAATGTGCACAGAGAGCTTTGCAAACCTTGAAGTGCTCTATAAATGTCAGCTATTCATTGTAGTAGTAGTGGAAATCTAGCCTGAGTAAATTCATATTCCTAATAGGAGCTAGCGATATAATAGGATATTACAGATAAAACTTAGCATATATTATCAGAATGCTAACTAGTTTACTCCAGTTTGTTTTGTGGTTCTATAAATAGAAAATTCTATTTCTAGCTAATGGAGTATAATATTGTTAATGGGAAAGAAGATACTTAAATAGAATACATTTATATATTGAAGTTGCATTACATGTCATAGAGAGTTTCTATTGATTCAGATGACTAAAACACAGGAAACTCACCTGGAAAAACCCAATATTACTAACAGGAATCTAAATAGCTAACCGGAAATCATGTATAAAACTCAAATATGATATGATATCTCAAGTCTAAGTAGAATGAATCCTTGACACTGAAATAAGTTTGCTCTAATTTGCATGACTTGATTTAAATAGCGAAAAAGCATCTATTTCTAGGCAATGGAG
Organism: Phalanger gymnotis; assembly: GCA_028646595.1. Classification (NCBI taxonomy): domain Eukaryota; kingdom Metazoa; phylum Chordata; class Mammalia; order Diprotodontia; family Phalangeridae; genus Phalanger; species Phalanger gymnotis. The sequence goes on from CM053626.1 coordinate 176,846,265, forward strand.
GAAAATTTCCATAGTAGGAAACATTGTCTTTTCAGTTGTGTCTGGCATTTCGCAGACCCATTTGGGGTTTTTCTTCTCAGATACTGGAGTGGTTTGCCATTTCCTTCTCCAGTTCATTGTACAGATGAGGAACTGAGGCAAACAAGGTTGGAAAATATTGACCAGGTACCAAATTCTATCAGATTCTATGGATTCTGGATTAATGCATATAATGTTATTAGTGGAAACCTAGCTAGAGAATCCTTCCTACTAGAAAGATAGAAAACTAACTAGAAACCAGATACATGTCAGATAGTATATATTGTCTGACAATATATAGCTAGGTATATAAAGCATTTACTAAGTACTTAACTATGTGCTAGGCACTATGCTAAGCAGTAAGGATAAGTAAAATAATTCTTGCCCTTAAAGAGATTAGGGAAGGAGAGAATAGGGGTGGCGGTAGCGGTGGGTGGGAGGGGTGGAGGGTAGGGGACAATACACCAGGCAATAAAGATGATTCAGAAAAGACTCCAATCGTGAATGAAGGGAATTTAAAAGCAAGAAGAATTGAGTTTAAACCCTATCTCAGACAATTACTAGCTCTAAGAGCTGAATAAGTCATTTAACCTCTCTTAGTTTCAGTTTCCTCATACACAAATGGGAATTAATACCCTCTACTTCACAGAGTTTTGTGAAGATCAAATAAAATCTAAAGTCTTTGCAAATGTTAAATCAGTACATAAACCTAGCTCATATTTATTGTACATTGACATTGCATTGAGTTTCACAAGTACATCTGGTCTCAAACTTTTGGCCTCAGGATCTTTTTATACTCTTAAAAATTATTGAGATTTGGTTTACATAGGTTAAATCTATTGATATCTAGCAGGCCTGGAGTCAGGAAGACCTGAGATCAAATCTGACTGTAGTCACTTACTAGTTGTGTGACCCTGGCCAAGTCACTTAACCCTGTTTGCCTCAGTTGCCTCATCTGTAAAATCAATTGGAGAAGGAAATGGCAAACCACCCCAATATCTTTGCCAAGGAAACCCCAAATGGAGTCACAAAGAGTCAAACATAGCTGAAATGACTAAACAACAACAAAGTTCTCTATTGACATTTAACATATTAGAAATGAAAACATCTTAGTATTATAAAAATCATTTTGACCTTGCAGCTTCCCTGAAAGAGTCCCTGGACATACTTTGAGAACCACTTCACTATTGCATTCCAATTGTCCTTGAACTGACATCAACAGCCGGAATCTTTGAAACACTGTCAAAGAAACTCAACATTATTATTAGCAAATATGTAGTAATAATGAAGCATTTTCACAAGCCCAACTAATTTTCCCCCTTTTTCCTTTTTATTGTTCTAAATGGCTAGGAAGCCATTCTAGCTAATAGCTAGATAGTTAAGTAGAAATTATGTATTTAAGTATGATATATTGTCATGAGGTCAATAGAATTACTGCTTTTTGTTTCACAACACTCAAAAATAGCCAGAAATTTTTATTTCTAGCTAGTTAAATTAATATTATTGCTAGTAAAAAAAAAAAAAGGTAAGTAATACAGTTATACTAAGTTCTATTAGAGCATTCAAATGGATCTGGCTTGCTGTAAATACATAGCTGGAATTTGCTTCTGAAATCTAACCAGAGAGCTACAATATTACTATTAACAAACTATGTAGACTACTAGAAATCACATACATAATTTCAGTGTAATCGGCTGTCAAGCATCCCTTTTTTGCTCCCTTTTTAATTGCTCTAAATAACCTGAAAGTTTTATTTCTAGCTAATTAAATGAAAGTATTAATTAAGTAAAGTGTTATTACAAAGACTCAAGATACGTAAATATAACAGCTTAAAAGAATACTGTTGTGCTAAGTTTCATTAGAGAATTCCACGTGGTGCTGAATGGCTAGAACACTAAAAGCTTTGTTAGAGAAGTGAAATATTACTATTAGGAAGCTAGAAAGTGAATTAGAAAGCATGTCTATGACTTATGTATAATGCATTGTGTCAAGTTGAGAACAAACCTCGAGATCCCCCCCAAAAAAATTTTTGGAAGAATTTTATTATCTCATTTCTACAGAGGAGAAAGCCAGAAAAAGGCGTGGTTCCCTCCCTCAGCCTTTTTGAGTTTACATTATATAGAGTTCAAATAAAAGCATAAGAACAAGCAGCTGGGTGGCCAGCACATAGAAAAGATCAATTGAAATGTATATCAGAAGATAAATATAAACATTCAATAAAATTTTGGAGAAGCCAAAAGCTGTTGGGAAGAAAAGTGTTTTGGGTAGACTCAAAGACACAAGGGGGTCTCTGAGGTCAACATGACCTACAGTTTTGGGTTAGGTCATTTCTAGTCAAAAAAGCTAGGTTTAAACAATATGAATAAGTAATAAAGTATTTTCTCCACAAATGAGACAAGCTCATCTCATTTGCTCTATTTTTAAAAATTGCTAATTTTATTTTCTATACTTAGAAAACTGTTTCTAGCTACTGCAATGAAATATTATTAGTTAGAGATAAGATAGATATAAGGACTGGTCCTGTGATTTTGCTGGCATAGAAAACTGATGAGCAAGACTTCCTCTATCAATTTGGGTCTTCCTCTTTTCTGAAGTTTGTAGTCTTAGAGAGTTGCCTAAAGCACCAAGAGGTCAAGTGACTTGACCCGAGTCATACAGCTCCTATGTGTAAAGAGTTGGGATTTCAATCTAGGTCTTCCTGACTTCATAGCTATAATGACTATCATATCTGATATTCATGCATATAATTATGTATGTGAAATGAAGTACATAATTTTAGTAAAATCCATTGTAAAATAACCAGTTTGTTCCCATTTGTTTTTTGTTGCTTTAAATAATTATAAACCTTTATTTCTAGTTTACCAAATGACATATGGTCACTAAGAAACAAGACATTTGAGAACCATTTAGCTAAGCAATGACATTGCACTAAGTTTCACTAGAATAGCCCAATTGATGGTAAGTATAAATTGCTGAAATATAGGAAACATTTTTGGAAAGACTCCATATTACTATTAGATGCCTAATAGATGTCTAGAAATCATGTAACAACAATAGTAATAGTGATAGCAATTGGCCTTTATGTAATGTTTGAAGGTATACAAAGTGCTTGAAAAATATCTCATTTAATCCTCATAACAACACTGGAAGGTAGGAGCTACTATTATCCTCATTTTATGGATAAATAAACTGAGGCTGGTAGAGGTTAAGTGACTTGCTTAGGATCACACAAATAGTAAAATACATTGTCACAAGTCCAACTAGTTTGTTTCCTTTTATTTTGCATTGCAATAAATAACTAAAAATCTTTATTTCTAATTAAGAGTTGAAATCACTACTTGGAAACAAGGTAGGTAAGTACAATGTGTACTTAAATGTATATACAAAACATTGACAATGAATCAAGCTCTATTGGAGCATTCCAAATGATGTTGGTTTGCTGAAAATAGTTGAAATACTGAAAATCTAGACAGTAAAACCAAGTATTACTGTAACAATGTTAGACAGCCTTCTTGGACTAGCATACCTAATTTCAATATAATACGTTGTCTAAAGTCCAATCGTTTGCTTTCATTTGTTTTGAATTGCTTTAAATAGCTGGAAAGCCTAGGTCCAGCTGCTATGTAGGTGTATTATTACTAGGTAAAGGGACAGTTATTCAATGACATTGTGCCAAGTTGCATTGGAGCCTTCAAATTGATGTTTTAGTGCTGCTAATAGTTGAAACATAGAAATAGAGCCAGAGAATTCATATATCACCATTAGAAACCTAGACACCTTACTAGAAATGATCCATCATTGTGCATTTATTAAGCACCTACTATGTGTCAGACCCTGTGGTAAGTGCTGGGAATACCAATAGAATGAATGAAAAAACTCTTGCTCACAAAGTGCTTACTTACAGGGATTCTCTGAAGCAGAGGTGAGGAATGAGTACATTCCAGGAATCAGGGAACAGCCAGTTCAAAGGGATGGAGGTGGAATATAGAGTGTTATGCGTGAGAAACAGAGAAAGTTAATTCTAACTTGAGTCCAGAGCTAGGACCCCAAGTGGGACATGATCCCAGGGTCAGTGGGTCTATTGTTGTTATATGAGATAGTGAAGTCCTCCCTCAGTAAAGATCTTAAAGAAAAAGCTACTAGTATCGTAGAAAAATTATTATTCAGGTACAGGCATGGATATCTTATGAGGTCCCTTCCAACCCTGAAATTCTGTGATCACATTGAGAAAGTCATTTGACTCTAATATATAAACCCTGATATTCAATCTGAAGTGCTAGACTTGAGATCATTCCAGGATAGCTTTATTTACTGTGTTTCTCAGTCAATCAAGATGAAAAGGAGTCACACTATTGCTGATAAGACAGTGCAAGTATAAGTTTAGTGCCAGCCGAATGCCCTGGCTGAAGTAGGAAAAGCTTGGAAATGAGCCACTTTACCTGCATCCCATTAACAGAGTTATTCCCACAATATACTTTTGCAATCACTTCTAGGTCTAGAGTGACAAGACACATTGTCCATTGACTATCACCCCTCTCTTCTCCTAAAAATTGGACTGCAGGGTATTTATGTTGCTATAGCATCCATCAGTTTGCTCATTTGTAAAATAAGAAGTTTGGATTCTATGATTCTGAGGTCCTTTCCAGTTAGAGATTTATGATACTATATCCTTTACCCACGCTCATCTGTGTGCAACTCCTTGGGTTTTATTTACTGTTTTGTGTCTTGTATGCTGATCTTTGTCTATAATCACTTAGTAAGAACAAATGATTATAGATGAAATAAGGAATACTGTATCTGTTTCCACTTCTAAAATGTTCATTGATAAACAGTACCTGACAGAGTCCTGCTTTCTTACATGTGTTTTGAAGAAGCATGACAGATATAAGAACAGAGCAGGGTGAGCACACAGACTGTGGCTTAGCTTCTTAGAAAAACAGGTATTTACTCTCAAGAAATATGTAATCTAGTATAGGGATCAGTAGACTATAGCTAGCAAGCTAAATATGCCTGCTTTTGTACATCTCAAGATCTAAGAATGGTGGATTTGGTAGTCTGCTGACCCCTGATGTAGTACAAAGATTAAAACAAATACACAGATAACCACAATACATTAGAGAAGGCAGTTCTTTAAGAATATAAATTCTTGAGCATTTGCCAGTCTGCATTGGTAGAGGGGCTTTTCTCATTAGGATTTTCCAATGCCAATAAAATCTCAGGTCAAGTCCAAAACATATTAGAGATGTCAAAACTATATCCTTGAGGTCCCTCTCTGTTCTGAAGATACAGTCCTATCTTCCTATAATGCCACTGCTTTGCTTGGTTCCTCTTCCCACATCTTTGAAGTGTATGGGGTGTTCAAAGAGGACTAGCACCTCTGGTGTGAGGGCTTGCCAAGCCCTTTTCAGGGCTGCTCGTCCACTTTTGGTGTCCACCTCTCACCTAACTCTTACCTGTGGCTCCAAGAAACTACAGCTATCCCTTCCACATTGCAACTTTCCCCGTCACGGTTTTGATATATCATGGGTCAGCATAAGAAATTAAATGGGAATTTTGGAGGAGTTTTGCAGAAGTTACAGATGATATGGGAAGGCAGATGACACAGGAAAAGTTTAGAAACTCAGAAATGCATAAAATATATGGATAGTATTATCAACATATTTTATCCTTTAATACCATAAATATGCACAATTTCTTTTTAACAATTAAAATAAGTAAAAACTTAAAGTTTGCAAAAACAATTCCAAAGCCAGCAGATGACACACCAAGGCTAGAAATATAGATATATTTAAAAGTTTAGTGACTCATAAATACACAAAATGTATGTTATGTATATTACCTGTACAATATATGTATATATTTTACTGCTTAATAACATGAATGAATAGCTACACAATTTTTTTTCTTAAAATTAAATTTGTAGTAAAAAAATTGCAGTTCTATGCATTGGTTTGGGGATGCCATGCTTGTTTATGGCATTCTCTCACATGACACCTAGCAGTGATCTTGCAGTGATCTTTGTATCTCAAGTTTCTCATATCTTGTGTTGTTTAAACACCATAAACTCTATTAAAATCATGGGTCCCCAACACGCTGTTCTTAGTGGTTCAGAAAGGGCTCTTTTTCATACAGTATTTTTACTTAACATTGACCTACATATAGTCTATGACCAAATGCTTAACCCAAATTTTGCAGTAAGGTACTGTAAACACCCCATGAAAGGGGTTTCAGACTTCTCTCATACAAAGAGAGGGCCAGAAAATTTTACTTGGATTTTCCAGATCTTGGGGGTGCCACATCCCTAACCCCCTTGATGTGGAAGGGATAATTATGTAGTATGTTTGGCTGCCACAAAGCCACACCCTGATAAAACATCTAGGAAGATGGGCTAAACCAGATTGAGAATAACTGACAGATCTCAAACGTACTTAGAGCTTGGTCAGACATCAGAGATGCCAAGGTTATCTGCTGCACCCTAGGTCATTGCCAGTCATCCCAATTTTTGTCTTGCCAACAAACTTAGGTGACCCTAGAAATGAGAGAGTAAGGCTGACAACTTTATACAACTCTGCCTCAGTTCAATTCAATTCACTGACAAGTCATCACCCAATATCATTGCTCCTCTTTGAAAATGAAGGATGGAGACCAGGCTGGAGTAGACAGGGCAAAGCAGGCCTCAGGGCACTGAATCATTGAGTTGTGGCAGTTTCCAGACTTCTCAACCCACAAACGCCAAAGACAACTTAGCAGGTCAGTGGAAAAACTCTGGTGGGCCTGGGTGAGAGAAGGGTGAGGTCCAGCCCCAGGGTGGCCAAAGTGTCTGCAGCAGCTTCTGGAGCTTCAGGAGCTCCAGACCCAAAGATGATGGGGGGAATCAAGAGGCTGATCAGAGCAGGAGTGCAGGGATCTCTTTGCTGGTACTGAGACAGTGTGTTGGCAATCAAAATGGGCTTTTAGCACTCATTTCAACCAAGTGCCCTTGAAGAGTTTGGCCTTTGTTTCCTTTGATTAATTCAGTGTCTTTGATTGAGTCTTACTAGGTGCTAAGCCCCAGGCCCAAACCCCTATTAGGTGCTAAGCCTGTGTGGGTGTGAATTGGTAACTAAGGTGGGGCCCCAGGTGGGGCCAATGAAGGGAGGTGCTAACACCAGAGCCAATCAAAGGAGCCTAAGTTCTGGTCACTCAGATGACGGTTGATGACATCTGAAACTGTATAAAAGGAGAAGACAGAGCTATTTGCTCAAGGCTCTCACTCCTGGTGGCTCTCTGATGTGGAGACTCCAGGCAGCTGTAACTAAGAGCCTTCCAGCTTGTAAACCAGATGTTGGGACTTTGTTAAACTTGGTAACTATGAATTGGGATTTGAATCAGACAAAGTCTGTCTGTTGATGCTTGTAATTTGTTTATATCTGCTCTGAAGTTCAGGGTGCTGGTTTTTTCCCCTGAACTAAGTGAATGATATTTGTATGCTGGAAAAAAGTAAGCTTATTAACCCATTAACATTGCTTTCCTTAGTAAAGCACATCAAAGAACCTGGGCTTGCAGTATTCTGTGAGCTGGTTGTTGTTGGTTTTACACCCACTACAGCAGCTGCTAGCCGAATTGTTGAAACAGGCAGGATTCTCTTGCTTTGCCCTGCTTGGATGTGGGTCACAGTCCTGGTTGGCGTCCTGGTATGAGGAGGAGTGCTGGTGTAGCAGAGTTTGTGGTGGCTGTGGAGAGGGAGTTCTCCTAGCAGAGTGTTTGAGGTCATTCACAGACCAGAACACAGACCAGGAGAGAAGGAAACTCCTCTGCTTGTATCATACCACCTCAGAAGAACTGAAAATTCACAGGTGCCTACAAGTATAAAACCCCTGAAGCTTGGGATAGAGCACTCTCTACTCTGGAAGCAGAGTCATACCTTGACAAAGAACTCAAAAGTCAAGTAGCTGGCTGGGAAAATTAGCAGATGGTATAAAAAAACTCAGACTACAGAATCTTACTTTGGTGACAAAGAAGATCAAAATATACAGCCAGAAGAAGACAATAAAGTCAAGGATCCTACATCGAAAGCCTCCAAGAAAAATATGAATTGGTTGAAGGTCATGGAAGAGCTCAAAAAGGATTTTGAAAATCAAGTAAGAGAAGTAGAGGAAAAATTAGGAAAAGAAATGAGAGAGATGCAAGAAAATCATGAAAAAGAGAGTCAACAGCTTGCTAAAGGAGACCCCCCAAAAATACAGAAGAAAATAACATCTTAAAAAAATAGACTAACCCAAATGGTAAAAGAGGTCCAAAAAGCCAATGAGGAGAAGAATGCCTTAAAAATCAGAATTGGCCAAATGGAAAAGGAGGTCCAAAAGATCACTGAAGAAAATAGTTCCTTAAAAATTAGAATGGAGTAAATGAAAGCTAATGACTTTGTGAGAAGTCAAGAAATGACAAAACAGAACCAAAAGAATGAAAAAGTAGAAGACAATGTAAAATATTTCATTGGAAAAATCGCTGAACTGGAAAATATATTCAAGAGAGATAATTTAAAAATTATTGGACTACCTGAAAGCCATGATCAAAAACAGAGCCTAGACAAGCATCTTTCAAGAAATTGTCAAGGAAAACTGCCCTGATATTCTAGAACCAGGGGATAAAATTGAAATTGAAAGAATCCACTAATCGCCCCTTGAAAAAGATACCAAAAGGAAAACTCCTAGAAATATTGTAGCCAAATTCCAGACTTCCCGGGTCAAGGAGAAAATATTGGAAGCAGCTAGAAAGAAACAATTCAAGTATTGTGGATTCAAGTATCAGGATAACATAAGATCTAGCAGCTTCAACCTTATGGGATGGAAGGGCTTGGAATAGGATACTCCAGAGGTCAAAGGAGCTAGGATTAAAACCAAGAATTGGCAACCCAGGAAAATTGAGTATAATACTTCAGGGTTAAAAAATGGATTTTCAATGAAATAGAGGACTTCCAAGCATTCTTGATGAAAAGACCAGAGATGAATAGAAAATTTGACTTTCAAATACAAGAATCAAGAGAAACATGAAAAGGTAAACAGGAAAGAGAAATCATAAGAGACTTACTAAAGTTGAACATTCCTACATGGAAAGATGATATTTGTAACTCATGAGACCTTTCTCAGTATTAGGATAGTTGAAGGGTATACACAGACACACACACACACACACACACACACACACATACACAGAGGGTATGGGATGAGTTGAATATGAAGTGATGATACAAAAAAAAAGTAAAATTAAGGGGTGAGAGAGGAATATATTGGGAGAAGGAGAAAGAGAGAGATAGAATGGGACAAATTATCTCACATAAAAGAGGCAAGAAAAGCTATTATAATGGAAGGGAAGAGGAGGGAGGTAAAAGGGAATGAGCGAACCTTATTCTCATCAGATTTGGCTTAAGGAAGGAATAATATACACACTCAATTGGGTATCTTGCCCTACAGGAAAGTAGGGGGGAAGGGGATAAGGGGGAGATGATAGAAGGGAGGACAGATTGGGGAAAGGGGCAATCAGAATACATGCCATCTTGGGAAGGGGGGTGGGGAGAGGAGAGATGGGGACAAAATTTGTAACTCAAAATCTTGTGTAAATTAATGTCAAAAACTAAAAATGAATTAATTAAAAAAAAGAAATGAAAAAAGAAGGAAGAAATGTTGGTAAGTAGAAGGAGAGGTCAGGAAAGTCTTTATGTAAAAGGTGACATGTGAGTTGTGCTTTTTGTTTTGTTCTCATTCTTGCTTTGGGTTAAGAGAGGTTGGAGGAGATTATCAGCAAATATTACTCTAAAGATGCCCAGTATGTCAGAACTATTTATTCCAGATTTTGTTCATTTAACTGGGGCTAGGCTAAAGTTTACCTCTGCACTATGATGAAAGTTTGATAAGTAAATTAACAGTGTAAACAAGACCATATTGTACATGTTCAACTTGGATTAAAAAGAAACACTCTGCTCTTATGGATTTTAGCTATTGACCAGCATCATCAAAACAATTTTAAAATTAAAAAAAAAAAAGAAAATGAAGGACAAACAACAATAACTCTTCGTTGGAAATGGCAAGACAACCTGGGTTCCAGTCCAAGTTTTGATACTAAGAAACTGTTTTGATACTAAGAAACTCCCAACCAACTTGAGCAAATCAATTCTTCTCTCTAGGCCCTAGCTTTCTCATTGGTAAAATAAGGAGTTTGGAACTGATAATCTCTTAAATCACTGAAGTGCTAGTATTTGATGATCTTTTATGATTTCACTCTACTTCTACTCTTAATTCCAAACTCTGATTCCAATCTACAAACATCTCTGATGTCTGGGGAACTCTGGCTTGCCTCTTCAGGTACCCTCTTTCTACAGAGGAAAGCCAAGCCAGATTTGGAACCAGCTGGTTCTTCTGACCCTTCCCCCCACCTCCCACCACCACCCATCCCATCCTAGAAAATTGTCCTGCCAATTGTGGTTTTTTCTCTGGCAACCTTTAGGGACTCTCTCTCCATTTGCCCCAAGTCTATCAGTATTTCTGTCAACTTATTACCATGCCCAAAACACTGGTCCAGCTTTTCCTCTCACCAAAAGCATGGCTTTCCATTCCCTTGAACCAATTTGCTAACTTGAGTGGTGGGTGAAAGATGAAATGACTGAGGAAACAAAGGTTTGATCTCCTGAACATATTAATTTATTAAGCAATGCATGCCAATTGCCCAAGAAACCAGAACCAGACCTCCCTGGCTTAGGCCTAGACCCCAAATACAGGGGGATGATAAACTTTTATATATTAAAAACAAACAAATAAGGTCAATTAATTAAAAGGAAACACTAACATTAGGTAATCTTATTTCTAATTGGACTTTCCAAATTGGGAGAGTGAGAGTGAACAGGGGCAATTCCCTGAATTCAGAAAAAGAGATGCCCCATTCCTCCCAAGTGTCCGTGAAGAATCAAAGGAATGTGGAAACAATAACTGATTGATCAGCATGGGGGTAGTTTTCAGATAAGACATACGGGTTGCTTGAAATGTACAACTGGGAGAAAACTCCTTGCATCAGTCTTTGGATCTGACTGAGTTTCTCATCAGTATAACTGAGGTCTTTAGTTAAAGGTCTCTAAACATCAGGTAGAGGTAATCCAGCTTCCCAACCACGCAGGGTTAGGTTCAAACAAAACAATTAGATTTGCTTCCAATTCCAATTCCCACAATTGAAGAAAGTTTTCTCACAGAAGGGAATTTGTACTAAACCCATAATTGGATAGAAAGGGAACTGGCGTAGCTCCAGAACTGAGTCACAAGATGGAGTCAGTGTGGTTCACTCAATTCTCACAATTAACCACTTGCTGTCCCTTCAATTTTCTCAGCGGAAACAGGCAAATGAGTGTAAATCTTCAGCTGAAGTTACCACCTGAAGAAGGCTGAGTCCTCATGACACCTTGAGTACAGCTGGGGTCAGTTTTTTGGTAGCTGGGAATTAAAATTTGAAAATAGTGCTTCTTGAATTTTACTTATTCATTTGCTTCCTTGAATTCACTTCTTGAAGATTAACCCTTCCACCTTATCTCTTCCTGCCCCACCCCCTTCTAGCCCTTTGCCTTTCTCCCTTCTGTTCCTATTCCATCCCACACTTCTTTTTTTCTTCTATGCTTTTATTTGACACTCTTCTCCTACTCCCCATCTTTTTTCCTTCCTTCTTCACTTTGTACTCTTGCACAGCGCTTCTTAAACTGTGGGTCGCAACCCCATATGGGGTCAAGAAAAATTTGGCAACAGTAAAAGGTTTCTGAATGTGTAATGACCAAAAATTAATTAAAAATCAAATGTAGAACGAATCTGAGATGTTTCTGGTGCCACCTGCCTGTGTTGAGCAACCCCGCTGCAGCCTTGTTTCTAAACACAAATCATGCACACTTTGCACTGTACATGCCCTCAGGGCATGCAACATCAACTGAAGAGGGGTCTTGAGTGAAAAAAGTTTAAGAAGCCCTGCTCTAGCATATGCTTTTCTCTAGCCTCTCCTCATCCCTTGCTCTACCCACTATCTGGCAGGATATGTAAAACTACTGTATACACTTGATTCTAGTCATATAAACTCATTTATGGGGCAGCTAGGTGGTACAGTGGATAGAGCACTGGGCTTGGAATCAGGAAGACTCATCTTCATGAGTTCAAATCCAGCTGCAGACACTTATTAGCTATGTGACCCTCTGTGACCCAAGTCACTTACCCTGTTTACCTCAATTCTTCATCTATAAAATGAGGTGGGAAAGGAAGTGGCAAAGCACTCCAGTATCTCTGCCAAGAAAATCCCCCAAAATGGGGTCATGAAGAGTTGGACACAAATTAAACTGAACAACAATAACAAACTCATTTATGTTATGCTAAATATATACTTTTAACTCTTTCTGAAGTTAATGTACATAACATGCCTTCAGGTTTGCAAGGAAATATGGGTGCTGGTAATAGATAACTGATGGTCAAAGTGTAAATGTTCCCATGTTTGCCCTTCCTTTACCCCTACAGAATTTGCCTTCACTCTATCTGGACACAGCCAGACTTTGACTGACAAGCAAATCCCTCCACCCCCCATCTGAGGGCAGTTGAAGCCATGCGAGAGGAGTAAGGAAATATTCATTGAAAGCAGGCATACGGGCACCAAGATGGAAAGGAACAAGGAAGGGGAAAAGCATTTTAAAGCATCCACAATGTGCCAGGCACTTGGCTAAGTGCTTTATAATTATCATCTCATTTGATCCTGGCCAAAACTCTTAGGGTCTTCTCTTTCCAGATTGATATTTTTGTGATGGTAAATCGGGCCATATTTTGTCTCGATTCTTTCCTAGCCCTTAGTCATTGAATGGGCATCAGCTCAGACAAACAGACCTGAGAAATACTTTGATTTTGAAAGGCCAACGTCATCCACTGCACCCTGGGCCATCACCAGTCTGTCCTGCCACTGGACTTCAATGACTCTAGAGGAGAGAGTGAGTCTGACAACTCAATCAAATCTAATTCAGGTGCAAGTCAAGATATTATCCTCATGGTGTCGCTGGTCCTCTTGGAGAACAAAGGATGAACAATAACAGCAATCTTGACCACTGCTGGCATAAGTAGCTACACTGGGTACTGAGAGGAGGGTCCTAGGTAACCAGAGAGGAAAAATACCGGCCAGGAGATTTTCAGCACCACATTACAGAGCTGGAGTTGTGTGATTGAACCAGAAATAAGAGATATGGAGCAGGTACTGAATTGTTTAGAATGCTGAGATCAGAGCTGTTTTCCTTCCCTTCCCAGGAGAAGCAGATAGGTGGCAAGGTGGAGAGAGCGCTGGACCTGGAGTCAGGAATACCTGAGTTCAAATCCAGCCTCCAACACTTACTGGCTGTGTGACCCTGGGCAAGTAATTTAACCTCTATCTGCCTAAGTTTCCTCAAATGGAAAATGGAGGATCACAGTAACATCCTACCTCCCAGGGTTTTCGTGAGGTCCAGAGAGTAGAAATACTAAAAGGAAAGGAGAAGAGAAAGCCCAAGTTAACATAGCCCGTAAGAGCTAAGACCCCAACTGAGGTGTTCTGATTCCAAATTCTAGAGTTCCATTTGCAAAATATCTGAACCCCAAATCACTCTGAAAAGAAGTAAGATTTTTCTCATCTCCTTGAACAATTTTTCATTAGGATTCAAATCTCTGGATCTATTACTACCAATTGTGAGCATTTCCCTTTATCTGGAAATATCACCGACCATCCCACTCTTTACATGAGTCATCATGTCATGACATGTTACAGATGAGGTGACATGAAATTGTTTCTTTCTGAGACTGTCATGGTCAGGTGTTTTTTCTTTCCTTTGTTATTTTCTTTTTATAAATAAAAAACCTCTTTTCTCTTTCTCTCACTTCCACTACAAAAAGAACAACATACAACAAAACCATTGTAACAAGTGTGTATGGTCAAGCAATACAGATTCCCACATGGTGCATGTCCAAAAATGCATTATGGTCAGATTTGGAGGAAATTGGATGATATTTCATCTAAGGTTCCTTCTAGCTAAAAATATTGTTGGCCCATCACTCATTTAGGGATCAGAGCATGAAGAACCTAACTAGTGAGGAAAGTAGGTTCTAGGTTAAGGACCAAGTAAATCTTTTTTTTTTTTGATTGGTTAAGTGATTTTATTGACAGAGAGCAGTGGTTCTCAAAATGTGGTCTGCGGACCCCTGGGAGTTCCTGGAACTCTTTCAGGGGATCCATGATGTTAAAACCACTTTTTTTTTT
>CM053626.1:176861047-176884715 GCA_028646595.1 Phalanger gymnotis
GCCTGGGGCCAGAAGCAACTGCAGCCTAGTTCTAAAGCTGCCCCACCTCCGCTGCCCCAGGGGCAAGTGGCCGGAACCGCAAACTCAGTCACGCAGCTTTTCCCACTAACCTTCTCTGATGTCTTTGCTCTTTGTGGGTTGAGAGGTCTGGTACATGCCACAGCTCAGTATTTCAGGATGCCAGGGCACTTTCCGCTCGCCTCCTGGTCTGGTAGGTCCGCGTCTGGTCTGTTTGCACCGTGTACGCTGGGCTCAGCTCCGCTCCCCTTGGCTGGGGGCTGGGAGGTCCTTACTTACTGGGGGTGGGACAGACCTTACCCAGAGACCATCCAGGCTGTCCTGGGCTGGGGCCCTGCTTCCCTCTGCCACTTTGTGGGTTCTGCAGCTCTAGAATTGGTTCAGAGCCATTGTTTTATAGGTTTTTGGAGGAACTTGGTGGGGAGCTCACGCCAGTCACTGCTTCCCACCCAAGTAAATCTTGATACTCTGTAGAAGTAGTCATAAAAATGCTATTCTGGTCAGCTCTGTCGTCATATAAATGTTTAATCACTTCAGTACTAGGATGAGTTATGATCCATCCCTTCGTTACAAGCCACATAAGACTTCAAAATCAGAATAGTTCTTACTGAGCAACCATGAGTGCCTGATATTCTTCTGGGAGCTGGACAGTATTTAAAGGTAAATGAGTCAGTCTCTGCTCTCTAGGAACTTATAAAAAGAACACGGTTTAGACAACATAGCAACAAAATGCCCACAGGACCATCATCCCTCCCACCTTCAACTGGGTCTTCACAGGTCTGGTAATTGGCCTTCTGCCTTCTGTGCACACAACTGGCTTGGTCTCATTTAATTTCACTTTAGTTAATTCTGCAGCCAGCTTTTCAATGGCAATTAATAGCAGGCAGAGAATGGTGAGGCAGGTGATGTTTTTGCCTTCTCATTCCCTCTCATGCAGAATAGACTTGGGTCCATGGGAACTCTGGATTTCTGCCATTAGTGGGATTCACCCCTCACAGCCATAGGGACTGGTGATAGGCCACCATGGTAATCAGAGTGCCCCATCCTTCTCTCATTGGCCATTGCCCTGCTTTTTAGCAAGTTATAAATCCATCATCAAATCCTGCTGGCTATGCCAAATGTTCCAGACCAGGAGCACACTGGTTCTAAGTATAGTGCCAATATTTGGTGAAATTGAATCAACAAGGCATAAGGTCATACAGCTAATGTCTAGGACCACATTTGAACTCAGGTCCTGCTGACTTCAGGCCTTGCACACTATCTACTGTCTCACCTGCCCAAATGCCAGTGAAAAATCCCTCAGATCCAAAGAATTGTATTCATTTTTCAGTGATGCTTATAGGATCATCATATCTAGCCCAAAGATAAGACTTAGAATAATACGTAGCCAATCGGTCAAACAGAGAAGGTTCTATTGTCTAATTTGGAAAGTGAGGAGGCTACCTATCTCTAAATAGCAATATTCTGTTATAGTGCTACCTAAATCCTCATTCTAGGTCTTTAAGTTGTATAACCACAACCAGGGTTCCCCCAGGAGATTGTATACTCCTTGAGGGTTAAAATTATCTTTTGCCTCTTTTTGTATCTCAAGCACTTAGCACAGTGCCTAATACACACTACGCACTTAATAAATGTTTATTGACTGACTGACTTCATATATACCTTGAAAGTCTAACTGAGTCATGTACCTAGCTAGAGCCTCATCTACATGTGGCTGAGGTAAGGAAACTAAATTCTGATCAGGGGCAAGGTAAATCTTGATACTTGGAAGAAATAGCTATAAAAATGCTATCCTGGTCAGCTCCCTCTTTACACAAATGTTTAATCACTCCAATACTAATCCATTCCTTTCTTATAAGTCATATTAGACTTCAAATTCAGAAAACTTCTTATGGAACAATCATGCCTGGTATTCTTCTGAGACCTAGACATAATTAAAAGTTAAATGAGATAGTCTTTGTTCTCTAGGAACTTACAAAAAGATAGAGCTGAAGGCCAGAGGAGACCAGGTGGCACTTACTACAAAGAGAATATTACTGGGCCATAAGAAATTACAGATATGAGGTATTAAGAGAAACTTGGGAAGACTTATATGAACTGATGCAGTGAGCTAAGCAGAACAAACAGAATGGTTTACATGATGGCCACAATAATGTAAACACTAGTCTCAAACTTGTTCTGCTTGCAAGATGCAGTTACATGGTACAGCAGATGAATGATAGACTTAGAGTCAGAAAGACCCGAGTTCAAATCCTGCCTCAGACACTTACCAGCTTTGTGACCTTAGTCAGGTTACTAGCTTCTTTCAGCCTCAGTTTTCTCATCTGTAAAATGAGGATAATAGTATCACCTGCATCACAGGTCTCTGTGAGGACCAAACAAGATAATGTATGTAAAGTACTATGTAAATACTGGCTATTATTAATTAAGCATAGCAGATAGTCTTTTCCATGAAAATAACAACACATTGACTGTTTAAGTTGGCAATAAAGAAGGGCAAGCAGTAACCCCCACACTCAGTACCTGAGACCTGAGATCAATACACCTCTCTTTCTCCTTCTCCCTACATTCATCCTCTTCTTCCTTGACTTCTCCCCCAGGATTTACAGCAGCCGAGAGAGCTTTGCACCTCTACCCACAGAGCTGCTATTATGACCTTCTCAACACCAAGCCAGGAAGAACAGAGAGAATAAAAGGAGCAGGGGCAGGGTGCAGGGGAGGGGGCGGTGCTCTGGGCAATGCAGAAATCTTGGGTCATGGCGGGGAGTCAGAGTTACTTTTGAAATCCACTGGTATAAAGGAAAATAATTTCAAAAGCTTTCAGAACTCTGATTAATAAAGTAAACAGTAATAACACCAGAAGATGGATGGTGAAATGGGTCTTCTGCCTCTTGGTGATGGACTAGGGATACAATATGACACATTTTCAGACATGGACACTGGATTTGTTCTACCTATTTTTATAAGAAAGCACTTCTAAGAGGGAAGGAACAAATTAGTGTGTGGTGCTAAAGATAAAGGAAAAAAAGGAAAGAAAGATCACTTTCAAGCTTTTCTGTTTGTTAGTTTTTTTTAAATTATTTTTCAGTTGTTTCAGATTCCTTGTGACCCCATTTGGGGTTTTCTTGGCAAGGATACTGGAGTGGTTTGCCATTTCCTTCTCCAGCTTATTTTACATATGAGGCAAACAGGGTTAAGTGACTTGCCTAGGGTGACATAGCTAATAAGTGTCTGAGGTTGGATTTGAACTCAGGTCTTCCTGACAACAGATCTGGCCCTCTATCCACTGGGCCTCTTAGCTGCCTTTCTATCTGGTTATCAAATCTTTATTTGGTTTTCTGTTTCAGCCTCTCTAATATTCTCTGAACTGATAACAGACTTGAGTATCATACTCTCATTTGTTTTGCAACACTAGTTACTTGGAATTCAACCTCTTGCTGAATGCTAGTTCCTTTTTTAAGTAGGTGCCTGGGTCCATCATGCATCCACCTAAGTCACAGTTGCAGCACGGAAGCAGAAGGTAGTGCTAGTGAGCAAGGCAGGCTAAGCTGCCAGTGTAGTGGGGGAGTGAGAAAATACAACTTTCTTTCAGCAATCTCCTCCCTTGGAGGGGAGTGGCTTTCCTTCCAGCCTGACAAAAATAGTGACCATAAGTACCAAAAGGAAAATATGCTTACTCATGCTCCTCTCCTCACTGCTTTTTACCAGCTCATGATTTATTTCCAGAATTCACATGCCAGGTTTCTACAGTCTAGCAAAGTTCCCTTGCTTCGTCCTAACAAGTTCAAGCCCCAGATCAGTCCCCACCTTACCAAACTTTACTCTGTTTAGAGTGAAAAGGACTATCTCTCTCATCCTCTCCCTAATATTTATGAGTTTTAAATGACAAGCGCCCGCACCACTTAGCATTTCTGCAGGCCAACAGGGCTTAATAGTAAATAAATAAGATCAAAATCGAAAGCAACAGATACAAAACAGAAACCACAACACCCAGCTAAGTGGAAGAGGGAAAAGAGACTTTGCAGGGAATTAAAAGAGTTCTCTGACAAGCCCTTTCTTCCTGCTTGCACATAACAGTTTATAAATCACTTTAAATATATTGTTTCATTTGATCCTCACCACACTGAAATGTTATTTTCATTTTACACATGAGGAAACTAAGGTTAAGAATAGTTCCATGGCTCCAGGGGTGTGCTGGAGCCAGCTCTAACCAGCCTATTTTTTACACCCCAGAAAAAAGACAATGGCTACAAATAAGGGCTTGATTTATTGCTTTGTTCATTTCTAGACTTAAGAAAATGTTAATAATGTAGATTAAATTTAAAAGTGTGTGCCCACACACCTACCCCTGGCCTAGTCATTGAGCATTTACTAGAAACAATCTTGTGTTGCTCCATAAACACCACTTGAGTTCAGCAGAAGTGCAGTAGAAGGTTCTGGGAATGAAGTCATCACCAGTCATCACTTGGTGACTAGAGGCTAATAATAACAGAAGAGGAAGAGGAAGAAAAAGGAGAAGGAGAACTTAGTGCTTTAAGGTTTGCAAAGTGCTTTTCACCCATTGTCTCATTTACATCCAATCTCATTTGAGCCTCACAACCACAACGATGTAGACAAACACACCACAACTTAAAGCAGATAAAAGCATTTAATCAGAACAGAAAAGAAAACAAACATTAGAAATGTTCTCAGCAAGTATTTCCCAAATGGAAGTATTTTCTTTTTTCTCTCCCCCAGCATAACCTAGAGAGGCAGCCCCTCTGAGGAAAGTAGCATAGTGCCTTGGCAGCTCCAGTACTTACAGCTTTTAGCAAATACTCTGTTCTATTGGGTCTGAGCTAAATGGTGGCACGAGAAACAATTACTCCAGCTCTTTTGGAGGGGATAGCTACCAACAAGAGGAGTGGAGGCAGGGCCTCCTCAACCTGCAGAAAATTCATCTCTGACGCAATAGTTTCCAGGACCTCCAGACCTCTTAAACTTGTATGGTTGCTTCCAAGCCTAGATATGTCCATCTCAAACTACATACTAACTCACTTAAGATTAAGGGAGAACAAACATAAAAGAAGAAAAGGAAGCCAGGAAATCCCAAATTCAAAATCATCATTACGCAAACTGCCATGTGGTCGAGATTATTATGATGATTGGGGGACTGGGCCAGCCTTTCCTCACTCTTCATTGGAGGGCTTGGTGTTAAATTATTCCTCTTGGAGTGTAGAAGCAAAACAGTGCCTCCCAGAAGCTGGCTTTTCTTTTAACTGACACAGCTCCCTACTCCCCTGCTGCTATCATGGTGGTGGGGATGGGGGTGAAGGGTCAATTGATCATTCAAGATTTGCCACGTAATACTAAAATGCCAAATCGTTTCCATGCTGGGTCACCACACTGACAAAAACAGGCTCCAGAGCTCCCACAAGGTCTATCAGAAGGACAACTCTTATTACATTTGTAAAATCTAGCTGTAAATATGAATGAGAGTGAAGGGTAGTTTCTCTCATTTATATCCTTCACTCAGAGGTAAGAGTATCGTTAATGTATTTTTGCTTAATGGGAAGATCTTTCCCACACAGGTAAGTCTAAGTCATATGAGTTAGAGTCACACGCACCTGGATCACCAAAGTTGTGATGCCCTGTGCCCCTGAAGAAGTGTATATATACTCTGAGGTTAGCATTTTGCTTTGAGACTCACTCACAGGAAGACTATTTGTGTGATGTAGCCAGATGAGACTCTGGGTAGCCATTAAGGAGCACCCCAGCTTTGAAAAACCCAGATGTTGGTGTTTCTCTCTCTGGTAACTATGTATGTATTGCTTTTGGTCAGACAGTTGGAAGCCCTGTCTGTTGGTCTTTGCTGTTTGTATTTGCTCTATTTATATAATTTCTGCTTGTAATTTCTGTTTGTATTTTCTCTGAAGTTCAGGGTGCTGACTTTTCCTCTGAACTAAGTGAATTTTACATATATATATATACACACATACATGTATATATATGTGTGTATATGTACATGTATGTATGTATGTGTGTGTATACGTTTGATTAAAGTAAGATTGTTGACCCCTTTTGAGTTGCTTTCCTTTAGAAAAGCAAATCAAAGAACCTGTGCTAGCAGCCCTCCTGTGTGCTAGTGTTGTTGGTCTTACAACCTCACAGCAGTTGCAAGTAACATTGTTGTTACGGCAAATTGAAGGGCATATTCAAAAGGGGGTTCTTCACATGTACATGCCAGCAGATAATCTGAAAGGATTATTTCATGCAATTATTTCATGCCATATGCATGAAAATAAACTCCATGTTCCCAAATCTGCCTGAAGGGCATTATTTTCAATATATCAGCTACCAGAGTTGAGGTTACTCCTCATTTTGATGGAGGACAGCTGCACTTCTTTAAAGGCCAGATCACATGAAGACTGCTCAATCTTAAATCTCTTAGGAATGTCTTCTCATGCATGGGTCACAATAGCCTAGCAGGTAGCCATATTACAGATGCACATATGAAGGCAGAAGCCCAGAGAAAAACTAGTAACAGATGGCACAAAACCATTCTCTTTGTAAAGGTACAGGTACAATATTAACCCAAAATGTTAAAAGACTTAGAGGGAGTTCTCTAGGGTATAGAGTAGATCCTCTGAAATAACACATACAAGAATTGTACTGTATGAGAAAATATCGGAAGGCTGCAATCTAGACAATTGAAGGGATTGCCTACACCAATGAAATTAAGGATCCATTGAAGTATTCTTATCAAGAAGGCATCAACTTAAAATGAAACTACCATAAAATAAGCTATAATCTTGACTTGGTCATGACAAATACAAAAAAGGTGGAGTATTAGAGTGTTTCCAGAACTACCCAAGGGAAGAAGATGTTCTGATTTTAGGAGACTGGTCTAAGTTATTTAGAAAGAAATATCCTTAGAGAACAGAATGATTACAACAGCTTAACAGACCATCTAACTTTATTTAATCTAATCTTATGCTTAAACTTTGTATAATCTAATTCTATGCTTATCAAGCAATCATCTGTACTGAGTGAATTTGGTCTTCTGGGGAAACCAGGAAGGAGTATCCAGTACTGATCATGCTATCTGGACCATTGTAACTGGATAAATTGGTATTCTGGTTACAATGTCCTGTAAACAAATTCCCCAGAGTCTGACTAGCTCCAGAGAATTGATAAAATCAAGTTTTTGAGCCTACAGAGCTAAAGATCAGACTCTGTTTCCATGGAGACATTACTGAAGTATAGACACTCCCATAAAGCCCATCTTGAAATAACCAGATGGCCTCTTTTCTGACCACCTAACTATAAAAGTCAGAAAGAAATGAGGGCGTGGTTGGGGAGAAAGGGATAATTTAAAGTAAGATATTCTTCTGAGCTCATTAAAGGTCTCTTGCATCCTGACATGAGTAAACTTATTCAATATTGACTACAAGGCAGCATGATAGTGGATAGAGACTAGCATGGGAGTCAGGAAAATCTGAGTCCTACCTCCAACACATACTAGTTGAGTGACCATGACCCAGCCAGCATGACCTCTCAGTATTCCTGGCCACTCCCTAGGAATAGAAATCACTTATAAGGTACTAATCTGCATTGGTAGAGGAAGTTTCCACACGCCAGGAGTCCCTCACACCAACAAAATCAGGTCCAGATCAATCCCTCCTCCAATCCCTTCAGCAGGAAAGAAAAAAAAGATTGAGAAAAAAAAACCCTCTATATGGAAGGTGCAATAGTAATACTCAGCTTTCATACTCAGTTTCTCACCTGATCCATTAAACTAAACTATCAGGAAGAAAAGTATCATTACCTCCATTTTACAGAAGAAAAAATTGAAGCTCATGATTTTTTTCAAATTGCTCTTAGTTACTTGCCTGGTCAGTGAAAGAAGTTGGACCAGAACTTGGACAGTCTTCCAATTGTCAAGCTAGTGCTCTTTCTGCCACATCTGGCTGCCTCTCCTACATCCACCCTAGAGACAGAGGGAGATAATTTATCATATGATGTAGAGCTGGAAGGGACCTTGAAGATTCAAAAGTTCATAGGATTTCACACATAGAAGGGACCCCAGATATCACCTAGCTAGATCATCTGTAATGACAAGCAGTGTGGGACTTTTTGTGGTCTTTTGTTTTGGAGTGCTTTTCAGCACTTAAGGCAATCAAGTGCTTTTGAGTCTTGCCTTTGTTTGAATCAAGCACGTAAAGTGACTTTCTGTTGTCTTTTGTTTTGTAGTGCTTCTGAGCACTAAGGCAATTAAGTGCCTTTGATGAGTCTTGCCTTTTCTTGTCATTGATTGGAAACAACATATATGATGTGGTGTTAGTGATTAAAGATCTTTCCCACACCCTTTTGCTAAGTAGACACTAAGCCCCAGGGCCCTAAACAGGGTATATGTGCTCTGAGGTTGGCATTTTGCTTTGGGGGTACACTCATTGGGAGATTGTTGGTGTGGAGACTCTTAATAGCCATTAAGGAGCCCCCTGCCTTGAAAACCCAGATGCTGGTGCCTCTCTCTCTGGTAACTATGCATGTATTGCTATGGTCAGACAAAACCTTGTTTGTTGATCTGTTTATATTTCCCCTGTTTATAATTATAATATAATGTTTGTATTTGTTCTGAAGTTCAAGGTGCTGACTTTTCCCCCTGAACTAAATGAATGATATATGTATGTTTAATTAAACTAAGATCGTTAATCCCTTAAAGTTGCTTTCCTTAGAAAAGCAGATAAGAGAACCTGTGCTAGCAGCCCTCCTGTGTGCTGGTGTTATTGGCTTTGCACAGCCACAGTAGCAGCAAGCAGCACTGTTGTTATACCATCTCATGTTACAGATGAAGAAACTAAAGCTCAGAAAAGCTAAGCAGTTTTTCCAAAATCCCACAGGTGGCAGAGGCTGGATTTGAACCCAACTTCTCTAACTTCAAATTCAGTCAGGTTTGTGTTGTGTTGTTGGTTTTTTTTTTTCACTCTGATGTATGGGGACTTATCTTGTGGAGCAACTGAAGATTGGATGCTAAGTTACATGGAGAAAACCCAAGAGACTCCATTGGAGGGCCACTGACCATTGCCATTTGAATAACCCCAAAACTTTCTATTAGGGATGGAGGTGATGGAGAGTGAGACCCTGAGTTTCAGGTCAGTGAGTTTCAAATTCCAAAAGTTCAGAGAAGGTAGCCCAGAACTCCCGGATTCCTGGTTCCAAGTCTGCTGTTCAGGGACAGAAAGGGGAGCTGTACTAACTCTGGACTATTCTGTAAGTGCACGGGGACGACCAGACAAGGTGCGTGTGTGACGAGGTATTGTAGAAGTAGGAATTGGCAGTGCCAGAACCGCAACGCCCTGGGATTAGAGCCAGCCGCAGAGCCTCTGGAGTCTGACTCCGCCAAAGAGGCAGGCAAAGCTGAGTAGCAGTGCAAGGAGCCTCAGCTGAGGCTGGGCGGAAACCCAGTATCCTGGCAACTTCGCAGCAGCCACCCTTTGACCTAGGCAGGATCGTGCCGAAACTCCTGAAAACCTGCCTTGGGTCAGGGAGTTATCCCAGGTACTACTGCCTCTGAGCTCTGTCCTTGGTTCTGAAACAACGCCACCCCAGCCTCTGCCGCCTGCTCAGCACTGCGTAGCTACTGCTTTCCCCCAGAGAACCATCTGGTGCTAAAGCCGGATGCAGACTGGTCCTGTGGACTGTGACCTGGAGCCCGCAGGACCCCGAATAGGGGCTTAGTCCGGCGTCTCTATCTCTGCGGTGTAATACAGAACGAGAGCTGACGCAGAGCAATTGAGAGAGCTGCTAGCCCGGCTTTGGGAGGGATCAAAGAGAAGAAACTCTGAGCCCGGGCATGGACCTGCCCAGAGCTGCACCCTACAAAGGAGGAGTAGGACACCCCGGTTACAACGAGGAGCTACTGCATAAGGTAAGATTCCACTTGGCCCCATCTAGAGTGGAGCGGTAACTTAAATAACCAATTTTTTGTGTCCCCGCGGAGTTTCTCCTTAAAAAAAAAAAAAACCTAGTAGCCCTGTACTGAGGAGAGAAAAGCTGGGGGAAGTAGCTTATGAATTGAGGCAATAATGCAGCTCAAGAGGCCTCTCGGTCTTGGTTCATACATTAAGTAAGTTCTATATCTTTCCTCTCACTCTCTTCCCCTTCCTCTTTGGTCACCGAATCTGAACTTCTGTGTACCGCTAAAAAACTTTCCCATCTCTCTATCGCTGCAGCTGTGAACGAATTTCTCTTTTCCACTGCCTTTCGAGAAAAAAAAAGCCCTGTTTAGCTCCCGCGGCAGTTTCTAGATCTGGGTTCTTAGCCTTCTAGGCTACAATTAGAATCAGGCATAGACGTCGGAGAGTCAGATTAGAACTGTGTTTGAAAACAAGGCTGCCAGAAGGGCTTTGGCAAGCTGCCTCTGAGTCCCACATACTGCCAAGAGGTCTCCAGAAAGAGTTGGCTAGTTGCAAAAACCCAGAACCTCCACTGCTTGGAATTTAGAGGTTATCTGGTCTACCTCTCCCCAAGTCTTGCAGATCAGGATACTGAAGCCAAAAGAGAAGAAATCGGTTTGCCTGAATCTCTAGCTAGCGCTTTCCCCACTGCATTCGAGGTTTTTACCTTAAGTTTGATAACATTTTTCCTGGACTTCTCCTTTGCACTTGTATCTTTGGCCCTTATATCAATTTCACATTTTTTCTCCCTAAATTGTAAATTACTTGAGTTCAGGAACTTGTTTCCTATCAGTGTATCCCCTAACATAAGGTTTGACCTAAGGTTTGACCAACAATCTAAATATTCTCTCAGAAGAATTTTTTTCTTTTAAAGAAATGACATTGCCCTTGTCAGATTTTTAAAGACTAGTGAGGTACCTTTTTATGTCTATTTATTGGGATGTTTTTTTCTTTACCTTGATTTGCATGTGTGTGTTTCCATTTTGTAAAACATTGTGCCTTGCACATAGTAGGCCCCTGACAGATGCCTTTTACATTTGAAGTGCCAGTCCCAATTTTCTGAGCCTTAAGTCTCAGGTTGAAGTGATGATAAGGATCAAGAAGGAGCTTTCTGTACAGTGGTCTCTAATTGAGCTCCAAAGCTCTGTTTTCACTCATAAGAATCCAGTACTGGCTGTCATCCTCACTTGGCCTTCAGCATCCCTTTCCCATAAGTTTCCTGTCTCTTCTTATTGTTCCTCATATTTCCTCTCCCTGCCCATGTCAGCATCTTGTGAATTCCCTGAAAAGCTTCAGGTAGTCCAGTTCTTTAATTTTTTGTAGTCAGAGCATTACTATATTTTCTTGACACAAAGAGGAGAGAGCTGAAGACTGGGCTGTTGATTTCAAAAATCCAAGGGACATTTGTCTTCAGGTTGGGAATACCTTGCATGCAGAAGGATAAACATGCACTGGTTTTCTCTGAAAAGTTTTCAAATCACCTCAGGTTGGGGAAGACTTTATTAGTTCAATGGGAATTCAGTCCGCTGCATAGAGATCTTTGGGGATGAATACTCAGTCCACGCAGAATGTTTATGAGCAAGAAAAAGTATGTACACAGATACAAACACATGTGCAAATCAAGTTAAAGAAAATAATCCCACAAATTAATGTAGGCATCTCTCCAGGCTTAAAAAAATTTAACAGGGGGAATATGATTCATTTAAAAGAAAATTTCTTCTAAGACATAATATACAGGTTGTTGTTCATACTCTAGTCCTTTTAGCTATGGTTACCATCCCAGAAAATACAATATATAGTTGGAAACCCTTTAACAATTTCCATTCCCCTTCAACTCAGTGACCCTCAAAGCAAAGAAACCAATCAATCAACGAGTGTTTCTTGCATGAGTGTTTATATGCCAGGCATTGTGCTAAGCAACTGTGGATACAAAGACAAAGGTGAGACAATCCCTGCTCTCAAAGAGCTTGCATTTTAATGGAGGAGACAACAAATGCATATATTTGTGTGTGGATGTGTATACACAGCATAAACATGAAGTGAATAAATGCAGATAAATGCAAAGTAGTTAAATACAAGGTACTTTAGGAGGGAAGGAACTAGCAGTTGGAGGGATCAGGAAAGGCTTCCTCCAGAAGATACCTGAGCTGCATCTTAAAGGAAGATTAAGAATCTATGAGGTGGCACTAAGGAGAGGGTGCATTCCAGGCATTTGGGATGGCCAGTGAAATGGTATAGAGCTGGAAGGTGGAGTATCATGTGTGAGAAACAGATAAGAGTCCAGTCTGGCTAAATTGTAGAGTGCAGGAGGAGGAGTAATGTCCAAAAAATGTAAAAAAAAAAAAAAAAAATAGGTTGGGGGCAAGATGCATAGGGCCAGGTTGCAAGAGCTAAACAAAGGAGTTTTTATTTTACTCTAGAGGCTAGAGGAAGTCACTGGAGTTGACTGAACAGGGAGCCACATGGTCAGACTGGCACTTAAGGAAAATTGCTTTGGCAGAAATATGGATGATGAATTAAAGTAATGAAAAATTTGAGGCAAAGAGACCAGGTGGTCGGGCAGCTTTTTCAATAATCTATGTAATAAGTCAAGTCAACAAGCATTTATTAAACACCTACTAAGTTTCATGGACTGTATGTACTAAGTGCTATAGAGTTGATGAGGGCATGAACTAAGATGGTAACTGTGTGAGTGAAGACATGGGGTAAGAGTCAAGAAATGTTGTAAAGGTAGAAATGGCAAGATTTGGAAATTAATAAATATGTGAGGTGAGGAACAGTGATATGAGAATTAGAGGTAATTTTGAGGTTACCAACCTGAAAGACTTAAGAATAGTGGTTCCTTTGATAGGAATAAGGAATTCGGTGGGGGGCAAGGTGAAGAACGGGAATTTGCAGTTAGGTGCTGCAGTGGATAGAGTGCTGGGCATGGAGTTAGAAAGACTCATCTTCATGAATTCAAATCTGGCTGGAGAAAGAAATGTCATACCACTCCAGTGTCTTTGCCAAGACACATGGGGTCACAAAGAGTCAGAAATGACTGAAAATGATTGAATGGGTGGGACGAAGAGGGCTTGGGAGGAAAATGAATAAATTCAGTTTTGGATATATTAAGTTTGAGATGTCTCCAGGACATCTAGTTTCAAAGGTCCAATAGGCAAGTTGCAATGCATGACTGAAGCTCAAGGGAGAGACTGGAGCTGAATATCTAGAGATCTAAGAGTCATCTGGATAGACAGGAGCTGATGAGATTACTAAGAGAAACAGTGTAGAGAAAAGAAAAAGGGCCTAGGACAGAACCTTAGGGAACACAAGCAGGAAGCATGGTATGGATGTTGAGTAAGCAAAAGGGACTAAGAAGATACTATCAAATCTATCTTAAAATCTACTTAAGTAGTAGTAATAATGGCTACTGTTATTATTATAGCTCATGTTTATATAGTAATCCTTAAATAATACTAATGATAATGTAACTAATGATAATGGAATTCCTGCAAATGCAGAAAGCTGGGACACCTTTTCCCACTGAGAAGCCCCAGATCCAGGTTTACAAAGGTCATAGGGGAACCTGGCTTATAAAGAGAGGTTATGTCCTTTTTCACTGATAAGAAGAAGTAGAGCAGACCAGAGAGAGAATCTCAGAAAGGAGAGAGTATCCAGAAAGAGATGGTAGTCACCCGTGTCAAATGAAGCAGGTCGATTAAAAAAGATGAAGAATGAAAAATAAGAATATGGCAACCAAGAGATCATTGGTATCCTTGGAGAGAGCAGTTTCAATTGAATAATGAGACCAGAAGCCAAACTGCAAAGTGTTGAGGAGTGGGAGGGGAGGAGGTAGAGGCCACAAGTATAGATACATTTTTTTTAGGACTTTAGTTAAGGAAAGAAGAAAAGATAAATGCTGATAGCTTTAGGGGGTAGTAGGGCATAGTGGAGTCTTATTTGTTTTTTAGGATAAGGATAGTCTTTTTAAGGGGCAGCTAGAAAGTGAAGTGGTTAGAATTCTGGGCTTAGAGTCAGGAAGACTCATCTCCCTATGTTCAAATCCGGCCTCAGACACTTACTAGTTGTGTGACTATGGGCAAGCCACTTAAATCATGTTTGCCTCAGCTTCCTCATCTGTAAAATGAGCTGGAGAAGGAAGTGGCAAGCAAATTCAGTATCTTTGCCAAGAAAATCCTAAATAGTCACAAAGAGTCAGACATGACTGAAATGACTGAATAACAACAAGGTCTTATTAAAGGCAGTAGGGGAGAAACTATTAGATAAGAAGAGATTGAAGATGAGGGAGGTGGGATGATTCAGGAAGCAATCTTCTAAAGAAGATAGGAGGGAATTATTAAGTCTGTGTGTAGAGGGGTTAGTTTTCATTAGGAGAAGAACTTATTCCTAAGGTCCTCAGAAGAGATGGAGTTATAGTAACCATACAAATACACATACAAATAGATCTCCCCACCTAGACCGTACCTCCTTGAGTGTGGAGATTATTTTCTGCATCCCATTTGGTACCTAATGTATAGGTAACCAATAAATATTTGGTGATTGATTTATTGATTTGAACAGAATTTTACGTAGGATGTGAACTTTCTCCACAATTGTGTGGATATGGAGGAGATTCTGTTTGTTCATCTATCATGGCATCTATATCATCATACAGAAGGATATTCTCAGAAATCAGCCAAACTAAATGGCTCTCCATCATGTTCAGTAGATGACTATGTAAATATCACACTGCCTTACAATAAGAATAAAGCAACTTTGGGGAAAGAGTAACAGCTATAAATATGCAGAATCAGAGAGGCAAATAAACACACGGTCTCCTAGAGAAACGTCCGCAGGGACTTATGCACACATACAATACATGTTCTTATGTAAGAAACATGAATATATTTTGCAGAATCATGATCCTGACTTTCTAAGTAGCATGTCTCACTTCCTTTGAGGGTATACTGTAATTAATATATCTCAGGCTTTCGTAGGTAGGCAATAAAGATGTTTTAAATCTGCTTAAATAGTTATTATTATCTAATGTTTACACACTACTGCTGAAATCGTATTAGTGATAATGTAACAGAGCTGCAAACTCTTGAGATGCAAACTCTGAGCTCCTGACTTCCGGAACACATTAAGCTTTTACCAAGGCTGGAAGTATCCATCCCATGATACTTTCCCAGCTCACCTGTGCTTAGGAACAGAAACACAAGAGGAAGAGTCAACCAGAGACTTAAGGTCCAGTCTCGGGCTCATCTAGATAAACACAAGTAATTGTTGCCATGTGTTCATAGCATCTATGGCTACCAAGGGAAAAGGAATGATGATATCCCTCTTCCCCCCATAAGAAATCCAATAGACGAAGATATATGTAGAACATGCCACCTTGGGGGGAGGGGAGAGGAGAGAAAGGGGAAGAAAATTTAGAACTCAAAAACCTGTGGAACTGAGTGTTGTAAACTAAAAATAAAAAAATCTAAAAAAAAAATCCAATAGAGAACTATTCTAAGCCACACATTTAGAAGAGAAAAAGAAAAGAGTATGAATGGAAGCTGTCTCTGCCTTTCCGTTCTCCTGAGTTCTTCCTGCTCATTGGCTAATCCATTCTGAAGCTTAATGGGACAAGGTGAGGAGGCAGCGTATAGAGATGAAATAGAAGCCGATAGTTCTGCAAAAGGCCAAAGCACAAGTGGCAAAAGGACAACAGGCTAGTTCCCAAGGATATTCCATGGGGTCGGTGCCAGTCCAAATTCTGTTACAATGATAATATCTGACATATATACAAGGTGTCCCAAAAGGATTAACAAAGCTTTAATTTTTAGTTTATTTATTTTTAAATTTAAGTTTTAATAGCTTAAAACTCTACTAAGACTTTTGGGACATGCTCTCCAAGCCACTGTCCTGTTTTCTTCACTCTATACAATAGGTTGTTGTTGTTATTGGTGGTGTTTTTATTGTTATTATTATAGTTGTTGTTGCTGCTGTTATTATTGTTGCTGTTGTTGTCATTGTCATTATTATTGTTGTTATTGTCATTGCTATTATCATTGTTGCTACTGTTGTCATTGTTATTATTATTGCTGTTGTCACTGTTGTTGTCATTGTTGTTATTGCCATTGCTATTATCATTGTTGCTATTATTGTCATTATTATTATTGCTGTTGTCATTGTTGTTGTCATTGTTGTTATTGTTGTTGTTGTCACTGTTGAGTAAACTGAGGCAAACAGGGTGAAGTGACTCGCCCAGGGTCACACAGCTAGTAAGTGCCTGAGGCAGTCACAGAGCTGGCAAGCATCTGAAGCCAGATTTGAACTCAGGAAGATGAATCTTGCTAACTCTGGGCTTGGCACTACCCACTGAGACGTTTTGGGGCCTGTAAGGTGGGTGGCAGGTGCTATTATTCCCATTTTACAGATGAGGAAACTGAGGCTCAGAGAGGAAAAGCAAGATATCAAAGTGATACATATGGTTGCCCTTCATTCTCGAAGAGGACCCAAATGACATCACCACATTAGAGTCGAGTTACAGTGTGTCTGACTGTGGCCGATCAGACCAACACGAGTTCAGAAGGCTCTACCACAGGTTGGGCACAAATAGTCCATGTGAACACTTGGGGAGGATACTCTAAATTTGTTTATCTCATATTTCCTTTGAGTCACTTCAATTCTGCTTTGCTCATAGAGCGCAGTGCCTTCTCTGATGAGAGCACACCATGTGGCGTCATCTTGTGCCAGTGTCTCCCATGTCACACAATCAATTCCAAAGTTCTTGAGAGAGACTTCGAGAGCATCCTTGTATCACTTTTTCTGACCATGATGCGAGCACTTGCTCTGTGTGAGTTCTCCATAAAAGTCTCTGAGGCAAGAGTATGTTTGGCATTCAATTAATGTGGCCAGCCCATTGGACTTGTGCTCTCTGCAGCAGAGTTTGAACGCTTGGCACTTTAGTTCGAGTAAGGACCTCAGTATCTGGTGCCTTATCCTGCCAGGTGATCTTCAGGATCTTCCCAAGACAATTCAAATGGAGGCGATTCAGTTTCCTGGCATGGCGCTGGTAGACTGTCTGGGTTGGTTCCACAGGCATACAACAATGAGGTCAGCACAACAACTCCGTAGACCATCAGTTTGGTAGTCAGTCTAATACCTCTTCTCTCCCACTCTTTCCTTCAGAGCCTCCCAAACGCTGAGCTAGCTCTGGTAATGCGTGTGTCAACCTCACTATCAATGTGTACATCCCTGGAAAGTACACTACCAAGATAAGTGAACTTATGCACAGCATTCAAAACTTCTCCATTTGCTGTAACCGATGGTTCCACATATGGATGGTGTAGTGCTGGCTGATGGAGAACCTGTGTTTTCTTGGTGTTAATTGTTAGGCCAAAATTAGCACAAGCAGCAGAGAATCGATCCATACTTTGTTGCATCTCAGCTTCAGAGGCTACACTGAGTGCACCTTCATCTTCAAACAGAAAATCATGCACCCACACTCCCTCCACTTTGGTCTTGGCTCATAGCCTTTTCAAATTGGAGAATTTACCATCCCTGCAGTAGCTAACCTTGATGCCACATTCATCTTCATTGAAGTCTCTTGACAACATGGCTGAAAACACCATGCTAAAAAAGCATGGAAGCAAGCACATAGACTTGTTTCACTCCATTGTTGACTGGGAAAGCACAAAAGCATCGTCCATTATCCGGAACCTGGGTGAGCATGCCATCATGGAATTGGTATACAGTACTGATGAACTTCTCTGGGCAACCAAATTTTGACATAATTTTCCATAAGCCCTCATGACTGACAGTATTAAAGGCCTTAGTCAGATCTATAAATGTTGTGTACAGACCTCTCTTCTGCTCCTGGCAATTCTCCTTGAGTTATTGGGCAACAAAATCATATCAACTGTTCCTCAGCCCTTTCTGAAGCCACACTGGCTCTCAGGTAGATGATCATCTTTCAGGTGAGGGATCAACCTATTAAGAAGAACTCTGGCAAGAATTTTGTGACTAAGCAGTGACTAAGAAACAGACCACCACCACCCCTAACCCCGCGATTACAGGACAATCTATTTCCTTTACCTTTATAGAGATGGGCAATGGAGGCATCCTTGAACTCCTGGGGAATAACCTCCTCTTGCCATATAACCCAGAAAATTTCAGTCAGCTTTTGTATGAGCAAAGGACCCCCCTTCCACCTTGTAAATCTCAGCTGAAATAGAATCAGCACCACAGGAGAGGAAGCTAATGGTATTCAAAACCTCTTCTTCAGTTGGAGCTTCAGCTAGGGAGGGATTTGACTTCAACCTGAGGTAAACAGTCAGTGGCTTCAGCATTGATTGGTGATGGTCTGTTGAGAACACTATGAAAGTATTCAGCCCATCTCTGCAGGATCAGTCCTTATCACTAATCAATGTGGCTCTATCAGCACTGAGTAGTTGAGATGCACCATATATCTTTGGCCATAAATACCTTTCAGGCCATCATAAAAGCACTTTGGATTATTACTATCAGCATAAAACTGAACTTCATCTGCCTTCTTACTGAGCCAAGAATCCTGCATCTCTCCAAGCTTTGCTTGTACTTTACTTTTGATGGAGTTAAATGCCGCCTTCCTTGAGATGGCTAAACTGTCCTACTGGTAAACCCTGTGGAGTTCCCATTTTTCATTTAGCTGCTTCTGAGCTTTGTCATCATTTTTATCAAGCTAGACTTGATGTTTGCAAATGTTCTGACCTAGATGAGCAAATACAGTACTGTACAACAAATCTCTGAAAGCTGCCCACTCCTTTTCTGCTCCACTCTTGCCAACTTTCCCTCTGAGTTTAGTGACAAACTGTTCCTGATTAGCCACAAACTGTCCCCACTCAGAGAAGCCCTCTAATCTGTTGACATCAAGTCTCCTGGTAGTTATTTTGCCTTGGGGTCACTACTTTTGTGGAAGGCAAATATTTAGCTTGGAGAGGATAAGTCTGTGATCACTCTGGACCACACAAGTTGCCTTCGTCACTCTCACATTCTGCCTCACTCTTATCCTTACAATCATATCATCTATTAAATGCCAATGTTTGCTATGAGAGTGAATCCATAAAGTTTTATTGCACAGGTAAAGGCAAAGTGTAAAGGTAAAGTGTTAGTGATGAAAAAGTCATGAGATGTACAAGTCTTCAGTAGTAAGTGACCATTGCTGTTGCTGTTTCCAACTCCTTTCCTCCCAAGGACTCCCTGCCAAGTCTGGTAATCTGAACCTACTCTCGCATTAAAGTCACCCAGAATTGTAAGCTTGTCTTCTTTTGGCACATTGATTATAAGGGTCTCTAGATCGTCATAAAATTTTTCCTTGACCTCATCAGGGTTCATCACGGTGGGAGCATAGGCACTGATGAAGGAGGCGTGACATTTTCCTGAAAGTGGCAATCGCATTGTCATGAGCCTGTCTTTCACTCCTTTTAGCAGGCATACAAGCTTGCTGACTAGATTAGTTTTCATTGCAAAACCTACACCAGTTTCACCACACCCCACTTCACTGAAGCCACTCCAGAAAAATGTGTATCCAGCTCCAACATCAGTAAGCTGACCTTCATTTGCCAGCCTTGTTTCACTCAGGGCTGCTACTTGGATGAGATACCTGCTGAGTTCTCTTGCAACAAGAGCTGATTGTCTTTCAAGTCTACTGTATTCTGTGTTGTCTATAAGTGTGCACACATTCCATGTATAGATGATGAGTGAATAATCCTTGCACAAGTTTTTGTACATTTTTTTTTTGTATTTTAACCACAGGGCGGGATCCTCACCTGTCACAGTAATCAGGCCAGGCTTGGGTAAGCAGACAATTTTTAGGGTACTTTTTCTAGCCCCTTCCTTACACCAGGAGGTTAGCAGTGCGATCTATAAAAGACTGCTCAGACACCCAGAGGGCTGCCGAATCCCACTGCTACTTATATGGACTGGGTCTCCTGTGTGCAGGGCTGTGACTACAGCTTCCAGTGTATCTGCACCTGCTGCTTCATCACTTGCCTGTCACCACAGGACTTGAGATAGGTAAAAATGGTATGGGTCAGAGGTATGGAACCTGTGGCCTTCCAGGTCCTTGAGTGCAGCCTTTTGACTGAGTCCAAGTTTTACAGAACAAATTCTTTTATTAAGGGGATTTGTTCTCTGAAGTTTAGATTCAGTCAAACGGTTGGACTTGAGGACCTAGACGGTCACATGTGGCCTTGAGGCTGCAGGTTCCCTGCCCTGGTATGGGTGATGTCTTTTGATTCTTGCATAAATTGGATTTAAATGAAGCAGAGTTGCGTGAAGTCGTTGGCCTCACTCTCTCTTCCAGAGTCATCACAGTCCAGTGGCAGAACAGAGTCAAGATGCAATGGATGACCTTGGCATCTTCAGGGTCTAACCAAGTTCTAAGTGTTCCATAGCACCTGCTTCAGCTGCCTTCATGGCTATTGGAACAAATTGTTCTCATCTGCCCATTCCACAGAGAAAGTCTTCACATGGGTGGGGTAGACACCCCCCTAACTCATAGATGGTTTTGAGACCCCTCACTTACCTTCAACCTGGTTTAGCCCCTCTGACAAAATGGTTTACTGGGGTGTGGCCACTGCACATGCTGCAGCTTCTTGGAGCCACAGATGAGAGTTAGATCAATCAGGTGGACACAAAAGATGGTGGATCAGGTGGACACCAAAGGTGGAAAGTGGCTCTGAAAGGGCTCAAGCAGCCCTCACACCAGAGGTACTAGTCCTCCCTGAGCCCACCAAAGTGACAGAGCTAGTCAAATGGCAGAGCTTGGCTCAAACCAAGGTCTTTTAAGAGAGGCACCGGGAAATATAGGAAAGAAGACTGAATGTGAAAACAAGGAAGCCATGCTGCTACTACCCTATATGACCATGGGCAAATTGCCCTCTCTTTGAATCTCAGCTTCCTTATCTGTAGAATGATGGTGTTAGATTAGACCAGGGATCAGCAGACTGTGAGAACGAGGGCCAAATTGGGCCCCCAAATGGTTTTTATATGCCTGAGATAAGAATGTTTTTTTACATTTTTAGACAAAGTTTTATATTAGAATCTAAAAAAAAACCATTCTTAGCTCTTAGACCAGGGGTGGGGAACCTCATATGGCCTCAAGACTTCAGGTTCTCCACCCCACGTAGACCATACAAAAACAACTAGAGCCCTGGATTTGGATCTGGGTTGTAGCTTGTCCACCCCCCAGATTAGAGGATCTCTGATCTCTTCCCACTCTGAATGCGTGAAACTATAGCTCCTAACCCAGGGCTCTTTTCACTCTACTGATTGCATGTAAGCTATCTACCAAATGATAGTCATTTGGGGGTTACATTTTCTCTTTGAGGAAGGCCCTATACAGTTGGGTATCAAACCAGATGAATTCAAGTAATTCATAACTGCTGTTTGGGCTGGAGGCTGAGGACAGTTTGGAAACACTGAGTGCACCTACCACATGCTCATGTTTGGAGTTTTAAAAATAGATTTGTTGCTGTTCTCACAAATCTGAATATTTAATGCGAATAAATAATTTAAAACATGTGAACAATCTGAGTAAAAGCTTTCCCCCTCCCCCACTTTGCATATACTCTACCTTCTTTAGCTCACTGAGCAGTTTCAGGAATCATGAGGAATGAGAGAGGACACAACTCTAGCCAATAAGCTCATAAACCAGGACCCGGACAAGGATAAAGGAGGTGATGCCTTATTTTCCATGACTTTGAACCAATTCAAGTGCTCTATGATCCAGTGACACTGACCCCCTTGTCATTCCTTACATACAACTGTCCATCTCCTGACTTTGGGCATTTTCACTGGCTGACCTAGTGCATCAACAAGCATTTATTAATTGTTTACTATGTACCAGTCATTGGGGATACAACTACTAGCAAAAAGAATAAAAGGTCCCTGGCCTCAAGGAACTTACATTCTTTTTTTCCATTTCCCTTCTTCCCCTCACTCCCACTTAATAGTATTTTATTTTTTTCCAATTACATGTAAAGATAGTTTTCAACATTCACTTTTATAAGATTTCGAGCTCCAATTTTTTTCTCTTTCCCTCCCCCCCTCCCCCTCTCCCCAAGACAGCAAGCAATCTGATATAGGCTATACATGTACAATCATATTAAACATATTTTGACACTATTCATGTTGTGAAAGAAGAATCAGAACAAAAGAGAAAGACCACAAGAAGGAAAAAACAGAAAAAGAGAAAATAGTATGGTTTGATCTGCATTCATATTCCATAGCTCTTTCTCTGGATGTGGATAGCATTTTCCATCATGAATTTTTTGGAATCATCTTGGATCATTGTATTGGCAGAGAAAAGCTACTTCTATCAAAGTTGATCATCACACAATGTTGCCGTTGCTGTGTACAGTGTTCTCGTGGTTCTGCTCACTTCACCCAGCATCAGTTCATAAAAGTCTTCCCAGGTTTTTCTGAAATCCACTTGCTCATCATTTCTTATAGCACAATAGTATTCCATCACAATCATATACCACAACTTGTTCAGCCATTCCTTAATTGATGAGCATCCCCTCAGTTTCCAATTTTTTGCCACCACAAAAAAAAGGTGCTATAAATATTGTTGTATGTGGGAGTTCTTTTCCCTTTTTTACAGAACTTACATTCTAATGGAGAAGAAAACACATAAAAGGACATTGAAAAGGAGGGGCAGGGCAGGGAAAGATGACACCCAGCATGGGACTATCATGGAGAAATCTACAGGAGTACAGCCTAGTGGGAAATGAAGAGATGCCTGGTGCTTCCTCTTTAAATAGAGATTCTGAGGGAGCCACAATGGTGGCTGGAAAGCAGGGACTAGCGTGAGCTCCCTGACAAGTCCCTCCAAAAACCTATAAAAAATGGCTCTGAACCAATTCTAGAACTGCAGAAGCCACAAAATAGCATAGGGAAGCAGGGCTCTAGCCCAGGACAGCCTGGATGGTCAATAAGGTAAGGTCTATCCCTCACAGAGCTGGGAGCGGAGGGGAGCCCAGTGTGGGTGGCACCGACCAACCAGACTTGGAGCCAGGCAGAGCATGCCCTAGCACCCTGAATCAGTGAGCTGCGGCAGTTACCAGACTTCTCAACCCACAAACACCAAGGGCGACAGAGTAGGTTAGTGAGAGAAGCTGCTGGGGACTGGGATAGAGTTTGCGGTTCAGCCACCGCCCCAGGGGCAGCAGAGGTGGGGCAGCTTTAGAACTACAGCTGCAGTTGCTTCTGGCCCCAGGCCCACCTGGTGGGAGGAATTAAGTGGCAGATCAGAGCAGGAGTGAAGAGCCTGCTGAAGATCTAAGTCCAGTCCAGGTTGGGGGTCCTTGGGGAAGGAGGAGTGCCGGTGTGGCAGAGCTGGCACATCCCCCCAGGCTTAGAACATAGAACTCTAGTCTACAAGGAGTCATAGCCTGCTGAAAAACTCAAGGGTCAAGTGAGTTGGCTGGGAACATGGCCAGGCAGCAAAAACGCACCCAGATTCAGTCTCAGACTCTGGAATCTTTCTTTGGTGACAAACAAGACCAAAACATACAGCAAGAAGAAGTCAATGAAGTCAAAGAACATACAACAAAAGCCTCCAAGAAAAACATGAACTGGTCTCAGGCCATGGAAGAGCTCAAAAAGGATTTGGAAAAGCAAGTTAGAGAAGTAGAGGAAAAATTGGGAAGAGAAATGAGAAGGATGCAAGAAGACCATGAAAAACAAGTCAATGTCTT
>CM053626.1:176885215-176935132 GCA_028646595.1 Phalanger gymnotis
ATTTGACTTGAAAAGAGAATACCATACATACTCAATTGGGTATCTTACCCCACAGGAAAGAAGGAGGAAGAAGATAAAAAAAAGGGGGATGATAGAAGGGAGGGCAGATGGGGGTGGAGGTAATCAAAAACAAACACTTTCAAAAAGGGACAGGGTCAAGGGAGAAAATTCAATAAAGGGGGATAGGTTAGGAAGAAGCAAAATATAGTTAGTCTTTCACAACATGAGTATTGTGGAAGGGTTATACATAATGATACGCATATGGCCCATGTTGAATTGCTTGACTTCTTAGGGAGGGAGAGTGGGTGGGAAGGGAAGAGAGGAGAGAATTTGGAACTCAAAGTTTTAAAAAATAGATGTTCAAAAACAAAAACAAAAAAGTTTTTGCATGCAACTAGAAAATAAGATGCACAAGCAATGGGGCATAGAAATTTATCTTGCCCTATAAGAAAGAAAGGGAAAAGGGGATGGTAGGGGGGTGGGGTGACAGAAGGGAGGGCTTACTGGGGAACAGGACAACCAGAATATACGCCATCTTGGAGTAGGGGGGAGGGTAGAAATGGGAAGAAAATTTATGATTCAAACTCCTGTGAAAATCAATGCTGAAAACTAAATATATTAAATAATAAAAAAATTAAAATAAAAATTAAATAAATAAATAGAGATTTTTGAGAGAAGACTTCCGCTCTCCAATCGAGGGAGGGGCTCCACAGACAGAGGGTACTTCTGAGCTGTGACGTCTATGATGTGACCGAGGATGAAAAAGTGACATGATGAAGTCCAGAGGAGTACAGCCTGCTAGGAAATGATTGTTTCCCCCATGCCTGGAATGCTCTTCTTCCTCATCTTTACCTCCTGGCTTCCCTGGTTTCCTTCAAGTCTTCGCTAAAATCCCACCTTCTACAGAAAGGCTTTCTCAGTCCTCTTTAAGGCTAATGCCTTCCCTCTGTTGATTATTTCTAGTTTATCCCATATTGTTTGCATGTTGTCTGCTCTATTAGACTGTGAGTTTCTTTTTCTTTTTCTTTTTTTTCCTGAGGAAACAATTTGATTCTTTTATTTGTTTCAAAATACAAAACAGAAGAGGTTAATTAAGAAATTATTATCTGCTTAGACTGGTTTCCAATAAAGCACTTTTAAAAATGAAATTAGGGACTTGGGTTATACAACTTCTAGGGTAGACTGTGAGTTTCTTGAGAGCAGAGACTGTCTTTTGCCCTAATTGTGGTCATTTAAGAATGAAATAAAAATTAAAAATTTTATTTCCATTTATGTGCATACATGTATATACACACATATAAACATATACATGTGTATATGTATGTGTATAGATAGATATGTGTATATATACACATGTGTGCATATGTGCATATATATATACATATGTATGTGTGTATGTTATACGTCACCAAGTTGTTGGAACATAAATACTTACTGTTTTGACCTAACTGAGCAGCTAGGTTGTACAGTGGATAGAGTGCTGCCCTTGGAGTCAGGAAGACCTGAGTCCAAATTCAGCTTCAGACACTTACTAGTTCCTTGACCCTGGGTAAGTTACAACCCTGTTTGCTTCGGTTTCCTCATCTGTAAAATGTTCTGGAGAAGGAAATGACAAACCACCCTAGTATCTCTGCCAAGAAAACCCCAAATGAAGTCACGGAGAGTCAGACACTACTGAAACAACTGAATACATTGACTTAACTACTTAACAAATGGAACTGTTAGGTACTTCTCTAGGTCCAGAGGTGCTATGAAAAAATTACTGAGACACCAAGAATGCTGGAAACCAAGAAAGTTCGGGAACCTTTAAGTTAGGCCCATGGTCCTTCTCTTCCCCCTTCCTTGGGAAACTAGTTTTCTTTAAAAGGAGACAAAGCTGTCTCCTGGGCCTCATTGGCTGATTTTTCCCTTGAGGCAGATTCCTGGTAAAAGGACTCACCTATGTGGAATCCTGACCTCTCAGACAAGTTTCCATGAGGAGGCCAGGGAGTCTGCTGCCTCTACCAAAGTTAAAGTTAAGTGCCACTGTATTCTTGTATATCTTTGCTCTGTTAAATGACTTATAAGTATTTCGACATTTCAACCCAGCACTGAACGCGAGCCAACAACATGCTGTTTTGTCCCACAGCCAATGGAAGGCTTCACTAACCTGCCAAAGGGGTTCATAGTAAAGGTTTCAAACCCGTGGACTAGATAGCATCTAAGATCTATTTCCCCCTCTAACCTTCTGTGGCTCAGAGTGAGAGAATCCACTGGAGTTGTTGCTGAATTTCTAACACCAAATCAAGGACAATGAAGAAATCCATGTGAGAAGGGGGTGACTTTCTGTGTGATTTTTCCAACTGTTCCTTCTTTTTCTCCTCCTGAGGCAGCTCTGAAGGATAAATAAAGCAAGAAAGAAGGACAGACAGGTTAGCTCACGAGATTGGGGCTCCAGAACTGGCAGGTGACGCTTGGCCTCAAGGCTGCTGAGGAGGCAGCTGGTCACCCGCAATGGTGGCTGCTCACTCAATGTTTCTATCATGGCCAGCCTTGGTTAGCTCTGAGCAGGAAGTGAGGTTGACTCCACCCAGTGTCTCAGGCTCATTTTCAAAGCTCTTTGAGCCTGGGAAAAATCAAACTCAATGTGATTTCCTGTCTCTGAGCACTTTCCTCTTTAATTTGGGCTGCCTTTTAAGGAAATGTCTGTAATGGCAATCTCCTAAAAGCTATTTTAATATTAATAGCTAGCATTTATATAGCACTTTAAGGATTGTAAAGCACTTTACATATGTCGTGTCATTTGGTCCTCATAACAACCCTGTGAGATACATGCTATTATTATCTCCATTTGACTTTCGAGAAAACTGAGGCTGTGGGATGTTAAGTGACTTGCTCAGGGTCACACAGCTGAGGAGTGTCTGAGGCCAGATTTGAATTCAAGAACATCGGTGTCCTTCAGTGCCACCAGCAAAACATCCCTCCAAAACCAGATATGGGAATGTTAAACATTGTCTATACCAGTCAGATCCTTCAGAACCCTTGGCCAAAACCTCACACCCTAAGGGCGTGATGATCAGTACCCACCATAATTATTGTTGGTAAAACACAGTTTTGTATCTAGACACCAGTATCATTAGATTTCCTGAACCTCACCTTTTAAGCTTCTACTAGCCAGCAGAATGGGGTGGTCAGAACATTTATCCCTCTTCTCTCTTCCTGATGGTGTGCTGATGGTTTAACAAAGGCTCTCTGGGAAAAAAAATGTAACCATAACATAAATTTAATCTACATTTTCTCCACCAATTTCTTAAGTCTAGACAATCAACAAAACAATAAATCAAGCCCCAATTTGTAGCATTTGCCAATTTCTGAAATGTCAATTCTTACATTGAAAATTTAACAGTCAGCTCTCACTAGCCTGTATGAACTGGCTTCAGCTCACCTTGGCTGCTACCCAAAGGACTTCATCATCAAGGCATTCCTCTCCCAGGTCCATCTTCTCCTCAATCCCCAATGGAACCAAAGGCCTGACCACCTCTTTATCCAATATAACTGCACTCTTCTGTCTTCTCTTTCAACTATTTTTCCCTAGCTTTAAAAATTCCTAGTTACAGTTACTTCAAGGAAAATAGCCCTCACAAGAACTGCCATTTGTCTTGAGCATCTTTCATTGGATCGTTCCCAATTCCCTGACCTCGAATAGAATCGACAGTCTCCTTTCCTTTTCGCATTTCTAGTTATGATTAGTGGTCGATCATTACCATGATAGCTACCACCAATGTGAATATGTCACTCAATATTTGATGAATTCTGAAATCCTCTTCAAAATGCAGCTGGCTTCCCTCTGGTTTCCCTGATTCAAGTTGTTTTTAACTTCGTCTTCACCTTTACTTTCTTTTTCATCTCTAAGCATCACTCCTTCCCACGTCCAGAGCTGTAAGCCTAGCTCGAGGCTTTGTTCTTTCTCTCTCTCTCTTTTTCTCAAGCTGAGCATGTGGTTGATCTTTTTAAAAAAACAAGCCCAGTTCTTTTCCCTGCTCCTGAGTCCCCATTTCCCACCCTGTACCTGCGACTTTCAAATTCTTCTCCTACCTTTGGCTTCCACGACTGGAACTGCCATGCTCATTTTCTTGCCTAAAGGGGGATCTGCCATGTGTTGGGAACAATTAGCCCCAGAGGACTGGCAATATGAAGCCAATATCAACCAAAACCTTTCTACCAGGCTCGCCCTAATTTCACATAAAGAAGCTGTTTATTGAAGGCAGATGGAAGCACACTATTTACTCTTTCTTTGTTTCTTCTTTCTTGTGGTTTCTCCTATTGGTTTCAATTCTTTACAACAGTATTAATGTGAAAATATGCTTACTATGAATGTGTATACATATAGATATATGTGTGTATGTATACATGTATATATAAAGTATGTACATATAATATATATATATAATATACATTCATATAACATATATACACACATATATACAAAAGCATATATAAAACCTATATCAGATTGCATGCTATTTTGGGGAAGGGGAGAAAATTTAGAACTCAAAATCTTATAGAAGTGAATGTTGAAAACTAAAAAGAAATGAATTAATTTTTTAAAAAGCCTGTTTAGCCAGTTGGCTTGAGGAAGAAGGAAGTCACTTATATGGGTTTCAACTAGCTGAGCCCCAGTCCTTCAGCTTCTGAGGATGTCCTTTCTCTTCTAAAGTTCTCACTTTTTTGAGTCTGCTCAGTAATCTCTGTTATATAGTGGTAGCAAACTGATACAGGGAAGGAATGCAGACCCCCTAGCCCTGAGCTCAGAAGATTGAAACCATCTTCTGATAGACTTTTTTTTTGAGAGGCAGCATGGACTACCGTCAAAACAAGTGGGCATGGGGCCTATAACACTGCCAAGTTTAGCTCAAACAAGATGTAAATGTAACTAGCAAATATTTAACAAAATAAATGAAAATACAATAAGACAGACAATATTACATCTCAAAAATTAAGTCAATATGCAGCTGGCAGGGATCCTCATGTATGGATTAGTGGCCCAATTTCTATCTGAGTTTGATGCCACTGGTTTGCTGGGTGGTAAAGTGTACAGAATGCCAGGTCTAGAGTCAGGAAGACTCATCTTCTTGTGTTGAAATCCAGTCTCAGACACTTACTGCATGAGTCACTTCACCCTGTTTGCTTCAGTTTCCTCATCTGTAAGATGAGCTGGAGAAGGAAATGGCAAACCACTCCAGTATCTGCCAAGAAAACCCCTGATGGGTAACAAAGAGTTAGGCACAACTGAAATGACTGAACAACAACCACTGGTCTAGTACATAGAGCCCTAGGCTGGAGTCAGGAAGACCAGAAATCAAATCCAGTCTCAGACATTACTAATTGTGTGACCCTGGGCAAATCACTTAACTTCTATGTGCCTCAGTTTTCTCAGCTGTGACCTGGAGATGATAATAGCACCTACTTCCTAAAGTTTTTGTGAAGATAACATTTGTAAAGCACTTAGCATTGTGCCTGGCACATGGTAGGTGCTTAATATAGGCTTGTTTCTTTCCGTGACTTTGAACAAGTCCCTCTGGTAATTATTTCCTGCTTATACTATATATAGTTTGCTTTGTATATGATTTTTTCATGTTGTCTTCTCTATTAAATTGTAAGTTCCTTGAGGGCAGGGACTGTCTTTTGCCTCTTTTTGTATCTGCAGTGTTTATCACAATGCCTGACACATAGTGGGCATTTAATAAATGTTTATTGAATTGAATAAGTCAAATTGAATAAATGAATTGAACAAACTTAACTTCTCTGTGCCTCAGTTTCTTTGCCTGTAAAATGAGGGCAGGATGGACCTAAGGTCTTTTCCTGTTCTAAAGCTAGGAGCCTATAATCCTTCCCATGGAGTTCCAGTCTATGATTTGATGATCCTAGGATTGGTGTTGTAGAAGTGGTGGTGATTTGGTTTTTTTGGGGGGAGGGGGTGGAGATTCCACTACTTTTCCTATATAAGCTTTAGTGTCATTCCTGTTAAGTTGCAGATTCCTTAAGAATTCTTGCCCCCTGAAAAGCCTAACAATAAATCTTTGCCACCTTGACTTAAAGAATGCTTGAGTCCGTGAATACATTCCAGATGACCTTGTCCAGTACTCTGGTCCTCAAGGGCTCCTTGAATTCCCGCCCTCCCCCCCACAAACTGCATCATTAATTTGGTGGTCAATGTGATTTTGGAATTGAGATCCAAGCACAAGAACCTCATCGGTGCCCAGTCAGCCTATCATCTGGACGTGCTATTAGAGCAGGCGTCTGTAGGGGTGGTAGGGAAAAGGAATCACACCAAGGAGAAATTTCTGTGCATTTTAGGCAGCAAATGAATGTCAGAAGTGACAGGCCATCTAACTTCTAGCGCTTCCCAGTCAACTCTCCAAGCACTTCTGGTAATTGGACTGGTTTGCTTTCGATCCCCACCACTCATCGTTGTGCACTTGAAACTCATGCCTGAAAGAGGTAAGTTCTCAACAGCTGGTGAAGCCCTGCCCATGATTTGTTCAGAAGTTTCTAAATTCCGCTCTCTTCGGGCAGAATTGAGAAAGAGGCTTGCCAGGGCTATGATGAATCAAGGGCAAAGAAAATAAGCATTTCTATAGCCCCTCCATGCGCCAA
The DNA here is from genome assembly GCA_028646595.1 of Phalanger gymnotis. Lineage (NCBI taxonomy): Eukaryota > Metazoa > Chordata > Mammalia > Diprotodontia > Phalangeridae > Phalanger > Phalanger gymnotis. The sequence continues at coordinate 176,891,852 of CM053626.1, forward strand.
TATCATCTCATTTGATCCTAACGACAACCCCGTCAGGTAGTGCCATGATGATTCCTACTTCGCAGCTGAGGAACCAGAAGTTGTGACTTGTCAAGTGTTACACAGATAAGGGGAAAGACAGATATCCAGAGTTGGAATTGTCCTGAAAAGTATTTAGAGCTTAAAATGTGGGGAAAGGGAAATGTAAACAGGGGGCAGAGACTCATGGGAGTTGGGGGCAGGGTTAGGTATCTCAGATAGGCTGTAAACTCTGCAGTTCCCAAACAATGGCCAACCAGAGGAGGGATTTTCGTTCTGGACAGGTAATAAAAGATTTTGTTTTTGCACCACTAGTGTGTGCTCCCTAGTCACCCCTTTCTTGCAAAAGAAGTTAAATAAAAGTTCTTCCTGAATTGATTAATGACCATGTGGAGTTCTCAGTAAGGCACTTGTTTCTTACACTGGCCCAGCACTCTATCTACTACGCCGACTAGCTCCATTAAGCACCAACTATGCACCAGACAGGGTGACTAGATGGCTCAGTGGATAGAGTACTGGGCCTAGAATCAGGAAGACCTGAATTCAAATCCAGCCTCAGAAACTAACTAGCTCTGCGACCCTGGTCAAATCATTTAACCCTGTTTGCCTCAGCTCCCTCATTTGTAAAATGAGGAGAGAAGGAAATGGCAAATTATTCTAGTATCTTTGCCAAGAAAACCCCCAAAGAGGGGGCAGCTAGGTGGCACAGTGAGTAGAGTACTGGCCCTGGAGTCAGGAGGACCTGAGTTCAAATCGGGCCTCTGACACTTGACACACTTACTAGCTGTGTGTCCTTGGGCAAGTCGCTTAGCCCCAATTTCCCTGCCTTCCCTCCTCAAAAAAAAACCCAAAGGGGTCATGAAGAGTCAGATATGACTGAAAAGACTAAACCACAAATGCACCAGGTACTGTGCTATGCACTGAGGATACAAAGAAAAGCAAACAAAAACAAAGGCCTGCCTTCAAGGAGGTTACAGTCTAATGGGGGAGACAGTATGCAAACAACTATGTATGAACAAGCTACGTACAGGATAAATTGGAGATAATAACAGAGGGAAAACACTAAGATCAAGGGGGAATCCAAGAAGGCTTCTTGCTGAAGGTGGGATTGTAGCTGAGACTTGAAGGAAGCCAAGTAAGCCAGGAGGTGGAGTTGAGGAGGGAGAGCATGCCAGGCATGGAGGACAACCAGTGAAAATGCCCAGAATGGGGAGATGGAATATTTTGTGTGAAAAATATCTACACAATACTGTATCTGTACTCTAGCAAATATTCAAATAAAAAAGTAGAAAGCTCACTTACTTGTCCTGTTGCTCTCTGGCCATGATATTTGAAATTATCCAGATGATTGACAGAATTCTCCCAGTTTTAGCATATTAATGCAGAAAAAGAAAAAAAAAACAGTAATAACATTGGACTTGAAACCAGATGACCTGTGGTGGAATCTCAGCTCTGCTTCTAACTCCCTGTAGGATCTTAGGAAAGTCACTTTCCATTTCTAAGTTTATTTCTTCATCTGTAAGATGGGAAAAAAGAATCCCTTAATGATACTTCACACGGTTGACTTGAGGAAAGAATGAGATCATGGGTGTGAAAGATCATTGTATTATTAGCATTCATGTATTTGGTATTGTGGGGCGGGTAGGTGGTATAGAACACTGGAACTGGAGTCAGGAAGACCTGAGTTCAAATCCAGCCTCAGAAACTTCCAAGCTGTGTGACCTTGGGCAAGTCACTTAACCTCTCTTTGCCACTGGAGAAGGAAATGGCAAACTCTCTCTAGTACTTTTGCCAAGAAAACTCTAAATGAGGTCAGAAAGAGTTGGACACCATCTAAAGAAATGAACAAGTTCTAAATGCAAAGTGGGAAGGAGGAACATTCCAGACATAAGGAGCTGCTAGATTAAGATGAAGAACCTTAAAACGAACAAACAATAAACAAACTCCCAGAGTGAGGAATTCAAACAACAAGAAAGGATAAGTGTTATCTCATCTCCTCCCATCATCTGGAGATGAGATTAGTTCTGGAGTAATCCTCAAATGGGATTACCCTGCAGGTGTTGGGGAAGTAGTTCCCACCAGGCATCTTGAGTAGTCTGCAGGCTACGAGAGCAGTCCAGGTGATGAGAATAGTCTAAAGAGGAACCCTCTCCAGCAGTCTGCCTGAGCACAGCACCCAAAGGTTGAGCATGGTTAAAATATGGGGGTCACTCAGACTGTATTTTGCTCAGTGGCCCAACTTTGTACAATCTTCTCTTTGGTGCTAATTGACATCAACAGCTGGACTCTTTGGAAAACCATTAAAGAAACTCAACATTACTATAGGAAGCATGAGATAATGGTGATACATTTACACAAACTCAACTAATTTTTTCCCTTTTTCTTTCTTATTGTCCTAAATTGTTGGGAAGCCTTATATCTAGCTAGTAGCTAGATAGTTAAGTAGAAATTACATATTTAGGTTTGACACATTGTCAATTGATTTAACTGCCTTTTGTTTCCCATCACTCAAAATAGCTGGAATTTTTATTTTTAGCTAGGTAACATTATTATTAGGAAAATAGTTAAGTTATATGGTAATACTAACTTCTATTAGGGCATTCCAATGGATGTGGCTTGCTGTGAGCAGCTGGAATTGGATTCTGAAATCTAATTGGAGAGCCACAATATTACCATTAGCAAACTAGGTATGCTATTGGAAATCAGATGAGTAATTTCAGTGTAATCTACTGTCAAACCAGAGGGGATCTTGGGAGTTTTTAACCCGAAATTAAATAAATTATCTTAACAGAACCGTTTGATCTTATTCTGGGACAGAAGTAGAAAAGACATTATGTTAGTCTGGAGGGCACTTTGTATGGGTTTTATTGGTGGGAGGTGACTCTGACTAAAGAGCTATTAGTCTGCCTTTATTGGTGAGAGGCTCTTGTCATGAAGTCCTAGCAGAGAGGAAGATGAGTAGATGGCCTAAAGAAATGAGCCCAGAAGCAACACCTCGAACAGCCTATACTCCTAGCCCGGACTGGCCATTTGTGTTGTTAAGCAAAATTGTCTCCTTAGCATGGCTTTTGTTTCTTTTGAGTGGAAGTACTTTCAGCTGTTAAGTGCTAAGCCCCAGGACCAAAGCCCTATCAGGTGTGAAACCTGTGTGGGTGCAGATTAATGACTTAAGAGGGGCCAACTCGGGAACCAATGGTCTCTGGTCGTTGAGGCGGGGCTTGAGAATGCCAGAGGCTCCGCTGCGAGGAAAGGTGAGCCAAGAGACAGTTTCAGTGGAAGTGGAAGCTGCTGTGGAAGCAGGAAGTGGAAGCTGCTGTGGAAGCAGGAAGCTGCAGCAGCAGAGCTGACCCGTGTGTAGACCCAGGAGTGCAAGCAAGAACTTGAGGCCAGTAAAAATTATTTGGCTAAATACTATCTTGTTTTTCTGTGGTCTCCTGGTTACTCTTGTGAGGCGAGCTTTCTGGGCCTGGAGTCTTTTTGTCAAGATGTCGGAATGGAGAGGCTGGTTCACGGATAAGCTGCGGTGGGGCCTAAATAAATTTTTTGTTGTTTTCTACTTAGAGAATCTCTCATACCTTGCGATTTCGAACCATTCAAACATATACATGATTGTATTTGAGATTATAAGTTTGGCCTTCCTACTACACCATTAGAAGGCAAACTGACACTATGAAGTAACATGTACCATGAGGTTAGCAATGCTCAGCTGAGATGCCATCTGCAACAGTCATTTCAAAATCATTTGGGACCAGTGAAGCAGCATGCCCAGAAGAGATACCGTAACAGCAGTCCCATGGGAGCAGTGTAATAACATCATGAGAAGACATAGGTGGTCTTCCATTGTTGGAAATATGAGTTTTCCCTCAACAAATGTATGCCCTGACCATATATGTTCCATATATTTCTGTATCCTTCATGTGTGATCCTTATTTTTTTTTGTATTTAGTATTTTATTTTCCCCAGTTACATGTCAAAACAATTTTTTAACATTTGTTTTTAAAACTTTGAGTTCCAAATTCTCTCCTTTCCTCCCTCTCCACCATCCCTCATTGAGAAGGCAAGCAATTTGATGTAGTTTATACATGTATAGTCACGCGAAACTTTTCCATAATAGTCATGTTGTGAAGGAAAACATAGAGCCCTTGGCCCCAAAAAACAACTCAAGAAAAATAAAGGAAGTAGAAGTGTGCTTCAATCTGTATTCAGACACTATCAGTTCTTTCTTTGGGGATGGATAGCATTTTTCATCATAAGTCCTTTCAGAGTTGTCATGGATCATTGTATTGCCAGAATAGTGAAGTAACCTCAGCTGATCATTTTACAACATTGCTGTTACTTTGCACACAGTACATTTCACTTTGTATCAGCTCATGTAAGTCCAGGTTTTTCTGAAAGCATCCTACTCATCATTTCTTATAGCACAATAGTATTCCATCATAATCACATAATCAGCCATTCTCCAAGTGATGGGCATCCCCTCAATTTCGAATTTTTTTGCCACCAGAAAAGAGCTGTTATAGATATTTTTGTACATGTAGGTGCTTTTCCTTTTTTAAATCTCTTTTGGGATGCAGACCTAGTAATGGTATTGCTAGGTCAAAGGGTATGCATGGTTTTATAGCCCTTTGGGCATTGTTCCAAATTGCTCTACAGAAAGGTTAAATCAGTTCACAACATGTGTGATCCTTATGCATGTCTACTCTTCCAAACAATAGTGTATGCCTCAGGTTTATATGGGGAATTTTCTAGAGTTATTTCTTCCACATCACGGAGGGGGAGGGCTGGGTAGGCAGCACCCCTGCAATCTGGAAAATCCATGTAAAATCTTTTGGCCCTCCCTTAGTACTAGAGAATAAATCTGATTTTTTTCTTTTTCTTTTATGGGGTGTTTACAGTACCTTACTGTAAAATTTGGGTTGATATTATACAATACTATACATATAATTTATGCATTTCTGAGTTTCTAAACTTTTCCTGTGTTGTCTGCTGGCCTTCATGTGACATTCATGTCTTCTGCAAAACTACTCAAAAATTCCTATTTAATTTCTTATGTCAATATATCAAAACTGCAATGGGGAAAGTTGCAATATGGAAGGGATAACTGTATTTCTTTGTTAACTCTTTTGATGGGGTACAGGGACCCCAAAACTATTGAGACATAGGGTAAAGTCTTCTGGAAAGAATTCAAGGACTTAATCCATCTTCTAGTCAAAGGGCAAAAGTTTATTGTGACACTAATAAAGTGGGTGAAGTTTCTTAGGGAACTTGCAACTTAACAGGAGTGATGCTCAAGAAGCATTTTTTAAACTTTGGGTCTCCACCCCATATGGGACTGAATGTAAAGGTCAGGAAAAATTTGGCAACCATAAAAGCTTTCTGAATGAGTAATGATCAAAAATTAATTCAAAATAAAATGCGTAATGAATTCAAGGTGTTTCTAGCAGCACTTGCCCATGTTGCATAGAGAAACTTCACCACAGCCTTGGTTGTGAAAACACAACATGCACACTTTGCACAGCACAATGCCAACAAATGCTGCCAGAAACACCTTGGCTTAGATTCAAGACTATTGCATGTTTTGAATTGCAGCACTTTTACTGTACATACAAAATCGTTAAATGAATTTTGGCTTGGGATTAGGACAGAATTTCCAACAATTTCTGAAATGGCCCTAAACATACTTTTGCCATTTTCTACTACATATTTATGTGAAGTGGCATTCTCAGTATTAACAATTATAAAATCAAATATCAATTAACTCTGAAAAATGTTGAAGATGCTCCACATCCTGCAGTATCAGACATTCACCAAGATTTAACTTTTTTATATAAAAATAAACAATCACATCCATCTCATTAGTATGCAAATTTGCTTTCATCTTTAATAAATGTAAAATTATATGTATACCAAAGAATTGTTTTAAAATAAATTTCTTTAAGATTTACAATCAATAAGTTTTGATTTGTATACCTGTTTTATATACCTATATACCCAGGGTCACGTAAAAATTTCTCTGGTGCAAAGGGGTGGAGAGTGGAAAAAGTTTAAGAAGCCCTGTGCTAAAGCTTATATAGAAAAAGTTCTGTGTAAATGGTGTGCCAAACATGCTAATTAGGTGGGAGGGTGGAGAATCAAGGAGCGGTCATGGTCAGTTCTTTAAGGAACATACAGTTTCTATACCTTGGATACAGGTTTCATTCATTACTGGAAACTGAGGTAGAGGGGAGGGTCTAAAAGGTGTGGTTTTTGGTCTGCTACATCAGTAATTCAACCATGTCACAGTTGTCATGGCCTTGTCCTGTTTGTACAAGATAGCCTCAGGAGTTGGCTTCTATAGCTTGACCTCTGGGTTATATACAACTGTGGGAAACAGTACAAGACAGCTCTGTACAGGGAAGTTCTATAGGGTCAGCTTGTTCCTCTAGCAGGGAAAGATAGTTTGCCTCACTGGGGCCCACTTATGAGTAATTGCCAGAGAGAGGGCCTTTGGGCTGGGGAGAGATGTGGTCCTAGAGTTGGAGTCCAAGTACCTCATCACTTCTTATATGTCATTAAATGCCTTTGTTTTAAACAAAATGTGTCTTCTGGCTAACATTAACCAAAGTCAAACATTGGTGGGGGCTTTCGAGCTATGCAAATGAACCTACAGGGTATCTTAGACCAGGGGGTAGTGATTTGGGGGGCCCTACATGTGACGGGGTGCTTCAGGTGCTCCATACAGATGAGAAAACTAAGCCTCGCCCAAGTTTTTATCTTTCAAAGATCACACAGGGAATGAGTGGCAGATCAGGGATTCGAAGGTAGGTCCTCTTGGCTGCAAATCCAGAAGTCTTTCTATTGTATTACGCCCCTCCAACTTCTCTGTAGCATCACAGACTGTTAGACCTTGAAGCAACCTTAGAGACAATCTGGATCAAACATTTTCTGTCTAAGGACGTTTGGGGACTATTTTCACCTCCTTTTAGTGGATACTACTTTGTATCAGTTAAACTTTTCCAAGAAATGGTGACAATCAGAGTCAATGTCTTCACCTTTTTTTCAGAGTGTAATAAGACCCACAATTAGACACAGGAGGGTGAAGGTGCTTGTTTCTTCTCCCTTTCCGCTGAGGGGCCCCTTTTTGCTCTAGGCTTATGTGCACAAAGTTGCACTTGCAAAATTTAACTGCACAGAATAGCAGTAGAAAATGAGCAGTATTGTCTCATAACCAGGGGGAAGTGGTAGAAGGGGAAAAGAGCAAAGAAACCTTGCTTTGAGACCCAGCTAAGTCAATGTCTGTGAAATTCCTCCAAATTCAGTTTTATGGAGGCATAGGGCCTTGGCAGCATAAGGCATTCCACAAACCCTTGATCTTTTTATTTATTTTAATCTTAATCTGTACTGGGGAAGGAAACACCCCTATTAGTGAGATCATAGGCTGACAGAAGGACTAATATATTGCAAAGGGTATATGAAGCCTTGCCATGCATGTACCATCCTGTGCTGTGTGTCTGTTTCCAGAAAGCAATAATAGAGAGCATTTGCACCATGTGGCTGGCAGCTTGTCTGAACTCATTGCTCCTGACTCAGAAAGAGGCTTCTTGAGAGAAGACAAAATTGTGCCTGTGAACAGCAGTTTAGGGCTATTTCCTGGCTCTGACGGAACCAGTCTATGAATATCCACAAGAACTTAACACTACCCCAAATTGAGCACTTGCAGGGACAAGCAAGAGAAAAAAAAATACCAAAAGATTGTGACACAGCCACATGAATTTGAGAGAGTATAGATTCATATGTAACATATGCAGGACCATTACAAAGACTGTGCTAACCAGGACATATGGGAAATGAAATGAACTTGCATGATCACCCAGAGTTCTTTTGCAAAGCTAGTGATATTTCCTGGAAAAAAAAATTTTTTTTTAACCTGTAAAGCAACGAACAAATCCTATTCTAGGAAATGAAAAAGGGAAGGAGGCAAAGCAAAGGCAAGATAAAGGGTGACAGCTTGGTGAAAATTGTTATTATTGTTTCTCCTTCATTTTTTGAAGAAGGTGATGTCTTGACTCCTATGTAAATTGGGTTTAAATGAGAGAGTCGCACAAAGTCATCAGCCTCACCCTCTCTTCCAGTGGCAAGATAAAAGTCAGGATGATTGGCGATGGTCTGGGATTCAGTGGATGACCTTGGTATCTTCTATGTCTGACCAAGGTCTATGTGCTCCACAGTGCCTGGTGCAGCCGCTGTCATGGCCACTGGAACAAATTGTTCTCATCCATCCATTCCTCTAGGGGAAGTCTACACCTGCTTGGAAAGACATCGCTCTAGCTCACTGACACGTTTGAGGCCTTTTGATTACCCTCAACCTGGTTTAGCCTATCTGCCAAGATAGTTTTCATATCTAGTGACATTTTGATGCTATCTCATGGGGCTCATCCCCCAAATCTATCCTAAATTCAAAGCGCCCTGAAGGTCTGTGTTTATGTAGCTTCTTGGAGCCACAGGTGAGAGTTGGGTGAAAGCAGACCCCAAAGATGGATGAGCAGCCTTGCAAAGGGCTCAGCAAGACCTCACACCAGAGGTACTAGTGCTCCCTGAACACCTCATATACTGCTAGATCACAGAATCTTAGCATGTGTGAGCTGGAAGGGACATAGGAAACAGTGTACACACTGTTAAATGTTTAACCAGCTATCTATGGGTAAAAATGTAGGCATAATACACTTTTAACTTTCACTTGCATTATTAACATTTTCTGTAACACTTAAGTCCACATATCAACAAAAGAGTAGTAAATCAACCCTGATTTGCAGTCCTTACCAATTTCCAAGGTGGAGATGCTCACATAGAAAATCTGAGGATGGGATCTAGGGAGCTAGTTTGAGCTGACTTCAGCACTCTCTTGAAATCTGCTAGTTGAGCCTTTTTGTTTTATAGGAGAGAAAATTAAATCCCAGGGGGAGGTGACTTGCCAGTGAATTTGTGGCAGAACCACAACTAAAACTTGGTCTCCTGACTCCCAAACCAGTTCTCTTTCCATTAAATTGACTTGCCACCCATAGGAATTGGTATCTTAATCTGGAGAGGTTTATCATGAAATAGGCCTGGAAAGCTACCAAACGGAAGACTCCCTCGTATTCTACCATGACTTTTTCACCACCACTCAGGGGATAAGGGTTCACTCCTCTTTAAAATGAAATTTTAAAATCAGAGTCTTAGGGGCAGGTAGATGGCTCAGCAGATAGAGCACCAGCCATGGAGTCAGGAGGGCCTGGGTTCAAATTTGGCCTCAGACACTTACTAGTTGTGTGACCCTGGGCAAGTCACTTAACCCTGATTGCCTAAAAAAATGTAATCATTCAAGGTACAAACTGTGTTGGCAAGGAAGTTACAGAATCAGAGTTTGCTTTTTTTTTTCGGTCTAGGCCTGTGTGGGCAATTCCCATGGTGATAATTCCCTCTCCCAATGCAGAGTGGCAGCTCTGCCATGACTTACAACACGAGCTGCCTGGAGTGGCTAAATGACTTGTTCATAGCCACACAGCTATTATGTGTGGGCAGGAGGATTTGAACCCAGATTATCTTAACTCCCAAGCCAGTCCTCTACTCACTATGCTACATTGCTTCTCAAGTTACAGATATAGTATTATCAATTTAAAGGTCCCAATACAAATGAAATAATCAGTTTGGTTCTTATTCATGCCAACTTGGGTCTCCCTTGAGCCAACCAGAATACTCCATTAGCCCTGCTTCTATGGTCTCATGATTGATTATAGGATCATTTACTTAGATCAGGAAGGGATCTTGACCTAGGCCCTTTTTATAGATGAGGAAACCAAGGCCCATTGAGGTTAAATGACTTATCGAAGGACACAATTAGTAAGTAAAACAGCTAGGATTTGAATCCAGAACCTCTAATTCCACATTCCATGCTCTTGGTCCTTAGGGTTGGTCCTTTTTCACTCACCTCTACATCCATTCCTCACTTTCAGGCCCAAAATGCTCTCTCCCTAGAGGCACAAACACCAGCTTAAGTGGGTTTTTTCTCCTCCTGCCTTCTGTCCAACAAGTCTTTATTGAATTTCTCTTCCTCCAGGATCTTCCTGTCTAAAAAGTTTCCCTAAACTGCTACTCTTACTACATTTCCTAGTTGACCAGAGAACAAAGGAACAACAACTGTGATGCTGGTTGACTTGTCTTTGGTCAATAAAGAGATTCCTGATCCTCCTTGGCCCAAAACATTTCTGTCTTCATCTCAGTCTTTGACCTCAACCCACTCAGTTCACAGAACTATACTCCCAGCTCTCAGATCCTTGGGGATTTATTCTAGCTTAGTACCAACACTAGTGGCAGCTGGGTGGCACAGTGGATAGAACCCTGAGCCTGGAGTCAGGAAGACTCATGTTCTTTTTTTTGGATCGGGGAAGGCAGGGCAATTGGGGTTAAGTGACTTGCCCAAGGTCACACAGCTAGTAAGTGTGTCAAGTGTCTGAGACTGGATTTGAACTCAGGTCCTGTTGACTCCAGGGCTGGTGCTCTACTCACTGCGCCACCTAGCTGCCCCCAGAGATACATTTTGCATAGAAGAATTAGAAGAGTTCTTCACCAAACAAGGGATAGAAAGGTTAACAAAAGATAGAACAGACAATTCTGATTACTTAAAAAGTAATTTTACAAGTAAAATCAATGTATATTGTTCATTGGAGAAAAAAATCTTTGCAGCAAGTTTCTCTGGTAAAGGTCTAATATCCAAGACATATAAGAAAGAATTCAAATATATAATGACAGTCATCCCCAAATAGATAAATGATCAAAAATGAATAAGCGGCCAAAGGATATGAACAGGCAATTCTCAAAAGAACACAAGGTATCAGCAATCATGTAGAAAAAAATTCCAAACTGCTTATAATAAGAGAAATACACATTAAAATAACTCTGAATTTCTTCTTCATACCCATCAGAATGGCAAAATGCACAGAAAGGGAAAAAAATTACAATTTTTAGAGTGGCTGGGACTGCAGGAAGACAGGGTCACTAATGTACTGTTGTTGGAGTTATGTATTAGTCCAGCCATTCTGGAAAATAATTTGATTTTCTACTTTAAAAGTCACTAACCTGTGAATACTCTTTGACACAGCTATGCTACTATGGGGCATATAACCAAAAGAGATCAAATAAAGAAAGGAACCTTACATGCAAAAATATTTAAAGTGGTACTTTTTGTTCCAGCAAATACTTCAAAACTAAGGGGGGGTGTCCATAATTAGGGGAATAGCTAGATAAATTATGATATGTAAATATAATAGAATATCGTTGCATCATAAGAAATTACAAAAGGAAAGGGGCAGCTAGGTGGTGAAGTGGTTAGAGCACCTGCCCTGGAATCAAGAGGACTTGAGTTAAAATCCGACTTCAGACACTTACTAGTTGTGTGACCCTAGGTAAGTCACTTAACCCTAATTGTCTCCAAAAAAAAAAAATTACAAAAATGATGGATTCAGAAAAGCCTAGAAAGACATGTGAACTGATACAGAAGGAAATGAGCAGAACATGGAGAAAAAGTCCTACAATAACCATAACATTGTAATGAAAAATAACTTTGAAAGATTTAAGAGTTCTAGTGAATGCAAAGGCCAACCCCTAATCCAGGGGACCAATGCTGGAATGTGATACGGACCTTCCCCTGAGAGAGAAGTAAGGGACTGTGTGTGTGTGTGTGTATACATACACATATACATATATATATATGTACATACACGTATACATACATATATGTATGTGTATATGTATTATATGTATGTGTGTATATATTATATGTGTGTATATGTATATTTGTATATGTATATATATTTATATACATATGTATTGAACATGGTCAATACGAGTTTGTTTAACTCTGCTTATTTGTTACAATGGAGGGTTTTGTTTTAATAAGGGGGTGATGGATATCAGAGAGTTAGGGATTATAAAAAATAATGCCCCCCCCCAAAAAAAAAGAAAAGAAAAAAAAGAGGGGGATGGAATTTTTTTTTAAGTTCAGAATAGAACAGGAGGTTCAGAAGTAAATATAAACAAGGGTAGCTTTGGGGAGAAATGATGGCTTATAAACGCAAGCTATATTTAATGTATTCATGATTTCATGTGCCATCTTCTTTGTCTTTTGTGTATATAGGAATATTTAAGTTGTTGATTGTAAACTTCAGGATAATGAAATAATGTAAATAAAATAAAGAGGAAGTGAGCATTTATTAAGCGCCTAGTACATGCCAATCCGCATTGTGCTAAGTGTTTTTTTTCATCACTTGTTCTCATTTATTTTTTTTAATCAATTTATTTATTTTTCATTTTTAGTTTACAACACACGGTTCTACGTAATTTTGAGTTCCAGATTTTCTTCCTTCCCTCCCTCCCCAAGACGGCATGGAATCCCATATAACTTCCACATATAACTTCACATTGAATTAATTTACACACTAGTCAAGTTGTGGAGAAGAATTATGATCAATGGAATGAATCATGCGAAAGAAGGAACAGAACCAAAAAAAAAAAAACACAACCCAAGAACAAAAACAAAAGAGAGGAGAAAAAAAAGGCGGGAGAAAAAGGCAAGCATGAAATATGCCTCAATCTGCATTCATATTTCATAGTTCTTTCTCTGGATGTAGATAGCATTCTCCATCGTGAGTCCTTTGGAGTTGTCTTTGTACCTTGTGTTGCTGAGACAAGCAAAGTCTGTCAGGGTTAGTCCTCACAGAATCCATGTATCTGTGGTTGTGTGTAATGTTCTCCTGGCTCTGCTCTGCTCACTCAGCATTATGTCGTGTAGGTTCTTCCAGGTTGTTACAAAGTCCGTATCATTCCCATTTCTTAGAGCACAATAGTATTCCATTACCTTCATATACCACAGCTTGTTCAGCCATTCCCCAATTGATGGGCATCCCTTTGATTTCCAATTCTTAGCTACCACAAAAAGAGCCACTATAAATATTTCCTTCGCATTCCCTTAGGTGGTGGGGATTGTCTATTCAAATAGAAAAGGACATATGGGTCCTTTTCCGGCTTATGTGATCTCTTTGGGATACAACCCTAGAAGTGGTATTGCTGGGTCAAAGGGTATGTACATTTTTATAGCCCTTTGGGCATAGTTTGTGCTAAGTGTTTCACAAACATTCTGTTTGATCCCTGCAACAACCCTGAGAAGTAGGTGTTGTTATTGTCCCCATTTTACAGTTGAGGAAACTAAGGCAGACAGCAGTTAAGTGACTTTCTCAGTGTTACATAGCCGGTAAGTGTTTGAGCTAGATTTCAACTCAGGGCTTCCTAACTCCAGGCCCAATGCACTATCCACAGTGCCATGTAGCTACTTCATTTGAAAGGGTTCATATGTGTAAGAGTCACAGTCCAGTGCTCCCCAGCCTTTGAGGAAGGGAGCTTTCTTTCCACCAACATGCCCTAGCTCTGACCTTGCAAAGACCGAGATTATGTCTTAGGGACACCTCCTCGCTTACAAGAAGGGATTAAGCTTTTCTCATGTTCTCTAGTTCAATAAATCTTCAAACCTCACAGATAAAGCTTAGGAATGGCTCGTGTCTGGGGTTTCCCCAAAAGGGATTGACTTCTAGAAAAACAGATCAGGCGGAGGACCACCATTTACTTCTTCCACCAAAAAAGAAATACACAAAACACAAAATGCCTGTAACTATGCTTCAACAAATATTTAAAACATAATACAGTAACACATAATTCCTACTATAATCTCTCAGGAAATGAAGGCTGCTGCTGAACAGATATTTCACTTTCCTCTCTAGCTTATACCCTTTGCCCAATGCATGAGTCCAGATCTCTTGGCAAGCCAGGACAGAGCATAGTCTTTCTCAGCCCTTTTATCTGTAGTATCCTACAGTATCTACTACAGTATCCTCCTGGCAGTAGTTATCTCTCCTCCGAGAAGTTGGATCGATAGTGGGGTATAATGGCTATAATTTATCTGATCACTTTCTTCCGGGTGACCAACATGCAGACTCAGTGATTCCCAACATGTTGAACCTACAAGGTTTCTGGCACTGGTAGTGATCCATCTCCACATCACTGATCAATCTCCCATGCTCAAGGAAAGAAACACAGAGCAGAAGAGTCAGCCAAGGACTTGAGGTCCAGCCTCAGACCCAATTATGTTCTTGTTGCAGAGTGTGTGCAGTGGCCGCTGCTTGGGGGTAGGGGGTAAAATTTCCCCTCTCTCCTCATTAGAAGTCAGAGGAAGAGGCTTTCTGACTCCTAAATGTAATGCTCCAAAAAGAGGAAAAGAGGGAATGAATGGAAACGTTTTTTTCTTTTAAGCTTAACAAATGGGCAGCTCTTTCTATTTGAATAGACAATCCCCACCACCCAAGGTAACGTGAAGCCAATTAGAATCCTCTGGTTAAGCAGTTCTTTAGTCAGAGGCCAGAGTACATGTCCTTGGAACAAGAAGGTGAGAGAGGAAGAGGAGGAGGAAGCAAGAAACAAGTCAAGTCAGAGTTAAGGTCTGAGAAGGAGGTACTAGGGGAAAAATTAAGTCTTCTTTTACAAACTATATTCGGTCTTCTCAATAGGATTTCTCAGGGAATGGTGGAAGGTCTGATGTTCCATGTTGCAGTATATCGGGCTCTGGTCTGGGGTATCCAGAGATAGGGTAGTATAGGATATATCCTCTCCTTTGAGGGAAGCCTGCAAAACAAACCAAAACAGTCAGAGGGAGGCTTGACAGGGAAGGAATGGAGTGGGAGGGAATGTTAGGCCTGGGTCACGGTCATGTAAAGTGTCACAAAAAACAGAGGAAAAAGCCAGTACCTCCTCCTTACATTATCTAGAACATGGAGACTTGGTTGGGGTTCAGTGCTCCTCAATTTATTCCCAGCACCTCCACTGACTTCCAGGGGCAATGACTCAGGGGTACAGGGAAGTGGGAAGGGGGAGGAGAGGTGAAGAGGAAGAAGAGGGCAACTTGATTTCAAGCTTGAAAGGGACTGAAGTTTAGTAGGTAAAGGACTACCATTAAAGAGAACAGCATGACAGTGGAGAAACCACTGAATTTCAAGCCAAAGGGGCCAAATTCAAATCCTGGACCTTCTACTAGTAGTTATATTGTCTGGTATGAGTCATTTAATCTCAGGGCCTCAGTTTCCTCAGGTGTGAAAGAAAGGAATCAGACTGAAAAAAAGGTTTTGTCACACCAACATCATTTCCTTTTTAAAAGTAGTTATTGAACCACTGAATGAGGAGGAGATGGTGGGATATAATCGATATAATTTTTTTAAGAAGGGGGAATGGTGGCAATTGGGGTTAAGTGACTTGCCCAAGGTCACATAGCTAGTAAATGTGTCAACTGTCAGAGGCCAGATTTGAACTCAAGTCCTCCTGATTCCAAGGCTGGTGCTGTACTCACTGTGCCACCTAGCTGCCCCTTATAATAGATATAATTTATCTAGATTTTTATATTTGGCAAAATTTCTTCTGCCACTCTTCAGGACATGGTGGCAAGGCTTGAACTAGACCAGGGATTGGCAAACAATGCCAATTCTGTATGGGCAGCTAGCAAAGAATGGTTTTTCTATTTTTAAATAAAGTTGTATTTTACTATGTAAAAAAGCATTCTTAGCTCACTAGCACTACAAAAACAAGCAGGGAGGCCAGAGCTAGACCCTACATCCATAAGGGTTAAACAATAGCATAGTGAGGTAGATTCAGATTTAGTTGAATGGCCAAACTAAGCATTCACCTAGGAAGGAGTTCTCTAATGGAACGTCCCCAGGGATCTATGCTAGTTAACTTTTTTTTTTTAACAACCAAAGATTTAGACCAATGCATAGATTGCATGTCTATCCAATCTGCGGATGATGAAAAGAAGCTAGGAGGGACAACTAACATACTGAACGGCAGAATGAGGATCTGAAAAGATTTCAACTAGCTAGAATGTTGGGCCAAATCTAGTCAGATAGAACTGGAAAAAAGTCAATTTAAAGCCTTATACTTGGCTTCAAAAAAAATCAACTTCCTAAGGACAATATGGGGAAGGTGAGGCTAGACAGCAATTCATTTAAAAAAAAATCAGGAAGATGTTTTACATGATTGAACATATATAAGCTATATCAAATTGCTTACCATCTTGAGGAGGGGGGAAGGGAGGGAGAAAATTGGAAAGACAACATTTTATATAAAAATGAATGCTAAAAATTGTCTTGACATGCAATTAAAAATACTATTTAATAGAAAAAAATTTAAATGTCTTTCTATGAAAAAGATCAGGGAGGGTGGGGAGGATTTAGTATATTATAAAGCTATTGTGTTTGTCCTTCATTCTCGAAGAGGACCATGACATCAGGGAAATGATGGCATGACTTGCAGTTGACTTTGATTAGGATGAGAGAGAGAGTATTATAAGCACACTATGAGTCAACAGTATGATTTGGAAAGCTAAAAAGCTAAATCGATCTTTAGCTGCATCGAGGTTCACAAGAAGGGAGGTGATGATCCTAGTAGGCTCTGCCCTGGTCATACCCTAACTGGGGTCTCTCGTTCAGTTCTGGGTGACACATTTTAGGAAGGTCATTGATAAGATGGAAGAGCATTCAGAAGGAGGAGGGTTACCAGGGCAGTGAAGGGTCTTGGAATATAAAGATTAGTTAAAAGAAGTCAGTTGAAATCCCCCACAATGGGGCAGGGAAAAGCTTGGGGGCGGGGCAGGGGGAAGAATACAGTTCTTTTCAAGTATTTGAAAGGCTGACACATGAACTCAACTTCTTCTGCTTGACCCCAGAATATAGAACTAGGGGCAATGAATAGAAGTTGCAGAGAAGCAAATTTCAGTAATTGAAGGAAAAAGATTTCCTTAAGAAAACTGGGATGAGTTATCTCAGGAGATACTGAGTTCTCCATCACTAGAGTTTGCCAAGCAAAGGGTAGATGACCATGCAGGGATTTTGTACGTGATATAGGTCATACTTGTTCCTAAGCATAGGTTAGAATACAGCAGCTAGTGGTGCAGTGGAAAAAGGCCTGGAGTCAGGAAGATTCATCTTCCTGAGTTCAAATCTGGCCTACTAGCTTTGACCCTGGACAAGTCATTTAACCCTGTTTGCCTCAGTTTCTTCATGTGTTTAAAAAAAAAAAGCTGGAGAAGGAAATGGCAAATCACTCCAGTATCTTTGCCAAGAAAACCCCAAATGGGGCCACAAAAGAGTCTAACACAACTGAAATGACTGAACCACCGCATAGGTTAGAATAGATGAGTTGGATTTTAAAAAAACTCTTCTGACTCAGATTCTGTGATTCCTAGAAGGCATTTCAACTCTCTGGGACTCAGTCTCCACAAATGTAAAAATAAGACACTTGAACTAGATCATGTATAGGGTAACCTGCATCTGACATTCTCTGAAATAAGTGCTCTGTTCCCTCCAGCATCAGGGTTTGAATTTAAAATGCAAAGGATCCACCTTAGCACTTACCATAGTGACATATTCCACTTCCTTGTGGATGCTACTGACTCCGGAGGAAGCTGGGAGAGAAGAAGCCTTTGTCTCTGGAGAATCTGGAGGGGAGTTTCTGGATGTCCTCTGATGCAGGGTCAGATTTGCATAACAAATGCCTTCCTCGGTCGGCTGGGGTGCCTGTTGAAAGTTTTGTGTGCTCTAGACAAAAGACCCAGTGCCATGTAAATGAGCCCACTCCAGATTGACCCTAAGTTCCTCTTTTGTTCGGAGAGAACTCTCTTCAGTGAAAAACTCCCCACCCACAGGTATCTACTGGTACAATACCCACAACATCTCCCAACACCTCCTTCCCCATTCTATCTCCATCAGATTCTGCCCCACCCCCCTTTTGAATTCAGAGACTGTTTGGGTTGTCCCTCTTATAATTCCTACTGATTCTCCTGGTCCCCCTTAACAAAGGTACCTTCTCCAAGTGTTACTATGAGATTTGAAAATCTTCAATTTCTACCTCATATTTTAGGGCAAATATTTGTAGAATGTGGGACTGGCCAGTGACAGCTCAGTCCTTAGAGCACATGTACATATGCCCTTCCTGGTAGGTTATACAGAGCACACCCAATAATCCCTGCTGAATTCATTACACATGAAAGCTTTTGGAATGGAGAGGCTTTTTCCCCTACCCCTATGATAATGAAGCATTTCTTACCAGCTCAGCAACTTTTTCAGCTTCTAAAATGGATAAAAACCACCAAAAGTTAGAAGTTTAGAGTGAGAATGCCCCATCATTCACAGAGAAGGGCAAGACAGACTAGTGGGTGATAAGAACTTATGTCTATATAGCAATTTATGATTGCAATGCATTTTGCCTAACTTCTCCTCTATAATATGAGGGTGTTGAACTAATTGATCTCAAAGGGTTCCCCCTCCCCCAGTTCTAAATCCTATGGTCCTCTTTGTCCAATACAAGCCTCTATGAGGATAGACATTATCAAGGGTGTGCTTAAGCCAACTTGAACCAGACTGCTCAGAGAGCAGATTGTTAAATTTTCAGTGTAAGCATTCACACTTCACAAATCAGCAAACACTATGAATCAGGGCTTGATTTATTGTTTTGTTGATTATCTAGACTTAAGGAAGTGATAGAGAAAATATTAATGATGCAGATAAAACTAAACTACGAAGCCAGAACAAATGTGTCAAATATGAAAATGTGGAAGTAGAAATAGACAGGAAAATGATGCAATTCTCACCAAAGAAAATTGACCTCTTGTGAAAGAACAGTGTAGTACTATGAGAAAAGGGACATTGTCAAATCAGGGAGAAGTAGGGAAGATCGTTCAATGATGACCAGCCCTCTCAGTGTGGATACAGAGATGGAAGACACACACATCATCCCCAGAAAGAAGTTAAAAATCACATAGCCACTGTTCACAGAAACTTAGCAGTTCTGCTTAGAAAAGGGTAAGATAAAGGAGTGGATATTAAGTTTTATCCATATAATATGTATTTCATAAATATATTTATATGTGTTATATATTTATTTATTAATTATATATAATAATTCTGTGTTATATACACACATATAAATACATATATACACAAATACACATACATATACACAAACATATATAGTAATTTATGCTTAGATCTTGCTTCTGTATCTGTTCTACATCTCTGAACTTTCTTATAAAATCTACTAGATTAGATGGACAGCTCTTAAGTGCGCCTATTTCTTTGCTGCTCAGAGCCTAAATGGGAAATCCACCAAGGAAAAGAGAATAGAAACCACACAACCAACGCCCCAGACATGTAGCCCTGGCTTCCTGCCAGAGTTCAGGCATCAGTTCCCGAGGTAGTGACTCAGGGAAGTAATCTTCTGGTGATGGTGATGTAGTTAATGGAGGAGTAGGAAAGGTCATCTATAGCCAGGTCCTGATTAGTACCAATAACGAATCTCTGAGAGGTTACGTTATTCATATTTACATTGCATATTTCCATTGGGCTAGAACCAATTACCATATCTTACATAATTATAGTTTTGAACAGTGTGTACCACTTCCCTTCATTATCCACCTCAGGACCCATATACAATTAGTTCTTCTAGCTACTCCCTTCAAGTTAGAAGCTGCATTTCAATTTTAGACTCTCTTCACCCATAGCTGCCCTTGACCTTATAAAAAATGTTTAGATGTCCAAGAAGAGAATCATTTTTCTCATCTCATTCTCCCCCTCCACAAGCCCAGGGTTGGCTCCTAACCTTTCCTCTGTCTCAGCACCATTCTCCCAGCCAGAATTGAGGCTCCCACCAACATTACCAATAACATGCCAAAGATGATGGGCAGTAGGACTTGGAGATCTGTGATTTCAAGCCTAGAAAGAAAAGGAAACCCCAACAAAGGGAGCGCTTACCTCTGGGAGTAGATAGCAACATCTTAAGGAGTGGGAAGGGGAGGGGGAAAATTTGGAAGACAACATTTTTCATAAAAAATGAATGTTAAAAATTGTCTTTACATGCAATTCGAAAAAATACTATGTAATAGAAAAAATTTAAATGTCTCTCTATGAAAAAAACATAAACTGTAGAATCTTAGGTCTAGGGCTGGAAGGATACTTAGGTATTACCTTATCCATCCTCCTTATTTTGCAGAGAAGGAAACCAAGGCCCAGAGAGGGTGTGCTGATCTGCCCAGGGCCACACAAGTATGAACTCACATCTGCTGACACCGGATCCAGTGATCTTTGAATTGCACCTCACCAGCTCACATACTTTGGTAGAATGGGGATGTTTGGAACTAGGGAGATGCCCAATGATAAAAATTACTGCCTCTTTAGCAAATCTCAGTTTCAAAAAAGAATTCCAGTTTTCTGAATTTGGTAAAAAGTCAAGGTTACCAAGCAGCAGTGAAGCCCACATTTAGAAGAACCAACATGGCAGTTGAGAGACTAAAGAAAGAGAGCCTCATCAAGAATGTAAGTAATATTGTGTGAATCAAGAAAGAGGCAGAAAGTAGGAGAGGTCCTGACAAAGCAACTCCAACAAAACAAAAATGTATTTACTACTTGCATGGCCCTGTACAAAGATGGGATACAAAGAAGATCCAGTTCCCTACCCCAGAGAAAATAACAGTAGACTGTCAGAGGAGTGATTAGTCTGATCCTCAGTCTTCCATGGGACCATGTTATGGCTGAGATGCATTTAGCACAGGCTTGCATTGACTGATCTGAGTTCCCATCAGTACTATACCTGGGGGATGAGTTTCATCAGTTTCCCTTACCTTTCATGAGAATAGTTGTTTACCAGTTCAGTGATGTTTTCTGTGCTTGTTGTCACCATTGTAGTTGTGGTTGTCTTCGCTGTGGTTGTTGCTAAATATACAAGCCAGGTCAATTGTCACTATCAGACAAATCTTATCATTCCCTTGTAATACAACATAATACCTTTGAGCTCTCAAGGAATTTGGTGATGGGGGCCACTTTGGTCAGGCTCTCTTCCTATTTAAACCATTCAACAAATCAATGGAGTAGGCTTTACTAATAATGTTCACCCACTGTTCTTATGCCCCTAGAGATTTCTGTGGAGAAACTGAGATTACCATTGTCAGAATCAGGGCTAACCCCAGGCAAAAGGTTAAGTGTAGGAAGTTTGTCATTAGTGCCTGGCCTCCTCCTTCCATGTACCCCATACTCTCAAAACAAAAACAAAAACAGCTCACTTGTGTAGCTTTATGGTTTATATAAATTATCTTGGAATTCTAGTTAAGATGGCACTGTGAAAGATTGTCTAGAAACCAAGCTCTTTTAGAAACTCCACAGCAAAGATTGAAATTGACTCCCAAAAGACCAATTATTGGAGGCAGGGGGAGGAATAGAAGTTCTTCTATAGAACTGAAGCAAGAGATTTTTTTAAAAAAGGAAATTATAAATGAAATTAAACTTTAAGAAGAAAATATTAAAAGGAGAATAAATAGATTAGAACAAAAGATGGAAAACCTTACCCAAGTAGTGGTCTCTGAAAAATAGAGTGGAATAAATAGAACTCTATGATTCCATGAGACAAGAAGAAATATCAGAACAAAGTCAAAAGACTGAAAAAAATAGAGAAAACTACATTTGCTAATTTTTTAAAAAACTGACTCAGAAAACAAGTCAAGGAGAGATCATTTATGAATCATCAGACTTCTTTTTTTTTTTTGCAGGGGGGAAGGCGGGGCAATTGGTGTTAAGTGACTTGCCCAAGGTCACACAGCTAGTAAGTGTGTCAAGTGTCTGAGGGGGCGGGTGCTCTACTCGCTGTGCCACTTAGCTGCCCCTATCATCAGACTTCTTGAAAAAAAAAATTATGACCAAAGAAAAAAGTTGGACAATATATTTTAAGAAATCATTAAAAAAAAAAAAGATTTACTGCTCAGATTTACTACAACCAGAGGGCAAATTAAAAATTAAAGAGAATCCACTGATCACTTCCTATAAAGAAACCCCAAGCTGAAAACATCCAGGAATGTCATAGCTAAAATCCAGAGCTTTTAAATACTACAAACAGGCAGAAAGAATTCAAGTACCAAACAGCTGGGATCTGGGAAGACTTAGCACCAACAACTTTAAAAAAGAGAAAATCCTATAATATTCCAGAAGAAAAAAGATAAAGGCTTACAACCAAAAACAACTTACCCTGGCTAAACTAATTATAATGGTGGGCGGGGACAGGAGTGGGAAATGAACCTTTAATAGAATGTAGAACTTTCAAACATTCCTCAATAAAAGAATACAACGTGAATGAAAACTTTGAAATACACATACAGCACCTGTTTTGGTAAGCTAGACCAAAGAGACTAAAAATAGCAGCCAAATAGAACATGGGAAGTGGGAAACCAAAAATTTGAAATGACAGTTTAAAGTTATAGTTGTAATTCTCTATGAGATACCTCTTCCTAGTAAAGTTAGAGAATGTGTGTAGGTTAATCTGAATCTATGAAGAATCTGTGGAGAAGACAGAGAAAAGATTAGGAAGGATTTCTTGTTTATACAAAGAAACAAAAATTCTATAAAGATTCTGTGTGGAACTTTCAGTTTGCCATGTAATTCTGGAGAGACTGCTACCTGTGATGGCTAAAAAGAGGACCAAGAAAAAGGACCAAAACAACATCTTCTTCAAGACTTTTTTCTTGAGGAGAAATGTGGAGAGAATTCTTGAGAAATTTTAATCAGTATCTTAAGTGAACTAAATGGCGGAATTTCATCTCCAGAAGTGAGTTTCGGCATCTGCTATTATAGTGAGTGTTTGAGTTTAATCTGGCTCAAAACATTATAAATAATCTATCTATGCATTTATTTTGTTATTGATTTTGTTAATAAATACATTCATTAACTTAATATTTACTCAATCATAAGAGATTAAGGGACTTAGGGTTTTTCCCGTTTGTTCAACAAGTTTATGAGCAAGAGGCTGCAATTTTATTAATTGAAAAAAAATATTCAAACATAACTTCCTGGATTATTATAGAGCTCAGGATGATAAGACTAAATATGAGAACAAGTCAAATGGAAGGTTGAGGGGTGACCTACAAATGAGTCTGATCAACCTTGCATTATATCCAAGTACCTAGCTGACAATCCCCTTGATATAAGTGTTAGGATCTTAATGGATCTTACAAAAGGACTGGGGAAAGATAACCCAAAATACAAAGGAGTTAATCCACCTGATGGGGGTGAGGGAGATATTTTGAAACTAAGGACCCTCAAATCTTACCACAAACTAAGCCTGATCAGCAAGACTTCCCTTACCTTTGGCCTCTGTAGTGTACTGGTGCCTAAGTCTTTCAAATTCTGGGGTTGGTGGGGGGAGGAAAAGGAGGACAGGGAAGGAACAAGACCTAAGGAAGCTTTGGCAATTGGTAATCCCATGGAGCATAGGCTCTTAGAGATATCAGGGTCTCTGACAACTCTCTATGATTTTTATATACAGGGTCCAGATATAATATGCATTTGGCATGATTGCCCTTGGACACGTAACACCCCCCCCCCCCAAAAAAAACCAACTTTGGCTATTCTAAGCTTAGGAACTGAGTCCCAGGGACCATTTCAGGGTAAAGCTCAGCTTCATCCAAGCCCTCTGAGAGCAATGAGGACACAGTGAGAGGGCCAGGGCATAAAAGGATTCAGATATAAACACAGATATGAACTCATCTCTTCCAGATCCCCCTAAAACTGACCCTACAGCCTGCAACTGAGTGTAGGAACACATCTAGCAGTTTTCTGGCACAGAGGAGGGGTCAGAGTCATTATTTCTCCAACCCAGATCCATAAGACCTCAAATAAATACCATGGGAGTTTCTCACCTGGGAAAACAGTCACTTTAATCTGGAATCCGTGGTCAACTCCTACCCTTTCAATACCACACCAATAAGTGTCTTCATCTGTTTTTCTGATGTTTTTTATTGTCACGTTGAATGTGAGTGCTTCGATATTATCCTGGATAGACACATGACCCTTCTCTTTCCCTGAATTTTTGGTTTCAACAAGAATGGTACAAGAACCCCAAACAGCTCCTCGGCACCACCACTTCACATACGACTTCCACGTTGGCGCATAATGACACTGTATAATCGCCACGCTATTCTCTTCATACTTCACGTGTTCAGGACCCCATACCTCTCTGTCGGAGAAACAACCTGAAAAATATAAACCCAGAATCTCATTTCCTCAAGGCTAAAACCACCCAACTGAGAGCAGCCCCAGAGTACAGTTAGTTACCCGCAGGGGTCAAGAGCAACTTTCATTTGAGCTAGAGTAGATTGCCAAAGAAGCATAGATGTTGCAATGGTCTCAGTGTGCAAGAAAGTTAAAGTTTAGAAAAATGAATTAGAAGGAGCTGATGATTTATTAACAGAGGCAGCTAAGTCATGCAACGGATAGAGCCTATGTCCTCAGATGAGAAGAACCTGGGTTCAAATCCTGCCTCAGACATTCCATAGCTATTTGAGCCTTGGCATTTGATTTAATCTCTCTATGCCTCGGTTTCCTCATCTGTATAATAATAATAATAATACAATAGCACCTACCTCAAAGATTGTTGTGAGGATCAAATGAATTGGCATAGCTGTTGTTGTTATCACTATTATAATTATCTCTAAGTGGCCCATCAGGAAGTAGACATGTTTCCCAAGAGAATCCTTGGGATGGCATAGCAGTTTTCCTGGTCCTTCTTAATTCTATTGCCTTTCCACTAAGATTAACTCCAGTATATCCTATGTACACCTTATTTGTCCACTATTGTTTGCATGCTGTCTCTTCACATTAGACTGTAAGCTCCTTGAGGACAGGGACTGAGATTTTGGGTTTTTTTTTTTGGCATCCCCAGCACTTAGCGTAGTGCCTGGCACACAGCAGAAGCTTAATAAATGCTTGTCCACTATGAAGGACTGCTTGAGTCCTTGAAGCTCATTTCACTGAACAGGATAGCTGGCTCTTGAGTTCAAAGGGCCTGTCGGATACTCCGGATGCTAGAGCCGGCTGTTTTGGTTCCTCAAGGGCATAGTGGTCCCGATACAGTTAGATATGACACCATCCCCAAAGTAGATTGGATTCATCCAAAATGCCATGAGATGGAGCAGCTAGGTGGCGCAGTGAATAGAGCACTGGCCCTGGAGTCAGGAGGACCCGAGTTCAAATCTGGATTCATACACTTGACACATTAGCTGTGTGACCTTGGGCAAGTCACTTAACCCCAACTGCCTTGCCTTCCCCCTCCAAAACAAACAAACAAGAAATGCAATGAGACATACTCCAGACACTCTCCCCTCCCTCTTTTCAATCCTCCCCCTTCCCATAGCCCAGTGTTCTGCATGTAGTGTGCATTTAATAAATGTTTGCTTATATAACCTGCCTTGGGGAAGAGACTTAAGAGGAGGGCCTGTTGTTTTCGGTCTCACTTACCTATTATAAACCTGATGGATTATAGAAACATTAAACTGGGGCACCTAGTTGGTGCAGTAGATAGAACACCAACCCTGGAGTCAGGAGGACCTGAGTTCGAATCTAAACTCAAATACTTAATGGCTGTGTGACCCCGATTGCCTCCCCCAAAAGTGCTAAGTGACATGGCCGAAGTCATAAGTCATATCTTCTTTAGAGCTTACAAATAGGGTAAGGATGAAGGAGAGAGCATTTCTTACTCCAAGGAAAAGATATGTTTCTTCACTGAGAGTTGATCTAGGGACTTGAAGGTCTTGGGACCAAGTAGGAGAGCAATACTAGACTATATAGGCTTGGCATATGGATTTAAAGTTTAATCTCTTCTTGAATGCACGGTTGGCTCTCTATCTAATCTACCACACTGCCTCACAGGTCCAACACAATAAAACAAACACAAATCAGGGAGGGAGGATCTCTTATCTGCTCATTTTATAGATGAGGATACTGAAGCTCAGAGGGGTAAAACAACTTCTAGATGATCACAGAATTAAGAAGTAACAGAGGTGGGATTTGAACTCTGGTGCCTAGCATTATGTCTTCTACAAAATAGGTGCTTAAATAATATTCACTGAAATAAACATATTTAACGGATATTATTATTAGAGAGAGAATTTCCCTTCTGTATTTGTTACAATTACATTATTCCCTTTCTATAATGTCTCCATTACTTTAGGAATAACATTTTTTAAAATTCTATTTTATTTTATTTTCACTTCTAAAGTCTTTCCCTCCTTCCCCTCCATTGAGAAGGCAAGAAAAACAAAATCTATTACAAATAAGTATAGTCATGCAAAACAAATTCTTGTGTTAGCCATGTGCCCCACTCCCACAAAAAAAAAAAAGAGCACGAAAGAAAGGATAAGGAAAGAAGGAAGGAAGGAGGGAAGAAAGGAAGAAAGGAAGGAGGGAAGGAAGGAAGGAAAGAAGGAAGGAAAGAAAAGGGGAGAGAGGGAAGGAGGGAGGGAATGAAATATGCTTCAATTTGCATTCTGAATCCATCAGACAGATAACATGTTTCATTATGAGTCCCTTGAAAATTGGGGTTGGTCATTTTGCTGATCAGTTACTAAGTCTTTCAAAGCTTATTTAAATATATATGTATATATAATATTATATAATATATCATATATCATATTATAAATTACTCCGGTTCTACTCATTTCATTTTGTATCAGTTAATACAAGTCTCCCCAGCTTTTTTTTTTCTGAAAATATCCCCTTCATCATGTCTTTTTTTTTTTAATCCAAGTATTTTTATTGTTTTTTTAGCAGTCATTTATGCCATGAATCCATAGGGGATTGGTTCCAACAGCTCAGGTTCCTTGCCACAAAGTGCACTTCTCTGGGTGGAGCAGGCTGGCGTTTCACCCAAATGCCTTTTTCTTTGGCTTCCTTCTTCTGATCATTTTCCTTTACACACTTCAGGAAGCTATCTCTGCTCTTAGAATGCTTAATACGCTCAATACGCACATTAATTCTCTTGGCTAGAATCTTGCCCTTAACCTGTTTCTTTACAACAATGCCTACAGCATGTCGAGTAACATTATAGACTCGTCAAGTCTTGCCATGGTAACATTTGTGGGGCATTCCTTGCTGAACCGTGCCCTTGATATCTACAATATCACCTTTCTTGTGTATTCGCATATATGTAGCCAAATGGACAAGACTATGTTTTCGAAAGGGCCTAGAAAACATGTAGCGTGTCCCTCTCCTTTTTCCTTTTGTGTTCGTCATTTTGGCAACTCACTGGAATATGGCGGAGCCAGTGGTAAGGAAAGCCCCTTCATCATTTCTCACAGAACAATAGTGGGGATAACAATTTTACCCTTCATTCAATTCCTACAACCCTCTTTGTCCTAACTATGGTTCTCCCTTCATCTTTCCTTTGCCCCAGATGACCTCCTCTCTAACCAAGCTGTTTACCCAGCTTCCTACATTCTTTTCTTGGGATTATAGAATTTAAAGAGACTTCAGAAGGTATCTAATCCAACAGCCTCACTTTACAAATGAACCCAGAGAGGATAAGTGACATGGCCAAAGTCATAAATAAACATCAGAGACAAGATTTGAACTCAGGATCTCTGACTCCAGAATGAGTGCTTTTTCCAGTGTAGCATACTCACTGCCTTCCCCTAGCTGTTTGTCCATAATCACCTATAATCCCTGCCTGGCAAATTCTATCTTACCTTCCTTCAGATCCCTCATCCACATTCCATTCTTCCCCCAAAGTCTTCTCTTCACTTCCATAAACTGTTGAAAGTAACTAAAAGAAACTAGGGAAATACATTCACTGACTGTGAAGAATACAGTGTTCCCCTCCCCTTTACTTGGTGTTTGGTATCTGTGTGGCAAAATACAACTGTCAGTCTCCTTTTTGGGTAGTCAGCTGCTGGGTGGTTGTTCTATGGGGAGCCCATTTGGCTTTCAGTAAATGTACAATTTTCAATGGAGATTAAAAGCACATAGTAGACAATAAATATTTGAAGAAGGATTGGCTGATTAATAAATAGTAGTACAAGGATTTTCCTGGAGAAGTAATCCTAAAGTCATTCAAAAGAACTTCTAGAAGGAGACATCAGGACAGATAGGTAGTCTCATTTATTTATTTATATGTGTATGTATATATGTTTGTGTATACACATACACCGCATATACACACATACATACAAGCATAGGACAAGCTCTCCTGTACACACACACACAAACACACACACACACACACACACACCAGCTACATAGTTTCCCTTGGGTGTTTTCTTCCAGCACCATCATCTCTATTAGCCCTCTGCCAGCAACTAATCTTGCCAGGAGAGCATTTCCTATGTTTGGAGACTCAGTTTTCCACTCACCTGGGAGCCAGAGAAGAAGGGCTGACAGCAGATACATTATCTTTTCGCACTACAGTGTCTCAGTCTGTCCGAGGCAGCACACTAGAATTCATCTCCTCTGCTTTTCAATTGTTCTGCTTTCTCTTTGACGCTCATCCACTTCCTTATTCTTTTATTACATATTTGGAAACAGAAGTAAAAGAGGAAGGAGGTAAAAGGGTGAAATAGACCACTAGTGGAAAAGTCAACAAAAAAGTGTCAAGTGCCTAGTTGGGATAAGAACCAGGACCAATGTGTGAGTTCTAGTATTAGAAATAGTCAACCCCTCTCAAATTAATTAGTTGGATCTCAGTTTCCTCATCTGTTAAATTGGGGAGTAGATTTGTAATAGATAATTTCTAAGGTTCTTTTTGGCTTTAGACCAGGGATGGGGAACCTGTGGCTTTGAGGCCACATGGGGCTCAGGTACAGCCTTTTCACTGAGTCCAAGTTTTACAGAACAAATCCTTTTATTAAAGGGATTTGTTCTATGAAGTTTAGATTCAGTCAAAGGGACTCACTTGAGGACCTAGAGGGTCCATGTGGTCTTGAAGCTGAAGGTTCTCTACCTCTGCTCTACACAGTCTATATCTGTGTAATACCAGCTTCAATAACCATTTCCAGAGACAAAGAAACCATTTTCGACCTGTAAGAGGGTATAGGATCTTGAGAAAATGGTAGTTATCTACCATTCTAGAGTCCATTTTAACTGTGAAAGCAAGAAAAATACTGTGAGAGAACATAGAGAAATGATCTAACCAATAGGGAAATATGTTTTGCACAACTACACGTGTATTATCTATATCAAATTGCTTGCCTTCTCAGTGAGGGAGGTGGGAAGGGAAGGAGAGCATTTGGAACTCAATTTTAAAAACAAATGTTGAAAATTGGTTTTACATGTAATTAAGGAAAAAATAAAATATAAATTAAAAGAAAAAAGAAAAAAGGTTTAAGAGAATTTCTTTCCTGAGAGAATTTTTTAACTCTTGCAATAAAATATTATTAGTATGAGAAATGACTATTTCTCTCTTACATTAATAACTAATTATTGTATCAAGACCAAGAATTTCCCCCCTTTCAACTTCCCCATCCAGAATCAACCAGTGTAGGAAATCTTTCCAAAACAGTTACCCAGACAGGATGACTGAGATCTAACCAGGACGGTAAAAGAAATTCTAAGTTTAGGCTAATGGGTGCATTCCTGCTCATTGTGTTTGCTCGGACAGGTCTGGGAAAATGTGGATCCTCCCTTTTGTCAGACAGGGTCATACAGAAATTGATAAGTCTTTTTTACCAAGACTCTCATTATAATATAGCCCACTCTCTCGGTGTAATATTAATTCTCATTAATTGCTAACCAGTCAGAGTTGATTACTACTTTCAAGAACAGCTACTCTTTGAAGGGCATATAAACTGTGAGCCCACCACCATGAAAGGTCTTTAGTCTAAGAGACAGCCAAATGACCATCCTTTTATTAACAAACATGCTGACATTATTAATAAAATGATTAAAATTGCCCAGAATTCATGTCCTTTGAATCTTTTTACATGCCACATTAGCTGAAATCTTAAGAATATATTTTAATAATTGGCATCCAGAGAGGCCTCATTGATAAGACTTTTCAGAATTGATAAGTCAGCCACAGCAGCGATAGAAGTGAATTTGGATATGATCATTCTCACAGCAGTAAGATTGTAAATAATTATTTGTCTTTGTCTTATTATGATTTTGTTAACATATTATATAGCCCAGTAGCCTTGAGAAATTGTTGTTCACTTGTTTCAGTTGTGTCTGAATCTTTGTGATCTCATTTGGTTTTGTGGAGTTTTTTGGCAAAGATACTGGAATGATTTGCCATTTCCTTTTCCAGCTCATTTTACAAATGAGGAAACTGAGGCAAGCAGGATTAAAGTAACTTGCCCAGGGTCACACAGCTAAAAGTCTGAGGTCAGATTTGAACACTAGAAGATGAATCTTCCTGACTCCAAGGCCAGCAATCTATCCACTGTGCTGCCTAACTGCTAACCTTGAGAAATTAGGGTGTTTAATGAGGAAACATTGTGGAGAAAGAGGCAGATCTGAAGGTGATTGATTAATGAGAAAGATGTTGTGGTTTTAGTAATATGCAAGGAAACATCTAAAGCAATTCCTTCATTACCTTGGAATCTAGGATGAGAATGAGTAAGAGAATGAGCCAGATGGCCGCATAGGCTATCCCAGATCATATTAACCTAAAACCCTGCTGTGTCTGTCTCTATTAGTCTGTCATTGACATCATGAAAAAGCCTTTGTAAACTACTCCATTACCTAAGGTACTCTTATGGATTCTAAACGTCTTTGACATCTAAAGGCTTACAGACACACAAAGGATCTAGGAAGAATTGATATACACTACTCAGATGTGTAGCATCTATTCAAAATCAAACTTCCTCAATCCAGCCTCTCTGGTTTGTTCTTTACAGTTTCTTGTAATCATTACTAATAATTTTAATGTGTTTAAGTCTTATCCCCAAGCTCTGCCTAGAACGGCTTCCGGACACACTGGTAGAGGATAGATAGAGTGGCATAGCATGAAGACGACCCAGAAGTTGCATAGTGGGCCTGATACTGGGCTCAGGATAAGGGGAAATCCTTGCCCATCACCGTCCAGGGCAGGGGTGGGGAACCTGTGGTCTCAAGGCCACATGTGGCCCTATAGGTCTTCAAGTGTGGCCCTTTGACTGAGTCCAAACTTCACAGAACAAATTCCTTATGTGGCCTTGAAGCTGCAGATTCCCCACCCCTGGTCCAGGGTGACAGGGATAGGATTTTCAGTTCTACACAGAGATGGAGGCTAAAGAGCATGGTCAGGAAGTAACATCCATCTCAAAATATCGGATGGATGATCCACCTACATTACCCAGGGATCCTAGAAACCAACGCTGATTGGTAACCATTTCACTTTATCTTACCCAGTCTTAAGCTCATTATGCCACTTCCTGGGCCTCTTCATGCCATCCTACCTCCTCTTCAGTATCTACTTCCAACCTGTGACCCTGGTTTCTGATTGGTGAGCATTTCACCCTATCATTTGCCTAGTCTCAGGCTCACCATGCTAGTATGCATCCCTGGGATTCCCTAATAAAATGTGATAAAACATTGGGGATTTGGAGTCAGAGCATCTGGGTTCAAATTTACCCTCAGTCACTGTCTATGTGACCTTGGACAAGCCACTTAACTTCTCTGAGTCTCAGTTTCTCCATCTGCAAAATGAAAGTGTTAGACTAGATGCCGTCTAATGACCATTCTAGCTCTAAATCTAGGATTAAATTATATGGTGTTTCTCCATGGTTTCTCTCATCCTAAAATTAGATCTACCCAAAAGCAATGAAATGCTTTGTGAGGTAATGGAGTTCCCCTCACTGAAGGGATTCAAGTGTAGTATCCTCTTCAAGATACTTCCCTAAATCTCTAGAGGCAATCCATGGCTTCTTTTGATTGGCGCTTTGTTTACTGTATTCAGAAGTTCTGAACAATTTTCTTGTATTATTTCTTTTTTAAAAATAAATTTATTTTTTATTTTTAGTTTACAACATTCAGTTCCACAAGTTTTTGGGTTCCAAATTCTCTCTCCCTCCCTCTCCTCCCCCCTACCCCTCCAAGATGGAATGTAATCCAATGTAGGTTCTACGTATACCTTTGCATTAAACTTATTTACCTACTAGTCCAGTTATAAAGAAGAATTATAACCAATGGAATGAATCATGAGGAAGAAGAAACGAAACCAAAAAAGAAGGGGGAAAAAAGAGCAAATAGTTTGCCTCAATCTGCATTCAGACTCCATAATTCTTTCTCTGGATGTGCATAGCTTTTTCCATCAGTATTCAAATTTGTTTATTTTTCTTTTCTTATCCTTCTAAGAGATTTGTAATCCTTAAATTGTTGCAATACATGCAGTCTTCTAAATCAATATGTTTTGCTTATATAAAAATCTCGTGCTTTCTTTTAATGTTTTTGCTACTTGCTTCTCTTTCCCAAACTATCCTTCACTTCTGTGTATTTACTTTCCCAATTAATTGTTATCTCTTTTGGTGAGATTTGGCCCTGTAGATCCCAGTTTTTCTATTTTGCCCATTGTTTCTGCTATGCAAGCCATAAATTCAGCTTTTAGAAATCTTAATTCTCCTTTAATCCATTCAGGAACTTCCTGCTGTGGTTCCCTGTTCTCTTGGGAATCCCCAGGGTCCTCTGGCTTATTAGGTATTGATTCATTTTCCTTTGTCTGGTAATGTTTATTCAAAGATGTTTGTACTGGTTCAGATGATCTGGAAGCCATCTTCCCTTCTATTATTATCTTCTTTTGTTTCTTTATCTGCGTGTGCTCAAGGTTTATAATTGAGTTTGCTTCCTCCTGAGATCTTGAACAATTTCCATCTTTTTTTCTTATACTCCCATACCTCTTATTTTCTGACTCCATCCCTTTCAATAGCAGATGCCCCCAAGGGCTGGCCCTAAAAACTATCTCAGTCTCCTCCCACATTAGGAAATTAACTTAAAAAATTCACTTTTAGACTCATGATGGAAAATGCCATCCACATCTAGAAAAAGAAATATGGATGCTGAATACAGATCGAAGCAGACTATTTTTTGGTTTTGTTTTATATTTTTCTTTTTCATCATTACTCTCATTCATTCTAATTCTTCTATACAACATGACTAATGTGAAAATGTTTAATAGGAATGTATATGTAGAGCCTATATCAGATTGCATGCCATCTTGGGGAGGGGGGAGAGGAGAAGAGGGAGAAAATTTAAAACTTATGGAAGTGAATATTGAAAACTAAGAATAAATAAATTAACTTATTTAAAAAAAGAAAAAAATTATTTTATTTTTAGGTTTGCCTCCTCTCCTCCCCACCTCCCCCTCCCCCTGCCCATTGAGAAGGCAAGAAAAACAAAACCCATTACAAATATGTAATCATGCAAAACAAATTTAGAGAATTAACTTTCCACCTGTCTCAGTCTTTGTCCCAGGGGACATCTGGAAAGGCAGAACTGGCCTGAGCTGGAGGAATGCCAGTGCTCTTTCTTTCAAGCTTGGCATACATGTTGGCTCCTTGCCCCAGGTCTCACCATTCCTCTGCTGTAGCACCATAAAAGTGTGTCAGTGGAAGAGTGCACCTTAGGCAGAGCAAGCTTTCTTCTTTCCTTTGTTTCAACCTCAGCTCCATGGCTGGGAGAAAGATGAGGGGGGATAGAGTTGAGTGCGTTGCTTGTTGTCTCAGAATCATAAATGGAAGGCAGGGAAGAGGATAGTTGGTAGAGACTGCAGCAGCTACAAGGGAACCGTCATGTAGCCCTGCCAATGCATGTCTGCTCTCATGTTCAAATGGCCGCCATTGCTACTGGGAGAGGGAAAAGGGGGACTTTTCTCCCCTTTACAATGTGTCCAAGAGAGGAAGTTCCATGACATATATCCAGGAGAGAAGTAGAAAGCAAGAGTGGAAGTTTTAAAATCTACTGAGCAGATGACACTTCTTGGTTCGCTGACTAGTGTTCTTTGACATAGCCCCAATTCCCAGATACCTTCAGTGTTTCCTGTATTATTCCAAAGTTCCACAGTGCTAATCATATATGTCCCTTGAAGTAGCCAGGGAGGCTCAGCTCAGTTCTACACATTTTCTGATAGGGTGTGTACTAGTCAAAATAGCACCTATTTTGCAGGTGAGGAAACTGAGGCTAGGAGAAAATAAGCCACTTGCCCAGGATTTTACACACACACACACACACACACACACACACACATACACACACATACACATTAATGTCAAGTCCTAAAATAAATCGAAGCCATGATTTGAGGAATAAAGCATTTTTTATTGAGATAACAGGGTAGCAGATTTCTGCCATCCTGGAGGATGTCCAGGGGATTTCCTAACCAAACAGACCCATGAAAAAGTTTTTATGCTTTTAGGAGAAGAGTGGGAGGAGATACATGAGGTAGCAATGGCCCTTGACAATCCAGGCAAGGAAAACTACTTTATTCTGGCTATTTTGCCTTCACGCCATGAATTTCAATGGAAGGGGCAAGGACATAAGGAGCTGAGATCCAGCTCAGGCTAAATTCCTTCACAGGTAAAATCCCAGGGTGAGGGGACTGAGGGTGTGATTCAGCTCAATCTAACATAGAGTTAAGAGTAGGAATCTAGTTTAAGAGTAGGAATGCAAGGACATTACTGAAATTCTGACATTACTAGAATCATTTAAGGGAGTGGCAAATAATATTACATTTGGTATTAACATTAACAATTTCTGTCCTTATGTTAACAATCATATTAACAATTTTCTGTCACATACATTGATAGATAGATAGATAGATAGATAGATAGATAGATAGATAGATAGATAGATAGAAGGTACTGGCAATGAGAGAATCTCTTAAATCCAAGTGCAGTTCTCATTCCACTATACCTTGCAAGCGTCCCTCTTTCATCAGGAATGAAGAGGACCATAAACTGGTTGAGACTCATTTGTTAGGTCTCTTTACATACAGGGCTACATAGCAACTGATAAGTGGAAATAACAAAGAGAAAGTGGGGGAAGTTGGCCTCCTGCTTTCCATACCACCTTGTAAAAAAAAAAAACAAAAAGGAATAGAAGAAAAGAAAGTCTGCAGCTAGAGATACAAGTGGAGCCACTTGGTCCCACATGACTACTTCTTTCTTTCTTTTTTATTTTTATTTTTTTTTAATTTGTGACCACTTTTTTCAACCATAGAGGAGCACTATTATCTCCACCACAAGAGCATCCCCTCTACACTCCATGGTAAGTCATCATCAGGTTAAAGAGGCAGTCTTATTATGGGATGGTCAAGTGGTCACCTAGCCTTCAGGTGAATAGCAAACAACTACATCAACATATAGCAAGCCCATTCCACTTTTTTATAGCTCTAATTGAGGGGGAATTTTTTATCCTTACAATGCTTTCCTTACTCCAAGGTTAACCCTGCCTTTAGAATTTCCATATATTGTTCTTAGTTCTGCTCTCTGGGGCTAATCAGGACAAGTGTCCTTCCATTGGAAAAAGACATCATTTATTGTAAGTTTCCTCTTTTCCCCTATTCCTATACCTTAACTCTCCTCTACATCATGCTGTTCTCTCCTTCTGTGCTCTCCTAGCCAGAGTCTAATCCTTCCCCGCTGCCTTTTTGTTCCCTAAACTCCCCTGGGAGCCTGCCCCACTTCAATCACTCCTATTCTCTCTCATCTTAAATCTCTTCCACATCTTCAGGAATGTTTAAAAATATGGCCAAGTCCTCCTTATACTTAAAAATCTTTCACTTGATCCCGATACCTCCTTAAGCCATTGTCTTCTTTCCAGATTAAACTCCTGGAGTGGGGGCAGGTTGGGGGGGGCAGAAGAGGAAAACTGTCATTTCTTTGCCACCACCACCTTTCTTCTCACTCAATTCTCAACCCTTTGCAATCTGGTTTTGTCTCCAATGTTACTAACAGTTTCTTAATCCTTAAATCTGATGGTGATGATGATATCTCAGTTCTCACCCTTCTTCATTTCTCTATAAATTTTTGACACTGGAAGCCACATCTTCTTCCTCTATATTCTCTCCACCCTTAGTTTTCATGACAGTTCCCTCTCCTGGTTCTCCTCCCAAACATCTGCTCCTTCTTTCTCAGTCTCCTTTGCTGCATCATTATCCATGTCCACCCATGACAGAGCCTTACATCCTTCATCTGTCTATGTATCCTCTCTCCTAGGCTCCCTTTATTACATCTATGCAGATGACTCCCAAATTGTCACACTTCCTACATATCCTGTCCTAATCTCTCTAGTGTGCTCCCACCCTGCACCACCAGTTGCCTTTTGGATAATTCTACCCAGATCTCTCAAATGTATCTCAAACTCAATATGTTCAAAATGGAATTATCTTCCTCCTTTCTCCTAACTTCCCTATTTATATTGAGGGTGCCATTATTCTTCAAGTCACCAGATCTGAAGTCATTCTCATCAACTCTGCCCTCCCTCACTTCACAGATCCAATTAGTTGCCAAATCATACAAATTCTATCACCACAAGCTATCTTTCCTATCCCCTTGTCTCCACACATGGCCCTCGACAGTTTGAGTGCTTCTCCTCTTTCAATTTCTCAACTTCTCCCAAATTTCTCTCTCTCTCTCTCTCTCTCTCTCTCTCTCTCTCTCTCTCTCTCTCTCTCTCTCTCTCTCCCTTTCTCTCTCTCTCTTTCACACACACACACACAAGTTTAATCTCTGTCCTTCTTTTCCTGTCCTTTCCCCTACACAATCTTTTCTTTCAAAAGGTGCTATTTATATAGTGCATTTATATAGTGCCATTATGTGCTAGACACTGTGTTAAGGACTTTACAAATAATATCTCATTTAATCTGTACGACAACCTTGGGAGGTAGGTCCTATTATTAGCCCCATTTTACCATTAGGGAACCTGAGGCAGTGATTAAGTGACTTGCCCAGTGTCATGAAGCTATTAAGTGTCTATAGTGGGATTTTCCTGACTCGAGGCCCAAATGTGGCACCTATCTGCCTTTAAAAAGTTGTTTATCTCCTGTTACACAATGGTTGTCCATATGGATATTCTGCCAATGCCTCAAACTCAACATATCCAAAGCTGAACTCAGTCCAAAGCTAAGTCTGTATTTCATCCTAAAGACAATGGGGAGCTATGGAAGTTTCTTGAGCAGGAGAATGATGTAGTCAGATTCTTCTTTTAAGTACATCTATTTGGCAACAGTGGGAAGGATGGATTGGAGAGGGGACAAGCTCACTTGTAGGGAGACCAGTTAGAAGACTATTGCAATAATCTAGTCAAGAGAAGATGAGGGTCTAAACTCAGTATGTATTCCATGACATACTGAGACTCTAATCTCCACTCACAAACACACATTACACAATATTAAAGAGGAAAATTTTGTTAAAAGGAGAGAAAGCCATGGAATGAGCTTCCAAAGATAGTTTTCGAATTCTTCTTTTGTCTTTCCAAATTTTATCTCAGTTTACTAGGTTGCATTCTGCCACTCTGAAGGTGTGAAGGTGGCATGGAGGCAGTAAGTATTAATTCTCTTTTTGGATCTGATCATTTAATTTTTTTAACTCTGAACCTAACAAACACCAAAAAACTCCATATGAATATCTCAAAGATCTTATATATATATATAATACAATACAAAAAGATCTTATATAAAAATTGTGAATCTCTTTTGTACTGATTGCTTTTTTTTAAAAGTTTATAATTTCAACTAATTATTTCAAGAACTATTCTGTTACAGCACAGGCGTCTGATAAAGGCTTCATTTCTCAACTATATAGAGAACTGAGTCAAATGTAGAATACAAGTCATTCCCCAATTGACAAATGATCAAAGGATATGAACAGGCAGTTTTCTAATAAAGAAATCAAAGCTATCTATAGTCATGAAAAAATGCTCTAAATCACTATTGATTAGAGAAATACAAATTAAAACAACTCTGAGGTACCATCATACACCTATCAGATTAGCTAATATGATAGAAAAGGAAAACGGCACATGCCTGGCACTCTTGTCCACTGCCCCACCTAGTTGCTCTGCAGCACAATAGTCTTCCATCACAATCATATACCATAAATTATTCGGCCATTCCCCAATTGATAGGCATCGTCTCAGTTTCTAATTCTTTGCCACCACAAAATATTTTTGCACATGTAGGGCCTTTTCCTTTATCTTTGAGCTCTTTGGAGTATAGCCCTTGTATTGGTACTTCTAGGTCAAAGAGTATATGAAGTTTTATAGCTCTTTGGTCATAGTTCCAAATTGTTCTCTAAAATGGTTAGACTAGTTCACAGTTCCACTAACAATGTATTAGTGTATCTATTTTCCTACATCTGCTCCTGTCATTTTTTTCTTTCATATTAGCCAATCTGATAGGTGTGAGTTGTTTTAATTTGCATTTCTCTAATCATTAGTGATTTAGAGAATTTTTTTGTATAACTATTGACATCCATTTTCCCTGCTATGATTCTTTCTCTCTCTTGCTTGGTCATAAACTGTTCTCCTAGCCATTATTCTAACAAGTAATTTTTTTCCATGTTCCCCTAATTTGCTTATGATATCACCCTAAATCATTCGGAGCTTATCTTAGTATACAGTGTGAGACGATGATCTGTGCCTAGCTTCTGCCAGACTACTTTCCAGTTTTCCCAGTAGTTTTTGTCAAATAGTGAATTCTTACCCCAATAGCTAAGATCTCTGGGTTAATCAAACACTATGTTACTATGCTAATTTGCTTCTGTACCCAATCTATTCCATAGATCAACCATTCTATTTCTTATCCAATATCAAATTGTTTCAGTGATTACCACTTAGGAGTATAGTTTGATATTTGGTACTCTAATCCACCTTCCGTCATATGCTTTTTTTTATTGATTCCCTTGATCTCTTGACGTTGACTTTGATTCTTGACCTCTTGTTCCTTCAGATGAAATTGTTATTTTTTCTAATTCTATAAAATAATTCTTTGGGAGTTTGATATGGTACAGAATAAGTAAACTAATTTAGATAATATTGTCATTGTTAATAGATTGACTTGGCCTACCCATGAACAATTAATATTTCTCTAATTGTTCAGATCTGTCTTTATTTGTATGAAAAGTGTTTATATAGTTCCTATGTGTATCTTAGCAGGTAGATTCCTAAATGTTTTATATCGTCTACAGTTATTTTAAATGGAATTCTTCTTTCTAGCTCCTCCTTGTGGGTTTTCTTGATAACATGTAGAAATACTGATGATTTGTGTAGGTTTATTTTAGATACTGCAACTTTGTTAAAGTTGTTCATTGTTTCAACTAATTTTTAAATTTATTCTCTAGGGTTCTCTAAAAATATTCTCACATCATCTGCAAAAAGTGATAGTTTTCCTCCCTCATTGCCTATGCCTATTCCTTCCATTTCTTTTTCTTCTCATTACTATAGCTAGCATTTCTAGTATAATATTAAATAGTAATTGTATAGTAATTGAATAGCAATATCCTTCCTTCATCATTGAGCTTACATACTTAGCACAGTGCTTGGTATATTGTAGGCTCTATATAAATGTTTATTCCCTTCCCTTCCTGTCTAAATACTTGTTTGCTGTCATCTATGGACCTCCAGCTCCTCCTTCACTCTCAATAAACCCAATACCTGTCTCAGAGTTGTCTTCTCTACACCCAGTCTTTGCTCTTTTCAAATACCCCATCTTCTCAATACCTGAACCTTCCCTGCTCCCTTGACCCAGGTCTCAAGTCTACCACTACTTTGTGTAGAGCTAAATTTGCCCCATTCTTGGAAAATAGATCCTGTAAGAAGCTGAAGGTATTGACATTTGGAACCAAAGCATTATATAAATAATAAATTTTTAAAAGAAATAAGTATTTTTAGATAAATATTTGTTAATTGTCAGGGTCACGCAGCTAATAAATGTCCAAGGCCATATTTGAACTCAGCTATTCCTGACTCTAGGTCATAAACTATCTGCGCCATGTAGATGCCTCAGGTCTGGGAGGGCCTTTAGGCAGTCCACTTACAGTTCATCTACCCAAACTCCTTTCCCATTTTCCACATGAAGAAACTGTGTAAAAGTAAGATTTCTGAGGTATGATGATAAATGAGTAGCAAAGTTAGACCTGGAGTATGGTTCTTTTTCTCAACCTAGTGCTCTAATGGCTGGGAAACAGACTTAAATTGCTATAGGAATCCATTTGGTTCAATAAGTCATTCATCCTGGACCATTGTGTTTTGACCTTTGTCTTGCCACTGGATTTCGTTGACTCTGGAGGAGAGACTTTTTGACAGTCTGCTTCACTTAAATACAGTTTATGTGAAGTCAAGACATCACTATCACAATACCATTGATTCTCTTTGAGATTTAAAGATAAACAACAATACTGAGAAGAGTTCTCACTTGTCCCTATTATAGATAATGCTTGCTCATGGTTTTAGATAGATTCGACTTATCATTTTAATGAAAGCTCCATTTATTCCTATGCTTCTTAGTGTTTTTAATGGGACTGGGTATTGTTTTTGTCAAAAACTTTTTCTGCATTTCCGAGAATTTTTTTTTTTAGAGTTTCTTTCAGAAAGTGATAAATGGATTCTTTCTGTTTTCACTTTGCTTTCTGTTCCTAATGTGTCTGTTCAGTTTTCATTTATGATTTCTTATTATATCATGTCCAGGTTTTTGTTTTTGTTTCAAATTGTGGTGTGGTGTGATGATTCATGGATTAGTTTTCCTTCATCTGTTTTTACTGGTCAGTTCTTTTTGATAGCAGATAACATTTTTTTTCTAATTTTAAATATTTTTATTTCATTTTACTATCTCTTGCTCTTTTGTAGTCATTGATTTCTGTTTGGCTTATTCTAATTTTCAGAGATCCTGCAAGTTGGATACATCACTTTCTTTTCTAAGCTACTTGTTCTTTCAGTTCTGTCCTCTAGATCTTTTTACTTCATTTATCTCTTGCTTCATTTCTTCTAGGCATTCAAAAAGATAATAAGATGGTCGCCTGCTAGTGTTGGACAAGAGAGAAAGGTCCAGAGGTACAAAAATAAAATGGGGACTTTCCAAAGCATCAAGGAATCCCACCAATGCTGGGTTTGGACATGGAATTTGAGCAAAGCAGGATGGAGATATCTTTGTCAGCATTCTCGTGGTTGCACAAGTGAGCCTCATGACTTGGTAAACAAGTAGTGACATTACACTAAAGTTTGAGGCTCACTATTAGAACCTATCTATCCCTATGTGATTTATGTAGAATAACAAACTGATTAATAATGATTCAAATAGAGTAGGGGTCCAAATGAATTATTTCTCACTATGGTGTAGTTGGAAAGTATGGCCCAGCAACAACTGCAGAGGGGCTCTAAGAAGAACCCAGCAAGACAGATACTGAAGCCCAGTAACAAGAGAAGGACCATAGAGAGAAAACAACCCTGGGAGTGGCCCTAGAGCCCCATAGTAGGGGAGGTAGGGTTAGAAAACCCCAATTCCAAAGTCAAGAAGGATAAGGCTTGAGAAAATATCAGATTTGCCAAATAAAAGACCACTGGTAATGGCTATGCACCAGAACACCTAAGGTAAGGTGTGGAAAGGTCTCCAGAGAGAAGAAGCAATCCCCTAGAATGAAAGTACTCTAGAAAAAAGTCCCATCCCCTACCTCCATTCCATGCTAGGCAGGACTGTGTATTTTATGCTTGGTATGGCTCTCTTCCTACAGGTCCTTCTCTCTGCCTTTTGTTTAAACCCAAATACAATTCTAATTCTCTCTCCCTCTCTCTGTCTCTCTCTCTCTCTCTCTCTCTCTCTCTCTCTCTCTCTCTCTCTCACACACACACACACACACACACACACACACACACATATCTGAAACACATTCCAAAATCTAAGTCTACTGGCTTCTTCTTGGGTACCTTCTTATTCCTTCAGTGTTAGTGGAAGTGTCTCAGAAAAATGCCAACTCGAAAGAAGGGATGCCCATCAGTTGGGGAATGGCTGAACAAGTTATGGTATATGAATATAATGGAATGCTATTGTGCTAGAAGAAACGAGCAGGCTGTTTTCAGAAAAAAACCTGGAAAGACTTACATGAACTGATGTTGGGTAAAGTGAGAAGAACCAGAAGAATGCTGTACACAGTAACAACAACATTGTATAATGATCAACTATGAATGTCTTAGCTATTCTCAGCAATATAATGATCTGAAACAGTTCCAAGGGACTCATCATGAAAAATGCTACCCACCTCCAGAGAAAGACCTGGTGGAATCTAAATGCAGATTGAAACATACTATTTTCATTTCTTTGTTTTTTTTCATTTTTTTTCTTTTGGTCTGTTTCTTCTTTCACAACATGATTCATATGGAAATATGTTTTACATGATTGCCCATATATAATCTATATCAAACTGCTTACCATCTTTGGGAGGGGGCAGGTGATGGAAGAAGAGAGAGAGAAAATTTGGAACTCAAATTTTTTTAACTGAATGCTAAAAATTGTCTTTACATGCAATTGGAAAAAATAAAATACTATTTTAAAAAAGAAAAAGAAAATGCCGACTCACATACATAAGACAAAATCTAACAGTTGCTCAGTATTGCCCACCTACTGGAATCAGTAATTCTAGGATTCAGACCTCATACACAGTTTCTTTGGCCAGGTCTATTGTCAGGGATTACTTGCCTTGGCCAAGCTCTAGAACCTATCCCCTAAGCACCTAGAAAAGAATTGGCTCCAAAGGTCCACATTCAGTACTTAACAACTGTTCTCTACACACTTAATCTCTCATCTATTCTCATTCTCTTGCATTCACCCCTTCCCCTCCTTCTCACTCCTTCAATAAATGCTAAACATTTTTTGACAAGTACAGCCAGTGTCTAGATTTGATTGGAGAGAAAGTCAAACCTCACCTCTACATTCTATAAATAGTTGGAATGTCACCCCATCTGGCCATCCCACTATGACACCATGACCTAGCCAACTGATAAGCATCTTGCCACATGTCTTGCCCATGTGGCCTCTCCCCTTTCCACCTCTTGCTTACAGAACAGTAACCAATGCTACCAAAGCAATGCTACCATTGCTCCTAGAAAGGGAGTAACATTCTACTGCCCTGTGGCTCCACTCAGAATTCCCATGATTATAAGCTGCAAGTTGCATAGAACAAAGCTTTCTTCCATGGATACCTCTTCCCCACTGCCTCATCCCCATCAGGCTCAAACCTAATCCTCCATGGGACCTTGTCTAACATTACCTTCCCTTTTCATCATGCTCTATGGAGCCCTTGCTCTATTTTCAACAAACTGTCCTTCATATTAGAACTGATCGCCTCCCTGCAATTACAGAAATCTGCTTTTCTCCTGAGGGCACTGGCCATCCTCTCTAATCCTGGATGTATATTTCCTCATACCTTTGAAGGGAGTTGTTTCAACAATC
>CM053626.1:176944570-177117563 GCA_028646595.1 Phalanger gymnotis
AAAGGCTGATACTGTAAGCAGTTTGGGAGAGCAAGGAATAGTTTACCTGTCAGATCTATGAAGAAGGGAAGAATTCATGACCAAACAAGAGATAGAGAGTGTTACAAAATGCAAAATGGATAATTTTGATTATGTTAAATTGAAAAGTTTTTGTACAAACAAAGCCAATGCAAAAAAAGATTAGGAGGGAAGCAGAAAATTGGGAAAGAATCTTTATAACCAGTATCTCTGATAAGGCCTCATATCTAAAATATACAGGGAAATGAGTCAAATTTATAGGAATACAAGTCATTCCCCAACTGAGAAATGGTCAAAGGATATGAACAGGCAGTTTTCAGAGGAAGAAATAAAACATATCTATAGTCATGAAAAAATGCTCTAAATCACTATTGATTAGAGAAATGCAAATCAAAACGACTCTTAGGTACCACATCTCTCCAGTCAGATTGGCTAACATGACAAAACAGGAAAATGATAAATGCTGGAAAGGATGTGGAAAAATTGGAACACTAATGTACTATTGGTGGAGTTGTGAACTGATCCAACCATTCTGGAGAGCAATTCAGAACTATGCCAAAGGGCTATAAAACTGGGCATACCCTTTGACCCAGCAATACCCCTTATAGGGCTGTATTCCAAAGAGATCATAAAAATGGGAAAAGGACTCACATGTACAAAAATATTTATAGCAGCTCTTTTTGTGGTGGCAAAAAATTGGAAATCAAGGGGATGCCCATCAGTTGGGGAATGGCTAAACAAGTTGTGGTATATGAATGTAATGGAATACTATTGTGCTATAAGAAATATAACCTGGAAAGACTTATATGAACTGATGTTGAGTGAGGGAAGCAGAACCACGAGATC
Source organism: Phalanger gymnotis (assembly GCA_028646595.1). NCBI lineage: Eukaryota > Metazoa > Chordata > Mammalia > Diprotodontia > Phalangeridae > Phalanger > Phalanger gymnotis. The sequence continues at coordinate 176,945,435 of CM053626.1, forward strand.
ATTATACATGATTACATACACGTGGTATCTGTAAAAACTAACTTTGATAGACTTGGCTCTTCTCAGCAATGCAAAGACAGCTCCAAAAGACTCGTGAAGGAAAAAGCTATGCACAGGCAGAGAAAAAATTATGGCGTCTGAATGCAAACTATCTGCTCTCTCTCTCTCTCCCTTTTTTTTTTTTGGTTTTGTTGCTTCTTTCTCACGATTCATTCCATTGGTTATAATTCTTCTTTACAGCTGGACTATTATGTAAATAAATTTAATGTGAAAGTATATGTAGAACCTATATTGGATTACATGCCTTCTTGGCGGGGAGGCAGGAAGAGAGGGAGGGAGAGAAAATTTGGAACTCAAAAACTTGTGGAACTGAGTGTCGTAAACCAAAAATAAAAAATAAATTTAAAAAAATCCAAGAGTTACAAAGGCATAGGGAATGTATGGATATAGTGTGAAAAGGTGGCATCTTTGGCTCCTCTCTTCCATATACTCCCACATTTCCCCCCTTTAGGGGAGGAAATGACTCGGAGATGGGAGGCTAGCACTAGGAAATTAACTAGGAGATTTCAAGAGAGAATATAGAGGATGGTCTTTTCTGTCCATCATCATATATAGGGAAGGCCTGACGTGCCTCAGTGGTACAGGAAATGGAGTCATCCATATTATGTCCACAACCTTTCCATGGTGGAGTTAGGTTTAAGGACTGAGGCTGACTGACCCCCTTCTGCAATGGACTCCCAAATCCTTGGCTCTAGTGGGACCTGACTGCATTGGCCAGAATCTTCAGCATCCTGGGTTGATACCTCTGGGATCTAGAAGTCTTCCATTATCAAGCCCAAGTAAATCTAATGCCTCAGCGATAGGTTGTCCAATACCTATCTCTAACCCCATCTCCTTGGCATTGTCTGCAGTCAACTGTTCTTGAGTCCCACAGGCAACCAGCAGAGGGCAGGCAGGGCCCATACTCTGGAAAGGGAGAGGCTTGGGCTCTGGCGGGAGAGGAGGGGAGAGAGAAGATATCCCTCTCCAGAGTGATGGGTGTGGATTTTGCAGGCGGATGTGAGCAGAGAAAGGGTAGTCCGGTCAGAAGATGGAGAGACATTGGCCAGAGTAAGTGATTGGCTATGGGACACAGAGAGGGTTGAGGAAGGGGGGAACCCGGGGGGAAAGACAGATCCTGAAAATAATTTCTAATTGACAGGAATATGGTGTGCCTTTCATGGAAACCAGTGCTAAGACAGGCATGAATGTGGAGTTAGCCTTTTTGGCTATTGCCAGGTCAGTCCATGGGACAGGGGAGGGTCCTTTCTTGGGAATTGGGGTGGGGGAGAGGAAGAGTGTCACTATCATCATCCCCAGGAGTAAAGAAATGCCTCAGAGCCTGAGGGACCTATCACTTCTGACCACGGGGAATTAGGGGGGACTCTTTTGTAACCATGATCTCAACCCTGGTCTTTTTCAGGGAGCTGAAGCACCGAGCTGGGCGACAGCAGGCAAATGAGCCCAGCTTTCAGATTCATGACTATGTGGAATCCCAGAAGAAACAGCCTAGCTGCTGTCTATTTGTGTGAGAGAAAAGGGGCAGAGGGAGCCTGGGGAAAGCTAGCCACTGGGCTTAGTGCTGTTCCCCACCTCCAGAATGAACTCTTAACATGTTGAGTACTCCAACGGGGGAATGAGTCGCCCAACTGAAAACAAGGCACAAAGGACAGAAGGAAGCGTAAGGAATGCCAAAGAAATAAGTTGCACATACACAACATCCCATCACTGCTTTCCCCAGGAGGGACCTAGACTCCTGCATCAGGCTTACTCCAGGTTTCCCTGCTCCCTTTCTCCCAGTGGTTATTGTTTCTGGGTCCCTGGTATGGGTCTCTGGGCATTTGAGGACCAAAGATACTTTTAATTTAAATTTTGTTCTGGTACCACAATAGTGAAAACTTTGGAAAATAGAAAACCCAGTTCCCTCAGGGAAACAGGCAGAGGCCAGGGGCTAACAATCTCTCTGTTGCCTTTCAGTTCAGGGACCCTCCATCCAAATTCTCTGGCAAAGCCCCCCCCACCCCACCCCAGCCAATTCGTAGCTAGAGGGACTGTGGCTTTGTCCCAGCTCACCAGGAGATCCCAGAAAAGGGCAATTAGTGGCCACTATGCTCCCCCACTAGACTTTAGCTCGTAAGAGACAGGTAGCCTTGGTACTTTTTGTTTCCCAGAGGCCCAGGGACCACAGTAACCACTGAATCGTTGTGGTCTAACTTGTAGTGTGATTCCTAAGCACCAAAAGTCAAATGAGTGAAAACCTCAGGAGAGGACTCATGTGAAGGTGTGAACTGGGTTTCAGTTTGTGTGAGTGTGTGTATCTTTAGAAAAAGGAAGAAGTAGCATGAGTTCAACTAGCTTTGTCTACCTTCTTTCCCAAGATGCCCATCTGAGAATAAAACAACTCATTCCTGATGTCCTTCTCCCCCTCTTGACCTTTTCTCCCCCACCCCCATCTGAGGCACTTGAAAAAAGGGATTCTGGGCTCCCTCGTCATGTATTTCTGGGCTTCCTTACTGAAGAGCTTCGAGAGACTATCCATGCTGGGGAGTTCCATCATAGGCAAGGACTTCAGTGTCAGTGAGCAGCTGAGAGTCAGGCCAAGGATTTTCTCTTCTTGACCCAAGGCTTTTGGTAAATGTGCAACCTCAACATATAGCTTCTTAGAGTAGTTTTAGCATTTCTTTTGGATGAGGAGGGGGAAGTGAGGAAGTTCTCCCTCCCTCTCTTTCTAAAAATTTTTTTTATTTTTAGGGAGGCAAACAGAGTTAAGTAACTTGCCCAGGGTCACACAGCTAGCAAGTATCTAAAGTCACATTTAAAATCAGGTCCTCCTGATTCCAGGGCTAGTGCTCTATCCACTGGACCATCTAGCTGCCCCTCCTCCCTACCTTTCATCTCTTCCTTCCTTGAGGATTGGGCCAAAGCTGGCCTTCATCCAGACTGCCAATCTCCCTACCACATTCAACCATTCTAAAAGAAACTCCAGGGTTTTGACCCAGATAAAGTAAATAGAATGGAGCAAATAGAGACCTGCCTCTCCCATTAACACCTGTCCCAGTCCATTGCATTAGGTGCTGCAAAGGCTAGGTAGGGTTCCCTTCCTCTTTCAACTCATCCTGATTCAGGATCCAGAAGCCTCACTGGGAATGAGGCTAGATCAATTGGGATTCAGGAGATAAGGTTTGTTTTTTTTTTGTTTGTTTGTTTTTTGTTTGTTTGGTTTGGTTTTCCTGAATAAGTTACCTGTATGGCACCAGATCACCATGGTTGGGGCCTCAGGAGGGCATGCAAGTGATTGGTTTCCCAAACTCCTGTCTCACCTACTGCAGGACAGGTGGACTCTGTAGGTACAAGTACCACAAACCAGTGTCTGATCTGACCAACCTTCTTCCAGTTAGTCCAAGCTCTTCATGCCAACCCTGCTTTCTTGCCTCTGTTCCCATTCCAATCCAGACCTAAGCATGTGACAGTGGAGGAAAGAAGGGCATTGCAGTTTTGTGTGGCTGGGCTTTCAAGTCAGAGACCAAAAACCTTGGCCTACAATAAGGTGGGCCTTCCAGCTTGGTCTCGGAAAGGTGGCTCCCAGCTTCCAGCCTGAGGGAACCTTGTCTTGCATGAAAGCGATGCTTCTTACTCTGGTTTATATTGGCATTTGTGTGTTTTTCAGAATTAAACTGCAGTATTTTGGAGAGTATACCAAGTCCCACGTATTCCTTGAAGAGGGTTTGGTGGGAGGCAGTGGGCTCTATCTCTTCTTCCTGGGGATACCAAGCTAAGCAGGTAGATCGAATGGGGAAAATCGAGGGCCAGGCTTTCCCCCTTTTCGCCCACAATTCCAAGAGGCCCCAGCAAGCTGCTGCCTACCAGGACAAGGGAATGAGAATCAACCCAAGTGAAACATTCTTCAGAAAGTCCTAGCAACCTGGCATCAGAATTAAAGATTCCCCAAGAGGGTGATGGCTAATGTACCTGTATGGGAAAGTGTGCTTTTTTTTTTTGCCCCAAGGACATCTTGCCTGAGGAATCTGCTTTGGGAATTTTGTCTAACCTGGCTATAATCCAAGCCGTGTTTGGCTCTACTCTCGAATTCACTTATTTCCTCAGACTGTCACCTCGATCCTCAACAGGCCCCATCAGACCACATCACCACCTCCTCCTTGCCTTTCCTCTTCCCAGATTAGATAAGAGATCCCTTCCCCAGTCTAGCAATCTTCATTTTCCCTTCGGGAAAAACCACGTTACCCTCCGGGCCCCTCTTCCCCGGGATAAATACCTAGGAGGTTGGGGGTGGGCTATAGTTCCCCCACCCCCACCCCCGCCCCCGCCCCAGCAGAATTTAGGCCCTTGCTTTCGTATTTGGCGATGGGGTCTTGGGGCTATAGGATCAATTCTGGTTCCCAAAAGCTCCCCTAACTTGAAAGATGTTGTTATTTAAACATCTCCAGGAAGGAAGAGGTGGGCGGATGGGCTGACTAGGCCATGTGCCCTTAGTACTAACATTTTCTGAGACTTCTCTGTCTCTGGAAGGGAAAGCGATTTCTTCCGAGTGCCTTCCGAGTCACCGTAATAATCTCACAATCTGCTACCAACCGCCCCCAAGACCAAACCTGAGAGCCCTTTTCCTGGGACTTTCAGGGTCCTAGATTCCCTCCTCTTCCCTAGCTGAGGGTCTGCTGCAATAGCCCCTGTCCTTCGAAACCATTAATCAGGGATTCGGAATCCAGCTGATGCTGATGCGTCAGCGCAGCTAAGGGAACCCAGCTGGGATTCCTTCCCTCAAACTCCAGATGCCACACCTTCCACCCCCGCCTAATTGAAGCTTTGTAATGCACCTCTCTGGCACTTTTTCCTTCGCCCGCTCAGAGTGCCTATTAGCAACCCCCCGCCCCTTCCACGTCCCTATTGGCTCGCTTTGTTCAACCAGCTAGAGCACCCCGCCACCCCCTCTCTCCGCCGGTTCCTAATTGGGCCTGAGCTGCCCCTCCCCCGGGATAAGGGGCTGTGACAGGTTCTGGAACGCTCCGACTCGGTGCGGAACTGTCATTGGCCCCTTCGCTTTACTTCGGAACTTAGGAGAGTTCGCTGCGGCCGCTTCCCAGACACCTACTCCCTCCTCCCGGGCCGGGGATTCCTTGCTGTGTTTCATCCCGGATCCCCGCCTCCTAGGGCAGGGGGGTGGGAGGGGGTGATTGGTGAATCGGCCCCATCTGCAAGCCCTTGAGCTGCTCCGGAGCAAGATGAGCGCAGACGGCGACTCTGGGAGGCCCCTGCCGCGGCTCTGTAACCTGGAGAAGGGGCCGAATGGCTACGGCTTCCACCTCCACGGCGAGAAGAGCAAAGTGGGACAGTTTATCCGGCTAGTGGAGCCTGGCTCGCCGGCCGAAAAGGCGGGACTGCTGGCCGGTGACCGATTGGTGGAGGTGAACGGTGAGAACGTGGAACAGGAGAGTCACCAGCAGGTGGTGAGCCGCATCCGCGCCGCGCTCAACTCCGTGCGCCTGCTGGTGGTCGACCCGGAGGCGGACGAGCGGCTGCAGAAGCTAGGCATCCAGGTGCGAGAAGAACTACTGCGCGGCCAGCCGGAGGAGCGGCCGGCCGAGCCTCCACCGCAGAGGGCCGCGGAGGAGCAGGCGGATGGAGGCGAGAAGCAGCCGCCAGAAGCGCCCGGGGAGCCGCGGGAGAAGGGCCAACCGCCACAGGTAACTATACTCCTTGGTCTGGGATTCTAAGGGGGGAGGGGGAAAGGAGTTTCAGGGAGGCACCCCGGTGTCCTTGGAATAAAGCCCCGAATTCGCCGCCGATTCGTTCTGAAGCCAAAGCCCGCGATATGGAGGCTGTTTCCGCCCGCTGCTGGCCCAGCCGACGCGTGTCTCTCATACAGATTGTCCCTTCCTGTCTCCCCTCACCCCCACCCTGGACCCGTCCCTGCCACGCTGAAGCAGACTGCCTGCCGCCTCTTTCTTGGGAGCTCTTAGGGAGCTTGACAAGATCGACTTTTTTTCACACATATAAGTATATCCGCTGCCCCACTCCCCACCTGTTCTCTAAGAGGCACCCCCACCCCAGCTGCAACCCTAAGAGTGGAGGGGCGGAACCCTGTTTTCTCCGGGGAGCAAGTGTTATCTCTTCCCACCCTCCACCCCGGTGTGTGTGTGTGTGTGTTTGTGTGTGTGTGTTTTGTCAGTCCCGAGCCTCTTAGGCAGCCTCCTCTCTGCAGCCACAGGTGGGTGGGAACTGGAGTACAGGGATGCCTGGAGAGTCGAGCTGCAAAGGGCGAGCTAGAGGAATATACATCCTCTTATTTTCCCCGGAATGGAAGCCACAGCAGTGTGTTTAGAACTGGGGCGGAGGGAGGCTGGGTGGCAATGTAGAGAAGAGGGGGAAATTGGGAAAGCTTTTTTTTTTTTTAACCTTAAGCAGAGAGTAGGGGGAGCGTAACTTGTGTATCATTAACCTCAGTCGGGTTGGACTTCATCCCTCCCAAAGTGTGAGGTGGCTTCTAAGAAAGAAGGTACAAACCCCACTGCCTTGAGGCAGGAGGGGGTTGGAACAGGGCAGAGGCCAAAGATGGGGGTGGGGAGGAGGAGAAAAGAAGGAGGAGAAAAGAAGGGGGTCTCAGGGGTGGTGATACCGCCTCGCAAGAGGATTTATGAGTCTCAGGAATGTGAGAAGTAAGCATAAGCCTTTATCTGGGAAGCTTGAGGGAAGAGACTTGGAGGGGATCTGGTGAAGGGAGAGTGGAGGATTTCTCAGGGCAAACAAGCTGAGATAATTTGCTGCTTTTCCCATGTTTGGTGTTTCCCCAAATGATCCCACTTGGATCAGCTGGTGGAGGTTGGAGAAGTATAGAGTTGTTGTTCTAAGCTATCTGTCCCCAGAGTTTATGGGAGATTTTAAAGAGTCAGGAAGGGGTGGGCCCCTGGCCTCGCTGAATTCCAGGGGCTCAGTGCTGGTGCCCAGCCTGGGAAGAACAGAACCTAGGTCCTCAGCACTTGGTCTCCCAGAAAATTGGACTGTTAACTTGCAACCAGATGGCTTCCTGCTGGCTAATGTGGACAGGGTTGGCACTAGAGACTGGGCAGAGCTCAGAGTGGAGGAAGGGCACTCTGCAGGGAGATGGGGGGCAGGGTGGAGAGGGACAACAGGTTAGGTCACTAGGAACCTTTTCCTGGATTTAGCTGGGTGCTGGGAACACCATCCTCCACTGGCTCTTACTTCCTGCCTGCACCAGGTTGGCTCTGCTGAAGGCACATGTTCGGGGAAGGGAGGGCAGGAGCTTCCTGGCAGGAGGGAGACTCAAGTTGGTGCCCTGAGGTGAGTCAGGGAGCAGCTAACCTTCAATCTTCACGTGGAGTTCACTATCCTGAAATTTATGCTGAGGACATCAGTTATTCTTTATTAAATTAAATGAACTTTAGTCTCTATCTCCCCATCCCCCACCTCCCCATTCTCCAGATTTTTCTCTTGAAAGCTTGAAGGGGGAAAGTTGGGGATCTAGAAACAGCTCCCTCCCTCTTGGTGAAGGAAGTCCTCAAGCACAAGTGGCTCCCCAAGTCATGCCCTCTCCCCACATCCGAGAGAGAATTTGAACTTCCTTCTCTGGGTTGTTAAGCCTCCCACAACTTCTGTCTAGGGAAATGTGTTTAGCTAAAGCTCCCCAGAGGACAAAGGCCTATGGGAGAGCTTGCACAGGCTTGCACTTTTCCAGGGGAAGGGCGCTACAGCTGCCTGAGCCTGGTAAACTGTCCTCAGGGGGATTCAATACGTATTATGCTCAGTTTGCCTCTTTATTGAACTGCTTACACTTAACACTGATCTTGGTGCTGTGGGGTGAAGTATAGGCAGGTCTCCACACTTAAGGAGCTGATGGCCTAATTCATTTCCACCTGGCACTGGAGATGCGGAAAGTGAAATAACTCAAGAGTCCTTGTCCTCAAGCAGTTTTAAGTTGTTGTGTTCCCAGCTAGTCAAGTGGCCAGGTCAGATCATCTGACTGTAAATACGGTATTTAAGCTCTTTAAGGGCAGGGAATGTTTGGGAGTTTTGTTTTATGCATCAATAGGGGCCGATAAGTGACTCAGTGGATAGAGAGTAGTGGGCCTGGAGTCAGAAAGACTCTTCCTCCTGAGTTCAAATCTGCCATCAGACACTAGCAGTGAGACCCTGGACAAATCACTTAACCCAGTCTGCCTCAGTTTCCTTCATCTGTAAAACAAGCTGGAGAAGGAAGTTGCAAACCACTCCAGTATCTCAGCCAAGAAAATGTCAAACGGGGTCACAAAGTCGAACATGACTGAACAACAATCAACTACCTTAATAAATGTTTATTGAAATTAAAGTGACTTTGGGTGTCCACTGTCTTGTGGGTGGTGTAGGTAATAATAAATATTGCCCTGTCCCCAGGAAGGAAGGAGGTTCCCTGCCTTAGAAAGATGGTCCAACCCTCTCACCGCCAGCCCCATCGATGATCATCACTCACATTTTTAAAGCTTTTGACGGATTTCTATATCCTCTCATTTGATCCTCACAAACAAGTCCCCATGGCTCCAACTCCTACAGATGACGAAATTGAGTATCAGAAAGGTGCCCCTAGGCAATACGACTGTTACCACTCCACTTTACAAAAAAGGGAAGCTGAGTCCCAGGAAGGTACCTTTAAGCAATATAAAGGTATCCCCATTTATCAGTGGGTCTCAGGTTAAGTATCTTGCCCAAAGCACTCAACTAGTAAGTTGTATTTGTGAGCCGAGAGTCAAACCAAGTCTACTGGCTCAAAAATAAGTGTTTTCACTGACCCTGTTCGTATATACCCATTCAGGTATCTTCAGTAGGCTGGGTTTCAGACAGGCCGTACCCATGTTTTTTGGTCTTCATTCAAAGATGCTCTCCAGCAGGTCCATCTCTGATCTATGGGGTGGGGAGAAGATGGATATTCCAGTTGGAAACCAGGTAGTAGGTAGGTTGGGCACAGATTGATTAGACTCCAATGGGGTGTTGTGGTTGTTTTGTTTTAATGTTTCCTGAGGAAAGGAGAGTTATGTTGACCTCAGTTGGGTCATTGAAAAGATTAAAATAGGGATCAGGTTTGATTTACTGTGACCAGGGCTTTCTTTTTGAGTCAGAGGTTCTGGTACTTTTTGCCAGAACACTATCGTCTGGTTCTTGGCTGTTACATCCTGTGAATTTTTCTGTGGATTGATTGCTCTGCAGGGAACCCTGTGTCCTTTAAGCCCCTAGGAGATAAGGTGAGCATTCCTTATCTGAAAGCTTGGTATGTGGAGGTGGGGTAGGGAGGGCCCTGGGCTACCTTCTTCATCCTCCCCACCCTCCTTCCCCCAAGGGTAGAGGTGAGTGTGCCCTTTCTTTGCACTCTGAGGGGTATGCTAAGAAAATTTGTTGTTCAAATTCAAAAGACCTTTACTAGGTCACAATTATGTAAGGGAGCACAAAAATTATATATGACATGGGTCTGTTACAGGCTGGACATCAGACATGGTCTCATTGAGCTCATAGTCTAATTGGGGATTGTGATGGGGACACAAAACTATAACTGTGATATAAAATGATAGTGTTTAATGCATAAGAGACAAACCCAAGCTCTTGTCAGACCTGCAAGCTTGTTGCAGAAAATTAACTAAAGCATTGATTCGAATAACAGGTTCTCGGAGATCCTCCTGGTTTCTCCCAGTTTGGAGACTTAGGATGGGGGGAGCTTCATCTAGACAAATTTTTCTCCCAGAGGCAGATTCTTCTAGCTATCCTTCACTTTAGGTCCATTCTAGGAAAGCCAAACTGGAAAAAAAAATTGATTTGAACTAAATCTAATAACACTAGATTGGAGTCTAAAAGACTTGGATTTGAATCCCCACTGTACTCTGGGGCACCTAGGTGGTAAGTGGATAGAGAGCTACACTTGGGAGTTAGAAAGACCTGTGTTGAGTCCTGCCTCATACACTTAACTAGCTGTGTGACCTTGGGCAAGTCACTTAACCACTTTCTACCTCAGTTTCCTCATATGTTACAATGAGGATTAATAATAGGACCTGTCTTAACAGGGTAACTAAGGATCAAGAGACCACAATTAAATGTGAGCTTTTATTATTTTTTTTTTTGTATCACACCTGTGTCCTTGAAGGTCTTACTATATCTGTCACGTTTTTACAATCTGTCAAAGGTTGCTTAACTTTTCTAGGTTTCAGTTTTCCCCCTGAGGGAGATTTTTAAGATCTGAATCAATCTTCAAGATCTGAATTTGTGAGTACATGAAATCCAGTTTTGACGTTTGGTATCTGTAGTGTGCAATAGCTCAGATTCCCTGCTCAGATGTTCTCAGCAGGATGCTCCCTCAAGTATATAGACAACAAAGCCAGGGGAGGCCTGAGCTTAGATGGGGGGGAAGCAGGCTGTGAGCACACCTTTAGTACATCCCTTTGCATTTACTTGATGAGATGGACCCACTTGGGTGCCTAGTGACAGATTTCCCCTTTTTCCCTGGGAGGAGCTCTAGCTGACCCTTCTTGGAGCTTATCGTGTGGCCTTCTTCTAGAAGGTGAATTAATGATCCCTCCTTTATGAGCTCTGGGATCTGAGTCTCACTATCAGACCTCAGAGCTGAGAACACCTACACAAAGCAGGCCATGTACTGTACAGTACCCATCGTTCTTTGCTCCCACCCCCAGGCCAGGCCACTGGGCAATGTCCAGAGGTTCAGGCTACCCCTGTCCTTGGAAAAATACAAAATCTGTTAAGTTTCCCCCACAGGTCATAGTTGGCCTGACCTATGGGAGCTTGGGAGAGTGGGTAGGAGGGGATTCCTGGCTATTCAGCCTAGAGTTTCTGGTGAGCCCAGAGATCAAGGCCCCAGCAGTGATGCCAGGCCTGTCTTTTTGGCACTGCTTAATATCCTCTCTGGCTATCTCTGTACCCACAGAATCCACAGTGGATCTGGCCAAAGGGGAAAACACTGAAAAGTCACAGGGTTGCCAGTTTAAAGCAACCTCCACTCCCAAAATCAGTCATGAGGTTCGTTAGGGGGCTATTAAGGCTGTTTGTCTCCACCCAGAGTGGAGCCCTAAGAAGGGAGAGGCAGCTGAACAAGTGAGTGAACCCTTTAATCTCCTTCTACTACTACCTGGACTAGAATTGGGTCCACTAAGGTCTAGGGTGGGGGAGGCACTTGTGGGGCAGTACCTGCTGGGGCAGACATGGAGGAGCCCTTAGGTTGATCTTGAGCCAGGTAGCCACCCACCCCAATCCCAGGCTTTCCCTGCCCCACCCCTTCCCCCTTAAGCCTCAGCTCAGATCTGGACAAGAGCAAGGGAACAAGGTTATTAGCCTAACATTCTTGGGGTAAGCAACGAGGGGTATTAAGAGGGACTGGCCATAGGCTTACCTCCTGTGCCCCCTCACCATTCCCACCCCACTGGGCTTGGAGAAGTAAACTTTCCACTGAACAAACACAAAGAAGAGGTTAAGTTACTGTATCACAATAACTGTTCACTATGTGCTGTGATCATGCTGAAGGAGGGAATCCTAACTGTCTTCAGCAGGGGGTGTGAGGGGGGTGGTAATAGTCTGCTTAGTGCATGGTTTCAGCCTGGACACTTCCTAGGGCAATGTGTCCTGTGCCCAGGTTGGGTTACATAGATTGTTTGAACTTTGCCTCCAAGGTTGGGAGGAGGGAGAGCAGCAGCAGGGCTTAGAGTCCAGTGACCTGATCTTCTAAGGATATGCCAGGCCTAACTGGGGTAAAAGGTGTTCCATTCTGCTTAATGTCCCCTTCCTTTTTGTTTTCCATTTCTAAAAAAAATTCAGTTTTATTTTCAGTTCTGAATTTTTTTCCCTTCTACCTCCCCCTCTTCTACCCATTGAGTAGACAAGGAAAACAAAACCATTTTATATACATATATGCGTGTATGTATATATGTGTATGTGTATACGTATGTATATATGTATATACAGTCACTTTGCTTAGCCTTTTCCATAGATCCCAGTCAGGTCATCTCCTTCCACTTTCCCCTAAACTAGGAGGAGATGTATGGAACACAAACTGAGGGCTATTTGCTTTGTTTTTTTTTGGTTTTTGGTTTTTTTTTTTTTTTAGCACCCTGGCTCCTGTGTGCCCTGGGGTCCCAGGAATCTCTGGGAGCCAAGCTGTTTTGCTCACAGGCTTGATTTTTGCCCCCTTGGAGCTGCTGAGATCTCAGGGACTGTGCCTGGCAGGCAACCCTGCAGGGGCCAGATTTTCCTCTATCAGAGTCGCTGTAGTAGCAGAGCCAGCCCTTGTTTGCATAAATAAGCAGGTAGCCTGGCTGGAGGTGGGGAGGGGGGTGGAGGGGTGGTGAGAGAAAGGGGGGTGGGAAAGCCTTAGCCCAAGTCCTTTATACCTCTCACTGTCCAACCTTCTTGCCTCACCCCCAACACTCTCCCTTCCCCCCCCCCCACCCCAGCAGCTGGCACTGAGGACCAAAAACCTGAAGCAGATCTTTAACCCTTCTGAAGTAGCACCCCCTTCTCCCTGGCTGCCTTCCTGTCTCTATATCACCCATCACCATGACATCAAGGGCTGGGGGAGGGGTCAGTGCCCACACAGACAAGAGAATTGGGCAGGTCATTTCCCCCACCCGGTTTGGCAGCTCCTCTGAGTGAGGAGCAGGGAGCAATCATGGGCCTGGTCCTTAGGGACTTTCACAGACGGATTAGGGTATCATCTTTCCTGGGCTTTCCAGGTGGCTGCCGATGAGGCCTATTGAATTCCCCTGAGAGCAGTTGGCTTGCTGTCAGGGCCCAGCTCGTGAGAAGGTCTGGGGGTATCGACAGCTATTTCTAGGGTGGGGATGGATTCCAGAGTGATTGACTTCTGGAAGAAGATGGGGACAATGAAGGCAGCCATCCTTTTGGAGGGGTGATGATGGGATCTGGGACTGGTTCAGAAAAGTAGGGAAAGGTCCTAGGGAGAAGCTGATAAAGAGACAGTATCTTCGGAAGTCAGATAGGAAGCAAGGGTCATATTTGCCTGGCATAGGACAGCCCAGCCCCAGTTACTCCTTTTGCTAGTTTGGGCATGTAAACTCCTCTCTGGATTATGTGTATGCTCATTCTTTGTCCTGCTTTTTACCTAGGCCAACCCCTTAAAGCTAATGAATAGGGAATGCTTGTTTTGAGGTCCTTTTTATTATCAGCGTGACTAAGCTGCCAGCTTCGTTCTTTAGAGCCCCTGGACAATGGGCAACACTTACTTTAAGAGTGGCATTCATGGCAGTGTCATTTGGTGGAAGCTCTGCCCCCAAGCCCTCTACCCCCAATTACCACCGTTCAGTTTCCAAGAGGGCAGACAAGGCTTCTGGATGACCATACAGACCACCCTGCCCCTGGAAAGAATATCTCCTGCTAACAACGTCAGACTCTGTAGGGGACGGACTCTTGACTCAGTGACCCTGGAAAAAGCGCCATCATGGGACATGGGAAAGGGGGAGAGGATAAGATTGAAAGGGCAGGGGGAAAGGAGATGGTCAGAACTGCTCCCCTTCCCCTTGGGTGGGTAGAAAGCCAAGTTTAAAAGAAGACCCTTACTCTCAGGGACACTGGAAGGTAGGACTTGGGCCACTTCCTGTGAGTACCTAAATGTTTTTAGAAAAACCACCCATGGCTTCCGGTGCCTTTTTAGCTATATCTTGGCCCACTAACCCAGCCCAACTATCCTTTCCTTATCCTCAGACCTAGAGAGGGCATCACCTAGGGGGCCAATGGGCCTTATGCAATTAATCCACTGTGTTTGGACTGTTTCCCCAGAAAGAGAGCAGCAGTGGCCTGGCCTCATAATCATGTGCTCTCTCTGCTCTGGGAAGAGTATCTCTCTGTTTTTTTCTTCTCCTTAAAGCACTAAGTGAGCAGAGAGGCAAACAAAACTACTGCTTCCCCATCATCCCGGATCTGGCTGTGTGAACCTCTCTAGACTGTGCTACCTTTCAAAAGAGGATCTGTTAGAGAAACTGTACGGACCGAAGGCCCTGAAAAGGAAGGGGAGCTTGAATTGGGTGTGGCCTGTGTAGTCCTGCCAGCTGGGGGTGGAAAGGCACCCTCCACAATAGCTCAGCACCCTTCCTAAGCTAGCTAGCCTTGAGTTCCCAAGCCATATTCTAGGTGGAAGGTCTAAAACTCAGGAATGTTCACTGATTTGTTATTTACTGCAATCTTCACCTCCAGGGTTCTGGTCATTATAATTCAGACAGCAACAGCTTCCATTATATTAGTTGAGTACTCCGGAAGGAAGGCTGTGGGTTTCATCAGTCCCCAAGATGCCTTAGTGCAAAGAAGGCCCATGGCTGAGAGAGGGGGGCGGGGAGGAGGCGGAGAGAGAAAGAGAAACTGAAGCTGAGCCATTTGGCTCTATGGACCTCAGTTTCCCCAGAGAAACTGCTAGAGCAGGGGTGTGAGACTTTAGCATTTGGTGAATGCTTTTCTTTCTACCCTAAGCTGGCTCCATGCTCCACTTTGGGCTTTGTGCAACTTGCAGACCCCAGAATAATAGGGACACCGGTGCAGAATCTCCGGTCCTTGTTTATCATCTTGCTTTCTTAACACCGGTCCCAGGGGTGGGCAGGTTAGAGTGGAGGAAATTTTGCTGTGGGTCTGGCTGGGACAGAAAGCCGAGCTGATCTTGGCAACAACTTGTCAGACCTGTTCCCTCTCACCTTGGCATTTCCAGGGAGGAGGGTGAGACTTGCAGCTTTGTGAAGGGATTAGCACTCTGGGGAGAATAGAACCTCATCCCCAGAATAGGGGCGGGGGCACAGATATGAAGTATTGGAGGGCACAGAAAGGGTACTGATTTGATTCCACATGAAGATGGATGGGGTGGGGGAGAGGAGGATTCCTTCTGAATTATGCTCAGTGGAGTACCTCCAAGTGTTGGGGAGGCAAGAGCAGGAAGAGTAGATTCCAAGTGGCCCAAGTAGGAGGTAACATTACTTGTTAGGTCTGCTAATCCCAACCTTCTCCGTAGCAGAGAGGGTTGGGTAGGTTAGGAGGCAAAAGGTGCACCTGCAACACCCCCTCCATTGCCCACGCTCTGCCTTTGACCCCGAAAGAACAACCAAGGATAGCCAAGCCCAAATGTAGGTAGTTGGCATTTGGAGTCTCAAAGGAATTACAGGCAAGGTGCTCACCTTCTCTCCTGTCCTGGCCTCCGTTCCTCCCATACACCCCAGCAATGAGCTCTGGCCCTGCACACTCCATAGTAATCAAGCTTGAATTTCCCAGCCCAAGCTGTGTATGCCGGGGCACAGCTGAAGATCCAGAACTCTTCCGTTCTTTGCCTTTCCAGGCAGTAGTAAAAGACTGAGGGGAGGGAGTAGGAGAAAGGGAGAGAGAGCTGCTGAATTAAGGAGTTCCTCTGGTGGAACCTGGTACCCTTTAGGAGAAAGGGAGAGAGAGAGCTGCTGAGTTAAGGAGCTCCTGTGGTAGAACCTGGTACCCTTTAGGAGAAAGGTAGAGAGAGCTGCTGAATTAAGGAGCTCCTCTGGTGGAACCTGGTACCCTTTCTTGTGATACAAGTGGCAGCTGGGCCTGAGGGGAGTGAAGGTGGGTGGCAGCTGGGCCTGAGGGGAGTGAAGGTGGGCGCTTTGCCAAAGGAAACCCCAGAGGTTTGTTGGCTGAGCCATTTAGTCACCATGGGACTTGCAAGTTAGGGCAGGAAGTATGGCTGCAACTTGGGTCCTCCCTCCTTGACTTTGCCACTCCCAGCCTGAGTTTGGGTTCCTTTTCTTGAAGGTTTCCCTTGCAGACCACCTTTCTCCCTCTCACTCATACTTGGAAAGTCATTGCCACCATTCCTATCAAAGGGCTAGGGCTATTAAAAGATAGACCATGTTTTTCTTAGCTATTAGCCTCTTGCTTAGAGGTCCAACTGGAATCTTCAAGGTTTGCTTAGATTGCCTAAGTTGCTGAGGTCAGGGAGGGGGAGGACTGAAGGTAGGTAGGTCATCTTGCTATGTACCTCAACCCCCAAGAAAAAAAGTCCAGGTATAGCAGTTTGGATATTAAAACTTTTAACTTGGACTGGGGATAGAACTACAGAATGTCCAGAGCTGAAGGTGCCTTAGAGCCAATCATAGAGTAATAGACTTGGAGTCAAGGAATACCTGGTTCAAATCCTCCCTCAGGTATTTACAAGTGTGACCCTGGGGAAGTCAGCTTAACTTCTTGGTGCCTCAATTTCCTTATCTATAAAACAAGTGGGTTGGATTGGGCCTCTAAGGACCCTCCCAGCTCTAAATCTATGATCCTATTATCTAATTCACTTTCTTCATTTTATAGAGAAACTGAGGCACAAAGAGAAATGATAGAACCAAGGTCACAGTGATTTAGTGGCAAAGAGAATTGAAACCCAGGTCTCCAGTGCTGGTGTTTTCTTTTCATTATATCTAAGCTGCTTCTCATATTAAACTGAAAGTTTAGAAGAAATCCACAGATACCATTTTTAAAAATTGTTTTAATACCCTCATTCCCAAGGCAAATTCTCAAACTAGACTTTCAACCAGGGCCATACCAGCAATACCTTCAGTACATAGCCCTGATCTACAAGTTTCCCCTCATGTGAATATAGCTTTTCCCTTAGTGATGTGTAGAGACTTATCAGGAATAATGAATATCTGGGCACTCTTGGGTCCTTCAGCTTCTCCTGAGTCTGGAAGTTTATGAAGATGACCAAGCCATGGTTTTTCCAATTAGTTATCTATTCTATTCCCTGCCCTTCCTGATACCCAGATCATTCCTCCCACCTGGACTCCAAATATCTACTCTTCTTTCTTGGCTGCGGAGGGAACTGGCTCTTTGGCTGAGCTTTGGGAGGGCCAGAACAAGAGGAGTTGATATGACGTTGTGTTGTTTGTCTTTCATTTCTCAAAGAGGACCATGATGTCAGGAAGGTTATGTCATGACTTGCAAGTGAACTGGATTTAAGCGAGGCAGGGCTGTGCAAAGTCACCAACCTCACTCTCTCCTCTGGAGCCATCTGGGTCCAGTGGCAAGATACAGATCAGGATGACTGGAGATGGCCCGGGATGCAGTGGGAGAGCTGGGTCTTTCTAAGCGAAAGTGTTTCCCAGGTCTCAGTTTGTCTTAGGCGACTCCCATTAGATGATTAAGGCAAGGTAACTGTGGTAACGATAAGGTTTACTGCAAACAAACAGTCTGGCTTTCAGTAAACACTGTTCAAGGTCTACCTTACTGCTGTGCTCTTCTTGCAGACAATGTAGGGCTCAGAGGGGTAACTACCCATTTCTTTCTTAAAGACTAAGTTGGCTCTACATCCTTATCTCTCTCTCGGCCTCCATCTAGGGAAGAGCAAGAACCTCAATCCACTCCCACGGAAGAGACCATCTCCCTTGCTACTCCCCAGGGTCGGACACCCAGCACGTGGTTGGCGTGGGAATTATTTTTTTCAATGAACAAAAATCTATTTTCTTTCCTCCTTAGTGCTCCCACCCTGGAGAATAAAAGAAAAACAATATCCTTGTAGTAAATATGCATAGTTAAGCAAAACAAATTCCTTCATTGGCTGCATCCAAAAAAGAAGGGTCCTAGTCTGCCCCGAGTCCACCATTTCCCTGTTAGGAGGTGGGCAGTGTGCTTCATGATTGGCTGTTGATGTGTGACTTTAAGAAGGATCCATGATTTCAGACTCTTCAGGCAGCTTCTTCTAGTGCACCCTGGCAATCTACACAACTTAAGAGATCAATTCTAGGGAGTTGCCTAAGGATCATAGAGATTGTGACCTCTCTAGAGTCAGATCTGTAAGTGTTAAGGCCTAGCTTCAAACTAGACCTTCCTCAGTCCAAACCCAGGACTAAATCCACTGTGCCTGTGTTCTTCATGGCTTCACACGTATGACTGTGCTTCAGCCTTCTCAATGGATGGAGGACAAACTAGAGGAAGGAAGGGAATTTGGAACTCGAAAAAGGCTAGAAATAAATCCACTGTGTTATACTGCTTCTATACCACTAGTAACAAAAGAGTAAAATTTTAATTAAAATGAGGAGCCATAGATTCTGAAATTACTAGATTGTAAACTTCACGAAGGCAGGCATTGTGTCTAATCTGAACTTTGTATCTATCCCTACCCTCAGAGTTCTGACCACAGTAAATGCTTAATGAATGTTTTTCAAATTGAATATAAAAGCTGGATAAAACCTTAAAGATTATCTAGCTCTTTACCTTTCCCCACCCCATTTTATTTTGTAAGTAACAAAACTGAGTCCCTGGTGAAGCTTGCCTAAGACCACACAACTAATTAGTGTCATAATCTGAATTAGAACTCAGGGCTCTTCCACAATACCATGTTCAAATGTCTGGGGTTCTGTAGGGTCCAAGTCCATAACCCTCCTCTCAGTCTTAAGCCTGCTTGTGGAAAGAAGCGTCTGGGACTGAGGCTACAGCCCAGAATGAGAATGGGAAGGAGATAAAGAAGGAAAGGCATAAGATGCTAAAGTCTCTGTTCTTGTACGTACACAGAGGGAGCTGAGGCCCCGACTTTGTACTATGAAAAAAGGTCCCAATGGCTATGGCTTCAACCTGCACAGTGACAAGTCTAAACCTGGCCAGTACATCCGAGCTGTGGATGCCAATTCACCAGCTGAGGCTTCCGGGCTCCAGGCCCAGGACCGGATTGTGGAGGTAATATTTTTTCTTCTTTTAAATTCCCTATTCCTCAGGTTCTCAAGCTCTCTCTCACCTTCTTTCTCCCAACCTCTCCTTACTCAGCTTTTTCCTAACTAGATTGTAAGCTCTTTGAGGGCAAGAATTGGGTTATTCATCTTTGGATCCCCCCAAAATCCTTCCTAGCACAGTGCTCTGCACCTAAGAAGGGACCCAGGAAATGTTGGTTGAATAAACAAATGAAATCCTTTGCCTATTCCTGGCCTTCACTACCCAGGGTCCCACTCCTGTCTGGAGACAAACTCAGCTGCATATCCATAGAGCTTTGTAGTCCTTAGTATAACTAAGCTGGACTCCTAGAGCCATCCCCAGAAGAAGTCCACAGGAACCACTGGGGAGGACTTAAGAGGCTATGCCCATCTTGATTCCCTCCCCAGGATGGCATTTTGGGGGCATTATTTTTACAGGAAGAAGGAAAGGGAAACTGTCATTTGAGATGTTAGACAGACTTGTGAGATTTGGTAGAAGAGGAAACAGGAATTAGCTAGTTTATATAGCTTCACCTGAAGAAAAAAGCAATGGAACTTCTTAAAAGGCCTTGGACCCACTGAGAGGTAGTAAGAATGGGCAGGCCCTCATAAAACAAAGCAGGTTTGCATTTGTCCCCAAATCCAATCACCAAACTAACAGGCTAGTCCATTATAGCAGTAGCTCCCACAGGGAAAAAACCAAAACTTATTTGTCTTCACAGCTGGTTAACTAGCATTTATTAAGCCTGTGGTGCATACCAGGCACTGTGCTAAGCACTGAAAATACAAAGAGAGGCAAAAAACAAGCAAAAAAACCAGCCCATCATCTCAAGGAGCTCACAATCTCTTCCTCTTCCTTCCCACTCAGCCTAATGATGTCCTTTGTCCATGCTTTGGATTGGTGGATGGGTTTTGTTGCCACTTGTGGTAAGGGGCCAGAGGATGGGGATCTGGAGCTCCCTTGGGTTGTAAAGTGGCACAGGATGGAGAACAGTCTTCACCCCACCCCCACATTCCCAAGCTTGGGGTCACTCCTCCAGGTCTTTTTACCTACTGTCACAGGTGAATGGGATCTGTATGGAAGGGAAACAGCATGGGGATGTGGTTACCGCAATCAAGGCTGGTGGAGATGAGACCAAGCTCCTGGTTGTGGATATGGAGACAGATCAGTTCTTCAAAAAGTGTAAAGTGATACCATCCCAGGAACACCTGAGTGGTGAGTTTGAATACTAGCTGTGGTTTGAATAGTAGCTGCAGAGTAAAACAGCAAAGTGGGGAGGAGTGCCTGGATTTGGGGGATAGAGGTGGCCAGTTCCTTTTCCCTTTCCCCTTTGCTAAGGTGCTTAGAGCTTGTGAGGCTAGAGCCCCTGGCACTGTATCTTACTTTTCCTTCCTGAGATGTAAGAAACTGGCACAGATAAGGGGAGCTGGCACCGAGGCCCAGATGTGGGCAGGCAAGAGGGAATTGGCAGGGGTGCTTTAGCCGAAGGCTGGGAGAGGGAAGGCAGTATGCCGGGCTTGGGGGAAGGGCAGAACTGTACATGAAAAGATGGTCCTTTCTCTAATGGATGGGGGTGGGGAGAGGGAAATAAGAGAACCAGGCTACCCTCTCTTCTCTCTCTACAACTACCCCAAGGGCCTTTTGTCATGGGCTCTGGGGGTGAAAGGGTTAACTCTGTCAGTTGGTCAGGTCAGCTCCAGTAAATAGTAGGATCGGGATAGCTTCTCTCCCTTCCCCCTCTGCCTCCCCTCTGTCAGGTTGTCTTGGAAACTTCAGGCATGTTCTGCAGAGCAGTTGGTTCCCACTTCGGGTCCCCCTGGCCCTTGCCCTTCCCTCTTCCAGTCCTTGCACCTCCCCCTACTCAGATCCTGCCTAGGCAGTGTTGCCATGGCATTAGTCAGGAAAGGGTTAAGTGGACCCTGCTCACTGTACTGGACCCTGAAGGAGATGGCTCCCTGGGCTGTGAGCCATGCAGTGGGTGTGGCCAGCTTGGACTTTGCCACAGGCTGAGTCCCCTGGGAGAATTTGGTGTTAGGGGGCAGGTTGGTGGCTTATTAATACAGTCCTGTCACATGTTTAGAAATACTTTGGGGTGGGGGGAGGGGAGGAGTTAGGAAGCTGTTTTTCAGCTGACACTGAGTATATGCCTCTAATTTCCTGAATTTAACCCCATGGCCTTAGCAAAAATGGGGCCCCGGGAGCTCCAAGAATAATAATAAAATTAGCTGGCCGTTTTAGCTTTAAGGTTTGCAAAGTCCTTTACATACGGAAGTGAGGTGGTATGACAGTGTGGTTAGAGAGCCAGCTTCAGAGTCAGGAAGCCAAGGGTTTTAAGTCTATGACCCGGACCAGGTCACTTAACCTTTGTGAAGAGCTGCAGGGAAAGTTGCCTGCCTGCACGGTTAGAGGATGGCTTTCTTATACCAGGGAAACCACAGGTTTCTGCTTATGTTCTTATACTTGATTTTTTCAATAATACTGTGAGGTGTAGGTACTTACAGATGAAGAAACTAAGGCTGTAGGGAGCTAGGTGACTGGCTTAGGCTCGTACAACTCATGGGAGATTTCAGCAAGATTTGAATTGTGGTCATCCTGACACTAAGCCTGGCCCTATCTTCTATGCCACTCTGGTGCCCGGGGAATTCAATGGGTAGGAAGTCCTTGAGCGGCCCTTGGAATGAGAGGCTGAGGAGGGGACAGAACTGCTAATCAGGCTCCAGTAAGAGCTGTGACTAGCTTGGCAAACTGGAAAGCTTTCGTTTGGATGAGGGTAAGTCGTGGAATCCTGACCAGAGACGGGTAGACATCCCCCATACTTCTTGTCTTTTCTTTCGCATCTTTTAAGGAAGTCTTAAACTGCCTAGAGAAACTTCCCAAGGAAAACATTTAATGCTCAGGTATCCTATGAGGACACTAGAGAATTAGAAAGTGAAGGGGTGCATGCAACCGAGTAAACATTTCACAGCAACAGAGCAGTTATGTCTTTGCTATCAGAAGCAAATGAGCAGCCCTAGCTGGGTGGTTTCCAGTTCATGTCAAAGGTCTTTCAAGGAACACTGTTGACTTTTTTTTTGATAGTTTACAGAGGACTAGAGTCGATGATGATGACATGACAAACACAGATAACTATAGGGAACAAGCATTAATTAAGGACCTACCAAGTGCCAGGCACTGTGCCAAGCGCTTTACAAATATTATTGGGGGGTAGATAATATTCCCATTTCACAGTTGAGGAAGCAGAGGCAGACAGCTTAGTGAAATGACTTGCCCAGGGTCTCACAGCTAGTAGGTATGTGAGGCCAGATTTGAACTCAGGCCCATCAACTCTATTAAACTGTGCCACTTAGCCGTCTCACTATAACCTTTAAAACGAAACAAAAACCTCGTGCCATCAAAGTCCTGGAAATGAGAATTCAGGAAATAGTAATTCAATAACTCTACCATCCCCATAAATGTAAAGTTAATGTTACTTTCAGAAGAACAATTGCTGTTTTTATCCATCTTTTCATTTTGACATCTCCCCTTCAGGACTGATAGCTCTGCATTTTAATAGGCAGATTTTGTGCTGGTTTTTGCATTACAGATTTGGTTTGCATTTCTTAATGTCTGGTTTTGTCAAATGCTAAAGGTTTTCGCATTGATAGCAACTGTGTAGGCCTGTGGTAAAGTGGTACAAACTGGGCTGTTGTGATGGCATTCAGATGCTTCCTAACCCTATGCCTCCTTTCTTCTCTGAAATGGGAGCCTCTGCTCTCCTTGGGCAACAACTAGGTTCTTCACCCACTGGTTCTGGGCTGGGAATCACCATGGGCCCCAGGGCACCTGGTAACACAGCTCTGAGGCTTTGCCCCGAAAATGGATCTGGGACAAGCAGTCCTAGAGCTCAGTGACAGTGCTAGAACCCAGGACACTAAGCCTGAGGCTCAGGTGTCCCCTGGAATAGTCTGATAAAGTAAACCCTTAAGCCAGGGTCATTCTTGAGTCTAGGGTAAGGCTGTTTGTAAGCTATGTCCCTCATCCCCACTCGAGAGGGTCATAAGATTCAATTTTTAATAAAGAAAATTAAAGATTCAGAAGATATCTACCTACGTGGGATCACCAAAACCTATGCTTGTAGCCACAAGGAAAATACTCGCTGTTGATGCAGGGAAAAGAACAGTGGCCTTGGTCAGGAGATCATTTCAATTATACCTTTGTTATCCTGTGACCTTGTGTAAGTTGCATAATCCCTCAGTGCCTCAATTTGTTGATCTGTAAAATGGAGATCATAATAGTTTCACCACCTGAGAGGGTTATTGTGACTCAAGCACTGAGCAAATCTTAAGGCCTTGGTGTAGGTGCCACCCACATAATTCTTCCTTTTCTCCTCTCCCAGCCCTCATCCCTTCCTGCCTTATATTCTTTATATCCTAAGACTTTTCCTTCCCAGACCGGATTGCTGAGTTCCCCACTTTTGCTTTGTGGGGAGTCAGCATGCTGTGGATCAGCCTTCCTGAATTTCTAGGCCAGGGACATGAGGTGACAGCGCTTTTCTCCTGGAAAAACCCAAAGAATGAGGGCAATTTCCAACCCTTCCCTGCCCACTCCCTGAAATATTCCTGCCAAGTTTAGGTCAGTAATGATAATGGCCAAAACCTCTAGAATCGTCCATATACACAATGCTCTTTCCTCTTTACTCTTACAGGTCCTTTGCCAGAACCTGTTGCCAATGGAGAGGTAGAGAAGGTAAGGAATGTTTCTTCTGTTGCTTGCTTGAAATTGCTCCTCTAGACTTTAACTATTTTCTTAATGATCTAGGACGTGTGTGTGTCTGTCTGTCTGTCTGAGAGAGAGAACACAGACCAAAACAGAAGACAGACAGAAACAAAGATTGGAGGGGGGTGGGGCGGTAAGAGATACAGAGGTGAAGGAGGGAGACAAACAGGAGAGAGGAGGGAGGGAGGAAGAGAGAGAGAGAGAGGACAGAAGAGACAGCAATCAGGGAGGTTGGGAAGGAGTCTTTGAAGCTTTCCATCTTTGAATTCAGGTCTGCTGAAAATCCCACATCCTGAGCTCTGACACTTAGTCCTACCCATACAGACCTTAGCTCAGAGCAGAGCTTATTCAGAAGGAAAGGTGGCATGGCTGTAGGTCCCTCCAAGGCCCATCCTCCTTCCCTGCCTAGTCACTGAGTGATGGCCCCCACTCCCTACCATACAGAGGAGACTATTCTTCCCTTGAAGAACAGAGCTTCAGTGTCCAGCCAATGCCCAGCCTCTGCTACTTCCAAGTCTGGGTTGAGAAAACAAAGCCCTCTTCCCCCTCCCCCTGCCCAGTGAAGTAAAATGAGGAACAGGGGGTTGGGAGGAGACTACAGGGGCTATCTGCCAGCCGGGGCCCTAAGAGAACCATGGGAGCGGCAGGGAGCCAAGCTGATGCTCCTGGCCAAAAGATCTATGCTGGGGGAAGTTGCCCTTTCCCTAAAGAGGTAGTATGGAGGAGGGATGGGTGTTTTGTAGGGTCCGTTCTATTCCCACTTAACCCAATGAACAGAGCTGGTAGGAAGGTGGGGTGGAAGGAGCTGGGCTGTGCTTCTGAAAAGTTACATCCCAGGGCAGAACCTTAGCGTAGAGGTAGAGATAGAAAGGACAATTTCCTCTCAAAACTAATTCCCCTAGGTGTCCTGGGACCCTTATTCCTACTTCTGGTCATAGGCACAGCACTTTCCACACCCCTTACTATTCTTCATATTCCCCAGGGTATCAGGCTTAGGGGAGGTTTTCAGGGTCCAGAGATGGCAGGCAGGTCCACAGTACCAGAGATTCAGGGAGCATCATGAACAAGATTCTCTCACCAGGCACAAAACAATCCCCTAGAATTCCCAACTTGCAAGAAGTACATCTCTACTTTCAAACCCAAGGGTCTGTAACTAAAAGCCAGAGGCAGGTTAGCGAGGCCTGCCATTTTGACTAAATATTACAGTGGGCTATCTAGTCTTTCCCAGGAATTCAAACTGAGTTGCCCCTCCCAGGAATAAGAAATCTTCCACTGCAGGTGCTGGACTTGGAGTATTAGTGGTTCTGGGGTGGGTATGGCCATTTGCTACAGTCCCTCATCTGAGGCTGCCCTGATGCTTAACCGTGTGAGGACTCTCTCCGTACCCAATCACACTCACATATGTTCTTTCTTCTTTTATTCCAGGAGAGCAGTGCCACCTGGCCTGAAGCAGTGTGTGAGAGCCCCAAACCAGCATCTTCAAGATCTACACTTAGCGAAACTAGTGATGAGGTATGCCTGGGCCCAGGGGCTGAGATACAGTGAATGGCCTCCCCAGAGACAAAAGTCTCTCTTCCAGTTGGAACTCCTCAGAGGTCAGGTGGGGATGGAGGTGCTGAGTTATAGAGACACTGAGGTAGCATAGGACTAGTGAGTGGCAGCCCAGGTCTCTGCTTGCTTCCAGGCTTTTGGGGCTAGCACATCAGGCACACCAGCCTGCATCTAGTCACACGTTTAATTGTTTTGTGTGACCTAGGTCCCTGGGCCATGGATTGGAACCCAAGCTAAGAAATACACCCCTTCTCATCTCACCCCTCTCAGGGCTAGAAGGAAAGTGGTTGGACAATGGGGTGGGGTGAGGGGAGAGGGAGAGGGTCTGGTGGTGGTGATTTATTATTTACTTCACCCCTTTGCTGTCATCAGATGGATTCTCAAGACGGTCCCAAGAAACAAGATTCCACGCCACCCTCTTCTACGTCTTCCTCTTCTGATCCCATTTTAGACTTCAACATCTCCCTGGCAGTGGCCAAAGAGCGAGCTCACCAGAAACGGAGCAGCAAACGCGCACCACAGATGGACTGGAGCAAGAAAAATGAACTCTTTAGTAATTTCTGAGCATTTGTTCCAATGTCCTCCTTCCTCCGTTCCTGCCAAACCACCTGAGAGTGGGGAGGAGGTTGGAGGTGGGGGGACTGAGTTGTGCCCCTTGGTCTTCCTCTCTTCTCCACTCACCCCAAATCAAAGTACAAATCAGCACCAGCATCTGATTTTCCTAGACACCCATGTTCTTTCTAAAGCCCAGGGAGCATGTTTTCCTATTCTGTCCTAATGAGAAGACACCTTTCCCCAAATCCCTTCTTCTTAGGGCC
Organism: Phalanger gymnotis; assembly: GCA_028646595.1. Lineage (NCBI taxonomy): Eukaryota > Metazoa > Chordata > Mammalia > Diprotodontia > Phalangeridae > Phalanger > Phalanger gymnotis. The sequence goes on from CM053626.1 coordinate 176,971,285, forward strand.
CTAAGAAGGTTCTACTTCTTGACTACATTCTCTCCACCCCCTGCCAGCTGGAGAACTGTGAGATGATTGAATAGATTTTTTTTCCCCAATTCATTTTTTTCATGCCATCCTAACATAACACCGTCCAGAGCCAGGGAATGGCTGAATGAGAAGCCCTAAGGGCAGAAACCACAGCTCAGGGATGGACAGGGTCTTCTCCCTAAAAGCTATAAATCAGGGTGTTTGGGTTTTGGGGGTGGGGAATGTTTGTTTTAGTGTCTTACATAAGTTTAGAAGGATTTTTTTTTCTGCTATGATTAACATGATTTTTCCCAGTTCCTGTGTTGGAAGTTGTTTCGTCTTGAGCTTGTTCTGTCCCTACTCTAAAGCTACTTACAGCACTGCCCTGGGCTTTAGGGTAAGAGATGTAAGAAGCCTTTGAACCCAGTACTACCTAGGGCCTTCCCAGCTGTGATCTGCCCATCAGTCAACAAACATTTATTGAGTGCCTACTCCATGCCAGACACTGCTAAGACCTAGGATACAAAGAAAGTCCCTGGCTTTCAAGGAGCTCACAATCTAATCAGTAATAAACCTCTAGTACAAATTCCATTGGTTCCTCTAACCCTTCCCTGTATGCTTATTCCATGTCCTAGACCCAACCTCTCCCTTCCAGGTGATTTTTGGAAAAGGAAAAAGGTGGTTATAAGCCCAAGTTGGAGGGGCTATTTGCAGGTCCACTTTCTCTGTCCTATCAACCTAAGGCAGCAGGGGAAAACCAGTAGACCTAGTTCTTGGAACACTTGCCCTTATTCACATAACTCTGCACTATGAGTGCTGGGCTAAATCAGGTTTACAGGATAGAGATTATTAAACTCTTTTCCTGGCCAGCCAAGCCTCACTTAGTGGCTAGGTCTGAATAGATACAGGTATATACCGCAGGGTAGTAATTGGTGGAGAAACAAGTACTTTGTCCTCTAGGTACAAAACTCACTGATAGAATCCTTCAGCAGGTAGGAAAAAGTTTTAGCACCTCATTATGAAATACAGGGAGCTTCTCTTCCCTTGAACCCTTACTCCTACCCCATCCCTTTCTTAGCTTCTGTCAGACCATGTACAAAAATTCCTACTCATATAGCCATAACCACCAGTCACTTGGTTCAGATTTACCTTTGGGGCCCCTACAGTTCAAACTTTAGTCTGGCACAGTGAGGAATGGGGGCTGAGTCCTAGGTGATTAGAAGTCTGGAATGAAGCAGGAAAAAAGAAGGGGAGGACTTCTGTTGAGTGATGCCTGGGTTATTAGGAGGCACTAAGCCCCAGGCTGGGGGAGGTAGGTGGGAATGCAAGGACTTGGCTTTAATCTCTGCCTGGCCTGCTAGTGGTTCACAGATTGCTGGGACTGGTGAGACCCTGAGCCAGCTCCAATGATATTATCTTATCTGGCTGAAGCAGTGAGCTCTACTCACATTAGTTTTGTTACTCCAATCCCAGCACGTACTGTACACAAAGCAGCAGCTTGGGGGCAATAAAAGTTGCAGAGTTGGAAGATGAGGGCAGCATGTTCTATCTTTGAAAGAGATAGGGGTGAGAAGTCACCTAGACTGTAGACATTGGTCCCCAGCTGTATTTATCAGGGGCGAGAAGTTGCTAGTCTGGGAATACAGTCAGGTAGGACCTGTACTATCTACAAGGATTAACTGGTATTGGTATCCATTCCACATGAAAAGGAGCAGGGGATTTGATGTTCCCCTGACGCGGGCCTAGCCCCTTCCTTAAATGCACAGAGAAAGGCAGTGCTCTAAGAAAAAGAGCACTGAATTTTGGGTCAGAGAATTTGGATTCTAATGCTGGTTTTTGCTGTATTCAACTTTGAGGAAGTAAGTTAACCTCTCTAGGTCTCGACTGTCCCACCTTAAAATGAGGGGGTTTACTAGACCACTTCCAGCTCTAAATCCTATGAGGCAAAGACAGGTAAAAGAAAAATTTTGGTTAAAGAGAATTTTAATTCTCTAGAGGGGCGAAAAGATACTGGACTATAAACAAGAACTGGGAGTTGAGAACTCAAGCCAAACTCACTTTCTTCAACATTTTGGTCCCAAACTCCTATCCCTACAACTAGAAAACCTCCTACTGTTAAGATTGAATTGGGGTCACAGCCCCTCCCAGTTTCACATGCCAAGATAAGGGAGAAATATGTGCCCTTGGGGTTCTCTGGCTAGGGCAAGAATGGGGTGGAGTGGCTGATAGGACAGGCATTATATTAGCAATTTCAAAGATGGCCAGATATAGAGGGTGTGGATTTAGGTTCTTTCCCTACCTGTCCAGGTAATTTCTTAATGCTAGAGAGAATCCCCTTACTTTACAGATAAGTAAACAAATTCTCGAGAATCTTATACCTGGGGTAATACTTTGGAAACAGCCCTGTATTTCATGATGGCCAGAATAGAGGTGGAGGTCCCAAACCTCAGTCTTTCTCTAGCTGTGGCTCAGCTCAGGCTATGTTGGATTGCTCCTCTCCTGCCATCTGGTGGCCATATTGAGAGCAGCAAGGTAATGCCAGGGTTGAGTACTACCTCATGAAAGAAAGTTCTGCTCTATTACAGCAGCTTCTGGACTCCCCCCCAGTTAGTACTACTGATTAGAACTTGACATCGGGGTCCACATCCATCAGGAAGAGTGTGCTGTGAGGCTGGGCATACAGAGAAGCTGGAGATCAATCCAGAGCTCTCACTCAGTCCAGGTCATATGGCCAGTTCCAAGGATTCCTCTGGGTTCTTCTCTCCCAAACCTATTGTCCACTCTTCAGGCTTCTCTGAACTCAGTCTAGATTTCATGTGCCAGTGGCAACAAAACCATGGCACTCTCCATACATAGTAGTCACACCGAGCAGGCAGTGTGCCTCAAAGGAGGCACAGTGTAGTCATGCTGAGTGTAAATCGTCATAGTTACATCCTTCATGGATCTCTCTTATCTCTGATTCCAAATGGAGTCTTTCCTTATCTTCAGCAAAGCTGCTCTCATCAAAAGTCAAGTTCAATCTAGTCAATGATCTATGGGTATTTTAACTCCCCTGATCAGGGAGAGAAGAGACTTTTCCTGAACTGGCTTTTGAGGAATGGCTTGCCAAGGAAACTTGAGGACTGTGAGGGCTCTGTCCTTATGCTGTTATGAGGCATAGACTACATTCCTCCATCCATCCAAGAGTCTTCCCTACAAGACCAGGCCAGCTAGTAGGGCTCCCAGGAAGATGAGCAACTGTTAGCTTTGTGGTTCCACCAGCTCCTGTCTGTACTGCTTCTCTTCCATGTGGTTGGTCTGCTCCAGAAGCCACTGTCTCTCTGGCTCATTTACCAGTAGCCTCAGTGTCACCTCTTGAAATATGTTGTTTATAGTCACCTATAAAAGCCAAGGAAAACAAAACTGGCTCCAAGCCCCTAACCACTGGGCTAACCTCTTGACATCCCAACCTTTCCCCATCTAATACCCCTACCTGCTCAAAGTGAAGCTTTTTAAACATGCATATGCTAGGTTCATTTTCTTGTCCAATTTTGGCTTCAAACTTGTTGAGACCTAGTGTGGTCATTCCTTCCAGGGTATGGCAGAGAAAAAGGAACACACATTCTGGTGACAAAACGAAAAAGGACTACCACCCACCCACCCAGCTCCTCTCTCCACAGACTCATTAGGGTCTCATAGCTGGGAGGCAATCTGTGATCCAGCAATGTAAAATCGAGGTCCAAGCCTAAGCCCCAGAGGCATTACTTCATCCCAGACCAAATATTTACATACATAGTCCAAGTGGCTGGCTGTCTGGCTGGCTTGTCGTCCTTACCATAAGCCATCATCATCAGAACTGCCTCTGTACCAAACCCCCTGCGTCGATAGCTGGGCTCTGAAGGAAACAGGAGAGATGGAGTGGTTCTTTTGGGAGAGACTGAAGTTTAAGCAGCAGAGGGAAGGGCTCCTGGCTCTGGGAAAGCCCTCAGAACTACCTACCTCCAGGCGACTGACCCACCAGGGCAGGGAGAAAGCTCCAGCACTTCAGACTCTTGGTGGCATCAGGAAACACGGGTTTAGAGCCTGTTTCTACCACTGATTACCAAGGTGAACTTAGACAAGTCACATCACCTCTCTAGGTTTCAACTTCCTTATCTATAAAAATAAGGTGGTTGGACTATGTGGGAATTCCCTTTCAATTCTAAATCCCATTATCCCATGAAGGAGAAAGGAAAGGTGACAAAAGGGAAATGAAGTTGTCAAGACATTCCAAGGGGCTCTGACTGTTCCCCAGGGGAGTCTCCCAGCAAAAGACTACAGTATGTTCCAGGAGCCACCCTGGACCCAGCCAGGTACCTGGTTCTCAACACACAGGCTCTCCTGGATAAGTGAGGACCCACCCAGCTTCAAAGATTAAGACAATTAAGAAGGAAAGGGACGTGTGTGTGTGTGTGTGTGTGTGTGTGTGTGTGTGTGTGTGTGTGTGTGTGTGTGTGTGTGTGTGTGTGTGTGTGTGTAGGCGGGGGAGTTGTTGGTTAGGGCAATGTAGGGAAATGAAAAACAAGGGAAGAGTAAAGCAAGATGAAATATACCAGCAATCATGACCTCAATCTCTCCCAAAGTTGGGTCCTGCAAGTCAGTAAGGAACAAGTTCACGTCTCCCACCATGCAGTTCTCTTCAGCCGAGTCTGGCTGTGCCTGCCATTTCTGTGCGTCCAGCACAATGAAGGTACATTCTGATGGACAGACGGAGTATAGGCTTACAACTAGACCTCCAAAAGATCTTCCCTCTTCTCCCCATGAGGACAGCAATGTTCTCCCAGCCTCTGGGAGGGAGGAGAAAATAAGGCCCAGAGCCTCCTTCAGATGAGCCTCAAATTTGATAGTGGCACAAAACCCAGGCATTCTCCAAATGCAGCCATGCCTAGCAGGCAATGACTCAGGAAAGGAAACATAATAGTCAGGCCAGCTGATGGAGATATGGTACTTAGATTTGGGGCCAAAGGAAAGTAGCTTTGCTATCTCTAAACCAATCCTGGACTCTGCTTGCCTTCCTTCCACTAGAAGGAGAGCCAAGCTCAAAAGAAACTCCTTCCCTTTTCTTGGGCAGTAGTGTCTAGGCAAGTTGACGAAAATACTGAGTAGAAGCAAATAGCTCTAGCACAAGGCACCTCTCCCAAAGAGCCCCATGGGTGGACCTGACAGCACAAGGCTCCACCCCACCCCCAATGCCTCACTATCAGCATCTTCTCGCCAGCTGTGCTGCATGGCATACTCCTGCTCCAGATTCAGAGGCTCTGAGGCTGTCAGCCGCTGCAGCTCCTCTGACTTCATCCACTCATGATATCTGAAAGGAAAGCAGGCAAAGCTTAAGAAAAGAGAGGACCTGGTCTGATGAATGTACCCTGGAACTCTGTGGGGGTGGGGTGGCAGGAATACTACTACTGCTCAGAGACCTCATGCAGAGTGGGCTGTCAAGGGGTTAGGAAAAGTACCAATGGAAGGACTAGGAGCTACCCACAAAGGCTAGGCCCAAGGGCACTAGCCACTGAGGTCCAGCCAGCCCTGGGGGATCATACACAGGGATCAGCTCAGCCTTAGGAGCGATTATCTAAGGGGATCAGCTTGGGGTCACAACATTCCAGGAATTCCTGAGTGAAAGTAAAGCACAGTAAGCTGACCTTTTCAAAGTCGACTGGGCAAGTGTCCACCAAGTCAGGCCACAACTAAGCCTTTCCGAGGGTTTGGTCCATGGCTGTTCCCATCCCCTTACTAAAGAAGTATAAGCCATGCAAACTTCTAGTATTTTCCAGATACCCTGCTGCTGTTCCCTTGAGAGAATACATCCTGCAGCCAGGAGCCGTACTGGCTTTTAAAATTAATCTAATGTTAATATAAGTCAAGAGTCTCAGACAGGCTGAGGTTAGGGTTTCGGGAAGTTAGCTTTATCACTGACATCAACAGAACATTACTGCCTTACAATTGAGGAAGAGAGGATAAGTTCTTTTTTCTCTTTTGTCATACATCAAAAAATTCATTATTTTATTAGTGGAGGACTCATTCCAAACCCTCAGGCTGAAATTCAATTCCATCAAATGAGCAATTATTAAGCACCTCTTAAGGTGCTTAGGACAGCTAGGTAGCACAGTGAGAAGAGTACTGGGCCTGAAGTCTGAAAGACTCATCTTCCTGAGTTCAGATCTGGCTTCAGACACTGCTTGGTCACTGGATGACCCAAGTCACTTCACCCTGTTTGCCTCAGTTTCCTCATCTTTCAAATGAGTTGGAAAAGGAAATGGCAAACCCCTCTAGTATCTCTGCCAAGAAAACCCCAAATGGGGTCATGAAGAGTTGGGACACAACTGAAGAACAACAAAGAGGTATTTGGGGCACAAAGACAAAATAAGAGAGTCCTTTTCCTTAAGGGGTTTACATTCTACTGGACATAAATACTTGTCTTCATGAAGTGCTGTGGCCCCACCTCATCACCTGGTAACCAGACTTCTTATGATAAACCTTTCTGGATTTAGCTAAACTGGTCATTGAATGACAAGGTAACACCTGAAGTTTTCTAGCTTGCTAAGACCGGTCTATGTTCTCCTCAAGGCACACTCACTCCAATAAAGATGCTTTGGGGGAATGTCTTTAACAGAAATTTATTTCAATACCCAGAGTTTATCTAAAACATCTTCTGAAGGCCTGAGAACAAAAGATAAAATCAAGTGTGTTTATGGGGAAGGAAACTCATGGGGTCACTAGCAGGTCTTCCACCTCAGATTCACTTTCCCTTTGAATATTATATTATTTCACATGACCAAGGTCCCTTTCAGAAAAAAAGGAACTGGGTTTTTCTTTTCTTCAAATTTTCCCCACTCTAGAAACTCAGGGCTGGCTCTGGGGTACTCGTTCAATTCCTCAAACATGGGGGAGCTGCGGGTATATGAAGACAAAAACAGAAAAAAGAAACAGTCCCTGCCCACAAGGAACTTTATATTCTACTGGGGATTGGTATGTCTGGAGAAGGAGGCTGAGGGAATCCAACAGAACCACAGATAAATTCCAAGTACATATGAAATAGTTTCAAGATTAATAACTGAGGGGATCAAGAAACATCTGGTTCAGTACATAGCACCTCAGCTGTCTTCTAAAGGAAGCTACAGATTCTAAGATAATCCTTATATAACAATACATACATTATATTAGAACATCAGGCGGTGAGGTCCTTGAGAGCAGGGGCTGTTTACCTTTCTTTGTAACACCAGCCTGGTACATGATAAGCACTTAATGTTTGTTGACCAGACATTATATTATCTAGGTAGTAATGGTTACAACCAGGCGACAGTGGGAGGGGGTACTACCTGGGTACATGCTCTGTGGTGTAGGGTACCAGGATCACCTTCTGTCCCAGCAGCATAGTATTCTGATTCACTCTCATGGTTGCACCAGAAAGATGAGATTTCCTCCTCCTGTAAAATTGATCTCCTTTTGACCCTTTCCTTCTGTGGCCAACATCCTAAAAGCCAAATCACCCCCAGGCTGATTCATGATCGCTATCTCTAACCCCTCTTAATTTCGGGGCTTTCCCTCTTTCAATGACTTCCTATTCATCCAGCATACAGCTTGCTTTGTATGTATTTGTTTGCATGTTGTCTCCCCTACTGGATTCTAAGTTCTTTGATGGCAAGGGCTGTCTTTGGCCTCTTTTTGCATCCATAGCATTTAGCACAGCGCCTGGCACGTAGTAAGTAGGTACTAAGACTGACACACATTTGCTAGCATTACCCATACTCTAAATGCTTTTTGCAATTGCATGAGAGGTGGCAGAGACTTTAGTGGACAGAGAGATGGCCCGGGTTCAAGTCCCTTCCCTGACACATAGTGGCTGTGTAACCCTTGGGCAAGTGGTCCACCTGCATTACTAGAGGGAGCTACCTATAGCAATGAAATCATAAATCCAGTCTCTACACCTACTGTTTTCATATAGGAATGCTTTAGGCTTTTACATTTTTATGCTTTAAATTTTTGTATCTAAATTTCCAAAATATTATTATTATTATTATTATTCAGACTAGAAATAGTATTCCATTTGCATGGAATACTTTACTTTTGCCTCCATTAGCTCTAATGGCCCCTCGTAACAAGCCCATTATACAGAGGAGGAATCTGAGGCCCAGTCCATTTTATTATAGGTGAGCAAACTGAGGCCCAGAAGTTAAATTCGACCTGTCCGACGTCTCAACGGCTGGGAGGTGGCACGAGCCGGCACTCCTGTCTCCCAGTCCGGTAGCCTCTCTATTTAAAAGACGTTGAGAACAACTCGGGCTTCCAGGCACGTTCTCGGAACAGCAAAGACTCCGGGGTCAACAACAACCTTCCCGTCCCGGGGCTCCCAGCCCCGCGAGACTCGCCGCAGCCAAGCCCCCGTCCCAAAGCTGACTTTCCCCCCGGCTTCTGGCGCCATCCTCGAGCCTACTATCCGTCACCCCCAATCCCAGGCCGAGACACTCGGTCCCACCGTCAAGTCTCACGCGCACCTGTCCAAGCCAGATGCCGGATCCGGGATCCGAGACCCGGGATCCGAGACCCTACGCAACCAACGCAGAAGGCACTTCCGCCGTTCAGCCTGCGCTTTGGTCCCGCCCCGCTTCTCTGGAGCCAATCGACGACCTCTGCCTCGCCTTCTCCTTCCTTCTCCTCCCCTCCGTGTCGTGACGTATACGGAAATGGTGGTCTCGCTGTGCGCAGGCGCCGTGTTGGAGACGGTTACTGGGGATAGCCGCCTGACTAGGCGGCGGTGAAGGCGAGGGGGAGGTGGGCTGAGGTAGCTGTTCGCAGATGCCCGGCCTACCGCATCACTCAGCGCCCCCACAGGCCCGGGCTTGGGAAGGAGAGGCGGGGCGGGGTAGAGACTGACGGCGGCCTGCAGGGAATGTGGAAACTGGGACGGGAGCAGCGAGGGAGAGAAGCTGGGAAGTGAGTGCTCGGTGTAAGGGGAGGCTCGGCGGGGCCGGGGCCGGGGCCCGCCTGTGGGAGCAGAGGCTTTGAGGCTTGGATCGAGCACCTGTTGTTGGCAGCGTGGCGTGGTGGGCTTGGAGTCAGAAAGACCTGGGTGCACCTGACACCGGCCCCGTGCATCTGGGCCAGTCATCCCTAACCCCCGGGTGTCTCAAGTGCCCCACCCCCCACGACTTCTCTGCCAAGTCGGAGGGGGGGGGGGTCCCTGTTGATGGAGAGAGTACAGGGAGGCCCCAACACCGATGAAAACCCAAGGCGATGTCTTAGGAGCTGGGTAGAGAGCAGGAAAAATTAGAAATTGCTTTGTACGTGTTTGTTTACCCATCTCCCTTGTTGACTTTTGTCCCCAGGATTTAGCACATGACCTGTCATGTAGTAGGCACTTACTATATGTTTATGGATTGACTACTGTTGACATTGACACTCATTTACTAGTATTTCCTATACTATGAATAACACCTTATTTGCATGAGAGGTAGCATGGCCTAGGGATAGAGAGCTGACCATCAAGTAGCCATATGGACAGACAGACTCTGAGGAAGCTGATCTTACTCAGTAGGTGGGGGTGGGGGATGTCACTGAGGCTGCCCATAGGATAACTGTGTGCCAACAGGTATTGGAAGTAGGGGGAAGGGAGCCTGGAGCTCCCCTTGTTGGATCCTTTGTAAGAAATCACTTAACCCTCTGTTGTTTTGGACCATGACAGCAGCAGCTGATGCCACTCCAAAGAAAGAACCTCACAGGCTAACCTAACCTCACAGGCTAACCTTCAAGGATAACTTTTCTGCCCATCTTGAACATGGCTGGTGGAATCACAGAAACCGGGGAGCTTTATTCTCCATATGTAAGTATAATTTTTAGCACCTTTGAGTTGGTTTGGAGAATATCTGCCTCAAAACTACCTAGACCTGTGGTCCCTCGGGTAGTAGACTAGGTAGGATGGTTTTCTATTGGATGGATCCAAGGAAAAGGTAGAAGAACAGTTCATTACTTCAGTAAACATTTGTTAAGCACCTGCTATGTGTGGAGTTAAAAATGAGAACTTCTGTGGCTTCTACACAATCAAGTAAAGGTTTTGATATGTTTGCTGTATGTTGCGGTTCTCCTTCAGTCAGCTTGTATGCCTAGAGAGAGTTTCTGTTAACCTCCTCTGCTTAGGGGTTTGTGAATGTCTGTCTAATTGTTGGTGTCTTGTAGGTAGAATTTGACCATGTTGTATACGATTATACCATATATACAAACCCTTGGGTCTTTAGTTAGCTGAATTTGTTGCACAACTTTTGTTGTCTTAGATGCTATAAGGGGCATTGGGGATTATAAGAGAAGGTTTTGATTTTAGCTGGCATTGGTGGAGCCAGTGCTTCAAGTGGATTGTCTTGTCTTAATTCCATCCATCATATTCAGTTTATTTTCTCTGGGTGGTCATGATTACATCACTAGGTCTGTCCTCTTAATTAGATGAGTAAGTTACTCAGCCAGCATTATTTTGATGATAAAGTCACCTATATAAAAGAAGATGGTAGGGTCTTCTTTCTGGATACTCTTGTATTTAAGCCACTATAGGATGCCCTATTCTATGCACTGTTTTCCAACTCTGCCTGGAGTTTCTGTCTGTAGTTGTGTTAGCTTTTAGTGTGTATTTTTTTTATCTGATTTATTAACCATTAAACTACAATTGTCAGCATTTGTATGAGTTCTTTTGGTGTTCAGTCAGCAAGCACCTCGAACAATTTGCAACTACAAATGATATACAAGAAGCTCAGTTTCAATTTATTGCCCTCAGAGGTTACTGGTAAAAGGAAGGGTCATGTCAGAAAGTCAGTTGTTTGAAAAAGGAAATGTCCCAGAAATGGAAGAAGTGATGAAATATTTCTTTTTCAGAACACCTGCCATGGCTGTCCTAGGCCAAGGTTTAATCATAGATCTTGTGTTGTCTCAGTGAAGTCAGAGAGTGGCCCCTAGGGAGTGCCCATTCATTTGTAAAACTTACATAATCAGTATTCCAAGAAAAGAGTGGAAGGAAGCATATTGGGCAATACTTGTAGTAGAATAGATTGAAGTAGGGAAGAAACTGGAGACAAGGAGTCTGTTAGATTAATCCAAGCACAAGCTGGTGACAACTTAGAGCAGGGTGACAGTTTTAATGAAGAGGAAAGTATGGCTATGAGAAACATTTGAAAAAAATAGTGCAAGTTTTCTGCAGTACTCTGATTTAAGAACACGTTCCTTCCACACATACTTTGCTGTCTGAAGTCCTCTTCTAGTATTTGAGATTTGCTCTTCTCGCCCACCCTTGAAACCATTGTATGTGAGAATTGATACCGTGACCTTAATGCCACTTCTCTGCTGATTACAGGTTGGGCTGGTGTACATGTTCAACCTGATTGTGGGCACTGGCGCCCTCACTATGCCCAAGGCTTTTGCCACTGCTGGTTGGCTTGTCAGCCTAGTCCTTCTTCTGTTCCTAGGCTTCATGAGGTAAGATGTAACTATTATGTCTGTCTTCAGTGTTCTGAGTTTGTTCAAACTCCGAAGCTAGAAGTTCCTTTGAATTACTGTACCAGTACCCTTGGGGAAGACACAACCTCTAATGTAACTAAGTCCAGATCAAAGTATTTATCGTCAGATTTTAGTTATATGCACTAAAAGCAAATGGTACAAATAAGATGAACAGTAAGCTGCTTATTTTTCTCCTACAAGTTCTGCCATTCCTTTAACTTGTTGCTTTTAGACTAATATTAAAGTCAGTTTTCACCTCTTGAGAAGATGCCACCTGACACTGGGGGAAAGCCCTGGGAGCACTTAAAATGATGGGCATGTCAGCATGAGACTTATCATTTGCTTTCAATAATTTCCAGATAGGTACACAATCAAGAGTTAACCTTACTGTGATTCATGCCTAGAAGGAGTGCTACTCCTTAATCCTCAGGGCAGTATTTCCTAAATTAAGGTAGCCATGGAACACTTTAGTGTTTAAAATACATTGGTGAAAATGCAAAAGCCTACAGTCAAAGCCATGGGCCATTTAACAGTACCAGGGCAGGGCAGGGCAGGAGGAAATTGTGGCAAAGTTATGAGTACCTAAAGAATGGATATTTGTGGAAACGCACCATAAGATAAACGTTAGAACTTCATTTCCTCTTCCTTTCTTAGATTTTACCTTATGGTTGTATGTTGAAGAAGAGGAGAGGAACAGAAAGTGGAGGGTAGTGTTTGGCTCTCTTTAAGAATGAGTGGTGGCTTTTGTCCCGGGCCTAACTTCCGCTGTGGATCCTACCCACTGCAAACCTAAGTGGCAGTTACAGCTGAGGTGGGGCAGGGAGGAGAGATGGAAGAAATGCTTGTGACCTGCTCTAACTCTGAATTAGCTTAGAGGGTCTCTTTGCTTAGAAAGCAGAGACAAACCCTTCTTAATGGCTTGGTAGGACAGATATCTTCTCAAATTATAAGCTCAGTATGAATCAACAGTGTGGTGATGGAGCCAAAGGAGCTAACACAGTCTTAAACTGCCTTAAAAGAAGTGTATTCCTCAGAGTGAGAGTGTTGTGTCCATCCAGAGGGTCAGTTCAGAACTTCACCTTTTAGAAGAGATGTTAACAAACTGGAGCATGCCCAAGGACAGATGCCAAGGGTGACAGTGAGAGTCCTCAAAATCACGGTGTCTGTGGATCTGTTGAAGCATATGGGAATGCTTAGCCTAAAGAAGAGAAGACTTAAAGGTGAACATGGTAATAGTCTTCAGATATTTGAAGGGCTATTATCCAAAAGAAAGGTTAGAGCTCTTGTGCTTAGCTGAAGAAGTTGCTGTCAGCAGAACTTATAGGAAGGCAGAGTTTTGCCTCAGTACAGTTTAAAAAAAAAATCCCAACAATTTGAACCATGTAGAACTAAAAAGGTTTGTCTTGCGAAAGACAAGTGTACCAGAAGACTCTTGTAGGTAGGATTCATTCTTTGGTTATGAGTACATAAGACTAGATAACCGTTGAGTTTGTAGTCTTAGGATTGATAAGTTCATATTCACGTTGCATGGAACAGTTTGGGATCAGGATCATGGCTTCTCTTTTCCACTACTTGGAACTTCAGAATGGTCATCAGTGGTAGTCTTACTCATAGTATCCTTTTCAACAATTAAGCCTATAAGGTGCAAGGTCATTTAGAAAGGTCTTATCAATTAGTCAACAAGCATTCACTATATACAAATCACTGTGCGAATGCAATAGCTGTTCTTACAGAGTTCACAGTCTACAGGGGGAGACAAGATGAAAATATGTACGTGTAAGTGTAAATAGTAGGTAATCTCTAAGGAAGGCACTGGCATTAAAGGGGACTAGGGAAGTGTGCTTGCAGAAGACATAATTTTAGGTAACCCTTTAGGGGGGCAAGGGGGTGATTGGTGATAAAAAGGAGAGCATTCCAATCGTGGGGGATAACCAATAAAAATGCACAGATTTGGGATATGTGGAGTGTCTTGTGCAAGAAACAGCAAGAAGGCCAATGTTACTAGGTCCTAGAGTACATGGAGGGGGTAAGATGTAAGAAAACTAGACGGGTAGAAAAAGACCAGATTATGACAGGCTCTCAGAGCAAACAGAGAATTGTACATTTGATCCTGGAGGAAATAGGGAGCTACTGGAGTTTGTTTGTTGGGGGGCAGGTAGCAGGAGGAGGTGTGACATAGTCATACCTGTGCTTTAGGAAGGTTACTTTGGCAGCTGAATGGAAGATAGACTTGAGTGTGGAGAAACTTGAAGCAGGGAGACCAACTAGAAGGCTGTTGAAATAGTATAGGTGTGAGGTGATGAGGGCCTGCCCTAGGGTGGTGTCAGTGTCAAAAGAAAGAAAGGTAGATGTGCAAGAGATGTCACAAAGATTAAATGGACCAGACTCGGTGACAGATTGGATATGGAGGAAGGTAGAGTGAGGAGTTGGGCGTGGCACGTCTGGGTTTTGGGCCTGAATAATCAGGAGGATAGTGGTGTCCTGGGTTGTTGTAGTAGATAATTTCAAAAGGGGGAGATTTGGGGAGAAAGGATGAGTTTAGTTTTGGTCATACTGAATTGAAGATGTCTAAAAGGCAGCGATAATGAGACTGAAGGACAGCAGAGAGTTTAGGGCTAGATCAGAGATATGAGAATCATCAACAAGATGGTGGTAATGGAGTCCCCAGGAGCTGATGGGCTCACAAAGTAAAATAGTGCAGCCTTGGGGGGAACACTCACAGTCAGTAGAGGGGCAGAGGGGAGGGAAACAAGCATTTATTAGGGACCTGCTCTGTGCTGGGTGCTATGCGAAGTGCTTTACAAATATTACTTTATTTGATCCTCACGATAACTCCAGGAGTGTTATTATTATTATATAGTGTTATTATCCCCATTTTATTGTATACCATCACTATATAGTATTTATTTTTATATATTATATAATATTATGTTATCTCCATTTTACAGTAAATGAAACTGAAGCAGGCAAGAGGTTAAGCAACCTGCCCAGGTCACACAACTAATAAGTGTCTGAGGCTGGATTTGAACTCAGGTCTTCCTGACTCTTGACCCAGAGTTCTATCCAGTGTTGCACCTAACTTTCTGATCCATTGAAGAAGATCAGAGAAGAAGCAGTCAGAGAGATAGAAGAACCAGGAGAGAGCAGTGTCACAACACCCTATAGAGAATAGAGAGAGCAGCTAGGAGAAGAAGGTAATTGATAGTGTGAAAGGCTTCAGAAAGGTCAAAAAAGGGACCCTGTTAGGTAAAAGGCCCAATTCATACTAGAAATGTTGTCATGAGGTAGAAGTCCTCTCTATTCTCTTCCTCTTTTTTAAGAATTTAAAAGAATGGCCAAAGGATCTCTTTGGAGTCTGATGGAGTCTCTTTGGAGACAGTTTTAGACATGAAATCAGTTTTATAGTTGGAGATAAAAGCAAGACTTTGAAGAGGTGATATAAAATAATTCATTTTTCATTAATTCAGGTCAAACATTTATAAAGCACCGCCATGAACTGGGCAGTGGAAATAAAAATATGTAACACAACAGAGGCTTATAATGTCTTCAAAGAGCTAATAATGTAGTGAAGTTAGGGAAGGAAGAGATACGTACACAAGTGGTTGTAATATAAGGTAGAACGTGATTACATAAAAAAAGATCAGAGTAGCATAAGCAATTTGAGAAGATCGGGATCACTTCTACCTGGGAGGGTTACATAAAGGAGGTGATGCCTGTTTTGTATCTCATAGTTGACATATGTAAAAGCATGAAGGTATGAGAGCAAGATGAAATTTAGGAAATAGGCATTATTGACTTTGGCTAGAGTTGAGAATGCTGAAGGGAGAGAGAGGAAGTAGTGCAGCTTAGGTTGTGGAGAGCTAAAGATTTCGAACAAAGAAGAAACTCTTCAGTTTTTATCTTTGAGGAGTTTTGCTTTGTGGCCAACCTCAAGGCCTGTCCCTGTTTTACGTTGAGAGCCTTAGGATCCAAGAGGTCTTGGAGTCTTCAACCCATTATGACAGTGATATAAGTTCCCCTTTACCCTTCATAAAGCTTTTATTGAAACTTGCCATCTGAATGGAAAATGGTTATTGATCTTGGGGAGGGTGGGGAGATAGTGGCTTCCAAATAGGAACTTCTGTTTTATACATCTTGCATAGCTCATGTTTAAATCTAATCAATGAGTTGTGTTTACAGAGCATTGAGAAATAATTTTGTTTTAAATGAGATTGATTTTCTTTTTTAAAAAATTTTAAAGGGAGGTGAAAAAATCGAATCCCTTAAAATGATCACTTCGAAGTAGGTAATTGTCTTCAACAAGGATATAATTTTTCCTTCTGTCCTTTTCAGAAACTATTCCAGGGAGTAAAGTATAGAAGATTAGAGTGGCAATTCTAGGCTCTGGTTGCTTCTGAGCTGATTGTCCCTAAAAGAGATGGTGGTAGGGTCCATTTAACCCTTGGGTGATTGAGAATTTCTTTTCCCATTCTTATGCCTAACTCCAGACCTTAGCCAAGAAGTCAGTCTATTCAATTTCATGCCAGCACCCAGTGAAAGCTGCTGAGTCAATGAGGTTTCCAAATAGGCAAACGAGGTTTAATGTTACTGAATAAAAAGTAGAGTTCAATTTGAGATTGTTTCATGGCCAGGGCTTATTTCCTAGAAGGGAGCTAAGTTCATACCAGAGAAGTTTCTAGAAAGGAAGTAGTCCTCTTTAGTCCTTTTCCAGGTCCTCAGCATCAGTGAATTCTGGAAATAATCATGATGATGTGGTTGGAGTCAGGAAGACCTGGGTTCAAATCTTAGCTGTGATACTTAGTACTTGCGTGACCTTGGGCAAGT
Organism: Phalanger gymnotis; assembly: GCA_028646595.1. NCBI lineage: Eukaryota > Metazoa > Chordata > Mammalia > Diprotodontia > Phalangeridae > Phalanger > Phalanger gymnotis. The sequence goes on from CM053626.1 coordinate 176,987,602, forward strand.
CACTTAACTTCCCTGGTCCTCAGTTTCCTCCTCTATAAAACAAAAAGATTGGATTAGGTGATCTCTGAGGTTCCTTCCAGCTCTGGATCTGTGATTTCTATAGTAATTTTCATGGTCCTTGATTTCTAGTCCCTTTAAGAATGTGGCACTTCCCTTCTCCCCCATAATCCTTACCAAAAAGAGATTGCTACAATATCTTCTCTTTCTCCCATGACAAATTTTTCATCACAGTCTGGCTTCTTAGCACACTCCTGAGTCTAGCAACCCTTCCTGTTAATGTACATGATGGGAATATTTGCTAATTTTAATATTAATGATATTTACTAGGAAGGTAACTCTGCTACCAAAAAAATTAAGATAGTGAAGTCAAGAACACAACAAAATATTTTCATTTATTCATTCCATTTTCCCTCCTTTAGTGTGCATAACCAAGAGTTGGTTACTTACCTTATCCTAAGAAGGAAAGATGAGAGCTACTCTATCTTTTCCAGAAACTGAAGGACTTTTTATGGCTCAGCCCCCTCCCAGGCACCCTTGACTGCTTTGGATAACCGAATTGTCCTGGCTGTCGATCTCTTTCCATGCTTGGGTTCTGCCTCCTCAGCAATCATCCTGTCTTGTTTTGTCTCTTCTTCGGCCCAACAGGAATATATATTAAGTGTAAACATTGCCATTTAAACAATTCTAGATCTCTTTCTCAGAAAAAATCATGTCCTGAAAGCTTTATTCTACGGAAAAAAAAAATGGGGCTCTCAGTAAGGCAGAATTTCAGGCTGAATGACCTAAATAACACTTAAAATCATTTTACTTTCTGTACTGTTACTCCCACTCTCCACTCTTTCCTTTGGTCATTGGCACTTAAACCTCTGATTTCCCTTTTAGCTACATGACCACAACCTTTGTAATGGAAGCCATGGCAGCAGCCAATGCTCAGCTCCGTTGGAAGAGGATGGAAAGCCACAAGGTATATATTGTCTTGCGGGCAGACATTGTTGTCATTGGGAGCCAGTTATTGCTTTTCTCTCATGTAAAGTATGAAAGGTTCTCGGTCTAGAGCTAAGTCCAAAGTTAAGCTTAACTCAGCTATGTGTAGACTTGAAAAAGAGAATGATTTTTCTCAAGTAGCCATTGGGTTCCAACTCTGCCTCTGCCTTATCATCTCTTTGTGAGCTCAGTCATCATTTTGTAGGAACATAGATATAGAGCTGAAAGTTATTGGAGATAGTGCCACCTAAAAGATAGTGATGGACTTGGAGGCAGGACAATCTGGGCTCATACCTTGCCTCTGATACTTGTTATCTGTATGACCACAGGCACGTCACTTAACCTTTTTGAGCCAAAGCTTCCTTATCTGTTTAAGGTGAAGAGTAGTATCTGTCATCTCACAATGTTAGTAAAAGGCTCAAGTGAGATAACACCCATAAAGGGGTTTACATATGTCAGTTGTAGCTGCTCTTGTTATCTTGAGTTTCTTTGGCGAGGAGCTGTACTATATATTGTTCCGTGGAATCTGTCTACCCCTGTCTTTCAGTTTAGTGTAGAAGACTTGAGATACTTCATGTAGTTCAAATGATCCTCTCTACTTCCTTCCCCTCTGCATAAGCTTTCCGTAGGATAGTAAGTAAGCCCCTTAGCAATGACTTTTTCCTCCTTGGGTATTTCCCCCATTTCTTCCCTGTCCCCTATGCCTAGGAGGACGACGATGATGATGACGATGACTCTTCTACAGCTTCTGATAATGATGTTCTCATCCAGGAAAACTATGATCGGTCAGAGAAACAGCCCATCTTGTCTGTGCGTAAGTCTCTGGGTTCTAGGCGTGTCTCGTTTCCTTCTTTAGTGTAATTAGAATTCTAGTGCCCATTATGTGATACGAGTGAGGTTTCCTTCTGCTTTTGAGGAGGTGCTGATTTGTCATCTTTTTGTATGGTCTCTGGAAAGTGCTTATGACCCATCTAGAAAATAGAAGCCGCTCATATCTCTTTGTCATCTAAACCAAGGGTCAGCCTTGCTCTTCTTTTACTCCCCATTAAAAACATCCCCCACATTCCCTGTGAGATATTTTGCTTTGAGTAGATGATGTTGAGAAGTTCTCAGGAATTATGACAGTAGAGAGTTTTGGCTCCCATACATTTTTTTTTTAATTTTGGGAGATATCCAGATGGATATAGCAAAGAGATGGTTGGAGATACAGGACAAGAATTCTGAGAAGTTGGCATTTGAGAATTAGTTTCATAGAAGAGATAATTAAAATCATGGGGAGGGGAGCAGGTAGAGGAAATCACTAAAAGAACGGGTGCGTAAAGGGCAAAAAGAGGTCCAGGAAAAGAACTATAAAGGACAAACTTATTTAAAGAGCAAGAGAAGGATAAAGACCCTGCAAGACCCTGAAGAATTGGAGAAAAAGGAAGGAGTGGACAGAGAAGTGGTTTTGGAGCCAAAGGATACAAACTCAGATCCCACTTCTATTATTCCCTGTATGACTTTGGGGAGGAAAAAAAAAAACAAAACACAACCAAAACCTCTACCTTTTTTCCCCCAAACCTGCAGAGAGACGTGGATCTCCTAACATTTTTGAAATCGCTGATCGTGTAGAGATGGGACAAATGGCCTCCATGTTCTTCAATAAAGGTATCAGTCTTAAGATTTCTATCTCTTCTCAATAACTAGGGTTCTGTAGTTAATCTGAATTTTCCAGGTATTTGTCCCAGTAGTTATGGAATTATTTAACCCTCTCTGAGTCCTCGGAATTTTGTCAAGGGAACAGTTTTAACCCATTGTCACTCCACAGGTAAAGCTGAAGTACTTCCAGGAGAACAGTGTTGCCTTGGACTCAGACACTTGATTTCTTCTCCATGGGTACTAAATAGGGCTTTGAGCAAGAAGAAAAAATGCCAACTCCAGATTATATTCTAATCCTTGATTCATAAGTTGTAAGATTGTAGATTTAGGTCAGGAGGGGACCTTAGATATCATCTAATCCATCACACTCATTTTATGAATGTGGAAACTAAGACCCAGAGAGGTAAATAGATATGCCCAAGATTACCCACATAGCAAGTGGCAGAGTTGGTGTTAAAAACCTGGTTCTCTGACGCCAAACTCAACATTCTATTCATTGCACCATACTGCTTCCCCAAGTTAATTTCCTGCAACTAAAAGTAAGGGAACACTCTAGTTTTGATGGTGCTTCTTCATGAAATCTGACTTTTGCTACTTTTCTTTTTGCTTGTCAGCTCTACCTAGGAACCTTGTAGCCACTGGCTTAATGACAGAACGATTTCAAATGCAATCTGTTCTATTGCAGTAGAAACATTTTGCCCAGCAGAGGGTGCCAGGAGCCCACGTACCTTTTTTTGGTCATTGAAACTAGGGTTGCTACTGGGAATGCCTAGGTCTTTTGTTTATAATTAGTTTCCCTCAGTCTGCTCTAAGAGTGACCTGGCTTAAGTTTGAGGATGCCCATTTGACTCAGGCCCAGGGCAACCCAGAAACAGTATTTTGTACTTGCAAGGGAAAGCCAAAATAGGATCATTTTGGTCTAAATTCTTCTGCTTCTTCCTCTTCCTTAAAGTATTATGACATTCTCAATCCATATCTCTCTCTCTACATTTTACCTAAAAGATTTTCTGCCACTTTCCAGAAGCTAGTTGGTCATAGGTCATTTTCCTTTTCTTTCTGGTTATCTTGGAAATCTCTTTGCCCAGTTGGCATTAGGTTAAGCATATGAAACTAGAAGCTTCTGAGCTGCTGTGGAGAGATTCCTTTACTAAAGATGGTGCATTCTGTTCTTCATTGGGAGTGTGGTCTGGCTGACTACAGTAGGAACCTGTGGAGGAGCAAACCAGCTTCACAAATGAGTCTTCTGGGATCTCTGATTTCATCTGTGAGGCTACCCTGTCCACCATTGCAGATCATAGGTGCTCTGTAACCTAGTAGATTCTTGTAGAGAGTTGCTTTTACTGAAAACTCATCACCCTGTGGCCAGGCTTTATGACAAGTCTTTGTCTCAGACTTCACTAGGCAGGTCATTACAAGGCCTGTCCTCAAAGTTTTTGTAGCTTAGTAGGACCTACTAGAATTTGTGTTCTACTGAGATAACCTAGGAAAATGTCAATATCCCACTGAAATGTTAAATTAGTACTTTATTGGAGGTTCACAAATGATATTTTTCCCCCAGTATCATTCAGCACTAAATAGTTCTTACCAGTCCACACTTCAATGTGCTCTCACTTCCTTAGCCCTATTGCTGTCCCCCTAGAAGATGCACATTGAATTCCTTTCCATACATAGTTTTCTCTTTAAAGAGAAACAGGCTGAGAATTTTAAGCATCTCATACATTTACTCCTTAACTTTTATTTTTTAAGGTTTGCCTTTACCGAACCTCAAGTGCCCATATACCAGTGCTTATTTTTATGAACTAGCCTATTTTCCATAACATATGAGTAAACTAGATTATTCATAAGAATAGTCTTTGACAAGTAGGGAGAACCCTCCTTTCTTTTTACTGTAGTTCCTGATTTCTAGTTGGCACTCCTGTGTTCTCCCTTAAGAGGGTCTGCCTCCCTCAATTAAAGAGCATTAGGCTTTAGGAAGTTCCAGATCCATTTCTTGTAATCAGAAATTCTGGGCTTACCCATCATTGGGCCTTTTAACAGGAAATTACTGATCTTTTTGCTTTGTGTCCTGTAAATAAATTATTGATCAGGGATATTTGGTAGCAGTGTATAGACAGAACTGATGTTCTAGTGCCATTAGTGGCTGGAATGGAGGGAGAGGTTTCTCTTCCTAGGGAGTGCTGGCATCTGAGTAGAAAATCAAGCTGAGAGCACAGGTGGTACTTGTTGCCTCTGGGAGATGATAGGAACTTTGTGGGTTTGGACACTTAGCCTGCCCCTGTCATATCAGGGAGAGGCAGTGCTCTGAAAGCAGAAACTACTGTCCTTTCTGACTTGAAGGCTAAAAATTGTGCAGTTTTAAAACTTTGCGTATGAAGGTCTTTCTCTTAGAATTATTGGCTGATTAACTCTCTTCTTTTGGTCACTTTCAGTGGGAGTCAACTTGTTCTATTTTTGTATCATTATCTACCTTTATGGGGACCTAGCTATCTATGCTGCAGCTGTGCCCTTGTCGCTTATGCAGGTGACCTGGTGAGTGCCTCCCTTTCTGCCCATTCCTCTTTTAGCCACGTGGTGCCCTCTGCTAGCCAGTGAACCCAGAACTGACTCAGGATCAACAGGCTAGAAGCACAATGCCAAGCAATTCATTCTAAGGAATTCCATTACTGGCTATATTACAACTCTTCTGCAGTTTTTTTCTGTTCAGGCCATCCCTTCCCCTTCAGTCTCCAGGGGACATAGTCTCTGTCTTCTTCCTTATTGTAAAAATGACTGACTTGATAACAGATTTCTGGGTCCTTGGGGGAAGGTACTGTAGGAATATGCTGTGCATTAAAAAGCTTGTCTCCTGAAGGATAGCACTACCGGTTAATGAGGTAAAGAAACTTAACTGGTGGGGGGAAAAAAGAAAGAAAGAAAATTTTTTAAAAATAAAAAAAAAAAGAAACTAACTGGTAGATTTATGATCCATTCTCTCCAAACCATGTGGTGAAATCCACAGAGAAGTGAGGAGACTGCCATTGTGTTCTTTTTACCAGCAGTGCCACTGGCAATCACTCCTGTGATGTGGAAGCCAGCACCAAGTACAATGACACAGACGTGTGTTGGGGCCCCATCAGACGAATCGATGCCTACCGCATCTACCTGGTAAGTGCCCTGGCTGATGCTGCTATGTCAGACAACTAGGTCTCGTGGAAGAGGGAGTTGCCTTGGGATTACATGGGGTGTTTGAAGTGCCTTAAATCTCTGGTAAAATTCCCCATGTAACAGGATCCACACAACCTTATACCATTCGTAGTCACTCAATGATATTGGTGGTTCTATTGAACAAACGATTGCCCCATCTTGGTGACAGAGGCTCATTGGTGCATCTGCACACTGTCTCTTAGCTAACTCCAGGGCCTGTGTACTTGATTCATAGTGTTTGGGAAATTATTTACTTAGCAAAGTATCTTTTAGGGTAGAGGATTTCATTTCCTAGGAATTTTTGTTTTAATTCCGTCATACCTAACTGTAGTAGATATCCAAGGGATCACAGGTGTATATTAGGATTTCGAGGTTGGAGTGATCTGTGTTATCCTTGACCCTGTTTCCTGGCCATCATCAGACAGGATCTCCAAGCAGATTGCCTATCTCCCAATCCTTCCCTTTTCCTTTCTGACAAATACAATTAATCTTTAAATTCTCCATGATTGCCTTGTACCATAAGATGTGGGGAGGAAAAGACTGAACCGTATATGAGTTGGGCTTTGTTAATAAGATTCAAAACCAGGGGCAGTTATTTATCTCTGCCTTCTCTGTGAATGACACTAAGAAATATTTCTCTTTAATTTTTGCAGCATCTCATCTATTAATATTCTTTGCTGTTTCTTGGTGCTCTTTGCCTGTGACACAGATTTAGATACACTAGGTGCCATGCTGACTTGATATATAGCTACTTAATGGTCTGGAAGGTAGGGAAAGAGAGCTGAGGCTTCAGAGGAATTGGTAACTTGACTCAAAAACCACTGAACTAAAAAAGGTATCGCTGGGTCAAGCAGACTCTGCTGTTTAAATCTAGATATGAAAGCTCCAAGCGTAACTGAGCTGCTTTTACTTTTCCAGTTCGCCATCTCATAATTAAAGGCATAATTATATTGATAAACCATTGGTGGACCTTGCTTTGCTATCTGCATTTCTGGAGCAGTAACATGACCTGGTTTTCCTCTCTTCCATTGTCAAATTGGGGCTAGGATTTTGTTTTCAGTTCAGTTGTAGCTCTGACCTATTCATTTTGGGCCTGGTGAAAATTTGATACCAAGATAATAATTGATACTCCCTTTTCTGTTTTTTTTCCCCGTTTCCTGATATCATGAGTGGGCAGAATAACCCCAACAGAGCTGCAGGGAGAGTTACCACGTTAGCAGCACAGCTGAGGCCCTGTTATGCTATTATCCCAAACACATCCTGCAGTGCATTTCACAAAACGCTGTCTTGATTGATAAAATTAGCAAAGGCATTAGTAACTGTAAGGGCCTATTGCAAAACCATCTGGAGCTCTTAACTGGTGTAGATGTGTGGAAGAGTTAGGGATCTAGGAGCATGTCGCTAATAACAGAATATATCGAGGACAAAGAAACAGCAAGAGCACCTTAGATGTATGGAGGGAGACCACTTAGTCGTCTCTTTCTAACTCCCCATATTACCCCTTTTTGTACCCACCCCTATGTTAGAAGGATTCTGAACCCCAGGAGTCTTGATAATGTCACTCGCCTAGTCAGTTATTTAGAAGTGATGTTATTGCCTTATTAAATTGCTCCTTCCCTTATTCTTATTAACGTTCCACATGATGGACGCCTCCTTCCCTGAATCTCAATAACTCTTTGACTGAGACAGAAGGAACTCTTCAGGAAAGCAGACACTCATTAATTATTGCCTGCATCTTCTAGATATTGCACCCATAACTCATGAAGATAATTGATATTAGTGCCTGCAAATTTTTTTTTTAAATGAGGTTTGGTGGTGGGAGGAAGCAAAAGATGTTGGCTGCTTCTTTCCCCTCCTTCCTAGATTCTCCTCTTAGAGGCTTTAAATTTTCTCCTAAGCATTTTGGTGTGATTTTTTCCCCCCCATTTCTTTTTTGGCCGATGTTAGGAAAGCTAATATGAATGAATAAAGGTGCTGAGTTGTGCATTTTCAGAAGTTACTTTAAAACTTTGGAAGAAATGTCCAAAGATGTTGAAAGTATAAAGCCTAACCCCAAACAATCTCTGCTATCTTTTGTTAGCAGAGATTTTAGTTGCCTTCTTTGGCACTGGCTTTTTGCGTCACGTCTGTGACATCTGTCTGTACTCTAGCTTCCTTCCCTACCAAGTGTGTCCAACAGGGCTTATACAGTACATGGAGCTCTGTGGTTAGAAGATCCAGTAAAATCAAATAGCTTCTCCTGATTGTGGGACAAGGGTGGTATGGCCTATATATCCCTAGTCTCTCAAGGACAAAGGAATATCCATTTCCTTTGGAGACTGCTGCTGATGTTAGATTCTTGGATATTCTAATTTTCAAAAGAGCACTATAAATGGGTAAGGAAATTCATTTGAACTAACCCCAAATTATATATTCTATGTAAACACTTGCTCCCAGGTTAACCACAAACTTATTCTTCCTGTCTTTTCTGGATGAGTCCTTCTTTTTAAAAAAAAAAAAAAAGCTTTTCAGGGTCTAGTAATAACCATTGCTAGCATCTCAATTCTAGGACAAATGTTCTGTGAAGGATGAAGACCCAAAAAAAAATTACATTTTGTTATGTAATGTCCAAAAGGTCCTCTAAAAATGGCATCTACTATTTTCTGGAGCTACCTTTAAGACTCACACCCAGAGTGAGCATGTGTAGGAATATTAAGGTCCTCTCTAGACAGACACCAATTATGTAGCTTCTTGATTGCTATTAACTAAAAGTAGCTCATCTGAAAGACTACAACTTTTTCCAGTCCTACACAAGTCATTGATTTCTATAGACTAGAACGTCACTCATTGCTCTTAGACCTGCTAATCATTTGACCTTTGGGCTTTAAAAATAGAGGCTTCCAGAATTCTGTGAATGCTATGGGATTCTTGAGCTGATACGTGATATGCTGGTCTTTTACATCTGTGCTTTCTCATGGATCTGATATGAGTCAGTTTCTCCCTGTTACCCTTCCTTAGAGTAGCCACAAGGCGAGGATGCTGTGATGCCAAAGGGCTTCGTGAGTCATTTGAATGCTTCCACTTTAAAGGGCATCCTAGAATGCCAGCCTCAGCTGGAACCAACAGCAGTACAGGCTCCATAATTACCATCCATGTGACTTATCAGTAAGATCAAGATTTGAAATCTTGACTGACTTCTTATGTCCTTTCTCCCATCTTATTCTCTTCCTTCTGGTTTAAATGGATAAGTACTGAGTGGTACATCCTTTCCAAATGGACAGGCTTATCTCTAAACTTGGGAAAGAGTTTGAGGAGTTTCCTATTATGCCACCTTTGACTTCGTTGAACAAAAATAAGTTAGATTTTAGCATTTCCTCCTTTTATGTGCAGCAAGAAGCTGTATATGTCACTGATGCTGTAGAATCATAAAAGCTTCCTCCAGTGGTCAGACTCTCCTGAGTACTTCCATAGTAAGACAGATGTCATTTTGCTCTGGTCCAGGACAATGCTAAGTGATTTCATTCTCTTTTCTTGTATCTCCGTTGTTTCCCTTTCCATCAGTCTCATCCCCTGCCCAGAATCATCCCCTCTTCATAGGGAGTATCAAAGAGAACTCCAATTAGAACCTATAGTGGTAAGTGGGGACTCCCTAGGAACTTCAAGCTCATCGCCATTGGGAAAAGATGTGGTATCCAACACTTACAGGTGAACAGATGCTGCTAGATCACAGGCAGCCCAGCGGGTACTAGCCAAGAAGAACTGGGAGCACAGATGGCAGAGCGGAGCTTAGCTTGGTTGGAAACCTGATTGTAAAGTGGAGGCAATGAGTAGGGCGCATTTATTGGCTCACTTTGAGAAGTGACAAGGTCACCCCCAGCTTGCCATGCTCCTTAGAGCTCTGGAACTAGGCAGGGCAGTCCTGAGGTCTTGGGAAACACAGGACTCAGGTTACAGAGTTCATCCTTCCAGTGTTAAGTTACGGCCTTTGCTCAGGTGTTGTCCAAAGCCAATGCATGTGTACTTTCTCTGGGGTTCTCTTCTGGATGGCCATTCCTTAAATAGTAAGGAATGGGGTGTCCAAGTTTGGGGGTAGGAATGCAAAAGAGGCACAAAGAAGTTTGGCTTTAGCTAGAGAATTCATGGGTATGGTAGAATGTTAATCTTGGGATCCTTTTGTGTTTTCCCTGATTTTTCTCCATGAAAAGTCTCATGCCGTCTCTTTGTACCATGAGCCATTTCTTTTTGCCAGCCTGGTCCTCTCTTCCATGCATAAAAATACCTAGGTAAAGTGCCTTCCACAGGATATTCATAACAGATAAAACATCTGAATGATTTTTTAGAAAATATTTTATAGAGATGGTACCACTTGAAAGCAAATGGCCTTTTTGAGGGGAAGAGGCTTGTGACCTCAGGATAGTGCTGCTCTCTGAGCTTAGGTTTTTTTCCCTTCCCTTAAGGATTCACTTTTCCCAGCTAAGAATCTCAAGCCTTATGATCTTGTTTTTATGATCCAGGTTTCTTTAATGAGGTGGAATATAGCTAGCTTCTGTATGCCAGGATGTAGGATTTGGTCAGTAAGGACAGGTCATAAGGATGGTATCAGGACAGTAATCTATTTGTATAACCTGCTCATCCACATGATTGATTCTCTCTCTCCCTTCCTTGCCTAATCCATGCCTCCTGAATAGTGAAATGGACTTTTTGGACTTAGTGCAGTCCTACTTGGGATAGAGCATGTCTTCCAAGGACATTTGCCTTCCCCTGCCACTGCTAGAGAGGACACTTCTCCCTGTGTTCTCTATCTCAGCCACTGTGCCCTGGGGCTGTGGCATCTGCTAATAAGTGGGTCACAGCTGCCTTCAATCGAATATTCTTACTAATTTTGGAGCAAAAGTGGTCCTAGAGGCCTTTAGGACCAGTCAAGAGGAAGGAGACAAGCAACAGGTTTTTCAGTGTGTGTGCAAGGTATGCTAGTGATTTCACTGGAGATGGGAAATCAGTGAAATGAGGCCAAATTGGATGAAACTAAGCCCACACATAGAGTGAGGCAGGAAACTTCCCACAGGTGGGATACAGCTTGTTGCTATGGTGCCAAAGGGTTTATTTCTTTGGAAAGGAGAGACTAGCTCTTTCTTTTGAAACCAGGGCCCTTTACTCAGCATTCTGAAGCAGAGAAGTTAATGTGTCATGCATTGCCCCTCTTCCATTTCTTTCCCTTCCACCCATACATGTACCATCAAATTTTTTGTTTGTCAGCTAGCACAGAAAGGTTCTTCCTAGTAGAAGAAAAGGGGAGTGAAAATGGAAGATGTAACTGGTCAAACTGTGTGCTAGAGCTGGGAATCTCTGAGGATTTTTATTTTTGGTAGCTCTTTAGTCTCTGGTTATTTTCTGTTTCCTGCCAACCACAAGGTTCAAGCCTATCATTATGAGCATCTGGACTGATGTACTTATCCAAGATGCAGCTTGACATCAGATTTGCTGAACCCTGAACACCTTTCTTTCCATGAGACTGGATCTCAGGGAGAAGTTTTCCTGCAGTCTACCAGCATACTCACCTGTTAACCAAAGACGGAGAGCTGTGCTTCCAAGCACCTACATGAGCTTGGATTGAAATGACTGGTTTTGAGGCATTTAGCTGGAGTTCCTTTTTGGGGGGCAGGTGTATCAGTAGCAGGGACAGGGCTATGGTGGTTTTTTTTGTTGTTGTTAGAAGCGTTCTGTTTGCCTCCTGATGAAAAGAATGGTTTTTTGTTAGCTCTTTTTTCTCCCTTTTTTTTTCCACTCCCTTTTCCTGCCCATTTCTAAATAAAGTCCACATTATCTTGTCACTCATTCTCAACACTGGAATTTTTCTATAAGCTTTTGCCAAGGGATTGTGAACTTGCCTCTTTGTCTAGTCAACAGAACTATTGGTGAGAGGCCTGATTCCCAGGTGATTACTTGTGCACTACTCTCACACCATTCCTTTGATGTCTTTCTAGCTCTGCCCGGTGGATACTGGCTTAAGACCACCATCATCCTAAGGAATGTGCATCTGCTTGCTGGTGTAGGCCACCACTGGTTCTCTAGCCTGAGTTACAGTGTCCCCCTTTCTGCCTGTTTGGGATGTTTTTTCAAGCTTTCCCTGTTTTTATTTTTGAATGTGGCTTTCAGGAACATGAGTCCTGCTTACTGGCATTAAACCTGCTTGTCTTGCCTCTAAAATGGCAATACCTGCTGTGTGCCAGTCCAGAGAAAGGCATGTATTTCTCCATTCCACTATTACTCTACTTTCTGAAAAGATAACTCTTTTCTCTACTTTCTCTAAAAATAATTGTTTCTTCAGCCTCCATTGCCCTTACTACTTCTCATAGCAAAGTGAATTATAAGATATCTCTTTACTCACCTCAGACTCTTTTTCCTACCCCTGGCCTCCATCCCTGTATAATTTTCTCTTTGCCTAAGCAGGCTAGCCCACCTTTGCCTCAGTCTGTCGAGGTTATTTGCCCCCTTCTAGGCTTGATGACATTCCACTAGCAAAGTAGCTGAATTCCAAACTTAAAAAACAAAAATTATGTGGTTGTTTGTTGTTAGAAAATGATTCTTTGCTTTATAAAAGTATTTGAGATTTCCTTGTGCATCTAAATATTTTTTTAAAAAATTTGATTTCCATAAAGTTTTTTCAGAATAAATCTGTTGCATAAAAAGGGAGTTAAACTGTGGTTTTTGTTTTGGGGTGGATGTTTCTGACAAAGGTATAAAAATAAGCAAAATTGTAACTTTCATAGTTGAAAAAGCCAAAACAGGATTGGGATTATGACCCTTTATATAGTTCAACTAAGAAGTACTAGTGTAGGCATAGCAGAGCCAGGAAAGCAATATGAAGTTTGTTATATATACCCACCACACATGGACAGACCAATTTAGTTGGTCTGCCTCCAAATTTCTCTCTATGGGGAATGTTCATCCCTGCTGGGAACCTTCTGTGTCATGTTTTTCCAGGACCCTTTTTACTTTTCATTCTTACTCTGAACTTCTCCCACTGTACCAGCCAGGCAATCAGGGATGAAACCTAGGATTTCTCTCTCTTAGGCTATTTCTGATCTCTGATATATACCCATTTTCTTCAGGGATACACATTATTTTCCTTTTTTCCTAGCTTTATTCTTAGCAACCGCCTCACCTCCCCACAGCACTCAAACCTGAACCAACCTTATGTTCAAAATTTCCCTTTGTTCCTGGAAAATCTCATTTCTGGGCACAAGGCTAAACTTGACTTCTTATACCTAAAGCCCACTCTAGCTTCATAGTTCTTGTTCTGAGTAAGTATTAACATTTATTCTTGATCCACAAGGCTTAAAAATTATTGAGTTGTGCTGTCCTCTTCATTGAACTGTATCCAGAGGGATGTATAATATAGAGGGAAATTGTGACTGAAGAGCTTCCCAGGGCCCTGATAGTATTAAGTTAAAGACAAAGTTTACTTTCACATAAGACTTGAATGCTTATATTCTACTGGTGTTCACATCCCTTCCAACCAGAAGTGCTATCTCATTAGGTTGTGGTGCATAAATATGAGCTATCAAATGAGAATAACCTGTGTGAAGACACATTGAAGTCATGAAGCACTAAGTCAGTCAGTAAGCATTTAGGAAGTGTTTCCTGTGTGTGTGCCAGGCACTGTGTTGAGCATTGGACACATCATGTACTTGGGTTAAATATATGCCAGCATTAGTAGGCCAGGGACAATGTTTTGTTTAGTGCTTTGCGCATAGTAGTTATATAATAAATGTTTGTCGAATTTAGCCAGTTGAGGAAGTGTCAAAGAAAGGATTTGAAAATGACAGGAAAATACATTGGAAAAAGTTGTGAGCACTGAGCCCATCTGAACATTTGGGTGCGTTTTCATAATAATTTGTTAATTAGTGTAAGGATGGGATTCATAAGTTTGGCTTGTGAAATCCAAGACCCATTTTAATAATTCTTCAAGTATATGAAGGGACATTGCATAGGGTGATGCTGAGTAGATGTTCTGTGTTTCTGTTAAATATGCAATAGAATAGAATAAGCATAACTGCAAAAAAGGTAGATTTAACTAATATCTGAGGAAGAACTTCCCTTCTTCAAGGATGAGGAGACATGACATTATAAAGCAGGTGCTTAATAAATGTTTATTGATTGAATGCTTGTTGATAACATAATATTTCTCTATGAAAACTTACAAATGAGATGCATAACCCTCTGGAGATGGTTAAGTATAAAACTACATGGAAGCAGGAGATTGACAGGATTTTCTGTTTGCAGTTGGAAATAAGTAAACTGATACACAAGGAACTTGTATGCCTCCCCATCCACTTTGTTAGAGCTAAGCCTTGGATTCTTAGCCATCTGTCAGAGCGTGCCAATGGAGCAACAACCCTTCCTCCCCCGCACCAAGAGCCTTCTCCAATGAGTAGGCCTCACCCACGTTGAATTACATCCAGGAACAAAGCAGTGGTCAAGAGCTTGCTGTGCCATGTGCAGTAAACCCATCTCAAGGGAGAAGAAAGTAGCCCAAGATTCACAAGTCGTCTTAAGTCTTCTCTGACATATGGCAGACAACTCTGATGCAGGAATTAGCCCGGCAATAAATATTTGACAATGGTTGACTTCAGGCTAATAGGTACTCTCATTATCCTTTGTCCCATGTTGCTGGCTGCCCTTTCTATGTGCTTTATAGTCAAACCAATGGATTGGGGGCAGGGGGATAGAGACATTTGAAAACATCAACTCAGGCAGGACTGTAGCTTGAGCCCACTTAAAAGAGTCTCACTGTGTCCTTCTAATAGGGAACTAATAGGTTGGATAAGGTAATTTCTTAAAATTTAATCTGATGGGGATTGTTAATAAGCTAGTCTAAACTAAGGGGAAACTGAGATTTTTCCCCTCCTTTGCTATCTCCAAGGTTATTTGGTGCTGGGAAAGAATCCTGTTCTCTTTTTCCTTATCTATTTCGAGGTCAGACGTCACCCTGAAAGGGGTGGAGTTAGCTCTGGCTCTGCAGTTTCTCTCTGCAGGGATTCTGTGTTTTGGGCACCTGACTTCTCTCCTTCCCCTCCAAATCCAAGCATTCCCACTACTTTATGCTCTCCCTGGGTAATGTAATTAGGAAATTTGGAGTGAAGGAAGGTGAGAGGTCAAGGAGCCACTGAAGTGATTACTTAACTAAATGCACATGCCATAAATATTGTGCCTATAGAAAATTAGACAGTAGTCAGTCAGGGAAATTGCAGGTTTCCATTTTCCCTTCCTGAAAGAATGATTCAAGAAATATATTTATGCTGTCAAAACATGAGCTGGTTTTTGGCGATAGAACCAAGTCTCCAGGTGCCAGGGCCCATAGTGCCGGCTTACAGTGACTTTTGTTCACATTCTTGGAGGCATCTGGTTTATTTCATTCTAAACAGAGAAACAGGTTGAGGGGAGGGGGTTGTGATAGTGGTTTTTCCAAGTGAATTTGGTTAAGTGCCAAATTGACAGTTCTGAGGCTCTGAGCCCTCTGTTTTCTCACAGCACAGAAGGTAGAAGTGTCCTTAGTAGCAAGTAATCTGTGTTCCCTTGACAAGTCAGTTTTCCCTTAGGAAAACTGAGATGTAGGTTTGTTCTTACTGATCCAACTGTCACTCTGTTCCTTGGGATTTGTGGCCACATAGCACAGAGATGACCTGACAATGAGGAGAGCTGAAGTAACTGCCCACCTCTCCCTGACATTTCTACTGTGTAATAGTCCTTGAGTACCAGGGCTGGTCACTTTGTCTTTGTATCCTCAGTGCCTCGCATATTACCTTTAACGTGGCAGGTGAATAATAAGTGCATATTGAACTGAATCTCCATCAGGCCTAAATAATGTGAAAGAGATGGCTTTTACCCTTTAGGGAGATTTCTTTTTTTAAATAGGTTTTTATTGATATCTTTTATGTTCACATTGTCTAGATTTCCACCTATATCCCTCCACTCTCCAAAGAATCATCCCTTGTGACAAAGAATTTTTATTTTAAAGAAGAAAAAGAGAAGAAAGTTTCATCAAAACTGATAGAAAAAAAATTTGCCATTCACTTGTGGATTCCCTGCTCTCCTCTGTCCCTCACATCTTCAAAGGAGTCAGGGAGGTGTCTCTTCATATCTCTTCTTTGGGGTCAAACTTACTCTTTGTAATTTCCCAGTACTGATTTTCATTTATCATTTTAGTCATTTTGTATGTTGTTCTTCTGACTTCCTCACTAACTTTCCATCAATTAATGTAAGTCTTTCCATAGCTATAGGGAGATTGAAAGATGAAAGAGCAAGGAACTTGCTTTCAACTTTATCAGTTGAAGAAGCCCAAAATTTTTCTGGCATTGCAAGTGTCTTATAACCATAGCCAGAGTTATTGATGGGCTCTGAACTTTAGTGAACCAGGGAATCATTACTTCACACCTCATCTCTACTACATACTAGCCATATGATCTTGGATAAGTTAGATCCCCTTCTCTTTCCTCACTTGTAAGATTTAAATAATTACACTACCTCTTGCTGTACAGATCAGTTGTGATAATGAATATAAAGTACTTTGTATTTGAAAATATGATATAAATGTAAACTGCTATTTTTGCTCCAGATGAATCCTGCAGCATCTACCCCTTTGCAGTAAAAGGGGCATGCTTAATGCAGGTGTGTGGGTAGTATCTCCAAAGCTAGAGGATCCATTCACATCAGGTGTTATTGCCTGGACAGTTAGCTCTGTGACCTCCATTATAGTGCCTCTGACCAGGTGCCACAAGCAATGATTGTAATGGCATTTTAAATAGTCTGTGGAGGCATACAAACAAGTAAGGACCTAGAGTGGCATACCTCGCCCTTTAGTTGCAGGAAATGTCCAACTTAAGGTTGAAACCCACTAAAAGCAGGGCATCTACTTTCCCTGTGGTATGGGTTGCTGTAGAGAGTTTACTGGTACCAGGTTTCCCCAGGAGTAACCAATGTAGGAAAAAGCACTGTTGGAGGAGTCGGAATACTCTGCCAGCCCTACCTAGCTCTGATTACTGTGCATCTTTAGAGGTGGGAGGTGGTAATGGCTTTTCTACTCCTGTCACCATCAGGGCTTACACCCAGTGCCCGGCAATAGGAGGAGTTGGTTATGTCTTGTTGAGATTGGTTGTGCCTGGCTCTCACTAGCCCACAAACCTGACATCAGGTAAAAAACAGTGCTTGTGGTTGGCTGTTACTGCATTACAATTGTCTTGGCACAGGTGCCAGCCTTCCTTTCTTGTTATCCTGAGAGCTGTTGATTGCTCAGGAAACTCAGCAGCATCTGAATGCCACTCATTTATTCCCAATTCGAGATAAAGCTAGGCCCATTCTTCCTTCATTGGCAGCATTTGTTACTTCTAAATGATTGGTGCCAATCCAGGGCCTGCCCTGCGGGGAAAGTGGCAGAATTCAGGGAAATACGGAGCAGCTACTTAGGAAGCTCTTCCTCCTCTCAGATGGAATGGGGTGGGGGACATAATTGAAAGAGATCCTCACAGAATCACAGAATTTTAGAAAGGTAAGAGATCTTAGTGTCCATCTCGTGTGACCCATACTCAAAGAGGAATTCCCACTATAACGTTCCTGACAAATGGCCATTTGGCTTCTTCTAGACCTTCATTGAGGAGCATTTAGGTAGCCAATTCAGTTTTTGGAATTATTAGGAAATTTTTCCTTAATTCAAACCTAAATTTGTTTCATTGAAACTTCTACCAGTTCTTCCTGGTTCTGCCTTCTGGGCCAAAGAGAACAAATCTAATCTCTCTTTCACATGATAACCCTTTATGTGTTTGAATACGGCTATCATGAAATCCTGAGTTTTTTTCTTTTCCTGACTTCTGTTCCTTTGACCACCCCTTATGTGAAAACTACCAGGCTCAGCTTCCCCAACAGCAGGGATTGGGATTACAAGGGTGCAGCACTGTATCTGGCTGTCACTAATCTCTTAAAGTGTGCTGTGTACTCCAGATGAGGTCTGACCAGGGCAGAGCATGGAGGGACTGTCACCTCCTTCATTCCCAAAAGCTGCGTTCTCTTTAGTGCCCCCCAAGAATGAACTAGCTTTTTTATTTTGGCTGCCACATCACACTGCCGATTTGTATTGAGTTCATAGTCCACTAAAACTCTCTGATCTTTTTCAGACTACCAACTAACTGTTTCCCCCCAACCTCTGCTTGCACAGTTGATTTTTTTTAAAATCAGATGTAAAATTTTACCTATTGAATTTCACCTCAGTGGATTTAACCTAGTGATCCAGCCTGTCAAAATATTGTTGGATCTGATCCCTATCATCCGGTGTGTAGGCTTTGTGTCACTTCCAGATTTGATAAGCTTGTCATCTGTGCTTTCATCCAGGATAGACAGGATGAGCCAGGATGCCTGGGTTCCATTGGAGACCTCCTGCCAATTGATAGTACATTAGTCACTATTGTTTGGTCAGTTCTCAATCCATATAGTTGTATTGTTTATTCCACATTTCTCCATCTTTTCTACAAGAATAGTATAAGACACCTTTTGTGCAATGCTTTTTTGATAAATTGTATCTATAGCATTACCCTTACCTACTTATTTGTTTAATAACTGTAGTCCCCAGAGGACCTGGGTTCAAATTATGGAATTACCAGGATAACAAGAACCATAACACAGTAGCAAAAAGAACTTTAAGGGGATGAGCTCACATTTCCAGCAGCAAGGGGAATTTCTGGTGAAGACACTGCATAATGCCTTTCTGTATCACTGACTTAATTCATATGGAGGCTTCAGAGAATCAATTAGGGAAGTCTCTTTGTTCAAACTGCCTCTAGTTATGTTGCCTACAGAGCTGCTGGCTCTCTAATCATTTGTTATAGATAAGTGAGTTCTGCTGGTCACTTTGAAGCTGAGCAGGTGTTGCATATAGGGTGTTCTGCTGGCGAGGTCCAAACAGCAGTCATTACTTTAGCTAAAACCAAGAGACTCTGTCTTTATTCCTATAAAATGTCATACAAATTCTCTGTCTCTTATGATATCGTAGTCAAAAAAAGGAAATGGGCTTAGGTTGGCATGGCCTGGTCTTGCCAAAGCTATATTGATTCTTTCTAATTATTCTCTTTTCAAGAATTTCCCCAAGAATTGAAGTCAGGTTCACTGCCCTGTTGCTTACATGCTCTATCAACTTGCCTTTTGAAAATTGAGACATTTGCTTCTCTTCAGTTTTGTGATATCTCTCCTGTTCTCCATGATCTTTGAAATGCCACTATTGTTTAGTAGTCATACCTACCAGTTCTTTTAGTAGCTAGGAATGTAACTTATCTAAGCCAAGTGACTCGAAGTCATCAAGTAGATAAGGTGTTCTTACAATCAAATGGACTCAAAAAAATTCAGAGAATCATTGTAGTCTGTACTGCAGAAGTAGATATAAACTCTGCTGCCTGGGATTCAGGGAACTTCACAATCTGACTTTGACCAACATTTTCATATTCATGCATACATCATTGTACAGTCTTTGTTGTTCTCCAGATGACAACTGGCTGTTTTGTTTATTTGTTTGGTTGTTTTTTAATTTAACTTGTCATTATACTTTGGGCTTTTGTGCCCTAACACACACATACCCAATACTCTTACAATCTACTTCCTTGTCTTGGCTATCAGATCCCTATTAGTTATTGTTGCTCTGTCATTTCTGGTGCAGAGATGGTTCTGCTTGTCAGAGAAGCACAGTAAAAATTGGATAGTTCTGCCTTCTCTCTGTCGTTACTTACCATCACCCCGTGCGCCCCAACAGTGCTTTCTACTGGTCTCCTCTTAGCTTAAAAAATCATATTTTTGTTGTCCTTTGCTTCCCTCACCAGCAACAGCTTATTCTAAGTTCAAGTACTCCTGACTCCATTTTTGCAGGACTTTGTCATGCTTTTATATTCATTCTATCACCCGCTCTTTCTGACATCTTTATAGAACTTTAAAAATCTGAATTGTTTGGTGAGCTCCCTGTGTAGCCGCATGTCTCTTCAGATAATTCCCAATTTTTTCTCATTGGAATTCCTTCCCTTCCTCTTCTAAGTGACATTTTTCCAGTCTCCTGACAATTGCCAAAGGTTTTCTTTAACACTCAAGACTTTTTTTTTTCCCTTCTTGAAGCCCTGCTTCTGTTCTTTTTAGGAACATTTCATTGTTCTTCTCAACTTGGAGTGCGGAAAGGCATCTTTCGAGTCTCTTTGACTTCTCCCCTAGAAGGAAGAAAGATCACTGTATACCTGCAGCATAGATAGTAACTTGGCAGTAATAGAAATATCGTATGGTCACTGAAAAATTCTCTCTGCTATTTATAATGATTTAAATTTACAGCCTTCAAAAAAATTACCGGTTGTTAGACCTTATCTCCGAAACACCTATTAGGCCCTTTTCAGCTTTTTAACACCTCTTAGTAACTTAGTTGGGCACACCCAGTTCCGTTTCCTTAGTTCTAAACCAACATTAGAGGCACTAGGTTACTTTCCTTCTATTTTCAGATTATCCCATTATTTGTTAAGCCAGTTCATCTGATTCAGTAATAACTTTTCTTATTTACTTTGCTAACTGCCTCATCATTTTTATTTTTCTTGAGTCTTTCTTCTTGACTCATTCTCCATTCAGGGCCTTGTTCCTTGATCCTCCTGAATATTTGCTTTTTTTCTTTAGTCTTCTCTTACAGAAACCAGAAGTAGGAACTGGTCCTAGAGATTTTTTTTTTCCTTCCAGTCCAAACCCCTCCAAATCACTTTCACAAATTCCTTCTCCTTATTCAGCTCAAGTCCTCTTATTTAATTCTTTTCTCACAATCTACTCCCATAGAAGCTGTGCCATCAATTCAATGCCAGTCTGCTTTCCTGATTCTGCCACATCTTTGGTGATTAGAAAGCAGACAGGAAGAGAGAAGTAGGTGGCCTCTTTTTCCGTCTTTCAAGCAAAACTGTGACTTGTCCTCAATCTTACCCCCATCCTTCAACTACCGCATGTGCTGGCATTAGCTCGATTCCTCTGTCTCTCCGGCGTTGACAAGGAAAGATCTTTTAAAATGATGTAACAGTCTGATTTTCATGATTACCTTTGTGGGGATTATTTTCCATTTTTTTCATTTTCTGTGTTTAAGAACTTAGAATTCTTCTAAAGCCTTCTTGCTAATATCATTAAGTGAATGGACCCTTCTCCTTCCCTCCTTCTTTCCCTCCCTCTTTCCCTCCCACCTTCCCTCCCTCCTTCCATCCTTTCTTCCTTCCTCCCTATCCCAGGCTGAAAGGGCATCAGCCACTCAAGGGCCCGATCCCAGTGCTGATCAGCATGGAAGCTTTAACCTGCTCCATTTTACCTACCTGAGTCAGGTCACCCCTTCTTCAGTAGCCTGATGGCCCTCCATTCCCGGGATCACTGTAGTGGTACCATATTTGGTATACATATCTGATCAGCTTTCTCTCTGCTGCAGCTCAGCAGGGGATCCAACCTGAGGCTGAGGCCTCCCCAGCAGGAGGCTGAGTGCCACCATAACCAGTCTTTCCCACCCCCCCACCTTCCCCTACCTCCCCTGACCCTTCCAGCTTTGGCATCATGCCATCTGGTTTTTTAGCCATGAGAATAGCTGACCTAGGAGCAAGATTATGGAATCTTTCCTTCCCTGCTACCACCTTCCTCCTACCCTACCAAGGAAGCAAACCTTGATGACAGATCAGAGGGGACTTTTCTTTGGATTCTTAGGCAGTATAATAAAAAGCCTCAGGAGGGCAGAACCTTCCCTGCAGTGATGACAGGTCAGAGTGCCAGTACTTCAGTGGCTCCTGAGAAGCCCTGAAGTTTGTAGACATGGTGTTTGGGAGTGAAGGTTCTATTTCAGGGACAGAACTGTTCTCTCACCCCCAACTGCAACACTGTCACCACCTGACCATTCCCTAAGCTGAAGCATTTAGGTGGTGATACAGACACCAGGTTTGTGGTATGTCAGGCTTCTAGAGACTGGAACAGAGAAGAGATGGTGGTGCGAATATGTAGACTGCTCAGGGGTGCTGATCACATGCTACTGAGCGCTAGTGTGTGAGCTCAGGAAAGACACATGCTCTTTAGAATATGCAATTTGTTCCATTTCTCTCAATTTTATTCCTTTTAAGAGCTATCTGTAGAGGTGCAAATGTTTCCCAGCCTCTACAGTACAATACAGAATCACTTGTGTCAGCTCTGTTACTCTGTTCTAAGGGCTCTGTCCCAAGGGACACTTGAATGATCTAATGGCATTTGGCTACCCATGTAGAACCCTTTCCACAAAAATTTCAGGGAAAACATAGTGGGAGTTGAGACCCGGATTTTAGCTGTAACCCAAACCTAGCTGTATTACTTAGTCCGAAATATCTGGCCTTTTTGTGTTGTTCTGCTTTCTCATCAATTAAATAAGGGAAAGGTATTAGGACTTTCTTGAGGATAAATAAAAATTGGTGCCATTTGCAGGAAGAGCAGTCTATTGGAGTTATGTATTCTACAATTTAAAAAATGTTTTATTGATATCTTTCATCTTTATATCTCAATTATTCCCCCATCTAGTCTGAACAGTCCCCGCCCCCCTGCCCTTACCAAAACAATTAAACAAAATATCTATACAGAAGCCCTGTTCTCCTAATAATCCAACCTCTCTGCCATAATGAAGGGGAAATATTTTGTTATTCTCTTCTCCAGGAACAGGCCTCTACTAGTTTTTCTATTACTCAGAGACCAACTTTCTATTTACCTTGTTGTTGTATTTATATATATTGTTCCCTTGGTTCTACTTGTTTTTCTTTGTATCAGTTTATGCAACTTTTTGTATTTCTCTGAAATCTTCATCATTTCTTAATGCCCAGTAATATTCCATTGCATTCATGTACCATAATTATTTTTAACCATATCCCAATCAATAGGAATTCATTTTATTTCTAGTTTCTTACTAAAGAATGTCATTGTACATATTTTGATTTATATTGAGCCTTTGATTCTGACTTTTTCTTCCTTGAGGTATGGGCCCAGTAGTGGGATAGTTTAGAAAGTTTTCTTACACAATTCCAAATTGAAATTTAGAAAAATTGGGCCACTTCACAAAGTACATTGGTGAGTGGACCTCTCTCCCTACAGACCTTTCAGCATTTGATTGTTCCTATCTTTTTAAATCTGTTAATTTACATGAAGTGAAGTGAAGTGAAACCCCAGAGTTGTTTTAATTTTTATTTCTCTTGCAATAAGTGATAGGGGGCATGTTTTTGTGTGTTCATTTGTAATTTATAAATATTTTTAAAACAATTTCTGTCCCTCAAAGACTTATCTTTTAAGAAATGTACATGTTTTTCTGTGGGAATAGATTAGATATCTGTGGTTGTTGGAAAGGGAGGGGGTTGGAGAATGGAGTAGGGAGGGCAAGAGAAGGAAGTCGGTCAAAAGCAAGTTTTGATTCAATTCAGAGCTCTTCTGGTTCTTCTCCCTAGGACTGTTCCTAATCCTAGCTATAGTTAGATAAGAAGTCAAGGTTTTCAGGAGCCCTGGGGATGTTTGTAGATGCCAAATTAGTCAAGGGTTGCTTTGCTGTCAGCACATTTAGTGGAGAAACTCAACATTAAACCCAAGAGCCACCTGCAAAGTGACCTCAACTACTATCATGTTGACAGGCCTATATCTCTGGGGAGCCCAGTAGGTGTCACCCAGATTCCTCAGGAGTTGCTGAGTGATGCCCTGTTGGCTGTCGACTACCCTGCAGCCAGGCCTTCCATCTCCACATAGCCTTCAAACTCTGTAAACTAACTCTGAGCAGTCCTGAGAACTCTCAGCTCATATCAGAACTGCCACTTTACTGACAACCATACTCAAGCACTTGTTTTCCTCAGTTCTATTCAAAGAGGCTTCTTTCTCCCTCCCTTCCTTCCTTCCTTGGCAAAAATCACAAATGGACTGAATCTGCCATCTGCTAGGAAGTATCACTGTGACTGGGTTTGTGACAGTTGTACTTTTGTCTCAAGGTATTCTGGGAGCCCAGCGTAACATGGACATCTTCATCCGCTTCAGTGCCTATCTACAGAGGCAGCATCAGAGACAAAACAGTCATCTCTTTCTTTGGTTTCTGCCTGAAGTCTTCTCCTGGACTCATTTCTGTCAGATTCCACCTTCACTAGAAATATCCTCATTACTGGCCACTTACTAAATAAGAGCCTTACTAAATAAGGGTGGACCTACTAGCATATGATCAGCGGGTTTGTAGAATTTTGTTGCAGTCCATGTGATGAGTTAAATGTGGAAGAATCCAAATGTCTTGTGCTGTAAGAGTTTTATAGCTTTTTTTAAAAAATTTTGGCCTTTCGATAGGATAGCAGCATTATTCATTGAAATAACCCATTCAGTCGTGTTAACCTCTGATTCTTAGCTACTTTTTGTTATTATTATTAATAACAATAGCAGCTAACATTTATATTGTGCTTCCTATGTGCCAGGCACTGTGCTACGCACTTTACAATTACTGTATCAGTTACTCTGTATTTGATCCTCACAACAACCCTGGGAGGTAGATGCTATTATTATCCATATTTTACAGATAAGGAAACTGAAGCAGAAGTTAAGTGACTTGCCCAATGTCATGCAGCTAGTGTCTGAGTCCAGATTTAAACTCAGGCCTTCCTGATCCAAGGCCCAGTGCTGTAGCCACTGCACCACCTAGCTCCTGCTGCTTTATTCGTTCAGATTCTCTCTCTCTCATCTAATCACGTAGTTGCTTTAGATTTTTCTCTGTGCTGTAGTCTTTTAGCTTTGGGATACTGTCTGACCTCCACTGATGATCCAGTGCCTGCTCTCCCTTCTACAGTGTTAGCTTTAGTTAGACATTTTATGATTTCACAACTGTCATTCAAAATGGGCTTGTATTGTTTTGCATGCTAAAGAATGGCACAGGATAACAACCTTGATTAATGAAGTAGCCATGTTGTCTCATCCCAAAATAATACCCACCCTCTGAAGCTATTATAGTTATTGATTCTGGTTTTTTAAAATCTTCTCTATATTGACTTTGAAAAAAAATTTGATCTAATAGCTGTCTTCATTTACTCTGCCTCCACCAAGTAAACTATGTTTTGATTATCAGTAGGTGAGAGGATAGTAGCACCTATATTATGATTAGGTTAACCATCATAATATACTAATATAGTATACTAAGAAATTACCTTTGGAAATAGCAGTGCCATTATTCCATAACATACTACATAGTTCATCCATGAATATACAATTCCATATTTTCTTTCTACGGATGTATCATTAGAGTTTGTTTTTTTTTTTTAAGTTGGTATGCTCATTAGACATAGAAATACTATAGAAAAAATATTTCGTTGTCATTTCTAAGAAATCTTTATTGAACAGTTCTCTGTGAAATACCACCTATACAGCTAAGATAAAATGGGCTATGTTAGGTGCCGTCATGCATCATCATATCACAGATTTAGGGTGTTTAGGTTTGGATAGTTCACTGGATTATGAATTTCAAAGAAGCCACAGATATACTACTTGTTTAGCTTTCCTTTCAAAACCATTTTCTTCATGTTAAAAAATACTTCACATTTGCCCAATGAAAATTATGGCATATCTAAATCCACTTTGTTCTAGAGTTGTCTAATTGGAAGTAATAGAACTGGTAAAAGAATATTAGCCAAAAGTTCTTTAGCTCTGAGAGATCTTTTCTTAATTTCAGTAGAACATGAACTTGTCCCATTCACATCCTCCAGTGGAATCATTGAGCTTTTGGTGGAATCATGTATTGTACTTACTTTGGTACTTCAGGATCTGTGGTTTCGTTATTTTGGACATTTTATATTCATGTGTGTTTCTCTGATGGTTCATTTTTAGCCTCGTCCTCCCTTCTCCTCTCTTGCTGTATGATCTGCCTTAGAAATCTTGTTTATTCTATGACTGCAACAACCTGTCTATGCAGATGACTCCCAAATCTGTATCTTCAGCCCTGATTTCTCTTCTTAGTTCCAGACCTACATCTCCAACTGCCTTTCGGAGATCTCTATCTGAATGGTTCCCCTGGCACCTCAAATTCAACATGTCCAAGACCAATCTCATTGTCGTTCCTTAAAACCTTTTTCTCTGTCTGATTTCACTTTTAGTGCCTGTGGCACCACTTCACCCATGTTCACAACCTTGGGGTTATTGTTGATGCTTCTTCCTCGGCTTGTATCCGATTCATTTACCAAGACTTTACCTCTGTATCACCTTTGACATCTATTCTCTCCCCTTGGTTCCTAATGTTGCTGTGCTAATACAGGTCCTTATTACCACCCTCCCGTCTATTGCAGTAGCTTTCCTCACAAATCTTCTTGCTTCCACATCCTCCCCATACCACTATCAACATAGTCTTTCTCTTGTATGATCATGATGGTGGTACAAGGAGTACCTTACAAGCCTGAAAGCCCCATAATGTACTGCTCCCTGACTTTGTGGCTTATTGAAAAGCTTTTGACAAAATTTTCCTCCAGTGACTTATTCATGAAGAACAAATATATGAAATAGATCCTAGCTCAGCGATAATGCTAGAGTTGATCTTCATGTGAAAATATTATTCTTTTTAACATGACACCCAATATACTGTTGTCAAGAACAATTGATATAAAATGTGACTTCTTCCCAAGAAACAATTTAATAAGCCTCCTGTGGTTCTGCCTATTCTCAAATCCATGTCATCACTCCTGAATAGAACTGAGTATGACTTTCAAGGCAGAAGGAGTCCTACCAAAACATGATATTAATTACTTGATATACGTGGATAATATCACACATGAATGACTCTACTGTAAAACATATTAAATAACTACTTCATCTTATGGAAATTTTCTCCAACAATTTCAAAATATCATTTAGACTCAACGAGTGTAAAATTCTTAATATGTGCTAAGAAAGAATAGAGATAAGGTTTTGAACTTAAATCTAGATGTCAAATTGAAACAATGGATGAAGGAAATACTTAAAAATACTTTGGTCTTCTCCAGGTAAGGCACATTGAGCATAAGCCTATCAAGGAGAATGGTGAGGCTGAATATGTCAAGGGACCAACCAGCATTCTAAAATCAAAGCTTAATGGGTAAAACAAATTTAAAGCAATTAATACCTACACAATACAGGCAACATATACTTTTAGCATGGTAAAATGGATAATGGATCCACCAGGTGTACAAACAAAAACCTAGACAGTATTAACAAAATGTGGGGCAGCTATAAAAAGATTCACTCTTCACCAGAAAGAAAATTGATAGATGTTCTCAGACCTCCCAATAAACAGGTTAAAAATGTACAGAAATCCTGCTTGTGAGAACCAGTTGTTAAATTTTCAGTGTGAGCACACCTCAGAAATCAGAGCTTGATTTTTTGTATGCTTGATTGGTTAGACTTAACAAAGTGAATGAGAAAATGTTAATAATGCTGATTGAACTTAAAAGTGTATCGTGTATATTTTTTTCCTGGAGAGCTGATTGTGAAAACATTTACCAATACACCCCTGAAGGGAACACATATATCATCTTTCCATACTAGAATGTAACTTCATTTATTACCGTATGGTCATTTATGTTTGCCTTTTTTATTTCTCTTAATTCCTGTGTTTGAATTTCAAAGTTTCTGTGCAGCTCTAGTCTTTTCATCAGGAATGCTTGGAGTTCTCTGTTTTATTAAAGTTCAATTTTTTTCAACTGTATGATTATCCTCAGTTTTTCTTGGTAAGTTATTCTTGGCTGTAAACCTATATCCTTTGTCTTCTGGAATATCATGTTCCAAGCTTCCTGTTCCTTTATAATGGTGGCTCCTAAATCATGTGTGAACCTGACTGTGGCTCTTAGATATTTGAAATCTTTCTTTCTAGCAACTTGCAGTTTATCTTGTTTTTGACCTGGGAGCTCTAGATTTTGGTTAGAATGTTCTTGGGAGTTTTCATTTTGAGGTTTCTTTTAGGAAATGACCAGTGAATTCCTTCTGTTTCTGCTTTGCCCTCTGGTTCTTAAAAGATCTGGGCAGCTTTCTTGAAAGATTTCTTGAATTATACGTAGGTTCTTTTTGGTCATAGCTTTTAAGCAATCCAATAATTCTTAAATTTCTCTCGTCAATCTGTTTTTCAGGTTAGTTGTTTTTGCCAGGAGATACCTTACATTTTCTTATATTTTTCAGTCTTTTGACTTTGTTTTAATATTTCTTGTTGTTTCATGGGGTCATTGGCTTCTATTTGGTCCATTCAGATTTCCAGGGAGTTGCTTCAGCAAAATTTTGTACCTCTTATGCCAGGCTATAATTTCCCTTTCCAATTCTTTTTTTCTATAGCTCTCATTTCTTTTCCAGTTTTTTTTTTTTTACTGTAGTGCTCTTATTTAATTTATGAAAATGTCATAACTCTTTTTCCTAAAATTCTTGCTTTCTCTCTTCCATAAATTCTGGTCGAATTTGCGCCCAAGCTGTATTTTTCTTTGAGGCTTTGCTTGTAGACATTTTGGAGTCATTCTTTTATTTTCTGGATTTGTGTCCTGAGCATGCCTGTCACCATGGTAGCTTTTTTGGGTGCAGTTCTTTCTTTATTTGCTCATTTTACAGCCTACTTCCTGACTTTAGTTTGATGTTAGGGCTGGGCCCTGCATACTTCTGGAGAGAAGGTCTAGGCTGGTCCTGCTGCTGCTTCCTCAGAGTATTATTCCAGGATCTCAGGGACACCTGCCATTTGGCACCTGTTCCAGCATCTGCATGAGGTCTCAGTGCCATGTCTAGGACCTCCTCTTGTCCTAGTACACAGCCATTCTCTGCTGTACTCTGCACAAAGTGCTCCTGGCCAGACCCCATCCCTAGCACCCACAGATTTCTCTGCCTCTCCATGCTGACCTGGGCTAGAAAAATGACCAAATGACTCATGGTCATTTTTTTTCTCTTGGATTTCCCCATCAGGATTCTATCTGGTACATTTTCTAGATATGTTTATTGGAGGTTTGTTGTTTTCAGGGGTGGGGAGGACAGAGATGGAGGTGACACTGAGTTCTCTTTACTTCTTGCTGCTTTATACTTTCTCAACTCAAATCATTGTTGTCTTTGTTTCCCAGCCCCAAGGGAAACTGTTGATTGATGAAAGCATGTATTTCTAGCTTGTTAAATTTTCAGTTGATACAAGGTTTGGCAAGATAGCCAACATATTGGCTATAGGCCTTCATGGCTTCATTCACCATCTATATGGCTTTCTAAATGAAAATATGTCTCTCTGGCCAACTACTCTCTTATGTATGTTATCTCCCTCATTAGAATGTATGCTCTGTGAGGTCACGGTTTGAATCCACTTTTATATCTGTATCCACAGTGTTTAGTACAGTGCTTGGTATATACTAAGTACTTAATAAATGCTTATTCATTCATCTCATATCATTATACTTCAGGCATACTCTTTTTTCCCCAATAGATAGTATTTTTTTTCCTGGTTACATGTAAAGCCAATTTTTAACATTCATTTTTTATATAAAATTTTGGTTTCTGAATTTTCTCCCTCTCTACTCCTCTCCCCACTCCCTGAGACAGTAAGCAATTTGATATAGGTTATGTGCAATCTTATAAAACATATATCCATATTAATCATATTGTGGAAGAAGAAACAGAATAAAAGGAAAAAAATCCATGAAAAAAACAAAGGAAGTAAAAATAGTATACTTTCATTTACATTCAGACTCCATCTGGATGTGGGTAGCATTTTCCATCATGAGTCTTTTGGACTTGTATCATTGTATTGCTAAGAACTAAGTCAGTCATAGTTGATCATCACACAATGTTGCTGATACTGTGTACAATGTTCTCCTGGTTCTGCTCACTTCACTTAGCATCAGTGCATATAAGTCCAGATTTTTCTGAAATCTTCCTGCTCCTCATTTTTTATAGCATAATAGTATGCCATTTCATTCGTATACCATAAGCTATTCCTTGATTGATGGGTATTCCCCCCAATTTCCAACTCTTTGAAACCACAGAAAGAGCTGCTATAAATATTTTTGTACATGTGGGTTCTTTTCCCTTTTTTATGATCTCTTTGGGATCTAGTAGTGGTATTGCTGGATCAAAGAGCATACACAGTTTGATTGCCAGTTGGGCATAGTTCCAAATTGCTCTCTGGAATGGTTGGACCAATTCACAACTCCACCAGCAGTGCATTAGTTCCCTAATTTTCTCACATCCTCTCCAGCATTCATCATTTGCATACCTTAACTGGACCAAATTGGCCTACTCTGTGTTTCAGAAACTATCACTTATCTTCCCATATCCTTGCCTTGTTACTTTCTTTGCCTGAAATGTCCTTCCTCTATTTTGCCTTTTGAATACTCACCTTTTCTTTAAAGCCCTATTTAGATGTCACTTTCTCCACAGATCTTTTCCTTTTCTTTCAAGTCAACTTTTTCCTTTGGACATGAAGTAGCATTTTGTTTTGCCCTTGAAAAATACCTTTATTCTATAATATTGTGCATTATAGTCATCTGAATTCATGCTACCCTACGCCCACTATAATATAAAGTCCATATAAGTCAGAGCTTCTAAACTATCTCTCTCTTAACACATATCTGTGCATGCAATAAATGCTATCTAAATTTTTGAGTGAATGGTTATTCATTTCACCGGTGCTGATCTTGAAACCCCTTTATTCCATTGATTACCATTTAACCAACCTTCCGATGATGACCCTCTCTGAACTAAGTAGATATATCTTTGAACAGTGGCCAGACCCATAGTCTTTTAGATCCTACAAAAGCATTGGCATAGTCAGGATTATCTCCATACCATGAGGTCATATTAGAGAGGTCTTTAAGTAAGGCATATATCCCCTTCTCACTATTAGCACAGCTACCATCTTGGTAAAGACCCTCATCACCTCATTGAGCTATTGGAATAACCTGCTGGTTAGTCTCCCTGCCATCCTCCACGGAGCTGCCAAAGTGTTTTTCCTTGAGCACAGATCTGACCGTGTCACTTTTCAATTCAATAAACTCCAGAGGTTCCCTATTGTCTATAGGATAAAATATAAACTCTTCTTTTTGACTTTAAAGCCCTTTACAACCCGCCCCCAATTTAACCTTCCAGCCTCATTATGCTTTACTTCTTGACTTGCATTCTTACAATCTACCCAACCCGGCCTTCTTGTTGTTCCTTACACATAGCACTCTTCACATCACCATGTTTTTGCGCTGGCCATCTCGCATGCTGTCCCTTTACTCCTGTTTCATAGAGTCCTTTACTTCCTCCAAAATTTAGTTCAGTCACCATCTTCTATATGAAGCCTTTCCTAATTTCCTCAACTGCTATTGCCCTCCATCTTTAATCCACCTTGTATTTATTTTGTGTTTTGTATAGCTGTATATGTACATGTTGTCTTCCTCAATAGAATACAACTGAGCTCCTTGAAAACAGAGACTATTTCATTTTTGTCTTTGTATCCACATTACCTAGAACACAGTAGGCCCTTAATAAGTGCTTTTTGGTTAATACTATAAGGACTGAAAAATATTTACTTAGGATGTGATGCTCCTAACTTAATAGAATTAAGGATAAAAAGAGGACCGAATTACTTCAACTGCAAATTTGCAATTATTTGGTTTCTTTTTCCTTTCAAATCATCTTAGGCTAGAAAATCCCCAAAAGAATCAAAAATTATGAACAAGAGAGGCATACAAGTTTTTGGGAAATAAAAATGGTATTCTTTAAATTGTTTATGTCCAGTTAAGTCTTAATTTAGGGAAAGACTTCATGTGGGTTATTCTTTAGCCCTAGCTAACTCACAGTACCTACCTCCCAACAAGAATGGCTTCAGTAGCCTTGAGTTGAACTTTTTGTATCACTCCATGAGCTTGAGTAGTTTTAGGATCACTTCATGGTTAGTTCAGATTGCCCATCAATAATGAATCAACAGTGTGTTATACTGTGTACTTATTGACCCAGGCTTGCTTCTCCATATGCACATGAGACGCATATGTATAATAACTATCTGTATAGTATATCCCAGTATTTTTATTGGAAAAGAGTCAGCATAAGCCCCATTCACCACTCTGAGAAGCTAGTGTTACACCAGCTAGAAATAAAGAGAAATCTGAGTTCCAGCCCTGTAACAAGGAGGCTCTGTGTGAATCTGCCTGCCTTTTATGTAAAAGCCCCAGGAGCTCACAGGTGGAGAAAGCTGCTGAGGGCTGAGTTCTTGGCTCTTAGGAACCCTGAATCACTATAGTGTAAAAGCTAAGGGAAAAAAATATGTTTTTAGGGGAAAATAAATAAGCCCATGCTTTGAGAACTACCCATGTAGCAATTTAGCCAGCCTACTGCTTAGTGCTCATAGCCTGCTGGGCACAGGGTGGTTCACAAGCTACTGTCTTCAGTTCCTTTCCAGTAAGATCCCAGCTTTTCCTTTGCCTCAATATTGAAGAAACACTGCATCCCTATCCCCATATTGCCCAATTCTGGAGTTCCCTGACTGCCTTTTCTGTTTTGTTTTGTTTTGTTTTTTACCTCAAGGCCAGTGCTACAAAGGAGCTATCCTTCTTTTAGTTTTCTTTTAAAAAGACCACTAGCCGTCTGCCCTTCTCAGTTCACTAGCTTTCATTGCAGAGGATAACATGGCAAGGGCACAGAGTGAAACTGAAAACCCCACTGCCCTCCTCATGCATCCTATATCCATCTGTATAGCAGATGTTCTCTCTCTACTTCCTTCTGTTCCCTGCAAGAAGGGTATATGCCCACTCCTTCCCCTTTCTGCTGCTTGTCTTTTTGGAAGATGATAGAGGGGAGAAAGAAGAGGACGAGTGTTACTGAGCCCCATCTAAACTCGAATCTTGATTAGCAATTATAGCTTATCCTTTCCTGGAAAGAGAGAAGGTCATCAATTCTTGAGAGAACCTGGGAGTTTTGGGGGAACTGATGTTTTAGACAACTTATGACAGTATTTGAGAAATAATCATCAGTTGGCTGCAAATGATAATGAGATTTGTAAGGACCTCTTATAAAACAGCAAGACAGCTTGGGATTATGGTGTGGAAACTTCAGTCCGTAGGGTTAAGAACACCACTGTGGGGATTGGGTTGGCAGAGGACTGACTCCCTGGGAACTGATGATAGGCTACATAGTCCTGATCTACCAGTGCAGTTCCCCAAGCCCTTTCCAGACAAATTTATTTTCTCGTAAGAGAAAATAACTAATCTAACTAATGAATACAAAAAAACAGGTTTTGTTTGTTTGGTTTTTAAAAATTACTTTTAAAAAACATGCTAGCTTCAAACTCTTTTCTGGAAAGTCACAGAATCTGACAGTTAGAAGGGACTCCTTTTAGTCTAATTTGTATCTGAAATGAATTCCTAAGAAGTGGTCATACAGCTTCTTCAACTTTTGCCACTTTATGAAAATGGTCTTTTTGACACCAGTGTAGTAAATTATTTTAGGTGCCATTTCTAATTTAGATTTCCCTGTGTACACTCTTCCATCTCTCCCCTCCCAGAGCCAACCCTTGTAACAAATTATTTTTTTTAATAAAAAGAATAGGAAAAAATTCAAAATTGATACATTAAAAAAATCTGGTGTCAAATACTGTGTTCCTGACCTAGGGACCCCAATATCTGCAGCAGAGGAGAATGCTGAGGGGCTGGGTGTCTTCTCATAGCTCTTCTCTGAGGCAAAGTTTATTCTGGGTAATTTTACAACATTCCATTTTGCTTCATAGTAGTTGTTCTTTCCATTTACAGTTAGCTGTTGTCAAGCAGAGTAGCATACTCTCCACACTTGGCAACTGACAGTTGGCCTTTGCTTCACCAAAGCAGAAACAATAAATGGCAGTATTGACTCCAGAAAAGGAAGCTTAACAAATTAGCAGAATTGGAATCCTTTCTTCCCCTGTCTGGTACTAACACTAGTTAGTTGGCACTCTTTCCACTAAGGCAACCAAAAAATAATTATTTAGTATATGCTGTGCCCAGATTGTGTTAAGAACTGTGAGAAAGGCCCCTTGGTGTTTCATTGGGGAATTACGACTGACACATTATCACCTAGTAAGTAATGTGATAAGGATTCAAAAAGGAAAAACCTCTAAGGGTTAAGGTAGTTGGGGAAAATATGGAACCAGTAGGAATTTGAGCTGGGCCTGAAAGGAAAGGGCAAATTTGGAGACCAGGCAGTCAGCCCAGGTTGAGGAGAGCAGCATGGGCAAAGACTAGAACTCGGCTTATAGGGGATTGGGAGAATTTCCTAACTGGAAAGAAAGTTAGTTATGTTAGTGGAGAAGTGGGAAATAACATTGGGCAGGTTAGTAGAGTTAGGATTGAATAGTTCATACTGACTGTAATGTTCAAAGCCAGCCATATAGCAGAACGTAGGGACAGAAGAGATGAGTCCAAAGGTTATTTTGTTATTGTGCATATATATGTATATATTATATATGTGTAGCATATGTATGTGTGTGTGCATGTATATATATGTGCATGCGTGTGTAATGTGTATGTGTAGTGCTTGCCCACACCTGTTCTGCTTTCCTTTTTGGAGCAGTTGAACAAAAGATATACTGCATCTCCACTCTTCAGCATCTGTGTGTGTGTGTGTGTGTGTGTGTGTGTGTGTGTGTTTTATATAAAACAAGATTAAGAAAGGAATAATCATGTACATTGAAGAAAGGAATAATCATGTACATTGAAGCCTTCTATTTGTAAAACGGATTCACACAAAACTGTGTAAGATGTAGCTATGTGGCAAATAAAGCTCATAAATCTTGTATGATCCAGATCATCTTGGTTTAAGGTATATGCCACATTCTTCCTTAATAGTGACTCACTTTTATGTACCACTTTAAGGTTTACAAGACACTTTTCTCATGACAGCAAACAATATCATTAGCTCCATATTGCAGCTGGGAAAACTGAGTTTAGGAATGGTTAAGTACCTTGTCCAGGGTCATGGCAAATAAGTGTCAGAAGAACGTGTATCAGAGTCAAAATAATAATCAAGGGGTCTCCTGACCACAAGTGTAGCGCATGCTTTTAACTGGTCTATACTGTTCCTTCTGCCCCAAGTATTATTAGTTTTCCTGTTAAGAGGTTATGATGTTACTTGGTGTTAACTGTACAAAATGGGTCTGTTCATACCACTCCCAGGAGGTGAATGGAACTTATTATTAATGATTCATTTCTTGTCTACAATTAATATCCTTTTAAGATGAGTGTTCATCTGTTTACAGTGACTTTTTCCTTTCTGTTCCTGGCTTTCTGAGCAAAAGTGTTATCTGTCAGAAATATCTCAGAGTTTAGCCCTGATTAGCCCATTTTGGATTTTTTTTCTCTCCCTCTCTCTCACATCTTTCAAACACAGACTGTACCCTTTACTCCTCCTGAAAAATAGATCTTCACATCTTTAGCAGGTCAAATTAGCATGGATCAGATTTGTCTTAAGAGCAGAAATCTATCTACTGTCCTTAAATTCCAGGATTGGAAGGAATGAGGTCATGCCTCCTTCCTGTCAGCCCCCGGCCTTGCTACTTATATTCTATTGAACATAGGACCTATTCTGTTAATGCATGGAATGCAAGAAGAAACATAGTCTGGGTTCAAGCTCTACCTTTGCCATACACTGGAAGTGTGACCCTGGATAAGTGATTTAACACCTTAACTCTGCAGCATTGGTAGAGCAATTGGTAATTGCTCCTCAACAGGAGCAATTAAATCATATGTACAGTGACCACTGCCACTGCTGCCCTCACCTCCTCCTCCAAAAAAGAAAAATCTTTTGGTGCCCTGTAAACATAATCTCAATTATCCAGTCAAGACCTTGACAAACATTTTTATTGCTCCTTGGATGTCCATTGATCCAAGAAGGTGGGAGGATCTCCAGGCTGCCATTATCTCTAGATCACTAGGTGGGTATTGATATGGCAGCATCAATCTATATCAATGTAGTATAGGTGGATCTAGCTTATTATTGGTGACCAGTTTAAGGATTTTATTATACCAAAAACATTTTCCTTTTAAGTAAATTTGACCTGATAATACCATTTGGGAGATAGGAAATTGTTTTAGGAGCTGGCCGTTCTGTAATATTGTATGGGCTTAACTAGGAGATCCAAGAGAGTAATCTAGCTCTTATTTAAGAAACAAGGGCAGGAGGGGCGGGAAGCAGTGTACGAGAACAATTTTGAGTATTGCTACTAGAGAGGATACATATAATTCATAAATTGCTTTTGTCTCAGCCTGCAGTTAAAACTTTTAGTTCTGTTTAGATGCTGGTGCCACTCTCTCTCTCTGTCTCTCTCTTTCTATCTCTGTCTCTCTCTCTCTTTCTCTCTCTGTCTCTCTCTCTCTCTTTCTCTCTCTGTCTCTCTCGCTCTCTCTCGCTCACTCACTCGCTCACTCTCACAGACCCTGCCTCTTCCCAGGACCCAAAGCAGCTTTACTGTTTTGTGACAACACTCCTTGACTTGTCTCTTGAGTCTTCTTTCCTTTCTCACTTTGAATGCCTGCTCCTTGCTGCTACTGTGTTGTGGTTTGTGCTAATTTTCAAAAGACACCTGTTCCTTAATTATCTCCAGCCTTTGTCTGTCTCAGTCGCCTCTGATGTATGAGCTGATCAGCTCTTTGAAAGGGGCCAGTGTTTGCCAGTCTGTGTGTGTTTGGGTCATGAGTGGTGTACTTGACTCTGTATGCTTAGTTATTTAAAAATTGTTACAAAAACCTGCCCTGTCTGCTGACTGGCCTTGAACATTAAATTGCTAGACTGCGTCTTCAAAAAGATCTGGTCACAGATATCTTCCCTGTTATTGTGGAAGGCAACACCATCCGTCTGTCAGGCTCACAGCCTAGAAGTCAGTCTGGACTCTTCACTGTCTCTCACCCTCCCATATCCAGTCTATTGCCAGGGCCTGTTGCCTTTACCTTTGCAGCCTCTCAGATAGGCCCCTTTCCCTCCTGGCACACTGCCATCACTCTAGTGCACACCCTCATTATTTTACACCTGCACCATTGTAGTAGCCTGCTGATGGATCAACCCACCTAAGTCTCTCCCCACACTAATCCATTCTCCATTCAGCCACCAAAATGATTTTCCTAAAGTACAAGTTGGATCATGACACTCCTTCATCGCTTCAAACTTCATCACTTCCTCCTTCCAGGATCAAATTCAAAATGCTCTCTTTGGCATTCAGACTCCTTCCTAACCTATCCCCACCAACCCCACCTTTCGTGCCTTCTTATATCTTACTCCCCCAACATATACTCTTCCATCCAGTGATGCTGGCCTATTTGTTGTTCCACAAATAAAACACTCCATCTCTCAGCTCTGGGAATGTTCTCTGGCTGTCACCCTTCCCTGGAAAGTTCTCTCTCCTCATCCCTGACTACTGACCTCTCTGCCTTCCTTTAAGTCCCAACTAAAATCCCACCTTATACAGGAAGCCTTTCCCAATCCCTCTTAACACTAGTGCTGTCCCTTTGTTTTTTCCTATTTATCCCATATATAGTTTGTACATATTTGTTTGTTGTGTGTATCCTGTCCCTGCCCCCCTCACCCACCCTGCCACCCCGCAGTTAGGTTGTAAGCTCCTTGAGGGCAGAGACTGCCTTAGCAGGGCGCTTGACACATAGTAGATGCTTAATAAATGTGTATTTGATTGATTGCCCCACACTGTGCTAGGCACTGGGGATACAAACACAAAGCATGAACCAATCACTACTCAGCACTAAACTTTTAGAAGGCCTTTGCCTTCTCTGTCTTTGTATCTCTAACATATCACAGTTCCTTACGTATAGTAGACACTCATTAAGATTTAGCGCAAGTAGTGGAGGGATGATTAAGACCACATAAAAGCCACATCCAGCTACTTGCAACACAGTAGTCATATTCACAAAGACCAGGCTTTGTTTTTGTTCATTTGTCCTGCATTGTGCTCTCATTCTTAACCTCGCATGCCGTTTGAATCCCCACCACCTTTTGGACTCCTCTTTGTGATCTCAGCCTTCCGGCTCTTTCTAGACTTCATATATGGCTTCACGTAATGAATACTGACCCAGCCTACACCAGAACCACTCCTGTAATTTCCCCCAAATGGCTTCTGAAACAGCATTTCCATCTCACTCAGTTGTGCTGTCAGATAACTCCCTGTTCTGTTCAATTTGAGACTAACTCCAGAATATATATGCCATTATTCTCTAGGGCTTTCTAGCAGGACCTATTTGGCACTGTCCTTGGTCAGTGCATCCTTAACCCTTTACCATTCACTGCTAAGTAGAAATGCCTTTTAAAGAGGAGAGAGTCCTGGCTGTGATGCACAGAAATGGATAACATCTCTGTGTTTGCATTTTAACAGTCCTAATTGTCCTATTTCAAACATGATGTTCATCTCTCAACTAAAGCCATTCAGAAGACTTTTCGCAGCTCTATCATTCATTGAATTAGTGGCACCAAAATGAGTTCCAGATAGCCTTGTCATTTTTCACACAGAGAAACTGAAGGTCAGAAAGGTGAGACTGACCTCCAGTCAAGCAGAGAATTGGGGAACTGAACCAGGAGTTGTTTTCTAGTGTGCTGTGGTCCTTTGGGAACATTTGTAGCAAATGACTTTGTATTTATTCATCTTCCCCACCCTTCAAAAAGAAACTCATCAGTGGAAAGCTTCCCTGAAGTGGTAATTTTCCTAAATGACTTAGTGGTGGTGCTGCATACAGACTTGCTACAGAAATCTCGATGGTGACTCTGCCTGCATGACTGCATTCTCAGCATCCCACTCTGGAGGCAAGGTGAGAGGGGAAGAAGACCCAAATTCTAGTTGTCCCCTAGGTTTTTCCCAGAGCTCCCTGACCCCCAGTTTCACCCGAGTGCTTTAGCTTTCCCCTGTCTTGAACAAAGTCAGAAGAGATCCCTAGTCCCACAAGTGAATAAGAGCTCTCAGTTCTGCTCTTTCTCCACATCCCTGGTGACTGCCAAGAGACTTTATCTGCCCTGCCTAATTAGAGCCTTTTCCTTGAGCAACACTTTAGTCTTTAATGTCGTTCATTCTCACAGCAGTAATGGACTTGGATAAGAGGTCACAGCTTCTTCACACATCCTGCTGTCCCCACGCCCCCACTCTGTTCCACATCCCTCTTCTTCCAGGCAGATAGGGATGGGGGAAGGTAGTACAGCTCATCCTCCCCATTGTGCCAAGCGCCTGCCTGTCACAGGGGCCGTGATGAGCAGCTCTAATGTATTCACTGAGATCACAGGACTGGAGCCTAGCTCCCAGAAGTTTGTCCCTCTCTCTACATTTCAGCTTTCGGGAGCCCAGTCTGGTGCATCTCTGGGGGGTATCATTAGCATTAATGTGAGAAAATGGCACAGTGTAAATGTTAATAAGGTCTGATGCTAAGAGCAGCTTCTGAGTGGCAGATTGGAAATGGAACCATCATCTTAACTCCAACTAACAACTTAATTCTTCTCCTGCACCCTGAGCAGCAAATTTGGCATGAAAGTCTTCTCCACACTCTTGAGTCAATAGTTTGCAAAGCTTTTGTATAAAGAGAGTTCCAGTTTTTCAGAGATCAGTTTCTAAGGGAAATGGAAAAAAATCTTTTGTAAGTACTTTTTCCAGCGGCTAGAAGAAAAGAGAGAACTACTTGTCCCAGGTGATCTAGGTCTGCAATCTCTTCTTCCCCTTCACCACAAATCTTTGCCAGATTTGGTTCCTTTTCTCTTCATCCTATAATGCTGCTGCTCTAAGTGGTTTGCCCCAGAGGTCAGTCCTGGGTACTCTTCTCCAGGTCTCTTCTTCATCCATTTAAGCTAAGAGATTTATTTGATTAATTACTACCTAACTGATTCTTCATTCCAGGTCACTTCATCACATATTTCCTCAGTTTACACTGTATTAATCTGTACTTAATGCATTGTTTGTAAGTGTTCTTAGGTCTGTTGATGTATGCTATCTCTCTGTGGTCAGTGATCATCTATGTCTTCACATTCTCCTTTCCCTGAGATCTAGTGCAGAGTTCTATACACAGGTGACTCAGCCATCCTCTTGGTGGCACCCTGGATTTGCCAAGGAATGCTGTCTCAGAAACTCTTAAGAGGAAAGCGAATAGTTTTCATTTCTGATTGCATCACTGGTCCTTGCAATTTATGCAAGTCTAGGATAGTTTCACCCCACTCAGCCTAAACTAACCCAGAGGTAAATTGAATTAGACATTAACCACATTCACAGGATAGTTGTAGGCAGCTGGGCCTGGAGTCAGGAGGAACCAAGTTCAAATCCATCCTCAGATAATTACTAGATGTATGACCTTGGGTGAGTCACTTCATCTCTGTTTGCTTCAGTTTCCTCATCCGTAAGGCGAGGATAATAGTAGCACCTACCTCACAGGGTTGTTGTGAGGGTCAAATGAGAGAGTACTTATAAAAGTGCTTTTGCACAGTGCTTGGAACATAAGAGCAGATACTATTATAATGTTATTATTGTTATGGTTCCCTACGTAAACATTAAGTTATTTACAGACTGGCTTTTTCTCTTTTTGCCTTTCCTCTGGTTTTTCTTCCCTAGGCTGTGTTCACACTGCTTCTTGGACCTTTTACCTTCTTTGATGTGCAGAAGACCAAGTACCTCCAGATCTTGACATCTCTAATGAGATGGATTGGTAAGTCTGAGAAATATTACAGGGCCATCCCATTTCCTTTGTCTCTTTCTCTCCTACTTCTTGTCCTATGCCTTTCTGGGAATTCTGTCTGTCAATCATCATCATAACTGACAGTGCCTTCTTTCCAAGGAGCTTGAGCACTTAATTCAAGAACAGTTTCAAGCACCTGTAGGAGAGAGTGTCACATATCATTTCACTTATTCTCTAATTAGCCCTGCAAGGTAAATGGGAGACAGAGGTGTATTCTTTGTATCACCATTGTTAGAGATGAGAAACTGAGGACACAGAAGGCTAAATGACTTGGCCAGTGTCCCACAGTGATGAGACAGGGCCCTAGGTTCCCAGCTGCATTCCTGCTGAAGCAGAATGCTAATTGCTGTGTATATGAAGGCTAAATACTTTGCTCTACACCCTTCAAAGAGTATTAGGCCAGCCACAAATCATTAGTTGTCATGTATGCTGCTTACTGTCAAGTTAGAAACTTCTCAGAGCATTAATTCATGAAGAGGCACTGCAGCCCAAGAATTTCTTTTAAAATAATTTAAGCCCTGTTAGACAGGATCGGTCAACTTCCTTAGGTATAGTTTGGGAAAATGCACACATAACAATTTTATCACAGATAGTTCAGCCAAATCAATCTGTCCTAGGCCAAGATACCATCTTATCCACCTAGAATTAAATATATGAGGATTTAGGATTCTTTCTTCTTGTGTCAACAAACCATCCAGGGGCGAATAAGACATTTGTTTTGGTTGGTTCCATGTATCTAGAGGAAAGAATGAACCTGTTAATACCTCCAACACATTTTAGTAGGAATGAGTAGTTACAGTTTGTTGGTCGGGCAGTGTGGTAGAAATATGTTCCTTTTGCACAAGAAGTGAGTGGGTTGCTGGAGAAGGATGCTGTGGAAGGAGAGCCCCAGTTAAGTGGATGGCCAAATACAGGCCCTAATTTCTAGTAACTAAATTCTTGTTTGGTGTTTCTGGAGAGGCTTTTCTGTGGGGCAAGGAAAAAACTGTTCACCCTGTGAAATTGGTGGGATGAAAGTTTGATAAGGAAGGTGAGAATATACTAGAATGGAGTATTCCATGGCTCTTAATTGACAGCTCTGGAAAAGCTGGTTGGCCAACACAAAGAGAGTAAAAATAAATTGTCCTTTATTAGGCAGTTAGAGATATCTGAGCTTTTGATCTTTAAAGACTTGAAGGCATAAGAAAGATCAGTGGATTTGGTAATCATATAAGTGAAAAGGCTTTGCTAATTCCTTCCTCTCCTTCCCCCCTCCAATACTACTGGTAGGAAACATAACCACTAACCTAGAGGTTTTCATTGGCACGTGTCAAACCTTGTGGCAACTAGGGAGGAAAATAGCTGTTGGGATGATTGATCATAAATGAAAATTAGATCAGATAATAAAAAACCTCAGATGTACCCTATTACCACTGCCCTTCCCTCCCTCTCACCCTTTACCAGAGAAGTTATTTCCTCTATGGGAAATTCAGAGGGTGGGCTTTTAATATCAAGGAACTTGGGAAGTTGCAGGAAAAATAATTTGTTCAGTAAGCCAATGAATCACTAGAACAATGACTAATAAGGGTGTGATCTAATGGGACAGTTTAGATTTTGTCAATTACAGAGTTCCTTTGGCTGGAAGAACTTACAGATGATTTGCTCTTACATAGTCAGCTGAATTAGTTGTAGGCTCCAGATGGGGATTGCCCTTTGTATGTTTAGATAGATTAAGTGGGGAGTTCTGCATACTTGGCCCCATAAAAGATGAATTCCCTGAACAGCCATTAATGGAAGACAACAAAGGAAGGAGTAAAATGTTTAAAGAGTTGGGTTTGGTGGGTTGGATTTATACACTTTTGCCTCAGCCCCCTACTTCTTATGAGCAGCCAGTTTTGA
The DNA here is from genome assembly GCA_028646595.1 of Phalanger gymnotis. Lineage (NCBI taxonomy): Eukaryota > Metazoa > Chordata > Mammalia > Diprotodontia > Phalangeridae > Phalanger > Phalanger gymnotis. The sequence continues at coordinate 177,029,946 of CM053626.1, forward strand.
GTATTGTTAGACTCTATCTTTGGATTAGACACCTACTAGAATGGCACCAGGCTTTAGACATGAACTCCTCCTTGACAGGACTCTGTAGAAGCCTAGGCAGATCGATTGCTGAAGATTTGGGAAACCGTAGTAGCTGTCAGCACAAATAAAGCTCACCACACAAATAGGCACTCTGGGCACGATGGGAGAAGCCACGATGCCCACCATTATGTCAGGTGCACAGAGGTGAGCAGCTCCTCTAAGGAGCTTTGGGTGTGACTTTTCAAACACAGGGTAAATAGGAAGATTATTGGTGGTTAGCTTGGAGGTGAGGGGAATATTAGAAAATTATATTAGGATATGTATCAGGTCAGTAAAGGTCATTCTGTCTTCAGAATTTAAGACATCCCCAAAACCTCTTATTTCTGATCATGAGAGCCACCCAACTCTTTATGGATTTGAGGGATTGTTGTAATGAATTCCCTGAAGGTGAGGGCTGCAGTTGGCACTGTGGCATTGAAAGTAGGGTACTGCCAAACAAATAAGGGGCTGCAAAATATTAGCAGAACAGAGGAGTCTTAACAACCTCATAAAGGTATCCTAGTTTCTCTTGGGGGTTTTGGAGGAAATCCCACTGAGGGAAGGACCCCCCTTTGGGGTCTCATTTTAATGGTTGATCAAGAAGAGTATGTTGTGGGCATGGATATTATGAATCTTGGGAGTCAGTATCTGTACAAAGGCTTGTGGTAGCTTCTATGCCTTTTATCGTGGGTAGGATGAAAAAGAAGCCTTTGGAGGTTACTGAGCCATTCTGTGTAGTTCGCCCAACAAAATGGTGGGGCATAGGAGGCTTCCATTGTTAAATAGAAATGGCACATCCAAGACTATGCTTACTTGGACCCTCCAGTTTTTAGTACCTTTCACGACTAGGTTGTGATTTTGCAAAAGGCCAAGACTTTCAGTCCCAGCCCCGATGCTTTGCCTCTTCCATTAACCCAATGGACCTCTGCCAACAAGAACCTGAGAAACATTGTTCGGCATGGTTTGCTTGTTGATTTGCTTGGTTGTGCCCATTATGAGAGATATTTATGCAACTAGACCTTGCTAATGATTAATCCAGGTACTAGAGACACTTTGAGAGGTGGGAGACATAGCAAGTCCTCCCATTCTGCCAAGCTTCAAGTTTTGTGGCTGGCACTTCACTCCAAATGGTGTCTTAGCCCCAGGCTTTAGGAGGATTTGCCATATTAGACTGAACTACTTTTGAACAGATTTAGTTGACCCTCTCTAGCTCTTCCTCATTCCATCCTCCATGCAGAGTGTCTGAGCCTCAAAGTTTCTGACCCCTTCCCTCTTCAGAAGATCCTGTACAACCTGGGGAAACTATTCTGTTTCCCTTTCCTCCAAGATAGTTCATACAGCTCTTTATTTACTAAAAAAATTTCGGAAGACCAAGTGGTGCAACTGTTGGGAGATGATTTTTCTTTTTACTGAGATGAGGGAAGTGAAACTATATTTTTACAGTCTGAACAAATGAGTTCATTTGGAAAAAGGAAGGTCCTCTGACTGACTTGGTGGTAAACTTTAATTACTAGGCAGAGGTGAAAGGGAATCTTCCTCCAACGCCTGTAAAAGAAAGGAGTGAGCTCCTCTGTGTAGGCACCAAAATTTGGCACCGTCCTCTTGATGGGGCTGTGAGGGAGGGGAAGTTTAACTTGGTGAGAGAGGGAACACCCAAGCGAGTGGTAATACAGAGTCCCAGTATCAACTTAGGTTCTAGAGAAAGCTGGAGTCAAGAGTCCTATTACCTCATAACTGACTAGATTCAAATGATCCTGACCTGTGATTGTATCAGATATATTGTCAATTATTTGTGAACCTGATGTTTCCAGTGTTGCCTCTGGCTATCATAATAGTTTTTACTTCAAAAGACATTATGAACTGCCCCTGAAATTACTCTCCATTTTTCAAAAGATTATTTATATTATTTTATGTTTTTATTAAGTTCCTTCCATTGCTAGGGTTGTTTTAAGATTATTTTGGTGGTAGAGTGTCCCCTAGGAAATTTTTGGGACCTTGACTCCCTGGGAATTCAAATGTAGTAGGAATTGTTTACTTTATGAAGATGTCAAGGGAAGTGCTGTTGCCCTAGAAGGAGCTGTGTACCTCTGAGGACAGGGTCTCATCTACAGCCTAATGGTAGTCAGAACCTCTTTCTCCTCCTTTCCCTTTCACCTCCTCTTCCACTTTCCCTTCTGAACTGCTCAGTGGAAGATAGAGTGGAAGAGTATCATATATCCTTTTATCCCTAGAAGATGCATTTTTTCAGTTGTTTGATTAGTAAAGATGTTTTTATTGTATTTTATGATTGATGAGCACCTCATTTCATTTTAATCCTTGAGCCTGAATCAAAAGGTCTAGTTTAGTCTTGGCTTAGAATAGTTACGATAGGTCTGTTTAGTTACAAGTGATTGTAAATTTATGCTTCAGCTTTGGATCGCCCAACATCACAGTCTTCGTGTGAGTTTCAAGGTAAAGGTCATAAACAAAGCCACAGGAACAGAGCTTCTTCTGTGCTTGTAGCTGTACTGTTCCCCAGTCTCCTTCTCTAGCCCTTTCACTAAGAATGACTTCTTCTGCAAACAGAGCACCTTGCTTATAGCCTCATGAAAGATTAACTACACTAACAGACTCGGTGCACACCAAAGCTGTTCAGATCATTTTCAGGCATCCTTTTGTCTATAAACTTTTAGCTTTCTCACCTATAGCATTACAAACTAGATTGTAATGAGGATAATAGAGCCTTAGCTTTGGAAGAAACCTCATAAGTAATTTAGTCCAACCAACCATACTGTGGATGAATCCCATTTATAATTTTCTTGACAGATGGTCATTCAGTCTCTGCTTGAACACTTCCAATTCTGGAGAGCTCACTACATTCTATAGCTCTAATTGTTAGGAAATTCTTCATTTAATTGAATCAAAATCTGCCTCCCTATAACTTCTATTTTTGCTCATTCTCCCCTCATGAACGGCACAGAATAAGTCTCATCCCTTTTCCATAAGATAGCCTTTCTTACTTTGAAAACTATTATCATAACCCTACTTAAATCTTTTCTTCTAGAGTCTAAACAATCATAGTTCTTTTGCCTTTCCCTTATATAACATGACTTCCAAACTTTTGCCAATCTTGTTCATTCACCTCTGGATTTACACCGGTTTGCCAAAGTGCCTAGAATTAGTGCTCCAGCTATCGTCAGATCAGTGCAGAGTACAGAGCTACTCTTACCTCTCTAATTCTGGACATTGTATTCTTATCTGTCCTACAATAATATTTACTTTTTTTTGTAGTCATATCACATTACTGTTTCATGTTAGTCATCTGAAGCTTCTCCATGTCATCCTCACCCTCTATTTATGCTCTGGACTTTTTCAAACTAAATGCATGCCTTTACATTTATCACTGGCAAATTTCATCTTGGTAGTTTTGATAAACTTGTTTGTTTTCACAAAATTTCCAACCTGTCAAGATCTTTTTAAAACTTGATTCTAACATTCAAATTATTAACTCTTTCTTTCGACTTTGTAAATCTGATATACATATCCTATCTGTGTTTTCTTTGTTCCCCTGAGAAACCCCATCCAATACATAGTTCAGTTTCCTTAGTTCATGTATGTTACTCTGAGAGGTGAAGCTCTCATCTCAAATTTCTAAGCAAGTCAGCCCCATTGTTTATTGTGGAAGAGCTGTAACCATGTGAATTGGTAACACCACGGTTAACCATCCCCATGGATAGTAGTGTTAACAACAAGTCACTCTGAGTAATGTCTCTATATGTCTGAAGTCAGGGTGGCCTAGAAATACAGGACATCCACTTCTTTTCTTGAGAGTCTGTAAACATTAAAGATTTGCAAACTCTAATGCCCTTCAAAGATAAAGGGGTACTTTTATTAAGTAGTGGTGCATAAAGATGAAAAATGCAAACCCTTCGTTAGTCCAAATCCTTTTGCCCCAGTTACACTATCCTTGCAGCTCACCCTGGGTCCCTGAGAGCCTGACACCTGTCTGGCTCATGATTGGTCAGTCCTGCACTCACTGTATTGACAGTGGGGAGGAGGATCCTTAAATCTTGGCACAAATGCTGTGTCTTGTTCTTATTTTCTTCCCCTTGTCAGGGAGGACAGAGGCAATGTCAGGAGAGGTTTAGGGGAAATTCGTATTTTAATGTGATCAAGAGACAACTGCCCCAGATAATTATAGTTAATAGCTTTCACAGTACCTCTGTGACTAGTGCAGTGGATTTTTTTTTCTCTGTCTTGTGAGCACTACATTTATTAAGGGATAGAAAATTACAGAAGTGGAAGGAGGGAACTTATAGTAAGTAGTGATTTTTGGCAGTGCAGAATGTGAGACAAACTGGGCTCGATTCAGATCCAGAATCCCACCCCCAAAGGGGTTTTGACCTTTTGCCAGAAAGGCCTCCAGGTCCATGAAGATTTCTTCTTTTACTGTATTTTTCCTATTTCAGTCCAATTGTTACGGGCATACCTTCCTCATGGACTATACTACCATCCTTTCCAGCTTTTAAAACAAAATTAGCTTCTGAGGTGCTATAGAAAGTATTCAGAAGTTGAATCTGGCTGAGCTTTTGTGCCAACAAGGCTTTTGTCTTTTGAGTAGGAGCCTTTGCTTCTCCCTCTTCTCTTAACTAGAAGGCAGTGTCCTGTCAAATAACTAGTAGCATCATAAGTTAGTCCCTCGTTTGTGGATATACAGAGTTGGACCCTGGAAGCTGCCTTCCTTTCAGCTGTAGCCATCTAAAGACCCATCTTTGCTTCCAGCTTACCCCTGGACAAATATCAATCATTCCCTCATTTTTGCCACTGTTTCCTTATTTCTCCCATTCCGAGAGCTGATACTTTTCCTAGATCTCTAGCCCCTGCCTCTTTCTGGAAAAAGGTGACAGTGGTGAGGAGGCTCTTGGCAGCCGCAAGACAGAGCAGAGAGCAGCCTAAGAAGATCATTTGCCCTTTTGGTTTTGGTGGTGACATCACTGCTTTTGACATTTGTTTTTACTTCCGGTTTGGTTTTTTTTCCTGATCCAAGTGATAATCAAATGTCAGTTCTCTGTTCAGTGCCTTGTACTTTTTTCAAGAGTGCTACTGTAGGTAATAGTCACAAACAGTCATAAGCCTCAAGAACTCTTACTTCTTTTGGTTGAAAGCCAGACTGTGCCTCCCATCACCCAGGTCCACAACCTCAGAGATAGCCTTAACTCTTTACTCCCCACATCCAATTAGTGGCCAGGTCTCGTCACTTCTGCGTCTACAATGTCTCTTGAATATTCTCCATTCTCCGCATTCACGTGCATATCTCCCTAATTCAGGCCATCATTCCATCTTGCCTGAACCATTGCAAATGCCTCCTAGTTGTTCTGTCTGCCTCCAGTCTCTTTTTTCTAATCCATCTTCCATAAAGCTGCCAGAGTAATATTCCTAAAGCACAGGTCTGCCCACGGCACTCCCCTACTCCAAAAGCCCTAACAACTCCAAGATGAGATGCAAATTTAGCCCTTCACAATCTGGCTGTCCTCTGCTTTGGGACCTAATCTGATTTATAACACATTACTCTCCTTCATGTGCTCCGTGTGCCGACCAACCTGGCCTACCTGCTGCTCCTCACAGCTGGTTTTATGTCTGCCATCTCCCTGGCCTTGCGCAGGTTGCCCTCCCACCCCCATGCCTGAAATGCTCTTCCTCCTTACCTCCACCTCTTTGAATCCCCAGCTTCCTTCGAAGCCCAGGATTCTAAATACCTCTCCACACTCCATTTGGGTTCAAGGGCTGTTCCATTTTTGTCTTTATATTCCCAATGCTAACATGATACCTGACACATATTAGGTACATAACAAATACTTGTTGACTGATTTTTCTCCATGGGGTATCCAGACCTTTCTTGGGACTTAAAAAACAAACCTCAGTGACACAGAGCCTCTCTGGGCCAAAAGAAGAATTGGCCCCATTAATTAAACTGTAAAATGCAGCTAAGCCTAAGGGGTCAGTTTCTACCTGGGATTTTTGGAGCCACTTAGCTATTTTTCATTTTGGATCTGGCAGAAAACTTTCTTCCATATCACTGCCCTAAGGTCAGCTGAAGAAAGATGGAAGCTTTTCAAACTCTGAAGCAGCCAGACCATGACAGACTAGTTAACTCTAATAGGTGGAGGACCTCCCCTTCCCTACCCACCCATCTGCTGTTAAGGCTGTCTCAGAGCCAAGTTACTAAAAACTTCCTAAGTAATTTCCTCTGGCCTAAGCCCACCCCAAGAAATGTCTGCTTCCACAAATGATGAAAGTGAAAACCCAGTTTGTCCCCTTTCTAAGTTCCGATTTGGGTTTATTCACCCAAGTTGATGCAAAATTGACAGTTTGCCTAATATGTCTAACTTTTTTGTCTTTGGAAAGTGGCAGTGTCACATTGCACCTTCCGTGATCTCTCCTGTCTTCCCACACAACAGCACCCTGTTCTACCCTGACTCTAACTGGGGCTGCTCCTTTCACAGCTAGTGGGGTGGTAAGAACTTAGGGTGGCAATATGCTGGGTTGGCCTCCACAAAGATGAGGGGGGAAAATGAGCACCAAAGGGACTGGACAATCATAAATAAATGTGTTGAATTGCAAAGTTTTTTGGTGCTTAATGTTCTGCCATCTGTTGAAATGAGGCTGGGGAAGATTACAGGAGCCCCTTCCCAGAAAGCAAGGCCACAGGCTCTCGATGCAATATTGTTGGGAGGGAATTAGTTCTGTTCACTGGCCCCAGTTGCTTCTTGCCAGCTGCTGAACTGGAATTCTAAAAGACCAAACGTTCTTACACATAACTAATCATCCAAAACAAATGACAATGAGTAGAATAAGTGGGAAATGATGCTAGTTTATTCACCAAATGCTTTGTAATGAAGCAAGGTTGATAGACTTAGAATAGTTATCTACAGTTCTGTATCAAAATAAAAGTTAGAACTGCAAACTCTTGAATTTATTTATATGAAGAACATCTCTTCTGTAGGGAGGAGAGGTCCCAGTTATAAGAGTATAAGTGCAGAGTCTTAACAGATCCCTTTTTGTAATCTCTGTGTGTCTTAGCAGAGACTGCAGTTCAAGAGTTCCATGATTCCGAGATTCTGAGAGCTCCAGAGTCTTTTTGGTGATGGGAGAGAGGTCAAAGAGGTGGCTACATTTGCCTCAGGGGAGAAGTATAGAGCAGTCTTCACCTTTTTAAGTGGAGAGGGGTTACCCAGCCAGACCTCCAAGCCATATATGTTAGGTCTCCAAGCCTATTGCCGTCATATTCCATTGTCCCCCATACCTCTCCTGTTTAAAGAAAAAGAGGAAAATGTGCATGCTATTGCCCTCTCCCTTCACCTTTATTTAGGGACTTCACCATTAATCTGTACCGTTTCCTTTCTACTGATTAAAAGCTTGAGGACAATGAGAAGTGGTTTTCACTAACAAAAAGCCTGTGGGCCCTTGCTTTAGATCTCGAGTTATCTATATCCATCAGTGGGACACTGTTAGGGAATGTAGGAGAGAAACTACCACAGGAGTTGACCGATGGCCCAGAAACAGATGCTTTACCACGAAGATGTCAAACTTGGGGCCCTAAAATAGAATTGAGAAATTCTTAACAAAATAAGTGAAAATACATAATGCCACATAGATAATGTTAATTCGTGGTTTTCTAAGAAACCAACTACAATTATCCCTTCCACATCATGCGGATTAGGGGCATAGCATCCCCTGCCCCTGCAGTCTGGAAAATCTGTGTAAAATTTTTTGGCCTTCCCTTTGCACCAGAGAAGTCTGAATTACTGTGGTATTAAAAGATAAAATATATTAATATTATACAATACTATACACATATTTTATGCATTTCTGAGTTTCTAAACTCTTTGTGTCATCTGTAGCTCCCACAAAATTCCCAAAAAATTCCCATTTAATTTCTTACGCCGAGCCATTATATATCAAAATCATAATGGAGAAAGTCACGATGTGGAAGGGATGACTGTAATTGGAATTTGTTACTGCCTGGGACTTCCAGTATACTGTTCAAACTCTCCAGCTTGAAGGGATTGTGACAAAATGACTACTTAGCTCCAGTTTTTGACTCCCCTGCTGGCAGAGTGCCACAAACAGCTTCTGAGGGTACGGATTTGACAGTAATAAAAAAAAAGTCTTTCTGATAAAGACCATTCTGGATGGTGCTGCCCCTCCCTCAGTTCCTATGGCTGTGGGCCTATAGGGCTCCCTTTGGTCGTTTGTGCACTTTAAGCAAACACTTCTCACATTATTCCTTGTCTCTGTTTCCTTTATAATGGGTCAGGTGCTTTCCTTCCTCATCTTTCATGGACAAGCTTAAGCTTATTTCATAAAGTTTCCTTGTTCCAGTTTATCCACTCCAACTGACAGATGCCCCATATTTGTTTTCCAGACTGGGTAGATGTTTGTCAGTGGGACTGGTCAGTATAAATAAGGCTGGAACGATTGAACACAGGAAATTTTTCACACAAGAATTCCCCCTCCTCCCCCAGCCCGCGAATCAGACTTTCCCCTCATGCATTTCTTGGCTGTTTCCCTTATACTTAAAGATTGGGCTCTCTGGTCTGTGTCCTCAGACTGTCCATTAGTTCTAAGAAGAACGGACTAGCATGTAAAAAAGGGCTGTGTGTCTGAGGCTGCCATTTCACATCTTTCCCATTCTAAGCCCTGTTGTCACAATTTCCCAATGGATTCGTATCTTGTGGGCACTCGATAGCCAGCTTAGATGCTGGCAAGAAACAAACCCCTGCTCTTTGGTGTTTCTTAGAAGTTCAATAAAGATCATTAAAATTAACTGGTCTCCTCACCTAACAAGCATTTATTAAGCACCTCCTATGTGCTGAATGGTTGCTGTTTCAAACACAAAAGAAAACAGGCCTTGTCTCAGAAAATGCCATTTTCCTAGGAGGATACAACATGTAAACACACACACACACACACACACACACACTCTGATGATTTGAGGACGAAGAGAAACTAACAAGGGGGGTGAAGCAAGGCATCCCATGAGCTGAGCCTTGAGGGAAGCCAGGGCTTCAGAGAGTCCAAGGTGAGGAGGGGGTACATTCCACCTATGGGGGACAGCCTAGACAAGGCCTGGAGGCATGATATGAAGGCCTAATCCAAGGGACAGTAAATAAATAGACTATCGAGTGTGTGAAAGGAAATGATATGAAAGAAGTTGAGAAAGATAGGCTGGGGCCATATTGTAAAGAGCTAGATGCTTTATTTGTCTGGAGTAGCTTCAGTTTCAGGACAGTCATTGGGTTTTTAATTCACTTCTGCAAGTGTTTTTTAAGCACCCACCGTGTGCAAGAGGGCAAGACCATGCGCCAAGCACTGGGAATGTAAAGGCAAAAAATATCACAACCCTTACCCTCAAAGAACATACTCCATCAGTGGGGAGCAGTGTATGCAGGGTAAGTACAAAGATAGGCTTGGGTGTGATGGAACCAAGAAGGGACCTGGACACGTTACTCTAGGAAAATGTAATGAAAAAAAGGATGTTTTCAGCTGAGGAATCAGTCAAGTCTGTGCAGGGGAGCTGGAGACAAGGAAGATAAGGATCTTGGCAAGCAGAGAGGAGGAGAAAGTGCAGTCTAGGCACTAGAAATGTATGGGGGACACAACAGGGACAGACTGTACAAATATACAGCCAGTAAATATATCCAGTTCAAGAATAGCTAGTAGTCTCTTGAATTAGAAACATGAAGGACATGGCGGAGGCGGGGGGGGCACAGATAACTTGAAATGCAGCCAGGAAGGTAGGTTGATACAGACTCCAACCCCAGGGCTTACCTGGACCAAGTTAAATCATGGGAGCTACCCCAAATTATCACATCGTTCTTCGGCTCATTGTGCCCCCATCCAGGGTAGCCTCTGGGAAATCTCATAAAACGGCTCACGTTTGGGTAAGAGCGTTCCCAAATTCCCTACCCTGCAGTAATCGAGGTGACCAATGTGCTTATTGAATAGACGTCACCTGTTGTTGCTCTCCCATAGAAAATGCAGAAGACCGGGCTCATGTTGGCCCACAAACAATTGATTGAAGACCACCTTCCTCTACGACCCTAAAGTCCTCAGAACTTGTAGAACCACTCTGTGTTTGGGCTTCCCTCGGAAGGGAAAAGAACTCCAGATTGGTAGCAGTTCCTCAGCATTCCAATGAGCCTTAACTTTCTTCCCATAGACCTTTTTATGGTTTGCACTTTTTGCAAGGAGGGATATGTTTTTGGGATACTAGATAAGGCATCACCTTCCCTTCAGACCTGCATTGCCCGAATAACTCGTGGTAAATAGCCTTGGGTGACCTAAATATCTGACAGTCTAAATGTGACAACTATGCTCATAACCTTTCCTTATACTTAGCAGACATATTTTTTTTTCATTTCTGTTGCTCATAGCTATTATCTCTTAAGGGCATCACCTTAACTACTCCGCAGCTTTTTTTTTTTTTTTTGCCCTTATTATATGGACACAACAAAGCGAGATGAAGCAGGAAAATCCACTTTCTCTTTTATGTCTGTTTTGGATTTATCTTCATCTTATTTCTATTTTTAATTTATTGTCTCTATGTGATCAGAGACCACATCTTACACCTGCAGTTCCCTAATGCTGTAGGTATTTAATCAAAAGTTAACCGCAAAGTAGCTCTTTATTAAAATTCTCTATATTACATTCACATCAGAGCTGATCTCAAGAATTCTCCCACGGCTCTCCCAGCCCCACTCCATACTACATTCAGTCACTAAAGTACAAGTCCAACCATGTCTTCCTTTCCCTGATCCCTGCCACTGCCACCACAACTACACTCCAGTGGCTCCGTGTCACCTCTACAATCAAATACAAAATCCTCTGGCATTTAAAGCCCTTCATAACCTATCTCCTCCCACCCCCACCTTTCCATTCTTCTTAGACTTTATTTCCCAACACGTACTCTTTGATCCAGGAACAGTGGCCTCTGGACTGTTTCATGCATAAGACCCTCCATCTCTCAGCTCCAAGCATTCTCTCTGGGTTGTTCTCCAGACCTAGACCACTCTCCCTTCACCATTCTGACTCCTGACCTCCCTGGCTTCCTTTGAGGCCAACTAAAATCTCATCTTCTATAGGAAGCATTTTCCCTCTATTACTTCCTTTTTATCCGATATATAGCATGTTTGTATATATTCATTTGTCACCCCTGTTAAATCCTGAGGGCAAGAACTGTGTTTCTTCTCTTTTTGTGTCCCCAGCACTGAGCACGATGCCTAGCACATAGTAGGCACTTAATTTACTGATTGTTCCTCAACAAAAGCTATTACCATTTCAGCTTTAATTCTTCTTTGGATAACCTTAAATGTGAGTATCTCTGACTCCTGTGCTATTGAAAGGTGATATCCATGTCCCAGATTCAGGCCATGAGGGTGCAAATCATTTTTATTCTAAGGTGCCTTGACTTGCCAGTCTGTGAAATGTAGACTAAGAAGACAAGCACAAGACAATGTGTTTAACGTAATGTATTATATCTGTCCAATAATAACTAGCAGCTGTGACGTATTATAATTCTTTTTTTTTTGAGGGGGGAAGGCAAGGCAGTTGAGGTTAAGTGACTTGCCCAAGGTCACACAGCTGGTAAGTGTGTCAAGTGTCTGAGGCTGGATTTGAACTCAGGTCCTCCTAACTCCAGGGCCAGTGCTCTACTCACTGCACCGCCTAGCTGCCCCCTGTGATGTCTTATAGATTGAACTTTTGAGCTAGGAACAAATTCAGGTAGTCATATGCCTCTATAGAGCCAATATAACCCTTTTAAGATTAGGAACACTAGAGCTCCAGGCCAGGCAGAGTGGTACACAGCTGTTACCCCTGCCATTGGGGAGGCCGAGGCTGATGAATCGCTTGCTCAGAAGTTCTGGGCTACAAACAGACTAAAGCCAATTGGATGTCCACACCAGATTTAACACCAATATGGTGACCTACTGGGGATGGGTAGGAGGGGAGGAAGGGGAAGCACCAGGTTGAAAAGCAGGTCAAATCTTCCTTGCCAGTCAGTAGTGGGATTACACCCTTGACTGACCACTGCACTTACAGTCTGGGCAAAATAGGGAAACCTAGTCCCAGAAAAAACAAAACAAAACACAGCACCACCAGAAACTACTCCTTATCACTAACCCCAATTCTTTCCCAAGACACCTGTCCTCACTCGCCACTATCCTTCTCCCCCAACAAAAGCTAGCTTGTTTACTTTCTCCATGTACTTCACTGCTCTTTATCTACTCTCCTACCTTGTCCTCTCCCCTACTTTTTGACTCAGCTAGCTATGTGGGAAATGGAAAAGGTAGGTAGGTGCAGCCACCCTTAAAGATGCTGACAATACCTGAACTTCTACATTTCCAGTCTCTTAGAAGAAGATAAATCTACTAATTGGCCCAACTCCTCTCAGCTGCCATTTCGCAATGATTAAAAACTGAGTTAGCCTTGCCAGGGTTAGAATGAAGTAAATAGACCTTTGCCCTCTTTTGTCCCGTTTGCAATATCCTTTAGGGCATAAAGAAGTTGTAAGAGGAGAGAAAATGGGCCAGAACCTATGATTTCATATTTTATCTTGATTGCTGCAGAGACATACCTCTTTTATCAAGTGCCACTTTCCTGTGTTACTTTTGTAGTTAGAAAGGCTGTCAGAGTCCTTGGGGACAAATAAGGTAGCTCTGGGCCAGAGTCCTGGTTCTGAAGAGCTATTTAAAAGAATCTTCTCTTCTGCTTTGCTGGTGAATGGATTGAGCCAGGCTCTTTTCAAAAGTCACAAGGAAAAGTGAGCATGGAAAGATGGTCAAATTGATTTCAAACTATCTCAGGTTGGTTTAAATTAAAGTGATACTAGGTGAGGTTATCAGCACAAACCCAAACTCTGTGACCACTTCAGATGCAAATTGGACTAAAACCAGAATCTCTTTGGGACTAAGACCAGTGGGATCTTTTGGAAAGTTACCCAGACCCTGTACAGGTCCACCTCCAAGGAGGAATCACTGTGGAAAAGACTGGACAAGAAAGTGTTCCTGTAAGAGTAATTTTCCACTTTCCTGCAAGTCTCCGATGGGTTTATGATATCTGTAAGGCCTGCGTGTACCTGAGAAGACAAAATGTTGTGAAACAGGTCAGATTTATATAAGCAAATTCAGATTGGGGACCAAAGAATGGATAGGATTTTATAGGACCTTCCCCACTGCTGTCACCTAGCTAAAATTCTAGCCCAGGCTGTCAGAACAATGTCTGTATATTTCTATAAAATTTGTGACAATATGATTAGTAGACATTGGTGGCTGAAGTAACACTGATGTAATAACCAAATTCCTCTACATGGATAGATTAAAAAAAGGTCTGATCAGAGCCTAGAAATCATTGTTCTTTTCAGGAGCCAGACGCTGTATTTTTCGAAAGTCTAAAAACTTCCTTTTTTAGTATATAAGATTGTCTCAGCCAAGGCAGCTCTAGAGTAAAAGCTAGAACAGGGGTCTACTATAGCCCATGGGTCAAATCCAACCTCACTTGTTTCTGTATGCTCCCAGCTAAGAACAGTTTTTACATTTTTAAAGTTTTATTTAAAAATGTAAAAGCCATTCTTAACTCCTGGGACTGTATAAAAAATAGGTGGCTGGCTGGATTTGGCCCTAGGTTTCCCTAAATTGGTCTCTAATTCATTGACTTCTAGTGGATGGACCATGTGGTTCAGAACAATGATGAGGGATACCCTTTTGTCTGGGAGCCTCTTTCCACTGATTCTAACCTTACTGCTCAATGCCCCCTCCCCACCAACCCCAAGGCAAGGACCTCCATTTCACCAGGGCTACTTTAGATATGCCTTTCCATTCCCCTGCTAATTTAGTGTCTATATTTTGGGGTCATATTTCTTTAGGGGGCAAATACAAAATTAAAATTCATCCCATTTTTAAGAGCAAGGGTTACTTTTGAATTTTCATTAAGTTCTTTTTCTTAGGACATCACTGTGACACTTCTGCCTTCGTAACATTTCCCCCCTCCCCACAGTCCCTGATCTCATGTCTCAGCTCTATTTTCTGGCCATCTAGCTCATGGAAGTACATTTATGAGCACAAAATTAAGTAAATGCACATATTCCCACATGCCCTTTCTAAGGGAAGTATAGGAGAAAGAAAGCATAGGATAAAAGGCAAGACACCTTGAGCCAAATTTTCTTTTTTTCCCTTCTCCCCATCAAAAGACAGAATTCATCTCACTGTGTGGAGTGCCTTAGCAACCAAGCTGATGGCAGGCACACCGCCCAACTCTTCATTATCATTAGCCCCTGGCATATTGATTCTCTGCTTGGAGAGGAGAGCTCTGTCATCCTGACAGCCACCTTGAGGAATGAGCTGTCTTGGATGTGTCAAAACTGTAACGTGGCCACATTGGTTTAACATTAACAACAGCCTGGCATCGGACTTGGAAGCGTTCACCCTTGGCCCCCTCTGGGGCAGGCCAGGTTGGGGCACAGAACTGGACCTTACCCCACCTTCAGTACCTTGAAAAGCTGTCAAGAGTCATCCTCTGAGTTCAGCAAGCCTGAGTGGGATTGCTGTTCAGAAAACGGCCCTGAGATGGATGATTGCAAAGCAGCTAGAATTGTGGAAGGGTTGTGGGAAGCGATTGCAAATAATAACAACTCAGGTTTGTATAGTTTACGGCACCTAGTGCACGTTCATCATCACTGGGGCAGGTTGTACAGGTGTCATCCCCATTTTGCAGAGGCTCTGTGAGGGCAGAGTTTCATGGTTGTCTCTGTATTCTCAGTGCCGTGTACTTAGCACATGGGTGTGTGTGTGTGTGTGTGTGTTTTGAATTGACTTACCCAGGATCACAGAGCTGGTCACTTTCAGAGCTAAGATTTGACCCAAGGTTTTTTGACTCCCATGTCCCAGTAGCCTCTCCACAAAACCCAAGGCTGTCTTCCCTGACTTTGACTTCCCAGAGCTGGGGGACTGTTGCATGGGGACAACAGAAGCCAGTCTTGTATCTTGGCTTTTTAAGAATTATGACTCAGTGTATTAGATACCCTTCAAGTATCCTGGGAACTAAGATAGATGGGAAAGCAGAGCATATTACAGCCTTAGCTTGCTTCCATTCTACTTATCATCATTATTTTGCTGCTGACTCCTTCAAATGTCCTGAACTAGGGATAGGCAAGGGACACAGCTGCCTAGGACTCAACAGACAGTGGGGCTCAACAAGGGGTACTTTATAGTATTACTTTTAAAAATAGGACTTTATAATGCCAGAAGATTCCTCTGCCTGTGGCAAGTACGTATGTATTTTGTGATAAATTACATATATTTTAGTAAAAGCACAGAACCCCTGGTAGGCAGTTACCCAGGTGGCATGATTTTAAAACCTTGCTTAAGATGCAGAAGTGACTTGTCTTCTCTCCTCAGCAATCTCAAAAGTCTACATTTCTAAGGCCTAGAAGAGTCTCATGCTTTCAGAGGAGTTCTGTTCTATTAGATACTATTCCCAGGCTCTTTCTCTCACTGTTTCTTTCTCAGGTGTTGCCAGCTGGCAGCCTCCAGCATGACCACTTTGAGAGCCCAGAGGATCACTAGGGCCCGTGATCTCTTCCACATTTTAATCTACCACAAAGACTACCAAAGCATGA
This sequence comes from Phalanger gymnotis, assembly GCA_028646595.1. NCBI lineage: Eukaryota > Metazoa > Chordata > Mammalia > Diprotodontia > Phalangeridae > Phalanger > Phalanger gymnotis. The sequence continues at coordinate 177,045,661 of CM053626.1, forward strand.
AGGAACCTGGAGTCTTTCACTTAAAAAAGTGAAGCTCAGTATCCCCAGCCTTTGAGTTCTCTGTATGTCAGAGAAAAGTAACCAGAGGTAGGAGTCAGAGGACATACACCTAACTACAGGAACCTGGAGAACGTACTTGTTCATGGTAGATGGGTATGCCTCTCTACCAAACATTTTCTGTGGCCACCGTGCTATAGAGGAGTCTTGGGAAAGAGTACAGGCATGTCTAAGCAGTGAGTCTTATTGAAATTCAAAGACAACAGTTTTAAAAAAGCAAAATGGCAAAAATCTCCAGGTGCCCAAACCTGTGACCTTCTACTGTGTTATAAGAAGATCATAATAAGAGTCTAATGGGGAAAGAGTAACAAGTTCTTGGGAAGTCTGGCTCGAGAGCAGTAGCTGAGTAAATTTACTAGACCAAGCCAAGCCTTGTTTTAGCCCTGGCTAATAAAGCTACCTACCTTGCCTCAGAAGTTTTTTGGTGAGATAGGCCAGCCTGAAGCAAACCCCAGAGCTACAAGAGAAGGGCAGGAGCCCAACCCTGAGCATGCCATGTTGTCACTGTTCAGAAGAGTAGGTGGGTTATAGCCACTTCTGCTCAAAAATAGATGATACCATCTTGAGAGACAGCTTCTGCTGACATAGACATAAAGAGGGCTTGCTTCTTTCCATGGGTTTTATCTCTCCAGTAGGAACCAACACATGACATTTACAAGGCCCCTAGATTCCCCCCTGATTTTCCAATGGTTGGCTCCTGGAAAGTGGGGCACAACAAGCTAATTACTGAGCCCTGTCAGCCCTCCCTACTGTTCCTCAGAAGGAGAGGAGAGCTGGAGTCATTTTCCTGTTTTTCACCCAAAAAGTAAGCTCTATGTAGCATGTACCAGCCCGCAGACATATTTCGCTTTAGGTTTAATGCCTATTCTCCTGTTTACCTCCTGTATCAATTCATCCCATCACCAGGCAACTCAGACCCTTAAAGAGGGCAATTAATTAAAAAAATCTAAAATGAGTTTCAAGCCAAGTAAAAGTATCTGCCCTCGTCTACTCATTGGTGCAGCTTTCTGCTCATTAATCCAGCTCAGTGAACACAGGGTAGAGAAGAGGCATGGAAGAGGTATTTGACTTTTGAGAGTTGCTTTCCAGCCCCAAAATAAAAATCTCTCTTCCTTCGGTCACATCTATCTCCAAGGATTGTTATTATGATAAAAGGAGATATTTTAAAGTGCTATATAAATGCCAGCTTTGGGGACCCTGCCCTTCTCAATTCTCCTCCTAGCTGTTAATCACTCCTCAGTCTCCTTTGCTGATTCTTCATCCAGGTCTTGCTAGCCAATCGTGAGTGTCTCCTGAGGCTCTAGGCTGGGCCATCTTCTCATTCTGATCTATGCTATCTCCTTTGGTGATCTCATCAGCTCCTGTGGATTCAGTTATGACCTATGCAGATAATTCCCATATCTGTGTACCTAAACCCTAGTCTCTCGTGTAAGCTACAGGCCCAAATTACCAAGTTTCTCTTGGACATCTTGGATGGAATGTTCCCTTGGCGCTTCAAACTAGTGTCCAAAACCAAACTCGTTCCTCTTTTCCCCAAAACCTCTTCCCAACTTTCTTGTTGCTGTTGGGCTCCGTGATGATCCCGGCAGTCACTCAGGCTCATAACTTTGCTATCTTCCTCACTCTCATTCACCCCACATATCAGATCCATGGCCAAGTCTTCACAACATCTCTCCTCGCCTTCCTCTTCCCCTTCCCTCTCCCTTTCCCCATTCTCGCCACTTGCACAATCACTCCTCTCAACACTTTTGGCCTGGACTATTAAAATACTCTTTTAACTAGTCTGCCCCATTCTAGTCCATCCTCTACTCAGCTGCCAAAGTGATTTTTGTGACCACATCATCCCCTACTCAGCAGGCTTCAGTGACCTCCGCTTACGTCCAGGAGCAAATAGAAATTTCTCTGTTTAGCATTTAAAGTCCTTTGTAACCTGACCCTTTCCCGCCCCTTCCCATTCTTTTTACCCTCTCCTCCATGGGATGGGCCTCTTCTGCAGCTGGCTCTCTTCCCGTGCCTGGGAGGCACCTCTTCCTCTCCTCTTCCCCAGCTTCTTTGAGGGCAGAAGGCCTCATTCAGTCTGCCTCTTCCCCCGGAGGAGCACCTTCAGTCTGCTCTTTGCATTTCTTGTGTGTGCAGCATTATTTATAGAGTGTGTCCTCTATTAGAATGTGAGCCCCTTGAAGACCAGAGACTGTTTTTGCCCTTTGGGGATTTTTTGTAGTCTCAAGCCTTATGCCTGGTACCTGAGAAACTTAGATGCTTATTGACTGGCTGCTAGTCTAGACTTGTCTTTTCACCTCCATAAGCCTCATTTTCTTCATCTGTAAAATGGGAATGATACTGCTTTTTGGCCGCCAACCTGATAGGGTGGTTGTGAAGGCAGCATTTCATACACCTGAAAATTTTTATGTTTATTGTTATTCCAGACCAGCCTCAGTCAGCTGCCTTTATTTTCCCTCAGTGTCTCATAACTCCACAGGAACTATTTGAAGCTAAACATGGAGAGACTTGCAAAACTCAAAGTTCCAAGTGTTTATAACCAACCCAGAGTTTTACAGCCTGTTTTAATGGGGGTCAAGGAGCCCCATTTATCTCCACATCTCCGGTTTTTGCCAAAGCTTTTTCTAAGCTATGATATACCTGCGGGCATATGCTCTGGAGTCCTTTTTTTCTCCTTTGTCCATCCAGCCACCTGTGCCATCTGTCCACTCCCACCATCTCTCACATCCCATGCCCATTGTATCACATAAAGACATATGCCAGCTGTCCTCTCCCTTCCATTGTGATTACCCCAACACACCTAGGACATCATTGTACCAGAACGAGGGTGATTAACTCTTTTTTGTATCATGGACCCCTTTGGCAGTCTATCGAAACCTATGGAGCCATCCTCAGAATAACATTTTTAAATGCATAAAATATACATAGCATTATAGAGGAAGCCAGCATATATTTTTATAATATGAAATTTTAATTTTATTTAATAAATAATTATAATTTATTATCTAAATTAAAAGTAAATGTTTACTTAATAATAATATTTTAGATTTTGTTTATTTTTTTCATTTAAAATGCAGAGTTCACAGACCTCAGGTTAAGAAACCTTGCACTAAAATGTTCATAGTGCACCTTTTAGGGCTAAATGACTTCTCATAGAGCAGGAAGTTCCTTAGCTTCTCATGAGGAATTAAGCAAAGGGTTAAATTAGAGACAGCTACGTAGGCAGAGTGTCTAGGAGAAGGAAATAGGTCAATTCTTTCCCCTTGTCTGAATAGTAACTATAAAGATTGATGTTTACTTTAGAGCAAGAAGAGAATTACTGGTCTTCTGGAGAGCCACGAATGAATGATGGGGGAGAGAGGGGAGAGCAGGATTCCAGAGAAAGAAAAAAGTGTGCATGTGTGTTTGCTAGCAATGCAATGTCTTACTTCTTCTCTTTCATTTCTCTCTTCTGGCTTTGTCAGCGATAGAGTAAGATTGGAAATTTGGGATGCCTTAGATGAAAAGTAATAGAGAACTAGGTGCCGTCGATTGAGGAAGGGCTAGACAAATTGTGCTACGGGGTGCAGTGGAATCATACTGTGCTGTAAAAAGTGAGGCAAATGGAGGATTCACAGAACAACTTATACGAACTGGTAAGTAGAGTGAAGTGTGCGGAACCAAGAAAATGTCACACTCAGCAACTACAGCCATGGAAACCAGAACAACAAAATGGAACTGAACATTGTGTCATGATAATGACCAAGCCTGGGAGAGGTGAGAAAATGCACCTCCCTCCCTTGGTTGGAATTGTGCAACATTCTCGGCCTCCATTGTGCGTGACGCTTTTCCCACTTACATCGTTGTAGTCATTGTGTGTGTTCTCTTCTAGGTTTTCCTTACTTTACTCGGCATTAGTTCATGTCAGTCTCCATGCTTCTTTGTACTCATCTTATCCATCATCTCTTACAGCACAGAAATAGTCCATTACATCCACACGCTGCTTCTTCCCAGTTGATGGGTATCTCCTTTGTTCTTTCTTTGTTGGAGAGATGGGGAAGTCTACTTGATGGATGGGTCAGGTTTGCTGACCTGCTTTTTTTCTTTTTAAACCTTTATTATAAGGTAGTGTGAAAGGAGGGGTATATATAAATTATACCCTAAAATATGCACATAAATGAATGAAACATTAAAAAAATTTACAACTTTTTTTTAACAAAAAATTCAGACTTCCAAATTAAAAAAAAATTCTAATAGAAGTAAGGGAAGCTTCCATGATCCTCTTTGAAAATGTTATCTTGGGTTTTTTTGGTTCCTGGAGAACAATTACATGGGCAGAAATGAGAATATGCAGACAGCTGTTGTGGACCAGGCAAATGTGCTTCCTTGGGAGTTGGACTCTTAAGTCTTTTCTATGGAAACCTCCTATCATGAGCTCTCTATGGCAATATGACTAAGATTTGAAGGCATTTCCAGCCCAGTTCTCATGAACAACCTCTGCATTTATTGTTTTTGTTTTTTTTGGGGGGAGGCAGGGCAATTGGAGTTAAGTGACTTGCCCAAGGTCACACAGCTAGTACATGTGTCAAGTGTTTGAGGCCAGATTTGAACTCAGGTCCTCCTAACTCCAGGGCCAGCGCTCTACTCACTGCGCAACCTAGGTGCCCTTACCTTTGCATTTATTAAAAACTGTCATTGTTGTCATTATTTTAGGAATTGGGGCTCATTCAGGAGGAGATGTTTGATCTGGTAGGGATTGAAAGGGGATCATAAGGTGATAAGTTGAGGGACCGCTGCTGTAAAGTGTTTTTATCAGTGCCACTGAAGACATTTCTTCCAGCGAAGGGTGCTCTGAAGCCTTCAAATGATTCTGATTGCAGATGCCAAGAGTCTGTTTGGACGGGAGCATAGGCCAGATCGAAAGGGACCCAATTCTGCTGCTGCAATGGAACTTCTTAATACCCGTGAATCTTAACAACTGTAGCTTCTTCTAGTGGGGATTGGGTTAAGGGATCCAGGATAGGGGTAACTAAATGGAGTCAGCCAACTCTCGGATGAAGATTAAACCCAGCTTGTCCTAGGAATGGCAGCCATTCCAGGAGTCCCTCCCGTGAGCTTCTCGTTTTCCCAGGAGGATCTGGGAACGAGCCATACTGGCCTTGTCGCTGTTCTTCATACACTACATCCCAGCCATCCCCAGTTCCCAGAATGCTCTCTGGTATTTGGTAACAGTCCCTAAAGTTCCAAGTCTCTGCACTCTCAGAGTGAGTAGCTGAGGTTCGACTGCTTGTGCCCTCAGCCTCTGCCATTCCCCTTGTCCAAGCCCCACGAGCATCCTTTCCCAGCCCCATAGTTCTAGATGGATTTGTGGCTTGTGCCCTCAGAATTGTTGTGGGCAGGTAGGTGTAGCAACAATGTGGCCAGCAGCTACTGTATAAAACCAATAACACCAGCACACAGGAGGGCTGCTAGCACAGATTCTTTGATCTGCTTTACCAAGGAAAGTAACTTTAAGGGGTTAACAATCTCACTTTAATCAAACATACAAATATCATTCACTTAGTTCAGGAGGAAAAGCCAGCACCTTGAACTTCAGAGCAAGATAGAAATTACAAACATCAGCAGACAAGCCTTGTCTGATTAAAATCACAATTCATAGTTACCAAAGAACCAATGAGTCTGGGTTAGCAAAGCCGGGGCGGGGGGGTGGTGGGCAGTCACAACGGCTTGCCCAGAGTCTCAACACTCTTTTCCATGAGTGAGCCTCAAAAGTCAAACACCAAGCTCACCTCAGTTATACCCTGTTCAGAGCCAGGCTCTGATGTCACCCAGCCTGGGTATGTGAAAGTTCCCCATCCCCCGTATCATGTCATATACAAGTCAATGATTCCTGAATACCTCCAATGCTGAGAAATATTCCAAAAAAAAGACAGCAAAAAGTTTCCCACCCATTCAAACCAAGGGGAGGCTCGATAGGCTTAGCATCCCAAAAGGGAAGAACTGGGAAAAGTCTGATTGCTGTAACAGTAGGTGGCACAATGAGGAAAGTGTTCAAATTGGAGTCAGAAAGACCTGAATTAAAATGTAATCCTCAGGCTCATCCAGCTGGGTGACCCTGCACCAGTCACTTAACCTCTTTGTGCCTCAATTTCTTCATTTGTAAAATGGGGGTACTAGTAGCAACTATCTCACAGCGTTATTGTGAGGATCAGATGAGAGAACGTGGAAAGAGCTTTGCAAACCTTGAAGTGCTGTGTGAATCCTAGCTGTTATTATTAACTGAAGGACAGTAAACTCTGCCCTCCAGGGACTCTGTCTCAGATAAAATCAAGAAATCCAAGACAAGAGAAAGGAGAATATGCACCTTGATTTCTGGCAGTTCCTTGTTAAGCAAGCTAAAATACCACGCACTAAGAAAGCTCCTGGAGAGAGAATGGGTGAGTTTGGTGATCCTCTGTTAAAGGTCAGACAGGAAGCCTCCACCCCCTCCTAAGAGTGATGTCTCCCCTGCAGGGTCCAGGAACAAGCCATCCTGGCCTTTTTGGTGACCTGTTCTCACTACCACCTAGAATCCTTGGTTTCTTTCAACTGCCACCCAAAGCCTTTCCTAGTCCCCACACCCATGATGTTAGTGCCTCCCCCACCACACCACCACCCCCCTTTGGTGTGTTTTGTATACACCTATTTATATGAATATTATATATCCCCACTCCCACCCCACTAAGTGGGCCCTTAAATCCCTGTCGAGGTATTGGTTGAAGAAAGATTCTATGCCCCACTCAAGAACTACGGAGTCTGAATGCACATCGAAGCAGACTATTTGCCCTCTCTCTCTCTTTTTTGTTTTGTTTCTTCTTTCTCGTGGTTCATTCCTTTGGTTATAATTCTTCCTTGCAACATGACTAATGTCAAAATATGTTTAACGTGAATGTGTATGTAAAGCCTATATCAGTTCGCATGCTGACTTGGGGTGGGGGGAGAAAATTTGGAACTCAAAAGCTTGTGGAACTGAATGTTGTAAACTAAAAATAAATAAATAAATATGTATATATTTTTAAGATGTATGCCCCAGGTAGGAGTCATGTGTTGATCCAGGCTGCCACTCCTGGCTGAGACCCAGTACTTTGGTAGAATCAACTACATGACTTTTAATTCCATATTTGCCTTTTTTCTGTCTCTCTGTCTCCCACATTGGCAGAGGATGTTGGATGCTGTCAGGGATGTTGTAGGAGAGACTCTTGTTCAGGTTCAGGTGTACAGAATAGCTTCTGAGGTCCCTTCCAGTTCTGAGGTTCCACCCCTCTGTGCGGGGGAATTGACCCAAGCCAGAGACCCTGCTCTTTTTTCCCCATGTCCTCCTGCAGCATGCTGTCATAGGAGAACATACTCAGTGCTACTCACAGTGGGTGTTCAATCATTGTTGACTGATACCTTTCATTCCCCAGCCTTTGCCATCATGATTATCCTGGCATTGATCCGCATTGGACACGGGCAAGGAGAAGGGCGTCCGCCCATAGCAGACTTCTCTGGGATCCGCAACCTGTTCGGGGTGTGTGTCTACTCCTTCATGTGCCAGCATTCGCTGCCATCCCTCATCACGCCCATTTCCTCCAAGAAGCACATCACCCAGCTGGTGCTGCTGGACTATGTGTTGATCCTGGCATTCTACAGCCTCCTTTCCTTCACTGCCATCTTCTGCTTCCACAGCGACAGTCTCATGGACATGTATACCCTCAACTTCACCGGCTGTGATATAGTACGCCTGGCCGTGATCCGCTTCTTCCTGGGTCTCTTCCCTGTCTTCACCATTAGCACCAATTTCCCCATCATCGCTGTGACTCTGCGCAACAACTGGAAGACGCTCTTCCACCGGGAGGGAGAGATGTACCCGTGGGTGGTAGACCGAGTTGTGTTCCCTGTCATCACTCTGGTACCTCCCATCCTTGTGGCCTTCTGTACCCATGACCTGGAGTCCCTAGTGGGGATCACAGGAGCCTACGCTGGCAATGGAATTCAGTATGTCATCCCTGCCTTCTTGGTGTACTACAGCCGGAAAGACACCAAGCTTGTTTTTGGCTCTGGTACTGTCAACAAGCACAAATCCCCTTTCCGAAGTACCTTCTGGGTGGGCTTTGTACTCGTCTGGGCTTTCTCTTGCTTCCTTTTTGTCACAGCCAACATAATCCTCAGTGAGACAAAGCTTTAACTGTGGGGACGTTTCCCAACACCTGGATCCTTTCTGCAGGATTGCAGCCCTTCCTCTGTCTTTCACCTTCATGCCCACTATCCTTCCACCACAGGGCAGACGATGGCATTGCTGGTAATCAAGTCTGATAGCTGTTACAAGGCCCATTACCTTTCTCCACTCCCAAGATCCAACCAGAGATGGACTGCTGAGTCCCCTGCATGGTACCCTGGGTGGAATCTCGAAGCAGTGCTGGCACTGTGACATCTTATTTATACTAGACAGAATGGGTGCCTCGCTACTCATTCACCCCCACCTAGGCTCTGGGAGGACCTAGGTCTGTTTTAGGAGATCTGTTGCAGAAACTGACTCTGAACCCTAACCCCTCCTACCTGCTTCTCCTTCACCCAGAACACGTCTTGCTTCCTGAACTGCTAAGAAACCAATATAGTGAAAGCACATGTCCTTTTTGCCTTAGCACAAAGAGAAGCAAACAAGGCCTGGAGCCACAGGGACTAGGAGAGCCGATCAGCCGCAGGGTCCCTGGAGCAGAGCTGTGGGCGCCCCTGCTGTGGGTGCTAAGTAGAGACGAGGCCACTAAAATACTGAGCTAGTTCTGGAGCCAGCTCCAGGGCTCCTACCTTGACTGGGGCCTTAGTATTCCCTGGGAGGGAAAATAAAAGGGCCCGCTCATCTTTTCCACATCCCCAGGACTTAAATCCTCTGGGTTAATGAGAAAGGGCAAGAAATAAAAGGGAATCTCTGAATCTTTACTTTGGAGGCGTGCTGGGTGAAGGAGATACTGTACCCTCCTGCAGGCCAAGGATGCTCTGGTAGCAGCCCCATGCCAGTGCCCTGAGCTTATCTTTCTGAAGCAAGTTAAGCATGGCATTGGCATGGGCAGTAAGTTGGGACCCCCCTTAAGGACAATCATCTCAGACACACTCGGTGCCTTTGGTCACCTTTGGGGTGACTTGACATGTCTGACTGCTGAAATCACAGCTCCCAGGGAGACAGTAGTGGTCCTGTGTGGGTCTGAGATTGATCAGATTCACAACAGAGAGGAGTGAGAGGCACCCGAGCAGCCAGTGGCCAGCCATCCTTTATCATCTTGCTAACACTAGAAGAAACTACACCTAGGATAATGGGAGGGAGCCCCACATCCCCTCCACCGACCATTTCCTTCTTCCATAGACCCGAGAATTCTTGTATCATCCCTTTGCTGCAGGCCATGCTATTCTGAAACGAGGCCAGCCCCTTTCTGTCTGCTCTTCACCTCTCTTCTCTACTTGCTATGTTTACAACTGCTGCCGCCCTGTCATTTTCATACTGACTCTAACGAACTCTGCGTCAAATGTGCCTTCTCCAGCATCAGGGCCTGGGTCCCTCCTGCCGAGATACAGTAGGGCCCAAATTATTCTCACACTATCCCACGTTCTCTGTACTCCCATGGGCTGGGGTCGAGAGCAGTCAAATGTAGACGGTGGGGTTCTGTTGGGAGAGGGGAGGCTTCTCTCTAAGGTTGGTCCTGATCCCCTCCCTGCAACACACCTAATCTCAGTGCCTTGCTCAGCACCTTTTATTTCTCCTTACATGCATCCCACACATTTCCCTGTCAGGAAAAAATCCAGTCCCCGAGGGTAAAGATGATCTAAGGAAGACTTCTGCCAGAGGACTGTGGGAGCATAGGGTGAGGAAAGGAGAATTGCCTTAAGCGTGAAGACGGGGCCCTGGGAAGCGGACACACCCCTGCTGTTAGGTTCGTGCTGCCTGAGCCCAGCAGGATGCTTTTGAGTGTTAGATTGTCTTAATTGGACATTATCTTCTTCCAATCCGTCTTCTTGTGTTTTGTCTCATAGCTCATCACTACATGTAATTATTTTCCAGCCTTTTGAAAAATAAATGCCCCTTCCCCATCTGCCGTATGGTGACTTCCTATGCCGTCTCTGGCTGCTGCTGAAGAATGGGGTGGGGCAAGGAGAGATCTGGGCCTTCGGTGACAAGAATAATGAGGTGTTGGCCCATCCTGCTGTCTGGGCTGTCCCCATATCTCCCTAGCTGTTTGCTAAAAACTTGATTAAAACGTCTTTACTCTTTTCCAATTATATTCCCTCACAAAGGACAAAGAAAATTAAGTTGTCTCACTGTTTTGGGCTCCAGAGATGGTACTGGCAAATTGAAGAACATCATAAGGCAGGGTCTGATACATTAAACAAAGAGGTATTGCACAGCCGCCATGCACTGTTGTCCTGCTTCACCTCAGTAACTCAGACACCAGCATCTCCAGGTGTGGAAGGGCTTGGCATAGATGTGACAGATGCTGGGCCTGGGAAGCTGCCCAGTACTCAGTCATCTGATTCCTTTTGTTCTTCTAGGGCAGAAGCTGAAACAGGAGCATCCACCCCATTTCCTAGGTAACTCTCCAAAGAAAGTCAAGGCTGGTCCTTTGCCTGTGCCCCCAAGAACCATAGGCCCCTACTGGGATTTTCAGAGGATGCTCTGACTAACGTTTGAGGTCCAGGTGAGTTGCCAAGGCAGAAAGGGATCTCACTCTGTAAAAATGCCCTGTTTTGAATTTGGACCCAACTTCCTGGGACTGTATCGGAATAGAGCAGGCCTTGTCTCATGTCCACCTTCATCCCAGGGACTAGAGGGATTCTGGGATCAGAACAGTTATCTCCTCCTGCACTGTGGTGCCCAACTCTGAGGTAGGAGCTGCTTTTACCAATAATGCCAGGGCTAGAGGGGCAGCTTCAGGCTTATTGGATGGGACAGATGGTTGGTGGTAGACACTGCTGAGTGAAGGAAGGTGGGCGAAGGGCACCTTGCCAGGCCCACAACCACACAGCTGTTCTCACAGTGTGGAAGCCAAGAGCAGCCTTAGCAACAGGCAGAGACCAAAGTCAGAGTGGAATTGAGGACAGAGTTTCTTCTCCCCAGCCCCACAAGAACCTTAACACCAATCAGAAGCTGAAGACAGAGAGAACAAATGGGTACATAGGGATGAGGATTCTTCTCTGAAGCACTGCAGAAACTGAGGCAGAGAAACCTGAGCTCACAACAAAAAGCCACTGGGACCATACTGGCTCCCTTCCCAGGACAGCAGCTCCGCCGAGCCTGCCAGGGTCCCAGTTCCTTGGACAAGGTTGCCCTTTGGGGACTGATAGAGTGATGCATAGGCCATAGAAAGGAATCCCTGTTCATAGAATGGACAGTGCCTGGAGCCTAGATCTCAACGAAAGTCAGCCTGTGCCCATTATATGCCAGGTTCCTCAGCTGTGTACACAATAGAACTTTGACTTGAAATAATGTCTCTCTGGACTCTCCTTGTGTGTAACACACCTACTGTGTGCTAGGCACTGTGCTGAACACTATAAATAGATGTCATTTAATCATCCCACCAATCTTGGGAAGTAGGTAGTGTCATCATCCTCATGGTTACAGTTGAGGAAAATGAGGTATACAGAGGTTGTGACTTGCCCAAGGTCACACAGCTTGTAAGTGACTGAGGCTAGGTTTGAAGTCCAGTCTTCCCGACTCCGGTACCAGTGCTGTATTCACTATACCAGCTGCCCCTCTGAACTATGTTTTTTCCTTTATAGCTCTAGCTCTTAGCATGGTGCCTGGCATGTTAGGATTTAATAAATGCTTGTTGATTGATACCGAATTAATTTCGTAGCCCTAGAGCCAGAGATCTCTCCCCAAGACACCTCGTTTACTGAATTTATTTAATGTTGATTAAGGAGGTACAGGGACCTGCTAGAACTCCGAGCCTATCATTTACTTTCTGCCCCTGTCCCTCTGGCCAACTTCAGATTCTTTTTAGGGTCTCCCATGCTCCCCCTGGGGTATAGGGAAAGCCGTTGCTGCTCCTGTGGCACCCAATGATGGGTAACTTGGGGACGAGCTTTCCTTGAAGATCTTTAAAAACGCCAGCAGCCCCAACTTGTCTGAGGTTTATGGGAAGTCCTGATGGGAAGGAAAGATTCAGCCAGCCTCTCTGCAGTGGGGAACTTATTTTGTGGTGGGTTTGACGCTCTGTCCACCATCTCCACCTCCAGACTTCACACTCTGGAACAGCTTTTCTCTCCCTTCCTCGTGACAGCGTGAGGCCTTGACCTTGGAGAAGGCTAGGGAGCCACTGCAGCCCTGTAGCATAAGAGTCCTGTGACCCTGTGATGCCGGGACAAACCAGCCCAGAGCCCCTTCCCCCACGTACCAGAGGCTCTATCCCCAGTGATAGGAGCCTCCTTCCAGGAGCTTGGTATGGGCTTTTAGTTATTTTCCCAGTTACTGTTAATGAACTTGGACAGAGGAGTGATAAAGAGTGCTCTTATTTCCCCTCCTCCTCTCTGGCAGCTTCCTACACTCACCCTAGCAATGGAACCGTCAGAGGTGGTGACGGTGGGCCAATCTCCCCTACCCCAGTTTTGGGGGTAGATTTAAAGCACCGAAGAACCTTAGGGATCATCTAGACCAGCACCTTCATTTTACTGGTGAGAAAACCGTCCCCAAGAGTGAGTTGACCCAAGGTCACCCAGGTGAAATAGCCAAGCCACAATCTGATCTCATGCCCCCATTACTCCAAATAGTGGGGAGAGATTGAAGGACTATCTGGGGACCTTGGGCAAGCACGGGCTCCTCCTGGACTGCTTCCTCCCATCCCTAGACCCATCCATCCATCACCATGACCAACTCCTGTGCCGAGCACCGTTTGTCATGTCAGCACTAGAGGCAGGCCGGAGTAGGGGCTGAATACCAAGAGATTTCTCCCTTGATTCCTAGACTGTAGCCGTTCAGATTCTCGTTCCCAAAGGATTGCTCCAAAATCTTCAGTTCCAGGTGTCTGCCAGTTCCTCTTCCCCCAGCCTTCGCAGTCAATACCAACCTTTCTTCTGTTTACGCTCCCCAAACAGCATGGCACAGCTGAAACAACACTGGGCTGGGAGTAAGGGGAGCTGGGCTCTTGTCCCAGAACCTCATGAAGCAGCTGTGTGACGTTGGCTACTTCATGACCCCTCTCTGGGCTTTGGCTTCCTCCTACGCAAAATGAGGAGGCCAGAGGTGACATAAAAGTCCTAGATGACTTCCAAAGTCTCTTCCAGACAGCTATCTAAACTAGCCACAAGCACCACCACCCCACGCCCCCAGAGGGGTTCCAAAGGTTCTGGTGGGAGATCCACATTGTTTCTACTTTTGAGGGAGAAACCAGGAGTGGTCTGAGCCTTTGAAGATCTCTTGCCCTCTGGCGGGCCCTCAGGCCCTGCTTCCAAGGTCTCTTCGTGCAGATTTTCTAAATTGTCGACTCTGGAGAGAGGGCATGGTGCAATGGAAAGAGGGGTGGTTTTGGAGACGGCAGATCTGGATTCAAATCCCAGCTTTGCCGTTTATAGCCTTGGGCCAATCACTTCAGTTCTCCGAGTTTCAGTTTCCTTTTCTGTAAAAAGAAACAGATGCCCCTCCAGTTCTAAATCAGTGTTCTTAAATCCATTCCTTGTTTTCTCCCAACCAACCCCCTGCTCAGCCTAAAGAAATGACTGGTTGGGGTATAATTTGGTGCTTTCAGGCCAGTTCCCCAAACTCCTTCTTGCCCTATAGGATTTGGGCGGGGGGGGGGGGGGGTGACATTGCCTCTGTGAGAAGGGCCTGTGAGGATGGGAAGTGATTTTCTAGCAACCATAACTCCTGCAGAACCTAGGCAACATAGTCCTATGCCTCTCTGGTCCCTACAGGACCAAGATCAGAGGTAGAGGGATGGCTCAAAGGCTGACTATGGGAGCGGCCAGGAACAAGGTAGAAAGAAAAAAATGAAGACTCTGGAGCAGGCTTCTGGGGACATCTTAGCAGAGCCTAACCCCTCGTTTTCCCAGCCTGTGGCAGCCTACCCTCGGAAAAGCAAAGGAAACTTTAGGTAAGCAAAGGTAACTCCCAGCCTCCGCTATTCCAGCTAGTCTCCCTCTTTCCCGCATGACCACAGGCCCTACCTGGAGGAGGAACCCAAAACATTCCCTTAAGAACCCAGAGCCCCTCTGCTCAGCAGCAGTTACATACAGTACATATCATTGCGTGACCTGCAAATTACTTGCCATGTTAGAGGCACCGTGATACTATGGTTCAAGTTCTGGACCTAGATTCAGGAAGACTATAAGTCACGTCCTTCCTTAGACACTAATTAGCTGTGTGACCCTGGGCAAATTGCTTAACCTCCCAGGCTATTTCCTTTCTGTCTCTCTCCCTCTCTCCACCACTGCCACCAGGTGCCAGAGCCAGCTGGAAGAAAAGTAAAGCAAGAGAGTCAGGCTCCATCGCTGTCCTCACCCATTAAGGGGCACTTTTTCTTGCAGGGTGATCCCCAGGTCCTGGCACTGGGCAAGCTTTGTCTTCTGCATGACCAGTTTCCACTTCCTATTTCTCTTCTTATCCCCCAGTGCCTTATCCACCAAGCTGTTATACCTAGGACTCCCTTCATATGGGCAAACCCCCAGAGGCCCAAGGCATTACATTTTAGGTTGCCTGCTTTCTAACTCAAAGGGATGGGTCTCTAAAGACAGGGTTTCAGGCATGGTGGCAGGCCAATGGGGCCTTCTCAGAGCCCATCAGACTGCTTCCCTAGCATCCCTACAGACCCTGGTGAAGGCCCAGGGTGGCTTCCCACAGCAAAGGGACAGGAATGCAGGAGGAATAAGTGCTCGTCTGAGGCCTTGGATGCTGCCTGGTGACCTGCCTGGGCTCAGTCATGAAGCCATGAGGATACACGCGTCCCAGAGCGTGAGAAAAGGCTATGTGGTGTCTACCTCTGAAAGATACAGAAGGCAGCCAGGGGCCAGTCTTTCTCAAACTATGTTTAATAACCCAGTCTTATGGAGAAAACTCTTCCCACTGTCCTGTCTCTGCCTCCAGGCTCTCTCATTCCCAAGTCCAGAGCAGTTAAGAAGCCAGACCAGGCCCAACTGCCTAGTAACAGGACACCCAGAAGCCCCTCTGGGCAGACCCAGGTGTCCCTATGACTCTGGCACTCCCACACCTCCCTCCTTGGGGGCAGAGAATGGGAAGATGGTAAGACCAGGAGAAGGCAGCTCCTCCCTGACCCTCTCCTCTGGGGTCACAGGGATGACCGTGGAAGACATGGATATTGTCTGTATAACGCTACTCAGGGCGGTCTGGGATGAGTGCTTGGCTACACCTTGAAACATCCAGAATCAAGAGCCTCCTTGCCCTCTACTGGGACAGATCCCAAGGGAGAATCCATCCTGCCTCCTGCCAGCTCTTTAGCCGAGGTCTCCTCCAATAGTCCCCACCAGGTAGGGAGCACACACCTAACTCACACCTCCGATTCTAAGCTGGAGACTCGTCTCCAAGCACAGGGCCCCGGGGGGCTGTGTGTTCTGCAGGCTATAACCCCTGCCTCCTTTGACTCCCCCAACCCTCCCCTATCCCTGTAGCCAGTGTCCAGCCCCGCCAGAGTCCTGCCCCTGCGCTTTCTAGATCCCCAGGTTTCAGTGAGCCAGGGGGCCTGGTTGGCACAGGATGGGGAATGTGGACATAAAGAGCCCCAGTATAGTGGCAGAGGGGCACAGGGGTTGAGGCAGTACTGTCTCTGCAGCATGGTGGGAGCACCAGCCCCTTCCTGGCATGCCTCCCTGTAGGAGGACAGCCAAAGGGAGTGGTCATGGGCCAAGCGTTTCCATGCCACTTGGGCATCAGTGCCAGAACAAGAAGGACTCCCCCTAGGCTGAACGGCCTGGGAAGGGCACAGGGCAGGCATCGAGACTGCCGGTAGGGTCAGGCCAGGTGGAGAGCAATACTCGGGCATTAACCTTGGCCAGGAGCCCTGGTGCAGGCATTGCCCACGGGACCAAGCTGAGCGCAGTAGTGCTTCCCGTCGCGCCAACTGATCAGGTCCCAGAAGAGGCAAGTCCTCAGGTTCTGAGGGCTCTGGGAAAAGTGGGAGAAAGGGGCGGCCTGTCCGGTCTGCCCAGAGGAAGGATCCATGGTTACAGGGAGCAGGTGAGTGTGGGCACTCAGGGGGCTGGCACCCACCTGAGGCTGAGAACAGCCTGCCTCCATGTCCTGAACCCATTCGTCGGGGAGACCCCTTGCCAGGACGCCCAGGAGCCTGAGAGACGTCAGGCAGGGGCAAGGTGGGTGAAACAACATGGGCAAGGGGCTGAAGGACCCTTCGAACCATCAGGTCCCTGGCTGCACCCTGGCCTTTGTGACCAGGGTCTTGGGGACCTCCCCTGGGGATTGGGGGCCATGCGGTCGGGGCTGTGGTGGCTTTGCCAGGCAAGCTCGGCGTCCCACTTTGCAGCAGCAGTTGGGGATTTCGAAGAGA
Source organism: Phalanger gymnotis (assembly GCA_028646595.1). Classification (NCBI taxonomy): domain Eukaryota; kingdom Metazoa; phylum Chordata; class Mammalia; order Diprotodontia; family Phalangeridae; genus Phalanger; species Phalanger gymnotis. The sequence continues at coordinate 177,062,217 of CM053626.1, forward strand.
GAAGGTGGGTGGCGGAGGCTCACAGCGGTTGCCCCAACTCTCAATGGTACGAGTGGCACAGTCCAGGGAACTTCCCACACCTGCCGTATTCACCATTTTCTTTGCCGCCTGCAGCATCTTCAACACGTTGGCCTGGGCAGAGCCTGCTGTCAAGTCCGGGCTGGGGGACCTTGCGGGGCTACTGAGGTTCTGTACCCCACTGAAGCAGCTATAGATCCCCTGAGCCAGAAAGGAAGAAGAAGGTGGTGACGATGTTTGATGGGCAGAGAACTGTGGGTTCAGAGATGTAGAAGGGAGACGACCACACCCCCAATGACCACACCTGAGTCGTCAGCTCTCAGCCTCTCCATCCAGCCCTGGGGATCTCCAAGCACCTTCCCAGTAGATCAGTCTCCTTCTATAAGCATGGTGGTGGTGGGAATGGTCAGGACAGGGGAGCTGGGATGAGGGCAAGGCTGAACTGATTCACACGGGTACTTACCCTGCTAAAGGCCAGTAGGAAATCCAGCCTTGGAGTATGTGGCACAGAGTGCCGGAGTTTCCAAAAGACCAAGTGCTCCCAGGCGAAGACAAGCAGGGCCAGCCCCATGGCTACCAGGAGCATATAGAAGACCCCGGCCATGTTGTCAATGTCCAGCTTGCTGCTCATGACCTCGTTCTTCTCATTCTGGCAGATCCCGGATAGCCACACTGTTTCCAGCTTTTGGGTCTCCCCTGGAGAAGGACGGATCAAAGCAAGGGTAAGACTTCCTCAGCCACCCCCGCTTCTCCCACTCATCTACCCAACCTAACATGTAGGGGCGGGGAGGGTAGCAGAGAAAAGGAAGTGGTGAATTAGGCATCCTGAAATATCAGAGTTAGAAAGGACCTCAGAGGCCATATGGTGCGACCTAGGCCTGAACAGCAGACCTGATGAGTGGCCATCAAGCAACTGCCCACACCCTACAAAGGCAGCCATTCCACTTTTGGAAGGCTCTTAATGGTTAGGAGGGCATTTCTGATATCAAGCCATAATTTAAAATCTGCCTCTTTATAATTTCCACCTTTCTGCCTTCTGGGCCAAACAAAACACAGCTAATCTCATGGTAACATTCCTTCAAGGACTAGAGGGCAGTTGTCACATCCACCCTATCTTCTCTTTTCCAGGATAAACATCCCCCAGTTAAATTTCACCAATCCTCAAATGCTACAAATTTGAGCACTTTCACAGTCCTTGTGAAGGAGAGTTGGCATGGTGGTGCCTGCCTGTAATCCTTGCTGCTGGGATGGTGGATCTCTTGAGCTCAGGAGTTCTGAGCTGCAGCGCTAATGCTGATTAGTGTCTGCACTAATCCTGGCACCAGTAGGGCGAGCCCCCAGTAGTGAGGGTACATGAGGCTTCCTAAGAAGGGGCAAAATCACTCAGGTCAGAGAATGAGCAGATCAAAGTTCCCATGTCAATCAGCATGGGGATTTGAGTGATCAATGCACTTCCAGCCTGGGTGAGATAGGGAGACCAATTCTCAAAATCGAACAAACTTCACCAAAATAGAGGAACAGGGCCTAACAAAGCATCCCTAGAAGCACTCTGTTGTTATGGCGTTTAATCAGCTCCTAGAAATGGATCATCTGATCATACACAAACAGTGCACGATTCCCCAAGTCTAGAACTTTCATTGACCTAGAAAGGCAGTCTGAGACTTTCAAGCCATTTATATGCCTGACACAGCTTCCCCTGGGCCTGGGACCCTGCTCTGTGACTTGAAGAAGGTCTCCGTTGGGTAACCACAGATAATCCACCAAAGTGAAGAACCAGGAGATGGCCGTAATAGGACAGCCAACATCTCTTCCTAGAGAGTCAGCCTGAGGTAGAGGACAGGAGCATGAGGTTGAAGCTGGATGGAGGAGCAGGCATCTAGGGCCATATAGCTCAAAGCCCTCCTCAGTCCCTTCTGAAACAAGCTCCCTCACCCCCTCGCTCACATACTTTGCCTCTCAGACAGGGCATCTTAGGCTTTCTTTGTGGCATGGACCCCTTTGGCAGTATGGGAAAGTCTGGTTGGTTGTCGTCCTTCATTCTCAAACAGGACCAAAATGACATCACTATGCTAGAGTAAAGTTTCAGTGTGTCCGACTATGGCTGATCAGAGCAATACGAGCTGGGAATGCTCTACCACAGGTCAGGCACAAATAGTCTGTGTGAACATTTGGGGTGGATTCTCCAAATTTGCACATCCTGCATTTCCTCTGAGATGTTTCAATTCTGCTTTGCTCAAAGAGCACAGCACCTTCTCTGATATGGGCATGCCATGCTGAGCAGTCCTATGCCAGTGTCTCCCATGTCACACTTCCATGCCCCTTCTCAGAATGTTTTTAAAAATTTTTTTAAATTTAAATTTAATTTTAAACATTTAAACATTCATAATTGAAAGAAATACTAAATTTTAGAGGTTACAGAAAATTACAATTTTTTTCCATTCAAGTTCACTAGCCTCCTGAAATCTATCTATAGACCCTTGGGGCAGGGGAGCAGTGGACCCTTTTAGGAGTTAAGGCCCCTTGCCCTGGATATCTCTTCAGCTCCTTCCATCTTCATCCTGCCCTCTCCACCTAACCATTCTTGTTCCTCCCCCCACCAGTCTTCCATGGACCCTAGAACCTCGTGGCTTATTCTGTGAGGGAGAAGACCTCAGCCCTCAGCTCCATGATCTTCACGTAAGTCTCTTCATGGGTACCCCCAGACCAAACTTCTTTCCCTGAATTGATTTCTCTAGAATCATGAAAAGATTAGGAATGCTCCTGTGCCCCACCCTCCTTTCCATCGCAGTGCATAACAGGGGGAGAGGGGGACCTAGATCAGAAAAGTTAGCTAAACAAAAGGAAGCCTGACAGAGAATCAGCATTAGAAGCCAGCAGCCAGCCGGGCACAGGCTTCTTAACTGGTGCCCAAGGAGCCTCAAGCCAGCAGCGTCAGCCTGTTAGGCAGCTGTCTCCTAGCCACAGGCCCCACCCTGGCTGCTAAAGGCCCCCAGCACAACCCACCGTCCCCCAGGAACTGTAGGAGCGCCAGATCAATGGCCCGTTTCCAGCGGGAGTCCTTCTGCAAAGCGATGCCGTAGCCCGTGGTGGCAAAGACCTTGCCTGACCCAATGGTCACCAGCTTGCAGCCCTCATCTTTGCCCGCCATATAGTTGAGAACAGCAGCATCATAGATAAAGGCATCCAGCTTCCTAGAGCCAGGCAGAGCCCTCGGTGCCAGAAATAGGCACCAGAGGGTGAAGGGATCTCAGCCAGGTGGACACTGGCTAAATAATGCCAGGAAAGGAGCACATCCTGGTACAAATAGGATGTGTTCCTTCCCCTACCCCCACCCCCGCAGTTCTTCCTTTCCCTGCTCCCAGGGAATAAGACTGCATCCCCCCTCCCTGGAGGTTCCATAAGCAACTCAGGTGGGTATTCCTTGGCCCTCCCACACTGGGGTACCTCAAGACACCAAAAAGGGGGAAAGAATTAAGGCTCACTGGGTGGGAAATGGATCCCAAGGGTGACAGAGGAGTAGAAGGTTAGATGCCAAGCCTTGGGGAAGAAGATGGGGGCCGAGGCTTGGAGGACCCAGAAAGCCAAGTGACTTACCCCATCTTGAGGCTGGTGAGTGCATCCTCCACTGAGCGCTGGTTGAACTTGACCATGTGGCTATGCATATCTCTATAGTTACTCCGAATGTTGCGCTCTGTGCTGCCGTTGGGCACCGTGCCAAAGCGGAATGGAGGGTACTGCTCCTGGGGCCGCTGGAACTTCAAGGGAGAAGGCACCACATCCATGCACTCCTTCCAAGGGGTGTGCCCTGAAGACCACCCTACCCAAAGCTCTTGCCCACCAGCTTCAGCTGCCTCTTCCTATCATCTCTCTTCCTCTATACTGCCTCTGAGGTTCCCTTATTAGGGGGAGGGGATCAACAACCTAGTCACACAGGCCAGAATGAGTCACACAGGGCCAGGGTCCTATTGGTACAAAAGGCTCCACAGCCCCCTTTCCCATGCTCTGTTCTCAGAACTACCGCTGTCTAGATCGGTCTCCCACATGGCTGGGCATCTTGAAAAGAAGCCTGCCCTACCAGTGAGGAGACAGCACCAGGTGGGGTGGGGTAGAGATGGGCAGCTCAGCTCTCCTTCATCTGATTCCCAAACTGTTCCACTCCTAGCCTTTCTTGTCTTTTACCCTAATCTACCTCTCCTCCCTTCTCCCTTTTGTCCCTCTTTCGCTCCCCTCTGCGTCAGGTCCCTCACCTTCTTATCACTGAGGCCAGACACAGTGTCGATGTACTGCTCCTGAATCATAAAGGCAGCCAGGTTGGCCGTGTAGCTGGCGAGGAAGATGACGGCAAAGAAGGCCCAGACGAGTACCATGATCTTGCTGGTGGTGCCCCGCGGGTTCTCAATAGGCACTGAGTTGTTGAAGACCAAAGCCCACAGCAGCCAAATAGATTTGCCAATAGTGAAGGAGGGCCCCCCAGACTCTGTGTGGGGGAGGGGAAAGGGTGAGAGGTCAATGGGATGGGGGACCAAACACCACCTCCTAAAGAACTGACTTCATTTCTTTTTTCCTCTCCCCGGCCTCCTTACCCCTTCCCCCCAAAACAGAAAACCTCAAGAATTATGGCTCTGAGCTGTTTTGTTTGCTTTTTTTTTTTGTTTGGGGGGACGGGGGGTTGGTAGAAAACAGATTCATAGAATCATGGAATTTAGAGCTGGGAGAGACTATAAGATCAACCTCCACAATTTGCAGATACGTTTTGGGGGATGGCCAGTACAACGAGATGAATTATTCTGATTTTCTTTTTGAAATGAGAGGAAAATTTGTATGTGATTTTTCTTTCTGCCCGCTTCTCTACTTTGGACAGAGGGCAGGGAGATATACCTGCCCCCACACTTACAGTCCATGTATGACCACGGATAAATCACTTAATCTCGGAGTCTCCGATCTCATGTTTAACATGGGAGTAAGTATTACTTGCACATTCTACCTTGTAGGGTTGTAGTAAAAAAAAAAGTCACTTTTTAAATCTTAAAGCCTTTAAACCTTATAGAAATGAGAAGTATTATTATCTGTTAGAGAGACAGCTTAGCATGATGGATTAGAGGATCAGCCCTAGAATGAGGAGGACAAAGTCTTAGAGTCAGGAAGGCCTGGGTTTAAGTGCTGCCGGTGACATATACTATGTGACTATGTCACTTAACTTCTCTCCGAATGCCCCTCAAGTAATGACCTTGACCAGGGCTGTCCAAAACGTGGCCTGCGGCCGCATTCCAACCTACAAGCGTAGAAATGTTCATAAATGCTTTAGTAAACCTACCGCAGAGCTCTTGCTAAGATGGCAAATCAAAATATAGTGTCTGTTGTTTCAATAAAAACCTAAGGTTGGACAGCCCTGATCTAGACTACAAGTTGCAAATTAGGTGCTTATCTACATCTGGGGAGGTTTCAACACTGGCAACTCCCTACACAGATTCAGTTTTCTCCAATACTCCCCACCCCCACCTCCACATATCTAATGGTTAGCTGGATAATTATCAGTAGTATTGGTAGAGCACCCATAAGCCCTCCATGGCAATAGGGAGGCTTCCTAAGAATGGGCTTGATCTAATTAATCCAAATAAAAGAATTAATTCAGAATTGGCTTAGAGGGTTTTCACAGACAAAGAAGCATTCTCATGGGGTGGGAGGCAGGGAAGATGGGAGAGGGGAGAGGGGAGATGTTGGAGGAGGGTATAAAGGAAACTCCAGACAAGAGCCAGTCGGGAGTCATGGCCATGCCAAGTAGGGGAAGTCTAAGAATATATTGGAAGCCAAGCACTCCCTACACTGAGGCTGGGTGCCTTTCTTTTCTAATCATCGTGCTCTGGTGTACTGTTTCTGAATTTGCATCTCCCCCTCTTCCCTAGTGCTAGGGATAGGGATATGACCTCTCAGGTGAGTAAACTGACTGCACAAGTGTGTGTGTGTGTGTGTGAGAGAGAGAGAGAGAGACAGACAGACAGACAGAGGAGAGAGAGAAGAGAGAAAAGAGGGGAGGAAAGAAGAGAGGAGAAGAGAGGGGAGGGCAGAGGAGAAGAGAAGGAAAGAGAAGGGAAGAGGGAAGACAAGAGGGAGGGAGGAAGAGAGAAAGAGAGAGAGAGAGAGACTGAGAAGGCATTGAGAGGTTAAGAGCTCTCACAGAGAATAAATCACTGAGTAATTTGCCCAGGGTTCACACAGTCTATTCCAGAGGCAGGACTTGAACCCAGATCTAACTGACTTTGAGGCAGGTCTCACTGTCCATTACAGCACCCTGCCTCTTTCCCCAAGCCCTAGGGATGTGTTCTTGTGGTCCAGAGAACATAGCAGCAGACCCCAGTTCAGGGCATCCGTTCCACAGCAGTAGTTGAAAATTAGTTAAGGGTTGAATATCTCTGAACTCAGAGAGGCTTGGTGCCTGGAGATGGAGTCAATAATGGAGAAAGTTTCAAAAACTCACCCATACCAGTCAGGGAGAGTGCTCCTGTGAAAGTCCAGCCAGGCCTGAACCCTCCCCCCACACCAGGAAGCTAGGGTAGGGGGAGAAGGCATCCAGAGCTCAGGGACCCTTCCAGACTCTGAGGAAGGGCTTGTGAACAGCCTGGTATCAGAAGCGGGGCTGTAGAGGATGGCCAGAGTTTGGAGGTCTCTGGCCCCGGCACTGAGAGGCAAGGTCCCCTGAATCTGCTTCACATAGCAGAGCTGAAGCCTAGGATTCACAGGGGCCTATGATCCTGCACATGGAGTGGTGGGAGTGGAATGTGAACCTGGAGGCTCTAGTCAAGTACCCCATCCCTCCTCTGTCCCCCACCATTGGCCTTAACAGGGCAAAGTATTTAGAGGAACATCTCAAAGTACCAAGTTCCACACTAGGTTCTAAGCCATTCTACCCAGTTATGACTTCTTGCCACCACCCTTCCTAATCGCCTCTCCGCTGGAATGTGCCCCCACTAATAGGCCCCCACTAAGAGAATGTTGGCTCCAGGCCTAAAATTCTTGCTCTCAAGCTGATTGTGGAATTTGCTCCCCAGGTTCACCAAATGGCAGCCATTGTGGCATTCTACAATGCTCCCATCTCCCTCTTAGTCCATCAGAAAACATCTTCATTTAAAGGGCTAGCTCATGGGTGCTCTAGTGAATAAAGTCCTGGATTCACCTATGTAAGCCTCAAAGTCCTCTCCTGTAAAATGGGCATGTTAATAGTGCCAGTGCCTGCCTCCCCAAATCCTCCCAGAGATCCTCCAAATTCTGGGCATCTTCCACAATCCTAAGGGTTATTGGGCAGCACACATGACATAAGTATGTGAAATGCTTTGCAGATTTAAAAAAGTACCATTGGACTAGTGAACCTAACCCCCAAATCCCTCTCCTCCCAAGGTGAGGGAGAAGAGAGAATGATTCCATTCCCTAACGCCCCAGAAGAGTCAGAATAATTCAACCCAAGGTAGAGGTCACCCTGAAGTTCACGAAAGACACCTTTGCTTATACTCTCCCAACCCTAGGCACAGCCTTCACCCTTGGTCCTGCCCACCTCCCCCTACTTCCCTCTCCCCATCCATCCTCAGCCACAGCAGACCTCATGCAGAAGGATCCAGACATATGATCTAGGGCAGGGGTGGGGAACATCAGCCTTGAGGACAAGGCCTTGAGGCCACAGGTTCCCCAACCCTGAGATTCTAGGGTCTCATTTCTGTGCTATTCACTTCTGGGAAGGAGAGCTAAACATCTCCATTCAGGTTTTCCCTCACTACAGCCCTGCATCTGCCATAAGACCCCCCCACCCCCAATTTCTCTTCTGTTCAGTCCCTGCTCTCGATTTCCTTTGTGTTTCCAGTAGTACCTGGCCCTTTCTCTCACTGTCCCCCTTTATTATCCCCAGGCCCCGCCCCCAACCTCCCTCCTTCACTGATTTTCTTCCACCAGTCAACAACCTCATTCCCCACTGGCCTTATTCACTAGCCCATCTCACTTTTTTTTTCCCCCGAGGCAATCAAGGTTAATGACTTGCATAGGGTCACACAGCTGGTAAGTGTCAAGTGTCTGAATCCAGATTTGAACTCAGGTCTCCAGGGCCAGCGCTCTATCCACTGCAGTACCTAGCCCATCTCACTTTGGCCCCTTCACTTTCCCCTATCGGGGCCTCCCTTACTGAGCCCCTATTCAGCAGCTTTCCCTCAGCTCTCTGGTGGAGAGCAGCGCTTCCTTTTCATTAGCCTCTCCTCCTCCCCCAGCTCCTCCACTGGCTCCCCTCCCGTTCTAGCCTCCTGTGTGCCAGCCTGCCCCCTGCCCCGCACCATGGCTGCTCTTTCACTGATTCTACCCTGTATTTGACCCCTCATATCTCCTCTAACTACGTCCTACCTGCATTGTCCCACCCCCCTCACTGTCTCTTCCATCACTGACTTATTCAGCAGCCTGCCCTTCTGCTGGTACCACCCCACCCCATTCTTCACTGGATCTCCCATCTTCATCGGTCTCTAACTGCCATTGGCTGGATCCTTCACTGCCCTGTGCTGGCTTCAAGGGCCCCTCATGAGCTTCTGTCCCCTCGGGCCCTCCTGTCGGCTCCCCCTTGCTAGGGGTCACTCACTCTTGCCGCTGACCAGGTTCTGGTTGTAACTGACTGGGCTGAAGTACTCGAACATGAAGACAGTGATGGCCACCACGGTGAGGCACATGACAAACATCATGACCCACACAGCTGGGCTGTAGGGCTCTGAAAGGGAGAAGGGCGGAGCTCAGAGAAGGTCATCAGAGCATCCCTAGCTCCGACTCCCTCCCTCACCCAAACTGGCCACCACCACCATCAACCCCACCCCCACACATTCTCGCCCTCTTCCCAATGGAGGAAACAGTCCTCGTGACCCTCCTCAGCAGCAGGCGGGGACACTGCTCAGCCAGGCCTGGACCCCACCCCAACACCAGGAAGCTAGGGAAGGCGTCCGGACCCCTCCAGGCTCGGAGGAAAGACTTGTGAGCAGCCTGCTATCAGAAGCAGGGCTGTAGAGGATGCTCAGAATTCAGAGGTCTCTGAGATTTTTTCCCCCTGCAGAGCTGGGGCAATGCACCCCTGGGCCTCCATGCACTTTCACTCTCTCCCCAAGAACAGATCCCTTCCCTTCTGCTTTAAACATACAGACTGCCTGGATTCAAACATGTACACACGCACCCCCCAAACCTGCCTTTGACTTTACAGTGCCCAGGAGCTACCGTCCCCTTCCAGTATCTTTTCATAGCAAGATTTCTTGAAAGGTTAATGTGTCCGCAATTGCTTCCATCGATCTCTCTTAAATCCTCTCAATCTGGCCTGCCTCCTCAGGACCACTCCGGATTATCACCATCCCTTCCACCGTCCATTGAATCTCTGTCCTCTCCAACAACCCTAGCGACTCCCTAATCACTAGTTAAAAAAGCCTTTTCCTCATCCTCCTAAAACACTTTGTGACGCGCATCCCAGAGGACTGTCGCCTACCCTCTCACCCCTGACCCCCCCCTTTGCTCTCCTCCTCCCCCTCTGACTGTTCCTTCCCCCTCTGCTGGGGGGACAAAACCTCAGGTTTTTCTTCCAGGTCCTGCCCTATGACTTAGTCAATCTCCAAGGCACAATTTTCAACCCTCTGATCATCCCCACCCCCATCCCACCCCAATAAGGAATTAAGGCTTTTCTATTGTCAGAGTATCAATTGCCACCTCAAGGTAGATGCATGGCATAGTGCATAGAACACTGGACGTGGAATCAAGAAGACCTGGGTTCAAATCCCACCTTAGACATTTATTAGGTGAATGATCCTGATTCATTTGCTGTGCCTCAGTTTCCTAGTTTGTAAAATCAAGGGGTTGGACTCCATGGCCTCTATGACTCACAGATATGGACTTCAAGCCCTGACCTCTTTTGCAAGCCTTCAGATATCTCCAAATAGCCTGTATATCTTCTACCTATTTTCATCTAGCATAAGATTATAGATTTAGAACGGGAATGTATCTTTGGGGTTATTTAGTTCAACCCATTCATTTTACAGATGGGAGAAATGAGGCCTGGGTGACAAAGGTCACGCATGTAATAAAAGTGGCAGGCCAAGGTTTGAACCCAGGTCCTCTGACTTCAGATCCAGCCCTTTGATGTATCACCATTATCTCAAACTCTTCCTCAACCTTCTGTACTTCAGTCTGTCCAGAAAGTATAGCCCCCACCCACAAGACCCTTGCACACCTTGGGAGACAGTTTCGTTATCATGGGAAAAAATCATCAGCCGGCGACCAGCGTCCTTAGTCTGGCCCCTGAATAACAGATGCATGCAGCTCTTCGCCAGACCTGAACTGGAAGCCTTTCCACCTCTGCAGTACCTACCAGAGCTTCTCTTCTCCTGGCATATCCTTCAGAGAATCACCATGTCAATACAATTCAATCCAACCCAACAAGCATTTATTAAGTGCCTGCTGTGTGCAATTAAGAGGTCATTGGTAACCTTGGAGAGGGCAGTTTCAGTTGAGTGGTGAGGTCTGAAGTCAGATCGTAAAGGACTGAGTCAAGAGATTAGAAACAACACCTATAGGAAACTTTTTCAAGGAGTTTGGTGGGGACAGGGAGGAAAAAACATAATAGGATCAGGGAGAAGTCAGACCAAGCAAAGGTTTTGTTTTGTTTCTAAGAATGGGGTGATCTGGGCATGTAGAGAAATAGTTCCTGGCCTTGAAAACCTTATGGTTTAGCCAGAGAGACAATAAAATAAACATAATTAGGAGTAAGGGGTAGGTACAAGGACCTAGGAGGAGAGGGATTAGGAAGGACTTCATGTCAAAGGCGGTACTTGAGCAAAGCTTTGAAGGAAACTAAGGATTCTAAGAGGCAGAGGGAAGGAAGGAGTAATGTTCTAGTCATGGGAGCCAGCCAATGCAAAAATCTAGTCATGGAGATGGAATGCCATGTGTGGGGAATAGTAAGAAAGCCAGTTTGGCTAGACTGTAGCAAGCAGAAAGGGGAACAATGTTGAATAAGGTTGAAAGGGTAGGCGAGGGCCAAGTTGTGAAGGATTGTAAATGCCAGAGGAGTCTATATTTAATCACAGAGATAATAGGGAGCCATTAGGATTTATTGGATAGGGCAGTGACATGGTCAGCCCTGTGCTTTAATGATAAAGCTCCTTGGTAATTATGTAGAAGACAGAACAGAGTAGAGACACTTAAAGCAGGGAAACCCATTAGAAGCCTGCTGAAAAAGTCTATATGACCCACGATGAAGGCCCAAACCTGGGTAGTGGTTGTGTGAGTAGAGAAAAGGGGTGGAATTGTCAAGATCCGGCAACTGATTGGATATATACAAGGCAGTTTGGTGATCGAGTGTTGGACCTGGAGTTAGGACCTCAAGACCTGAGTTCAAATCTTGCCTTAGACACCTGCTAGCTGGGTGAACCCGGACAAGTCACAACTTCTGTGTGCTTCAGTTTTCTCTTCTGTAAAATGGGGATAAGAACAGCAACAACCTTCCAGGGCTCTAAAATGAGACGTAACCTTAAAGGACTTTATAAATGCTAGTTTTTATATGGAAGGAGTGAGAGCGAGGAGTTGAAAATGACATTAAGATTGTAGTCCTGAGAGACTAATAGAAATAGGGACATTTGGAAGAGTGGTGGGTTTGGAAGGAAAGAATGAATTTTGTTTTTGACGTGCTGAATTGGAGAGGCCTATAGGACAACCAGCTTGAAATGACCAATAGGCAGCTGTCAATGTGGGACCACAGTCCAGGAGATAGATTAGGACTACACATGTAAGTCTGAGCCTCCTTGACAGAGAGATGATAATTGTGTTTGTCCTTCATTTTTGAAGAGGACCATGACATCGGGGAGAGGATGATGTGACTTGCTGTTGACTTTGATTTGAGTGAGGGAGGGCTGTGCAAGGTCACCAGCCTCACCTTCTCCTCCAGAGCCATCTGGGTCCAGAGGCCTGATATTCATCAGGGTGACTGGAGATGACCCAGGATGCAGTGGGAGACCCTAGCCCGGGCCTTTTCATGTACTCACTTAGAGTGAGGTAAGGCCTATTCAGTGAATAGGCCTTTTTAAGAAGTAAGTCAAGGGATGGCCCCTTTAATTAGAAAAAAGTAAAACAAATCCAGGTGGGAGGGGAGGATCCTCAGGGTTGCTGCTCCAAAGAGAAATAGTTACCATTGACATTCACTCTAAGCCAGGAGGGCCCAAAATGCAGCCATCAAGTGGAGCTTAAAGTGAGCTAACGGTAACACCAAGAAAGAAGCCATAAAGACAGAGATATGGGGTACACTTACAGTTAAGGGTCCTGGCATGGATAACAGCCCAGCAGAGGAAACAGGAAGACTTGTTCTGTCTGCCACCAGAGGTCAGCAAGTGGAAGTTGCCAAGAGGCAGATGTAACCCAGAAGCCTGACTCGGTTTCCTACTCAAGAGAAACTCCCTCATAGTCAGAGCTGTTCAAAAATGGAAGCCTTAGCAGAGGTCAGGTGCCCACTTGTCTGTTAGGTTATAGTGGAAATTCCTTTCAAGAATGTGTGGCACTAGATGGCCACTGAGATTCCTTTGTCTTGTGTTTTTTTTTTGTGTGTTTGTTAGCACCTTCCACAGTGGCCAGCCCTCAATCAAGGCTTAATAAATGGTGGCTGAAGGAATGATTGTTGACCGAATAAATGAATGCTGTTGTTCCATTCAGTCAATCCAGCAAACATTTATTAAGTGTGTACTGTGAACAGAGCACTGCAAAAATTGATAGTAATAATTACACATTTTTGTAGAACTTTAAAACATAAGTACTTTTCTCACAATAACCCTGGCAAGTATGCACAGCAAGCCTTACTCATCCCATTTGATAGGTAAGGAAACTGAGGCATAGAGAGTTTAAATGACGTGTCCATGATAGTAAGTATAAGGGGTAAGGTCCAAACTCTTCAGGGTTTTTTTTTTTTGACCTGAAGACAGGTGCCCTCAAGGACCTTAGTTCAATAGCGGGATATCACACAAACACCTTGTATAACTAGCTAGAATACATAACAATATACTAGATTAATATTAAAAAAGTACTTTATAGGGTCTGAGTGGGAAAAGTACCTTATTGGCCTAGAGGAACAAGGAAGCCTTTTTATGGGAGAAGTGGATTTGGAATTGGACTTTAAGGGATGGGTAGGAATTCATCAGGTCAAGAGAAGGAGTGGGGATATTCCAGGCATTGGGAACAAAGCATGAACAGAAGTGTGGAGATAGGCAGGCACAAAGTGATCTGGGAACAGAAAGCAATTCAATTTGGCTGGAGAGTCCAGCTCGGGAGGGGAGAGAGGGCTGGAAAGTTGGGGTGGTGCCAGATTGTGGAGGGCTGAGATGAAGGACACCAGCCCAAGGAGTCTGAACATGATTGAGTAAGTAGTAGAGAGCCATTGAAAGGTTTTGAATAGAGGAGTGATGCAGGTAGATTTATGTGTAATAGGAGATTTCCCAATAAGGGTACAGGTCTTAGAGCATTCATAAAATGCTCTGCCTGGTAACAACCCATGGGGGAGGTGGGCGAGTTTGCTTCAGGAATGGGTATTAGAGGCGCCCTTCCTCCAGTTCAAAGAATTCAAAAATATCCTGTTTCCAATTAGTGACAAAAGGCCTTTTAATTGGCTGCTTACCAGAGCCAAATATGAATGCAAAAGGCACAGGAAGGTCCGGTCAAGATTGACCTCTATTCTCTGGTGACCAGCAATGCAAGAACTTCCATAAAACCTCCAAGTGGGGTGAGAGGCAACAACAATGATAGGCATGCCAAGGCTGCCTTAGATCTCCCCACCAGGCCACCATGTGGCTGTGAGTGCATGCCACCTATGTTTCTGCTGACTCGGTGGTGGCTCTTCTCTCTCAATCTTCAAAGAATGAGTATCAGAGACAAAATGGACCAGATTACCACCTTATGAGCTTTGGAAAGTTGGAAGAGCCACCAGAGTTGCTGGAGTCTGCAGCTGAGTCAACTGCACTCAGTAGCCACTGAAGCCAAGCCCCTAATGAGGAGTCACTTCTTGAAACAGTGGTGTTACTTGTACATGCTCCAGTCATAAGAAAGGCCCCTCCAATATAAATATACATTCTAGGGAACAAGCTCACCTACCCTCTACATGTGATGGTACCAGGGAGAGAGATCATGCTTTGCCTACTCTAAGGATACCACACAAAGGAGTTGAAAAAAGGATTCAGGAGGCTGTAAGGGGCCACTGAAAGTGTATTGGAGGGGCCCTTCCTGGGACTCTGAGCATGCACAGGTATCCTGACTGTTTTCAGAGATGGCTAGTCTCCTGTAATACTTGCATAAGTGTTGTTGGTCTGGCCATGACATGAAGGATGGATTGGATCGGGGAGAGGCTCCTCCTCAGTCCCTTGTGCAGAGAAGCTGTTACCAAAAGGTTTGATAAAACTTGAGTGTGCCAGGTGCCTGAGACAGAACTTGCCCTATTTCCAATTTCTCCTGGTGAGCCTGGGGAGATAGAACAGTATGCTCCTGACCCCTAGATCCTCTGCTTCCCAATGGTAGAGACACTGTTCACTCTTCTCTCCTTGACCCTAGTAGATGAGATTCAGGGGGCCTATGGGAGCCATGGGAAGAAGGGGCCATAGTAGGGCCCTGGAATAGTCTGAGGAGGGTGTCTAGCCCTGAGAGTAGAGGGGGAGGAGAGAAACCTGAACAATTGAGAAAAGGGCCCATTTCTCTCCTCACCACTAAGGAAAAGACAAGTAATAGCAGATATAGAAGGGTCCTCAGAGATCCTCTATGCAAAGGGTTTTTAAGCTTTTTGTGGCATATGCCCCCTTTGGCAGTCTGGGGAAACCTATGGACCCAGTCTCAGCAAAAAAAAAAAATGAATAATTCAGGAAAATGCTAAATTTTACTTAGAGATTAGTGAAAATAAAGATATGGGATGTTTTTCCCATCCACCTTCACAGACCCCTGAAATGTATTCATGGACTCCCACGCTAAGAACTCCTGGATCTCATCCAACTCCTTCATTTTATGGATGAGAAAACCAGGGCCCAGAGCATTCTGGCGACTTTAGGCAAGCCCGCGCAAGTAGAAAGAGCAGGATCAGACCTCAAGCTCTGATCCCAACTCCAGTGGTCTTTACACAATGCCATGATACCAGCTGCTGAGGATTTCCCCAGGACCATCCCCTGCCCCCAGCTCTGACCCCAGCCCAGGGACCCAAATGGTGGCCCTGATTCCCTCCCTCCCCACTCTCAGCTCACCCAGGAAGGCAGAGGGCGAGACGGTGCCATTGCTCCGGGCCACCATGACGCTGATACCCGTCTCCACGAAGGGCACGGAGAAGTCAACAATCTCCGAGCGCTCCTCATTGATGGTCAGGGAGCCGATGGCCATGTCTGCCCGCTTGTAGTACACCTGGGGGAGGGGAGTGATGAAGAGAAGGATCCAGGCACCCAACGCTTGCCCTCACAGACCCAGCTCGCCTCAGCTGTATCCTCATCCCCATCCCAACAGCTTAGTCTGGGCCCCTCCTCAAAACAAAACAAAACAAAACAAAACAAAAAAACCTCAACAAAATGAGGAGCAAAGTAGGAAGAAATGAATTCTAGCAGAAATCACAATGACACACAAAAACCCCACCACCCATCCCAGCCTCAACCACTCGGGCTCCATGTTTTGTGGGGTGGGTAGTCTCCCTGACCCTAGGAGACAGGATTCAAGGGGCCTACAAAAGTCATGGGAAGAAGGGGCCTCAAGGACCTGAAAGGGCCTTTGAATGACTCAATAAGCAATAATAATTAATAAAAACACATACATATACCACCTACTGTGTGCCAGGCATAGTGTAAGTGCTTCACAAATATCTCATTTAATCCTCACAACAATGCCGGTAGGTATAACTATTTCCCCCATTTTACAGTTGGGCAAACCGAGGCAAACAGAGGTGAAGGGATTTGCCCAGCGTCACACAGCTAGTAACTGGCTGAGACTGGATAGAAGGAGCCGACAATGAATTTTGAGCTATGAAGAGACATGGGCGGATCTGTGCATCTAAAGAACATGGATTGGAGGGAGGAAAAGTATCCACAAAACTTTTTTTTTTTTACACATGGCAGGTGTTCAATAAAGAAATATTAAATTGGGGGACAGCTAGGTGGCACAGTAGTAGAGCACCGGCCCTGGAGTCAGAAGGACCTGAGTTCAAATCCGGCCTCAGATACTTGACACACTTACTAGCTATGTGACCTTGGGCTAGTCACTTAACCCCAATTTCATTGCCTTCTCCCTCCAAGAAAAAAAAAATATTAAATTGAAGCAAGTTGACCACCACAGGGAAGCGTGAAGGACCTTGCTGATGGGGGCTGCAGCAGAGCCCTCACCTACCTCACCGATCATGCCGTTCCAGATGCCCCGCACCTTCTTGCCATGTTTGCCGTTGGTCACCAGGTACAGGTCGTAGGAGAACTTGACTCCCTTGGCCAGCTTCTTCAGGATGTCGATGCAAAAACCCTTGCAGCACAGTTTGGTGTAGGAGTCCCCAGGGCCATCACTGCTGCCGCCGTTCAGCAGAGACCCAGCCAGATAGTCAGCCTCACTCTGTGACTCAGGCCTTTCCTCTCCAACCCCCCCCCCCCCCGCCCCCAGCCAGCCCAACCCCCAATTCTTTTCCCTCCTGAATGAGCTCAGGCATGCTCCTGAGCACTCACTCACACACACACACTCATATGCACACACACATACTTTCTCTTTCGGAGACTCAGTTTCCTCCTTTATAAAATGGGAATATTGTTAGCAAAGATAACAAAAGTCATCACATAGGGTCACTGGAGAATAATAGGTCCTCTAATACTGTTTTGAAGTTGTGAATTGAATTATACCATAAAAAAAAAAATACCCTTTGACCTACCACTAGGCAACTACCCCAAGGAAAGGTCCCATATAACCAAGATATTCATAGCAGCATTTTTTTTTTTGGCAGCACTAAAAAAACGAGAAAGAAATGGGTGATCATAATTTGGGGAATGACTGATTAAAATTGTGGCATACAAATTTAATGGAAAGCTATTAGGCCATAAAGAAACGATGAGTATGAAGAATTTAGAGAAACTTGGGAAGTGTTAAAAGTGTTAAAAAGCAATGCTGAAAATAAATCGATTCATGAGAATAATCTATACAATGATCCTAATAATGTAGGAAAAACATCATCGGTAAGCATCAGCTCCCTAATCAAGGAAGTGATCAATCAGGACTTTCGGAGATCTGTTACAGGTCAAGGAGGCCTCCTATGAAGCAGACACGTGGTGCTCTCTCAGTCCAGAATGAGGCCTAACAGTGGTGGGATTCAGCCAGTTCACATCGGCTCAGTAGAACCAGTACCTAATTTTAGGTTGAGTTTGGTGAGCCGGTTGTTAGTGAGGGCAAAGCCTCAGCTTGTGGGGAACTGGTTGTTAATTCATTTGAATCCCACCACTGGGCATACGTTCTCAGACATGGCCAATGCAAAGGGAGCTCCAGGGAATATTTGGAAATGACCACAATGTACAAAAGGGGCAGCAATAAAACATTTTAAAATAAATGAAGGTGTTACTCTAGATGAGTTCTGATGTCCCTTCTGGTTTGAGATTCCTTCACTATGGGAAACACACACATACATACACACACTCCCCTAGGGAAGAAGCATGGATTGCCAGGAGTTGGATCACCCCTCCACACCTACAGGGCCTATGTTGGTGTAGCTAATGTGGTCATTGCCAAACTTTTTTTGGTGAGGCAATCAGGTTAAGTGACTTGCCCAGGGTCACACAGCTAGCGAAAAGTATCTGAGGCTAGATTTGAACTCAGGTCCTCCTGACTCCAGGGCTGGTGCCCTATCCACTGTGCCACCTAGGTACCCTTTGCCAAACTCAAGTCCAAAGAATAAAGTCTTGTCTTTGAAATTATCCTCCTGCATTCAAAGCTTTCTTCTGAACCAACCTCCTCCTTTTCCCCTGTTTAAGATGCTTCTGCACCCCAGGGAAGGGGATACACCCTAAATTGGTCTTTTGAAAAGCCCCACAGGACTCTGGTGTGTGCTGCATGGCTCTCTGGGAGAGAGGAAAAATCCCCTCATTGTCAACACACAAGTGTGTGCACACACATGCACGCACGCGCGCACATGCACACACGGACCTGCCAAACCTGTCAGTGCGGTTGCTTTGTTTTCGACAGGGCACGGTGTTGGGGATGCAGCCACCTGTACTGGAGTCAGGACTTTCCACAATGACAAATGGTCGCTCCTCCAAGGTGGCCACCGTCAGGTGCCGGTTGTCAACCACTGGTTGCAGGTAGGCGCCGTATCTGGGCCACACAGGGTACTTCATGTGAATGATGCCCTGCTCCCAGCGCCCCACCTGTGACAGGGCAAGAGTCAATATGGGTCCTCTTCTCCTTCCTTCACTTATACCCCAGTCCATGGAAGGTAGTTATGTCAAGGAAGGGCAACTTTCTCCCAAGAGAAGGGGGAAGGGCATTCCCCTAGGAGATCAGACTGTCGGGCTGGGTGTCCCAGGAACAGGGCATGCCCAGATTGTCTCCTTCCAGAAAAGCAAAGACCAGGGCCCAAGGAACAAGCCATTGGCTCCTAGGAGAACTCTGGCCCTGTTACATCTACCCCAGAGAAAATGAAAACAGAGAGATCCACATATTGGGGAAGTTGAGAGGAGAGAGTTTCCCTTCAGTTGAGGTCAAGCAAGGGAAAGAAAGGTTAGGACTGCGGGAGGGGATTCTGAGGAAGGCCTCAGCTATGGCTTAGTAAGATAACAGCAGGGTAATATGCAGAAATTCTATGCTAAGAGGACCTCAGAAATAGTTAGGGGACACATAAAATATAAGCGACAGGCTTATAGAATTGAGAAAATGCCAAAAGTGTTTATAGCTAAGACCTGAGGAGGTAGAAAAGCAGGAGAACTGGAGATAAGGCTATCTCAGAAATTGGCTTGTTTTTGTTAGGTTGATGAAGCCAGAGGCTGGGGCAGGGGAAGGGAGGAGGTGGGGGGAAGAAGCCTCAAGGTCTCAGCCTCTCCCCTTCCCCTTCTCACCATCTCCCAGAGTCGATGCCGGTTGAGGGAGATCACCACCATGGTGGGCCGCACCAAGTACCCGCCAGTGCTGAAGGAGAAATCTCGCTGCTCCCAGGTCACATTCATCAGGTGTCTGACAAGGGGAAGGAAGGATCAGCTCATAGAGTGATATTCTGCAGATGCAAAAGACCATCTATCCATTCTACCTACACATCTGGATATGGTGGCTCCTTTTTCATGGGCTGAAGCATTTCTCCTCCTGTCCCATCCCCTGAAAATGATAGGAGCCTGACCTTTTGAATCTCTTCATCTCCAGCACTTCTAGTGGGCCTGGATTCCTGATTCAGTGTCCAAAAAACCTCAAGCTAGAATGATGGGCAAAATCTGATAAAAGAAAATCTATTAGGGATTGGATTCAATTCAAGGAGTATTTATTCATTGTAGGCACTATGTGGAAGTCACTGTAGATACAAAGGAAAAAAACTGGAATTGTCCTTTGTAGTCTGCTAAATGAAGGCTTGCTTAAATGTAAAGTCCTACCTTTGGGTTCAAAAAATCAATTGCAGAAGGGTAGAAGTTAGAGGAATGGCTGGAAAGAATCAGACAATCTCTTGAAACGACCTCAAAGGCAATCTAGCCTTAACTGTCCCCTCTACTACACTATCAATAAATGGCCATAGAGTCCCTGCTTGAAGACTTCCATGGAAGTCTAATACACTAGTCATTCCATTTGTGGACAGCTCTGATAGGAAGTTTTTCTGTTACATGGAGCCCGAATCTGTCTCTCAGCAGCTTCCATTCATTTCTCCTACCTAGTTCTTTCTTTTAAGACCAAATAGAACAAATATCATCTGTCTTCCACTTGACAGTCTTTTGAATACTTGAAGATAATTCTCCCATACCCTCTATTGTTTCTCTCTTCTCTGAGTATTAGCTCAGCATGTCCAGTCTCTGCTATTGTTCTTCATATGGCAAGGTCTCAAAGAGACATGGGCAGCTAGGTGGCACAGTGGATACAGCACCAGGCTTGGAGTGAGGAAGAGCTGAGTTCAAATCTGGCCTCAGACACTTACTAGCTTGTGACCCTGGGCAAGTCACTTAATCCTTTTGGCCTCAATCTCCTCCTCTGTCAAATGAGCTGGAGAAAGAAATGGCAAACCACTCCAGTATCTTGGCCAAGAAAACCCCAAATGGGGTCACAGAAAGTCAGAAATGACTGAACACCAAAGAGACCTAGTCAGGTTCTTCTGTCCACACTTCAGCTTTTCAACCATGGATGGTGAGAGAACTAGAGACCAGGCCATATTGAAATTGAAGGAACTGGGCATGATTGGACTAGGGAAGAGAAGACTCCAATACGGTAGGCTAGTCCAAGTATTTGAAGGGTTGACACATAAGAATCATTAGACCTTTTCTACTTGGCCTCAGAGGACAGGACTAGAGAGAAACTGAGGCAGATTTTGGTTTAATATAAAGAAAAACTTCATAACAAGCACACCTGCTTCAGGAGAATTGTTTGCCCCTCCCTAGGGTACCTTCAAGGGAAGGTCCCTTCCAAGGTTAGATCCCACAATTCTAACTTAGAGGAGGGCCCAACTGACCATTTTTTTTTAAGTTAGACTAACTCACATTGATGTAATGGGGAGATATTGGGGGCTCAAAAGCAGAGTGCAGAAAGGTGGTTTGAGGAGCTAGAAAGATTCTTGAGTATTTAGGGAATAACAGATGCAAATGAGATGCAAACCAACATGCAAATGAGCTCTAATTCTGATCCATGCCTCACTATTCCTTCTCCACCCCTATGCTTTTTTCTTGGTATACACATGACAAAGGATGCTCACCTGTAGAAAGCTTCTCCCGAAGGGCCGATAGGTTCAGCAGGAGCATGGCAGTCACGAGCAGGAGCTGGCAGTTCCCCATGGTGCCGTAAGTAGCCGTGGGCCCCCAGGGCCACAATAGCCACACCATCTCGGACCTTCTGTCGAAGGCTGAGGCGCCAACTCTCAGTCACCACACTGATAAGGCCCACGGGGAAGACAGACGGTGGGGCCTCGGTGCTGCCCAGTGCCAAGCTAGGCACCACCCACACGTAGCCGGGCCCCACCAGCCCTTCCCCCTCAGCCACGGAAAACAAGTATTCTGCTTCTTCTCGAGAGCAATACGCCACAAGCACCTGAGCATCCAGCTGGCGGAGAAGGCGCTGGATGCGTGAGCTGGGGCTGCCGGGGCTCAGCTCCAAGGTGAGGATGTCCAGCAGCTCCCAGCCCAGGTAGCTGGCCTCAGTGAATGAGCGGATGCCCTCCAGGAAGACAGCATAGCCAGGGTGGAAGCTGGTGATGACTGCGAAGGAACTCCAATCGTACTCCTCCAAGACCTTGAAGATCACCTGGATCTGCTGTTCAATGGATACCCCCAGCTGCAAGAAGGAGGAGCCGGGTTCCTGCCAGGAGGGGAGAGGGAGTTGGGAAGAAGCTGAGACCCTCTCTGCTCCCAGAACCCAGGGCCACCCTTTGTCTCTTGCTAGCCCTGAGGTCAGAGGTGGAACTAGGAATTGTTTCACCTGGGACAAAAAGAGTTAAGAGGGGACACCAGTCCAGAGAGGTATCCAGTGACCCGGAAGGGACAGCCTGTCTTCTTCTGTCTCTCCCTCACCCCTACCAAATTCAGCTAGTCTAAGACGCCACCATTTGACTTCTCTATCCTCAGGGTCTGTCTCCCGCTGCAGGAACGCAGCCAGCCGAGGATTGTGAGGCATGAGTTATGGGGGACGCCATGAGGGGAAGTGTACCCCTTGGATGTCAGTGCCTGGGGAAACCCATTTCCTCTACCCTAGTTGCACACTGCCTGAGGTTCTGTCTTTCTTTCGACCACCCCTCCTTCAATTCTCACAGCCTTCTGTAGTGTAAGAAAGAATGGAAACGCGGCTATCCCAGCCTGCCTCAGGTCCCTGACAGCATAGTCATCAAGGACAGGTCTCTTACTGGAGAAGAATATTTAGGATATGTATTGAAGGGAGGTTTGGGGATATGTAGCAAATGGGAAGACTTGGGATAAAAGTTGTATCCAAGACCCAACAAGGGACATTGGGCTAGTTCTGTGTGGTATGAGACCCCAGCAGGTAGAAAGAGATGCTTACTTATCCAAACACAGTGAAGTGAGAAATGGCAAATGTGATGAATGCAGAGAAGCATGGACAGATCCACCTAAACAGATGCAGAGTGAAGTGAGCAGAGCCAAGAAAAACCACATACACTATGGCGATAACAAGGTAAATGGAAAGGGCAACCACATACCAAAAAACCAAAAATGAATGTTGGAAAATGATTTTTACAAACACACAAACATGGATCAAAAGAAGAGGTATGAGAAGGCCCTCTTAACCCATGCCTTCAAAGAGGTGGGAGGTCCGCAGGTATTGCACATTACACGTGTTTTCAGATGTTTTCAATGTATTGAGTAGTTTTGCTAATTTTTTTCCTCTTTTTCTTTTTTTATGTTTTTAAAAGCATCATTTGTTATATTGGATGGCTCATGGGGAGATAGACACTAGGGAAAACAAGGATAACATAATATTTTTTTTAGAAAAACAAGAATATAGTGAAGCAAATTCAGTTTGCCTCCAACCTGGACTGTAACCATCCTTATTTCTCATTATGGAATGGGGAAGTCATTGGATCTTTGCTATTCTTGTCCAGTCTCCTCCATCTTGCTTTCCTTTCGTCCTTCAAAACTTTCAGTTTCCCCTACCCCAACCCCCTCTCCTCCAGATGTCTCTAAACTACCCCGAAGGACCTCAGTCCCCTCCTCCAGCCTTTTTCCTCCCATCTCCTCCAAAATATAACATCAACTTCCCAACTTCCACGCCTGTGACTCCTTCCTGGCACCACCCTATCCTGGATATCCCAATCTGCTGCCCCTCTAAACCTCCCATCCATGAAGGGCCCATTTCCTACTCAAGTGTCTATGATACTAGCAATAAAGGGTGGAGAGGGCAGGAGAGGATGCCAAGACACCTTTGGAGTAAGGACCACAGCCGAGCCTCCACTGATGCTGATGATGGGCACGTGTGTCTGGGAGGAGATGAAGTCAAGAATCTGTGCCACAGCCTCAGTGCCCACGTTGTCCTCAAAGACAATGCCATGGACATGGGCAGAGCCCAGGAGCCCACAGATCTGGGTGAGAAGGGTGCCGGGGTTGGTGTCATTAACCACCACAGTGATTGGCTGGATCTCCAGGGGCAGGTCCAGGAAGTTCTGAGAGGTGAGGCGGGCACGGGCCAGGGTCTGAGCCTGGGCCTGCAATGGGGGTGCTGAGCTGGCAAACACCACAGCTACTGTCACCACCTGTTTTCCCCGGCCAGGCCCCACCCCTGCCCAGGTGCCTAGGAGGGTGGTCAGCAGCAGGGCCAGTCCCAAGACTCTACCCATGTCCACTGGAGAGGTCCTGTAGAGATACAAAAACAGAGACAGACAGAAGCATGGAGAAATGGATGGAGATAGAAAGATGAAAATTTTAAAAAAAAGATAAATCCAAAGGGACAGAGACACACAAAGGAATGGAAAGAAAGAGACACACATCCAAAAAGAAAAAGAGACAGAAAAACAGGGACAAAGGGGACAGAGACAGAGCCAAGGAGGAGACAGAGACCAAGAGGAGAAAGAGAGAGAAGACAGAGACAGAAAAGAGACAGAGACACAGAGTGAGAAACAGACAGATATACAGACACAGACAGAGAAAGGAAGAAAAGACAGAGGAAAATAAACACACACCTCAAAAAAGGACAATAAGAAAGAGGGCAAAAAAACCAGATAGAGATGGTACAAAGATAGACAAGGGGACAAAATGTCAGGTGTGGGCCTTGAGGAGATTCATATCAAGGTGGGTGCTGGGTGAGGCAAGGAACACAGGAACAACCAGTAGGTACTGAAGAGGAGAGAAGTCTAGGTAGGATGGCAAGAGCCACAACACACTGGGAAAAGCCCCCAAACTGTTGATTCACTATGGTGAGTCTAATATACCATGAGGTTTACCTATCGTTTATACACAGAATACTGATGTATTCCTAGTGTTGGCAGAAATCTTAGAGGTCCCCTAATTAATTCCTGGACTGACCATTCTAGATGGTCATCCAGCCTCTGTTTGAATACAGTGATAGGAAGCTCATTACCACAGATGGTAGGTCTTTTATCTTTTGGATGGCTCTAATTGTTACAGGGCAGGTAGGTGGTGCAGTGGATAGAGCACTGGGCTTAGAATCAGGAAGACTCATCTTTCTGAGTTCAAATCTGGCCCCAGACACTTACTAGCTGGGTGACCCTGGGCAAGTCACTTAACTGCTGTCTGCCTCAGTTTCCTCATCTGTAAGATGAACTGGAGAAGGAAATGGCAAACCACTCCAGTCTCTTGGCCAAGAAAACCCCAAAATGGGGTTACAAAGGGTTGACCATGACCGAAACAACTCCACAACAATTGTTGCAAAGGCCTTCCTTTTAGACGGTGGAAATCCATCCTTGGTCCTAGGTCTTCCCTCTAGATCCACATGTAGAATACATCTAGATGTGCTTCTCTATGACATCCTTTCAAATGACGGAAGCCAGCTCTCATGTTCCTTTCAGTCACTCTGGTCATTGGCATCTATTCACGGTTATAGTTATCCTTTCTACAAGACTTTAAGGTTTGCAAAGGATTATGCAAATGGCATCTCATTTGGTCCTCACGACAAACTGATGAAGTAGGTCTTATTGTTATCCCATTATACAGATAAGGAAGGAAGCTGAGATGGAGACAGGTAACGTGATTTACCTAGGGTCACACAGCTAGTAAGTATCTGAAGGAGTATTTGAACTTCAGTCCTTCTGACTCTAAGCCCAGCATCATTACCAACTTTGCCACTTTCAGCTGCCTCTGAAGTCTGCAGGAGTTTTAGGGTAGATTCACTAATGTCTTCAAGAGTCTTATTAAGACTGTAACCTAATTTACTTCTTTTTGCACTCCGTCTGATTTCTTTTAGACCTATGTCTCTGGCTGGTTTGCTGGAACTAATTCTTACTGGAAGGACCAGGGAGAACAAGCCTAATCTAAGGGTGAATGAAGGGCCAACAAAGACAATTTTCTTGAGACTCTAAAACTGACGATCTAAGTGGACCCCTGAACTCTAAAATATGGCTGTCCCAAAGGCAAAATTGTGGCATAAACAAAAATGATCAAGGTGCTATAGTTAGTTAATAGAGCACTGGACTTGGAGTCAGAAGACCTGAGTTCAAATCCTGCCTCAGACCCTAGCTGTGTGACCCTAGGCAAGTCACTTAATCTCTGCCTCAGTTTTCTCAACTGTAAACTGAAGGGGTTGGACTCACAGGCCTTCTAGCTCTAAACATATGATTCTATAATCTTATGAACTCCATCTATGACCTTCTACCATCCAGCACTTAGCATAGTTCCCAGCCAAAAGCAGATGTTTAATAAATGTTTATCAACGGACTGACCATTCTTAACTTCCCTCATTGAGCTCCCTCACTCTCTTGGAAACACTCTTCCCTATACCCTCGGTTCCCTGGGGCTTTCATTCTTTCTCAAATTTTGTTTTCAGGAAAAGACCTGAGACTCAGTTACACCAAAGTGGAGCTGAGAGATAAAGTTCAAAGATAGAGTTTAAAGATTTTTGCCTCCTGGGGTACTGATATTTTAATTACAATCAAAATTGTAAACTGACAATAGAGTCCCGTTGACGGTGTTTCAAACATCAGTAAGCTGAGTAAGGGGAAAATAGTTTTTTGGGGCCTGAAAACTAATGGAAGGAGCAGGCAGATCTTTGTCTGTCTTTCTTTGTCTCTGATCTCTCTCTCTCTCTCTCTTCCTCTCTCCCCCCTCTCCCTTTCCCCCTCCCTCCCCCCTTCTCTCCCTTGATGCATTAGTAAGCATTATTTTTCTCAGATTAGCCAATCGCAAGAGGCTCTCCAAGACTTTCCCCCCACTCTTCCTCCGTCAGGTACCCCTCTCTTCCCATCATAATATCATAGAATTAGAGTCTAAAACCTTACAGATAAGCTAGCCTAATCCCCAACGCTCCCCTCCTCAATTTATGTATGAGGAAACCCAGACCTAGGGTGGTTATTTAAATGGCTTGTCTAGATCGGAGACGGTGAGTGAAGAACCAATATGTAGTCGGACATTTTCCCCTCCCCACACCTTTGTTGCCCCTCAGTTATTCTCCCACATTTTATGGATGCCCAGAGAAGGAAATCAAGGGCTGGACTGCGGAGAGGGTTAGCAGGAGGGGGTCCCAGGGAAAATGGGCAGAACCCAATAATCTCACCTACCTGCCCACCACAAGGTGCTTTCTCCCTGAAGGTTCTTTTGGGCTGCCTGAGTACCACCCCCAATAGCCATCCAGATGTTTCACAGCCAGTTCCCAGCAAGCAGGTATCCTTCCGTTCTCCTTCCTCCCTCCCCTTCCTCCCTTACTATCCCATCCCAGAAGTTCAGGAGCCTTATGTCCTAGGATAGTGGTCTTTCCCTTTAGTGGCTAATTCTTCTACACATCTCCCCTCCCCCTACCCCCAGACGCCCTTGTCTACCCCCTCCCCACCTCACCCCAGCAGGGATCTTTGACACTCGGGCTGTGAAGTTCGGGGTATTTTTAGGCCAGTGATAAATAATTCATAGGCAACGAGACATCAAGTTGCTCCCATCCCACCATGGGAGGAAGGGGCGCGGGCGAGGAGGACCATAGCCACCCGGAGGCTCAAGGACACAAGCGATGCTGCGGTGGCTTTGAGCCCCTCCTGGCGGTCAATCCGAGACCGCCCAAGCACTAGCGTCACTGCTACCTGCGGACTCGACCCTCTCCCCGGGTGAGCGCGAACACACACACACGCACGCACACATACACCCCTTGTCCCCCAGTCCATCCCCACTCCAGTGAGGTTGCTTCTCCAAACAAGGATCTCCAAGCGTTTTACAGATCCTGTCCCTCTGTCCCCCATTCCGAAAGATTAGATGCTTTAGGAAGGAACCCTGGAGCCCGCTTTCCTGCCTTCCCCTAGCTCCCTTTCATCTTGCTCTCGGCCCTCCCAGGGACTGAGCCACAGATTCAGGCAAAAGGCGAGGACGAGGGCTAGGAGTCTAAGGCTAGGACGAGTTCCTACTAGGCGCTGGAGGAGAATAAGGGTCGAGGGGCTGGGGGCTTCATTTAGCTCTCTCTCTCTTCTTACTAGAATCCCGCCTTTCGTGAGCCATCAGCCTAGGATGTGCAAACAGTGTATGGGGTGGGGATGGGATGGGGGAGATGTAGAAGTCCGGTCTAGGAAGATCCGAAGTGTATGTGAGAATGAGCCGTCCTGGCTGGCGATTACTTTCGGGAACCAGAGACCCTAGGTTCTCTCTTCTTTGCTTCGCTAAATGTCCTATAACAGTTTAGCTCTTGGACATTACATAGCAGACAGCAACGGCCACAATTCTCCTAGACTCCGCCTGATTTCGAGCTGGACACTATTTGGTTCCCAATACCACAGACCCTTGGGGCTCTTGGCGGAAACCAGGAATGGGGGAGAGCCAGAAGGAAATAGAGGAACCCACTGCTCCCAGCAGCTACCAAGCTAGCCTTGCGCCCGCCTAGCACACACTTTCTCCCCCCGCCTCCCACTTCTTCCCTTCTTGTCCTCGGATACCTGAGTGTGAGGGTCAGTCTTTAGGGGTGGGAAGGGAAGAAACTCTAACACCTCCCTGCCGCTCCATCCCCCACCCCCTAAGTCGCAGAATCTCGGGTTTGTGAGAGCAGAAAATATGTTGAGGGACGAGGGAAGGAGGAATGAGAGAGGAAAGAAGCGGGGACTGGAGGGGAAGGGCAAACAGCGAACAGGCGGTGATGAGAACGGCTCCGACAATGTCCCAAGAAGACTGTTTCTAGGTGGGGACAGAAGGATTTAGGGAACCCCAGCTGCTCTCTACCTCCCACCCGACCCGATCCCCTGGGCTAGAGACAGATCCAGGCACGGTTCCCAGCTTGTGGCCCTACTGCCCGCAACAGTTGGCTGGGGTGGGATGGGGGGCGGGAGAGGCGAGTAATGCAGTTTGGACATTTGGGTCCCTGGCCGCCCCCTCCCAGTACCACCTGCCCCAGGCTAAGCCAGTGAAAGGACCTCTCGGATTCCTTCTCGCCCCACCGCAGGCCGACAGGACTGTGCGCTGCTCCGGGCCTCTCTACTCACGTCCTTCCCCGCGTCCCCAGGGCGTCCCCTCCCAGCTCGCTTGTCTCCTGTATGTCCCCTCGCTCTTTGCTGCTCTGCACCGCGCTCCCAGCTCCCGGCTCGCAGTCTCCGTATAGTCTCCTGGGTCTTTGGTCCGGGTGCTCACCTCCAGCTCGCTGCCCTTCCTCCTCGAGCAGGGCAGTATCGCGCGCTCCAGAGTTCCCCGGGTATCCTCCTGTCTAGGTCTCCGCCGTCCTTGCCCCATCTCCGACCCGATCCCAGCACCAATAGCCCTAAGTTGGTGGCGAAGTTGCCGCCCCCCACCCTAGGGTTGCTGGCCCGCCCCGCCTCCTGCAGCGCACTCACCCGGGGAAGAGAAGGGGCGCTTCGCCCGCCGGCCGGCCCGCCCGCCCGCTCGTCCTCCTGCGCCCTCGCCTCCGACTCCTCACGGAATCCCGCTACTCCACGACTTATCCTGCGGCCGCCCTGCCAGGGGCTTTGGGAGGGCACCTCGAGCGTTCAATTGGGAGCTACGCCCAGGCGCTCCGGAGCCGCTACCAGATGTGCTGCACCGGGCCCTCTCCGGGACTCCATGCTCCTGGCCCTTGTCCCCCTCCGTGCCTGGCGCCCGGACTAAGCTGGGCTGGGCTGCCCGCTTCCACTTCGCTTCACTCGCCAGTTTAAATGTGTCCGAGTCTTCCGCTGTTGTTGCCTAGTCCCCGGCAAGTCCTGTGGGGGCATCGACTCCTTCCGCCTCCTGCCCTCCCGCCCGCCCCTCGGAGCGCAGCCCCCTTCTGCTCCCAGAGTCAGTCCGGAGATAGCCGGAAGGCAGCGTCGGATCGCTCTGGCTCCTCGAGTCACTTTGCATGCAGCCTTAATGCCGATGCTCCGATCTCTTCCGCCCACCTCCTTGGTCTCTCCCCAACCTCTCTCGGGCAGGGAAGCTACCGGGAGGGGGAGTCGAGGGAAAATGATGTGGCGGGCCAGGACTCCTGGCTTCTAATCCGCGCTTTGGCCCTCTTCTTCATTTCTAGAATACACACCATTCCCCAGCCTCCCGGAGTGACCCCCCCCCCAACTTCGAAAGGGGCTTGGAAACCCACGTGGAAGGCACGATCAATGATGGCGAGGGGCTGAAGGAGCCCCAGCCAGGAGGAGGGGTGCCCTCCGCGGACAGAAAGGTTGCACAGTAAGCCCTTGGGAACAGGGAGGGGGGAAGAACAGCTCCCAGCACTGCCTTTTCTCCTCCGCCTCAAGAGCCTGGGAGAAGCCAATGAAAGCCTGAGGGAGATGGGGCTGACTGGTACTCCTTGGCCGCCTCTCCTGAAAGGGCTCTTCACCCGGAGTCCCTGAAAACCCAGAGGGTAAACATTTACATCCTCATCTTCATGAACCTCTAACCGAAATCTACCATGACTTTCCATTATTTAAAAACATTTTTCTAATAAGAGGTCCCTACCCTTCACCCACACTGCCAAATAGGCCTGTGCCACCGAAAAAGCCATCTGTTTGGAGGCAAGGGCAGAAGAGTGGCAGCAGCAAAGAATTTCAGGGAGAGGGTTTCTGGGTCCCCATTGAGACCTGCCGGGAGGACTGGGACAGTGGATCTCTCTTAGGGAGACACACCGCCACCTGGTGGCCATGCGGGTCAAGGGCTATTGAGAGGGTAAACCTGGGTGGGATCCAAAGAATTCATCTCACACAGTTCTTTATTGTTACTTTTATTCCAGTTCTTTACTTCCACCTTGGTTCCAGATAACCTGTAGCCCACTGAGGCTCGTCAGATGAAGTTAGGACGGCAGTGGGGATCTATGCTCTGGTTTGGAGCACAGATGTAAGCTGAGGCTTCTGGGGATTCAGAACAATATCTGACCTGCCCTTCCCCCACAACATAAAGTGATCCAAATGCTGGAGGCTAAAATGGAATGTGCTAAAAACAAAAAAACAGTGGAGGGAGGGAGGCAGAGAACTTGCCCCAAAAGACACTGGAGGCAGTGGCAGAGGCTGAGGGAGGCGGGGAGCGGTGCTTGGAGATACAGAGAGCACAGAGCTCAAGGGCAAATTGTCTTTCGTCATTCGTTGCCCCGTCTCTGGTCCAGCCCAGGCCAGGTCATGTTCCTGGATCACTCCCACCCCTGAATTTGGCCCTGCCACACTTTGGGCCAAACTCTGGGGCCTAGGACAGGTTTGAAAAGTCACTGTCTTATTATTTGTAGCATCTGTTGTGGATCCACCAGTTTTTCCCGGGGCTTCCCAGCTGCCTGGCCCCGAGCTACCTCTTCTGCATCTAGTTTCTCCCAGTCCTCAAAGGAGACGGGCCGGACCCCTGGAGCAGTAGAAAAAGGAGCACATGGGTCAAGTCTGCCAGAACTATCCCACCAGCTACTTCACACTTCCTTTCTACCGCTGCTCCCTCATCCCAATATGTGCAGAACAAAATCTCCCACCCCACCCTGCCCCAAATCCATCTTGCAAACTTCCCTGTTTCTGCTAAGACACAGCCCTCCTTGCTTTTTCCCGTGTTCACAAGTTGGGTCCTATTCTCTATCCCTCCTTCTCCCTCACCTCTCTTATTTAGGAGTTGCCAAATTGTGCCATATCTTTGCTATGACATCCGACTTCTTGCCTGGACTATTACCATGGCCTCCCAATCAGTTTCTCAGATTTGTCTTTGTAGCTCCTAGCACATAGTATATAGCTCTGTGTATTGTATGCTATAACGCATAGTATAAGAAGTACACAGTGTGATGAGTCTGTTTGATTGAGCCCTGCCACCTGCCCCACCCCAGAATCTCCACTAACCTCGAAAGAGCAGAGGACTTCCAGAAAAGGCACTGATTCAGGACTAGGTTCCTCTTCTCTCCCATTGTCCTTTACTTCCTATAGATTTTCCTCCAGTCCTTCCCAGCCTGTTGGCTCCATGGCCTTTAAATCAATGATCCTACAAATGAGGCCAGCTCCCTATTTCTCCTGCCAGAGGCCGTCACCCATCCTACCTCGATTTCTGAGTAGGGGCTCTATGACGAAGTAGCCAAGCTTGGGGCCTAAGGGCAGCACTCCCTCCTTGATGTCTTGCAGCAGGGCCTGGCCAGTGAGGAAGCTGTCATTCATGGTGGTGGCAATGACACCGGTGGGACCTCGCTTAACCCAGCCACTACAGTACAGACCTAGAGACAGGGAAGAAATGGAACAAACAGAATTGAGAACATGAGTTTGAGTACATGCCTAACAAGCCTGCCTCCTCCACCATCTTTCACAGAGACACACAGCCTCTGTGACAGCCTGGCCCACTCTGGCATTCAAGGCCCTGTGCAACCTGGTGCCACTCTACTTTATCTTACACTCCTCAGCTCCTACTTGGTACTCTAGCCAAGTGATGACTCGTACCTCATACATTTTGTCTTCTCACCTTTATGCCTTTCCTCACCACCTTTCTCTGCCACCTGTTGAATTCTAACCCATCCCTTAAAGATCAAATCAAATGGTATTTCCTCCATAAAGTCTTCCCTGATCCTCAGAGACTTCGCAGTGATGACCTTTCCCTCAAACATCTTATATGCTTACTGTGTTATCTGTGTCTTATTCCCCAATCCACCATTTCCCCCATGAGGTACATGCATTAGGTCAGTCAATCAACAAGCATTTATTCAGCACCTACTATGTGCAGGCACTGTGCTAAGGGCTGGGAAGAGAGTACAAATACAAGCAGAAAGATAGTACCATCCCTCGAAGGGGTTAC
The DNA here is from genome assembly GCA_028646595.1 of Phalanger gymnotis. NCBI lineage: Eukaryota > Metazoa > Chordata > Mammalia > Diprotodontia > Phalangeridae > Phalanger > Phalanger gymnotis. Next base: position 177,094,214 of record CM053626.1, read on the forward strand.
ATTCTAATGGGGGAAGACTACATAAAAGGAAGCCTATCTTACCAGAGGCTACCTACCAATGTTCCGCACACAGTAGGTGCTTAAATATTTGATGAATTTAATTTTATCTGTCCCAATCTATCTCTAGGTATCTCTATCCCTGGCTTCTGGCTCTTCTCTCTTCCTATATCCAACTGTTTCTCCTTCTCCCCTTTATATCCTCCCTTCCCTTCATCTGTGTCTACACATTTCATTCCCTAAGAAACGGTCACCTGGCCTCTCCTCTTTCCCTTTGAAAAATAACTTTTCATGGATCTTTGTTTTTGTACCACCTATATTTTTCAAAATATCCCTCCCCATCCCCTTTCCGGAAAGCCATCCCATGTAACAAATGATTTTTAAGGGCGAAAAAACAGTTTAGCAAAACTAAGCAATACATTGAAAAAGTCTGACCTTTGAGTGCGCCATACCCATTGTCCCCTACCTCAGTACCTTCTCATATCTCTTTCCCCCTCCCACTTTTAAACCACCACCCTTCACACACACCTGGTACACCCAACACACGACCCTCGCTGTTGGGGATAACTCCAAGCTTGGGATCAAAGGGCACAGTGGGGTCAATTGGACGGCTCTTATAACCAACACTGCTCAGCACCAGTCCACACGGCACATCCTCTACTGCCCCTGTGGGAACTGCTTGGGCATTCTCACCAGAGCCCTACAGGAAATAAGGGCATGACAAGGGTTGAGTGTGCATTCAGATAAGATGCCCATAGCACACCCCACCTAAGAACCAGGCAAGGATTTGAATCTCACAACCAGAATCAATGCAAGGAGCTGGCTGTCATGGCATTTCTCACTTCATCCTTTCCATTAAGGACTCCCTAGAGGTCTTGGGAAGAATGAGGAGCTCCTACAAGTATGGAGGGAAGGGGAAAGCAGAGGGCCATCTCTATCCTTACCTCTAGTCTCATGACAGTCAGGCGGATCCCAGCAACTCGACCTCTGTCTGGAGAGGGCAGCACCTCCTGAGGACTGCGTAAGAAGCGGAGGCCCCAGGCTCGAGAGGTCTCAGCTCTCCTATCAGACTCCTTGGCCTCTGGTGGCTTCAGTGCTGTTCGTACCATAAGCTCCAATAGCCGCTTCCTTGGACGGGGAGCCTCTGCCAATAACATCCAAGAGTTCTGAGACTGCTCCCTTTTCCTTGGGGCACATGCTCAGCCCTGTACCAACCAGGACAGGCAACTTCCTTCCTGGAACTCAATGTCTCTCTTGGACTTTCCTCCCTCCGGTCACCAGAGGAACCCAGATTCAATGCCCCTTACCTTTGATCGATTTTTCCAGATCTGAGAAATCTGCAGGGTCCAAAAGGGGTTGGCTCCCAGGTAGGTTAATCATCTCCCGGAGCTCCTGGAGGCCATTAGGAACATGATTAAGAATGTGAAGGGTCATGACGAACATGTTGGGCATCAAGGGATGAGAAAGACCAAGATCTCAAATCCCTGAAACTAGCCCAATCCCATCCTGGGAGAAAAAGGTAACACTGCAGCTCTGAGGAAGCCCAGCCCTTCTCACCTTGATGGTAAAGGCTACCTGCAGGGGTCCCCTGCGTCCCACAATCCACACCCTTTTCACTTGACTCTGTTTCAGCACCTTCAGCGCTTCTGCAGTGATGTCTGTTTTCTGAAGGATAAGAAGACCCTTGAAGGTTTCTGGTACCAGAGGACAAGGTTGTAGGAATTCTTTTCCCTCAGCTTCCTAAACCCAGAATCTTAGAGATACAACAGGTTGGTCAGAAATTGCACCACTTCCCCCTGGTGGTCATAGCCAGTACTGTGCCCAACTCAACTCAACCCAGGGCAGGTAAAGGTCAATTCTCAATCTGCTCTTCTCTCTGTAGAAGGTGGAGACCTCCATTGCACAAAGAGAAGACTGAAGCCCAAACCTAGGCTGAAGGGGATAATGGTGGAGCTGTGAGATATGAGTTCTCCAGGAAGTATGCCCTCTGCACATCATCCATCCTCCACAATCCCTGGCCCCTCAACACCAGTCACCTCTAGGAGCTCTGTTGGGGTCAATAGGATCCGGGCCACATCCAGAGCCACATTCCCTTGTCCCAGAATCAATGCCGTATCACAGTTCAAGTTAGGTGCCAGCTAAGGGAGAAATGATTCAGAAAGGAGGACTTTGACCAGGCCAAAGCTGATCTCTCCATGTCCAGCCCAGCCCCGCCTCCCCTCTCTGAAGGTCCTGGATTCCCCTTTCTCTGCCTGCCATGATTCCTCCATCCCTTTCTCAGCTCTGTGCTCTGATTAAGCTAGTTAACTGGTTTACACAAACCATACGCCTGTTTCCATCTCTGTGACTCTGCCCCTATCTGCTAAACCCCAGCCTCACTGCCAATTTATATCCCTCTTTTTCAAAACTTTCCCATCCTCTAAGAGGCCTTTCTCGTGAACACCACTTTCCTCTGATGAAGCTCCTTCCCTCGACGCCTTTCTCATGCGTCTAGTTTTTCCCATCAGACTGCAAGATTCACCCCCACCCCTACCTCTCTTTCCATACTCCTTCCCCAGTCTGAACACTACAATAGAGATGATCACTGGCTACCTCTGGCCTTGCCTGAGAGTTATATATTCCCCAAGAAGTCTGGAGGAACCAAGCATGCCTCTTCCCCCAACACTCACCTCACGGTTCTCAGGTAACCCGTTGTACCAGCCCACAAAATCCCTGGCAGAGATTACACCCGGCAGCTCCTCACCTGGAATGCCCAGGGTCCGGTGATCCTCTGCCCCATAGCTCTGTAGAAGAAAATGTCCTTGAACATCCCACACTATCCACTGGCCACTAGGAGAGTCAGATCAAGTGATGGCCATATTCCTCTTCCCCGCGCTGCCCCCTCCTGCTATTCCCAGGAGTACTCTAACCCTTTGTATATCAGTCCATCTCTCCAGAAGTTTGTATTACACCATTCACATCCAAACATACCTTAAGCCTTTTGCATCCTCTACTCACCCCTACCTTCCTTCATACTCGCAACTTTTCACCCCACAACCACACTGAACCCCAAATGCCCCACCTCTCCAAATTTCTAACCCCTTTGCTTTTGTGATCTCTGCCCACCTCTCCCTCAAACTCTCACAAGCCACCCATCCCTTCTACTTACCAAGACAATAGCATGGTAGGCTTCCCGAAGCTCTGCCATGGACACATCCCTTCCCACAGTCACGTTGCCTCTGAAGGCACATCGAGGGGAGCGGGCAGTCTGGGTAAATGTGCTGATAACATTCTGCCAAAGGGCAGGAGAAGTGAGTGCCATGGGATCAACCATCCTTATGCCACCCTCAGTTTGATATCATATGGACACATGGCAGGCTCTAGAGTCAGGAAACCTCTATGAAATCCTTGACTGCTCCCTCTGGGGATGCGGGGGTCATATCAGCCCTAGAGGTGCCCTGAAGCATGACTGCCCATGCAAAGAGTCAGTGCCCAGAGCACCTGCCTCGTTCTCACCTTGGCTTGAGTTCTTGGGGACCCCCAGCCCTAGGGAACTCACCTTCACCTCCGGGTGATCAGGAGCCACTCCAAAGCGGACCAAACCAAAGGGTACCAGCTGCTTCTCATAGATGTCCACCTGAGCCCGAGGATGGTGCTAAGGAGAGATGGCAGCAGCTACAGTGACTGGAGAGCACCTCTGACCAGAGACTCCTCCTCCTTTCCCCCATCATCAACAGAAATGGAAGTGATGACCATAATGATGATAATGACAATGACTCATCACATTTCCCTCCCAAAAGAATTCAGTTCAAGCAGATCAGAAGATTCAAAGACCAGGTCTTAAGTCTTAGAAGGGCTATAATAATAACTCACACTGAGACAGTGCTTCAAGGTTTGCAAAAAACTTTAATACATTATTTCACTTGATCCTCACAAAAGCTCTAGGATCATGTTATTATCATCAGCCCTGTTTTTACAGAGGAGGAAACTGTAGGTTAGAAAAGTTAAGAGACTTGCCAGGGTCGCACAGCTAGGAACTATCTGAGGTGTGATGAGAACCAGGACCTTCACTGCTCTGGAGCTAGCACACTGTCTCCTATTGGAGTGGTGTCAAACTCAAATAGAAATGGATCCCTGTGGGCTTCATAGTGACTACAGATTAATATCTATGCTGCATTGTATTTTTATTTTGTTAAACATTTCCCAATTACATTTGAATCTGGTTCAGGCAGCATTCTGGAGTTTTTAGATATCTCTGTCCTACCCCACACTGCCCCTTAAGGCCTACTGGAAGGACTAGGGGCCCAGCAAATCTTCATCCGTACTGAGGTCTACCCAAGAGGCAGCAAAGACAGGAAAAACTGAGATGTTTTCATAGGCATGTCAGGAAGGCTTTTTTTTTTTTTAATAGGAGTTTTGGGAATCACAAGGGTTTCTCCAGTGAGCTAGGCATTTCCCTGTTCTGAAGCACACAGAAGGCTTGAATGATGGTTCAGGCACATGGAGTAATTGAAATATTACTTTGAAATGGACATTCGACTCTGATCACCCCACCAGGAACCATGCTCTAATACTCCTGCCCATCACATAGCAGCAATATACAGTGTGCTAAAACACGACTTTTAGCAAAAGACTCTGGCCTTTAAAAACACGATTCCCCTAGGCATGGAGTCAGTCATACATAATCCTCCCTCCCCCCTGACTTGACACCCAGTCACCAAGATTCCTTGATCCTTCCTTGGTACTGTCTCTCAAATCTTCCCCCCTCCTTTCCTTTCCCACTATCACAACCCTAATTCAGAGTTAATGACCTTCACCATCAACTACTGAGATGATTACAACAGTCTGGTAGAGGTTCTCTTCACTTTTCTAACCTACAGTTTCCTCCTCTGTAAAAACAGGGCTGATGATTTTCCCTCCTCCCTCCCCCAACTACTCTATTCACTGTCACCAGACTAGTGTTCCTAATATATAGATCTGATGTCACTTCAATGGCCTCACCATTGCCCTAGAAAATTGGGTCCAAACCCCCTGATTCTGGCATTCCTGATCGTCCCCCATCTGGCTCCTGCCTGCCTCTCCAACCTTTTCTCCCGTTTTACCTCCATGTGAATCCCCTTCTGCGAACTGGCCTATTCATGGGCTTCCCACAAAACACACAACACGAAGTACCATCAAGAGCACGAGATCTGGAGAAGACCCATGTCTAGATCTCAGCTGAGTGACCTTTAGACAGGTCACTTCACTTCTCTCTCAGGGCCTCAGTTTCCTCATGTGTTGGAATGGATGATTTCCTCCAATATACTTTAAGCTCTTTAAGGGTAGGGACCATGTTGGCTGTTTGACCCATAGATGCTCAGAGCACAGTATGGGCTTCTGGACACTTTAATTATGCCATATTGGACACTTCCTCACTGAATCCTACTTCCCCCCTCCCTCCCTTCCCTCCCAGCAGGGAGCTGGCCCTGAGGCTCAAGGGAAACAGGCAGCCTTGGGGCATTGGCCACCAAGGCCAGTGACTTCAGCATGAAGAGCTCAGCCTTCACCTACAAAGATGAACCAGAGAAACATGCTGAGGAGGGGAGAGAGGATGAGTCAGGAAGCAGCAAGGTCTTAGTAGAAAGAGCACTGGCCTGGGAATCAGGAGACCTGGTTCTAGTCTCAGCTTTACCACCACCTAACTTTGTGACCTTGAGTTACTCCTTTCATTGCTCTTGGTTCATCTGTAAAATGAAGGGGTTAGATGAGATGGTCTCTGTGGTCTCTGGGAGTTTTAACAGTCTATGATCCTAAGGGAAGGGACTGTAGTGAAAGGAGAGGGAAGGAGGGCTGGGATGAGAAGTGGTCAGGGGCAGTTCTGAGATGAAAGGGGCAGATAGAGAAGGATTAGAACAGGAACTGATTACAGAAATGGGATGGTTGGAAAGAGGCTAGGCTAAATTAGGAAACTTCTCCCTCACACAGGCCAGCACCAGGGGACAGATGGGAATGACCCACCATAGCAGCATTAGCCAGGCCAGATGCCTCCCTAGAGACTCCCAGGGCAATGTGTGGCGCTCCAAGACTGGCAGAGAAGGGGTGGGGTAGGTGAGAGGAATCCACAGAAACGGGATTATTAGGCCTGGAAGAGTCCTGAGAGCTCATCTGCTGCAACACCCTGTTTTTACAGATGAGAAGCCTGAAGCTTGGAGAGAAAAAGTGTCCTTTACCCTCCAGAATCTGGGAAATCTCTTAAAGTACCTTCCGTGAATAGGATGCTAGAGAAGTTCTCTGTCTTTAACCTTTTGGAGGAGCTGGGCCAAGGGAATAGGAGAGATAAGGAAGAGGCACATACCTTCAGCAGGTGTTGGGCTGTATAGAAACCAGCGGGACCACTGCCTACCACACAGATGTGAGGGGCCAGCTCTAGGGTAGAGAACAGCTGGTGGAACCCTGGGTATGGAGAGGGGTTAAGGTCAGACGTACCTCATCTTATGCCAAGGATATCCCCTCACATGCAGCAGTAAACTTCAGCACCAACCCCCTATAGATGCCACAGCTTTCTCCTCTTCCTCCTCCCCTTCTAGCCTACACTTTGTCTTGTTATCTTCCCTGTACCCAATCTCCAGCCAGTCCTGGACCTCAAAGCCCAGGGAAAGTCAGCAGCCCATACAGGGAGAGCCTGTTACACCTCACCTCCACCATTCATTCATTCCTATTTTCTCTCTGTTTCTCTGTCTCTATCTCCCTCACACACATATCCATGTCTCACCTCCACATATTCATTCACCTTTCTCTCTTCAGTTCTCCCTTCCTCCTCACTGCCACAGGGACCTTATCTCACCCCTACACATTCTACTCCACTTTCACTCCTCCACGAGGTCCTTATACTCCACCTCTACGCACATTCTATTTACACACACACACACACACACTCCTCCACTGTCCACACCAGGCTGCCCTCACTATGGCAGATGCCCCACACTGTCACGGGTCACTTCCATATGCCCCCTAGAAATGCCTGGTACCCCTCCCCCACCTCTCGCATACTCCCCCCTGGATGGGGGCTGATGGGGGCGGGGTGGGACTTCTCTCCCTCTGCCCTCCCCAATCTCCAACGGGTCCTGAGCCGAGGGTCAGCGGGGCTGGGCTTCGGCCTAGACGTGGCCCCTGACTCGCCCGGGGGACGTCGGGCGGACAGATCCCTTCACCTCTCTGGGACTCAGTTTCCTCACCTACAGATGAGGGAGAGGGGCCTTCTCCTCTCCCCTTCTCCCCCCACCCTCGGAGACCTCCGCCCCCCATCGATGCCCATCCCGTACCGAAAGGGAAGGCAGCACCAGGAAGTAGCAGGGGCCGCGGCCGCGCTGCCAAGCGCCAGCAGCCCCAGCCCCGGGGAGCCATGGAGAGCCAGGGAGGGCCAAGCACCTGTGGGTTGGGAGACCAAGATCCTGGAGCCTTCAGAGCCCCGCCCCCTTTGCGTCACGCTCCAGGCCCCGCCCCTCTCCCGCCGCACAGGTCTCTCAGGGCCGCTATGGCCCCGCCTCCCATCGTTGGACTCCGCCCTCTATCATGCATAGCCACACCCCCACCCAAGCTTCCGGGAGAAGAGAGTACTGACGATACAGAGGCCTGCCTTATTGCTCGTTTGAGCCAATCACCAGGAGCAAAGGGAATGAGGGGAAGTATAACTTCCTTTCATTTTTTTCCCTGCTTCCAAGAAGGCGCTGAACATAGATCTCAACCAATGAAAAGAGAGCCTTCGGATTTGCCCCGCCCTTCCCCTGACGGCCTGGGGATTGGGTGCAAGAGAAAGACTTTTCCCGATTTCTTTCTCTCTGATTCGTCCTGAAGGTTAGACTGAGCCCAGTTCCAGCCAATCGTAAAAAGGGTGCTTAGTACCCTGTGGCGATGATTTCACTTCACTTTCCTTTCCTTACTCGGGCGAACTTTAGTGGGCTGAGGCTAATCACCAGATTACAAGCCCAAACGCATATTAATTACCACCTCCCAAAGTGAAGAATTCTGGATGCTCTGTCTCTGAAGTCTATGACTTCCCAGGGCTGGAAGTACCTTAGAAGTACCCATTTTACAGATGAGAAAACTATGGCCCGCAGTACTAAAATGGAATTGTCCAAATCCACAGCGCTTTTGTCACCTTGGTAGAATTGGCACTAAACCGCAGCACCGCCTCTCTCCCCTTCTCAGTGAAATCCTGGAGCCTTTGTTTCTGAAAATAAAAATAACATCTCCCATTTCTGTAACATCTGGTTTATAAAATACTTTCCCCCCAACAATCCTGGGAGACCAGAGGCAAATGTGCTAATAACTTCCTTTTCTTTGACTCACTAGTTCTTTAGGATTAGATTATTTTGCTTCGGATTAATTTTTAATCTGTTTCCATGCCTCTTTATTGAATGTAATTTTTATTGCATTTTGATCTGAAAAGAATGTATTTAATACTTCTGCTTTTCTGCATTTGATTGTGAGGTTTTTGTGCCCCAATACATGTTAAGTTTTTGTGTAGGTGTCAAGTACTGCTGCAAAAAAGGTATATTCCTTTCTATTCCCATTCAACTTTCTAGAGCTCTACTATATCTAACTTTTCTAAAATTCTATTCATTTCCTCAACTTCTTTCTTGTTTGTTGTTATTGTTGTTGTTAGATTTTTCTAGTTCTGAAAGGGGCAGTGAGGTCCCCCGCCCACTGGTATGGGTTTACTGTTTATTTCCTCCTGTAACTCATTTAACTTTTCCTTTAAGAATTTGGCTGCTATACCATTTAGTGCATATATGTTTAATATTGATATTACTTCATTGTCCATGGTACCTTTCAGGAAAATGTAGTTTCAGTGTTTATCTCCTTTAATTAGATTTTTTCCTCTCATTTTTCTGAGATAATGATTGCTACTCTTGCTTTTTTTTTTTTTATTGCTTTTGCTGAAGCATAATAGATTTTCTTCCAGCCCTTTACCTTTACTCTGTTCTGTGTCTTGTAAATTGCATGTTGTAGGATTTTGGTTTTTAATCCACTCTGCCGTCTGCTCTTATTTTATGGGTGAGTTCATCGCGTTCACATTTCCAGTTATGATTACTAATTGTTTTTTTTTCCCCTCTATCCAGCTTCCCCTCCCCCCCCATTTATCCTTTTGTCTCTTTCCTTTCCCCCTGTCCCTCTTCAGAAGTATCTTGCTTCTATTGCTTTCCCCATCATCCTCCCTTCTATCAGTCCCTCCCACCTTCTCTTATCCTCCTCTCCTCCTACTTTCCTGTAGGGTGAAATAAATTTCTATAACCAAGTGTCTATGTTATCCTCTCTTTGAGCCAATTCAGAAAGTAAGGTTCAAGTGCTGCCCAACACCGCCCCCGTCTCATCTTTCCCTCTGCTATAAAACCTCTTTTATACCTCTTTTATGTGAGATAATTTATCCCACTGTACCTCTCCCTTTCTCCTTCTCCCTATGCACCCTTTTTTCTCACCCCTTATTTTTTTTCTGTCATCCCATCATAGTCAACTCATACCCATGCCTTCTGTCTATGTACACTTCTAACTGGCCTAATAAAGAAAAGTTTATTAGAAGTTACAAGTATCATCTTCCCATGTAGGATGTAAACAGTTTATTAAATCTCTTTCGATTTCTCTTTCCTGTTTACCTTTTAATGCTTCTCTTGAATCTTGTATTTGCATGTCAAATTTTTTATTCAGCTCTGGTCTTTTCATCAGGAATGGTTGAAAATCTTCAATTTCATTAAATATCCATTCTCCACTCCCCTCCCCATTATACTGAGTTTTGCTGGGTAAGTGATTCTCAGTTGTAATCCTAGCTCCTTTGCCTTTTGGAATATCATATTCCAAGAGTATCGATCCTTTAATGTAGAAACTGCTAAATTCTGTGTTATTCTGACTGTGACTCTGTGATATTTAAATTGTTTCTTTTCTGGCTGCTTGCAATATTTTCTCCTTGACCTGAGAACTCTAGAATTTAGCTATAATATTCCTGAGAGTCTTCCTTTTTTGATCTCTTTCAGGAGATGATCAGCAGACTCTTTCGACTTCTATTTTGCTCTTTGGTTCTAGCATATCAGGGAAGTTTTCCTTGATAATTTCTTGGAATATTATGTTTAGGTTCTTTTTTTGATCATGGCTTTCTGGTAGTCCAATAATTCTTAAATTATCTCACCTCTGTGTAGTTTCCATGTAGGTTGTTTTTCCAATGAGATGTTATACATTTTTTCCCTATTTTTTTGATCTTTTGATTTTGTTTTATTGTTTCTGGATGTCTCATGGAATCATTAGTTTCCACTAGCCCAATTCTAATTCTTAAGGAATTATTTTCTTCAATGACTTTTTGTACCTCTTTTTCCATCTGGCCAGTTCTGCTTTTTAAGGATTCTTTTCCTCAGTGGATTTTTGTGCTTCTTTTAATATTTGGCCTATTGTTTTTTAAGATGTCATTTTCTTCAGTATTTTTTTTATGTGCCTTCTTCGCCAAGTTATCGACTCTTTCATATATCACTTTCATTTCTTTTCCCCATTTTTCTTCTACCTCTCTTATTTTATTTTTAAAATCTTTTTTGAGTTCTTCTAGGGCCTGACACCAATTCACATTTTTCTTTGAGGCTTTACATGTAGATGCTTTGATCTCATTGTCTTCTTCTGAGTTTGTATTTTGATCTTCCCTGTCACCATAGTAACTTTCTATGGCCAGGCTCTTTTTCTGATGTTTACTCAATTTTCCAGTCTTTTTCTTGACTTTTAATTTTATGCTAAAGTTGGGCTCTGCTCCCAGGTTGGAGGAGGCACTGTCCCAAACTTTAGGTTTTTCTGTGCTGCTGTATTTAGAGCTAGTTCTGGGGTGGAGGGGGGTCTATAAGTTTCAGTTTTTCTAAGGTGGTATGATCTAAGGAGAGATGTGGTCACTACTCTCCTGGCCTATGCTCTGGTCTGTGAGCAACCACAAGTACTCCTTTCCTGGAACGGACCTGCTAGTGCTCCTCCTCTCCCTGGGACTGCGACCCAGAACTGTGTATGGGCATTGTAACAGAGTCCTGCACCCAGTGCCAGCAAAGGATCTCCTGCAATTTCCTTCTGATCAGTTGTCTGACTCCTTAACATCTGTGGGCTGAGAGTTCCAGAAGCTGCTGCTGCTGATTGAGTTGTCTCTAAGGCCTACTGCTAGCTTGTGATGGGACACAGGGCCTCAATGCTGGCTTCTTGGGGTGGCCTGCACTGGACTGCACTCCACTCTGACCCCAGAAAGAAATACCTCTCCTGCCAACTAAGCTAAGCTGTCTTGGATTGGAAAATTGTTTTTTCCTGTCCTTTTATTCATTCTGTTACTCCAGATTTCATTTTGAGGTGTTATTTTAATGTTGTTTGGAAGGGAATTTGGGAGAGCTCAGACAAGTCCCTGCCTTTACTCTGCCATGTTGGCTCTGCCCCCTAATAACTTCCTTTTACAGATGAAGAAACAGGCTCTTGGGATGAAGTAATTTACCCAAAATCACATAATCAAACATCTATCCATTGTTAAACCCTTTGCTAAACTCTGGAGATACAGCTAGTGCATTTCTGAGTAGGATTTTAGGTGAAACCTGCTTAATATTAAATATCAAACATTTTCCTGACTTTTTTTAAGGTCTGCAAAGTACTTAAATGACTTACATCATCTCATTTAATCTCACAAAAAACTTGTAAGATAGGTACCAGAGACATCATCTCCATCCATTCTACAGCCGAAGAAACAGAAACTTGAGGTTTTCCTGTTCTTTAACTGAAGATGGAGGTCATGGCTCCTCCAGCAACCTTCAGAAAGCCTTTGTAAGCCTTTCATAGACTTTCCACACCCTAAGGAACCTCATTCAAATTTCCTACCCCATTCCAAATACAGATGGCTAGAGGACGTGGATCTATTCAGCTACCTTGTTGATTTGAGCTCTTAGAACCTGCAGAGCCTCACAGAGGGCTATGCTCCTTTGTGCCCCATTTCCTGAGGGAACAAAGGGGAACCACATGTGACTGTGATATAAAGTATTTATTAAGCACCAGCTGTGAGCCTTCGGAACATTTTATAAAAATCTTCTTTGATCTTCACACAACCCTTGGAGATGGATGCTATTATTTCTACGTATTTTATACTTGTGGAAACTGAGGTGGGCAGAGACGAATCATGTTGTCCAGGGTCACACACTGCTAGGAAAGTGTCTGAGCTCTTCCCCACTTTAAGCCCAGTGGTCTATCCACTTTAACACCTAGCTACCAAGGAGGAAACTGTGTGTGACTGTGCTATAAACAGGTATGGAACCAAAGATTGTGGTATCTTCCCCAGCCACCTCCTCCTCCATTCTTCAGGAATGTGAGAGGGCTGACTATCCTACCTACTACGCCAGATGCAAGGGGACGGATCTGTTTATCCTAATTATGCCAATTGTACAGTGGCATAACCTCCAAGAGAATGGCGATACCAAAAAATACTGAGATACCAAAGAAAGAAGCAATCGTGCCAGCTTGGTGACTAATAGTTTTTGTTAAAGTTAATTAGGTTAATTGGAAGAGTCCAGTTGTCCTGGGAGGCAGCAGAACAATATAATATAGTGGATCTCCACACCAGCACCAGGCCAGGTCGGTGTTACATAGAAACAGAGCAAAGAAGGCACAGTGACAGAGATGACTCAGGGTCATTTGGAAGTTTTCCCATGGGATAGTTGGAGCTTCTTTTGCTGTTTACATTTATTCAAGGTAGTTTATGTTCTCTGGCAGAGTCATAGGTCACTTCCCATACTGGCCTATCCCAACACATGGAGTCAAATGGCTCTGTCACACCACCTTGCTGGCTTGATAATAATACCTCCCACCACATCACAGCTGCATACTCCCATCTCCCTTTTAGACTGAAAGGGCTTCTCCAGCCCCCTTCCCCACCTCCATAAGAGAGAGGAGTGGAGTCTTGCTCTTGTAGATAACTTCTGAGATCAAACATGCCACAGAAGATCACCCAGGAAGAGTGGTATTCCCCTCTTTCAAGCCTGAAAGAATTTTCCCAAGCTCGAGGCTGAATTCCTGAGTTTTTTCCCTCAAATCTTCGCACCCATTCCTCATCCCCCATTTGAGTACTTAGAATGCTCTGCTCGTCCTATGACTTATTTTAAAATCATTTCAATTGAAATCCTAGAATAAGTCTTAGTATATTTTTTAATCCAACTTCCCAGCTCTAAGAGCTAACCATTTTACTTGGCGTCTAGCCATGTAACCAAAACAGCCACACTGCCAACCCTTCAGCCAGTCCAGATTTGTCCAGTCTAAGTCTTTGGGGATGTCCTACAGTTCACTAGTCCCTTGGTCTCTTCTAGTCACCTACTCCCCTCCCCTCCCTCTCCCTGCTCCATTCCCATTATTATACTTACAAATTTTAAGCTAAACTGTCACTAATCCATGTTATCACTGACCCTGACCTGTGACCTTGCCTACAAGGTTTGCTTCCCCCCTTCCATTAACTAGCCGTCCTATCCGTTTCTCTTCCTCTTACCCAGTACTCATTCCTCCCATTCCAAAATGGAAGAATAAAAAGCAGACATAGTACCCATCTTAAAGAAGCCCCTCAGCTCCATTTATCAGAGGGAGGCAGGCTTAGGTTCTAGGGTGATCTCTCTGTGTGTATTTCCAGTCAAAGCAGAAAGGTTTTGAGCCAAAACCTTGATGAGGGCAAGGGGGCTGGGGAGACTTGTCAGTGAGAGAACATCCTCACCAGAACCCATGAGGTCAATGATGGCAGGGGCACGTACCATGAACTCCTCATATCTGCTCAAGAAAAGCCCAAGTCTTGACAGGTAGGCGTCTTCATTGCACGGCAGATGGTTCTTTTGAAGGAACTGGGACTAGGAACAAAGAAGTCAGGATTTTAATCTCAGCCCTGCCACTGACTGCCTCTGTGACCCTGCACAATTCACTTAAACTCACTGGGCCTCAGTTTCCCCAAATGTAAAATGAAGAAGCTGGACTACACCATCTTCAAGGCCATCTTCCTGCTTGAACATTTTTCAATTCCTTCCCAAGCTGGGGGTCTTTGGAGCTCAAGTGTAGGTTTTAGAGCTACAAAGGGCCTTAAGGACCATACAGTTCAATCTCTTTGTGTTTCAAGTAAGAAAGTGCAGAGAAACCAAGTGATTTGCCCAGAGTCCCACGGGTGGTGCCCACAGAGCTAAGATCTGAACTCAGGGCTGCTAGCTCCAAGCCCTCTGTTCATAGGACTCCACCTGGTGCGCTTAGTAGATTAAGGAATATTTAATGAGGCTGGAGCAAGGTAAGGAATTCAGCCCTGCCACAGGCCATAGAATATATAGGCACATTATTAAAAGGCCATAGAGGCTAGTGAGGGTTCTTTTCTCCATCTCTGGCCCTCAGCCCAAAGCACAGCTCCAGAGTCATCAGGGAGTTCTCCCGGTTGGCTTTTGTTCATTTGTAGGTAGGTAAAGGCAGTTAGGTGGTTCATTGGATCAAATGTTGGACTTGGAATCAAGAAGACCCAAGCTCAAACCCTGTCTCAGACACTTGCTAGCTGTGTGACCCTGGACGGGTCACTTAACTTCTGTTTGTCTCAGTTTCCATATCTATAAAATGTGCATATTAATAGGTTTGTTGTAAGGATCAAATGAGATAACTTGGCAAACCTTATAGTCCTATAGAAATGTTAGTTACTCTTTTTATTAATCATTAGGTGTGGCAATAAATTTCTCCGTCCTAAGCTTGGCATCTAAGCAGCTCTGGGGAGAGAGAGCCCTGGACTTGGAGAACAGAAGTTCTCCAGAAGGAGTCCTGACTTCAAATCTGACCTCAGAGTTAGTTGTGGGACCCTGGGCAAGTCACTTAACTTCTTAGGGCCTTAGTTTCCTCATCTGTAAAATGGGAAAGATGATAACATTTACCACCCAGAGTTGTTGTGAGGAAAGGACCAAATGAGATGCTATTTGTAAAGCGCTTTGCAAAATTTAAAACCCTACATATATGCTAGCTATTTTCATCACCATTATCAAAGTCCAAGCTGCTTTATTGCTGTGGGGAGCTACAAATAAGTGCTTTCTTCCAGGCAATTATAATAATAATAACTTACATTTCTATAGCACTCTAAGGTTTACAAAGAACTTTCAGCCCATTATCTTTATGAGACAAGCAGTATAAATGTTGGCATACCTATGTTACACATGGGGAAACTGAGGTTCATACAGTTTAAATGACTTGCCTGGGGTCACACAGCTAGCACATTTGGACCTGGGATTCTCACCTGGGATCCTGATCCCAGGGCTACTGCTATTCCCATCCATACCATTCACCTGGCATCCTATCTCAATATTCAAAGGCTCTTAATATCAGGCCAGTGGTTCCTAAGCTGTTGATAAGGTTCTGGGCTTCTGGGACTCATTCCCAGCTCCCAACTTGCCCCAAAAGGTGCCTCCTTGAACATGGAAGGGGAAGAAAGGACTGTGGTATTCCTTTCCCAAGAAGGTCCTTTGATTCTACTCAAGGATGCCCCCTTGGAGTTTTGGGACTGGTCCTGGGCCGATACCTACCAACTGCCACAATGGGTAACGTGAAAGGAACAAGGAAAGTGTAGACATATCGATTCAGCCTTGACTTGCTCCATATGCTCAAGTCCCCAATGCCCACTACATTGGTGTAACCATGATGCATCTTCACGTAGAGAAGGTGGGCATTCTCAGCTGTGAATGAAGCGCACACCTAAGGAGTGTAAGAGTGGAGAAATGGAATGATAAAGGTGCCAGGGGCGTCAGCATAGTGGCACAGGACCTCCTTGGGCACAGCCTGACTCCGCTGGCATCCAGTCAGTGCTCAGCATCTAGGACTTCTTCCCAATCCCCCAAGATTACTTGCATTTACAGTCAGATACCCCTGTGAGTCAAGATGATTGTGATGGGAACCATCTAAGACAGTAGATCATTCAAGAGTAAGGTCATCTGTGATTTCCCTACAGCATCTTCATTTCCCCAAATCTGCTTTGAACTCTCTGGGTCTATAGCAGTTAAAAGGCAGGACGGATCCTGGGTGTTCTGGCTAGCTAAGGACAGCCAATCTGAGACTGAAATGTATAGGGATTGTCCACAAAGTGAATACACCATTGGATAATTAACTGCATAAATTCCAGAGGAGCAGAGGTAGAAATTTGGTAGAATTCTCTGCAAACAGGAAGGACCAGAGAAGCGCAGAATCATAAAGCAGCCTCCAGAACCCCTTAAATAGAGGAAGAAATGTAACCTGATGATTTCCTTATATGCAAGTACATGCAAGAGAACATAACTGTCTTCAGAAGCTTTTACCTAGGCCAATTATTTTTATTTATTTCAGATTCACACTGCCTACTTTTAAAAGCATTTGATCGTGCTTATCCTACAAAACAGAATGCACACTCCAAGTTACTAATACAGCAATACAAATTAAAACAGTTGTGGAGTTTTACCTCACACCAAGTAAATTGGGAAATATGGGAACAGGCAATGTCCAAAGGGCTCAAAGAAGAAGATAGGCACACGAACTTACACTATTGGCAGAGCCATTAAGTGGTCCAACCACTCTGGACTGCAAGAAAGGGGATTAAAATATTTGTATTCTTTGACTCATCAAAGTCACTTACTGGCCCTATGCTTCAAGGAAGTCAGAGAGACAAAAAAATCAATTTATACCTAAATGTTCATAGCAGCATTTTTTTGTGGTAGTAAAGAGCTAGAAACAAAGTAGGTAGGTATCTTTTGGGGAATGTCCAAGAAAAACAAGGTATTGGAATATAATAGAATATTATTTGACTTTTGAGGGGGGGAGGAAATTGGGGTTCAGTGACTTGTCCAGGGTCACATAGCTAGTGAGTGTCTGAGGCTGGATTCTAACTTAGGTCCTCATGACTCTAGGTGTTCTACCCACTATGCCACCTAGCTGCCTTGTAATGAAATAATATTGTGTACTGAGAAAGGTTCTGAGAAATCTGAGAAGATTCTTATGAAATGAGATAGCACAAAATAAGTCAAACCATGAACAAAATAAGAATGATGAACACAGCACGAACAGATCATTAAAGGCAATTATACTCTGAGTAATGAAAAACCAGTGGAAGTCTTAGTGAAGAGACAATGTATTATATCTCCTCCCTTTGGCAAAGAGGTGGGAGACTACCAGGACAGAATACTATATATACATTCTCAGACACAGACTCTGTCTCAGAGGTTTTTACTTCACAGCTTTTCTTTGACACAAGGGAGAGTGACAAAAGGGTAGGTGGGAAAAGATTATGATATAAAGACATCAATAAAAGGCATTTTAAAATGCAAAACAATATATTTAAGGATGAAACAATAAAGTTTCTCTAAGATACCAACCCACTTGAGATGATTGAATTGCTATGGTTGACAGCATTGAATTTGGCTATAAATTTTCTAGTCACAAAGGCTGAAAGAGAAACAAGTGAAGTTACATAATTTCAAGATTTTTAAAAAATTTTTGCTGGATTTCCCAGCAAGAGAAAACATTCAGATTCATATTAAGGAATAAGATTTTTCCTCAACTTCCATTTTGTGCAAAAAGTGTGTTATAACAAAAGATGGCATCTTATACTCTGGTTTGACAAAGGAGAGAGATATGCTGATGAGACTAGAGATTCTTTCATCAGCTTCCTATAAAAGCAGCATTTCTGAGGGGACCAAGGGAGAGCCTAAAGAGACATGTCATATCTGCATCCTAGGCAACATATAAAAATTGTGACCACTGTGTGTGATACTGGCTTCAAGCCTTCACTGCAATGGGTGACTGGGCTGATCACAAAATAAATACCAACTCCTATGGAGAATGGGCTTTTCTGGCAATAAAAATGTTTGTAAATTAAAAGTAATATTCAGAAGATGCCTTCTGCCACCATCTTCTCCTTTACCCCCATCTTACATGATGAGGGGGCCCTCCTCCTTGCCAAAGCAAATCTCTCTATACATACACAAGTCATTCCATCTGGTTTTCTCCAGCAGATTGTCCCTGTCCCTTATCCTTTCACATCATCCCCACTCTTACTTTCCTGAAGTCTCTTCTTGTTTACTGGTTGCTGCCCTACCGTCAACAAACATGCCCAGGTCTTCCACATTCTCTTAAAAAACCTTCATTTTCGATTCATCCCAGGGACTGTCTTATCCTTCTTAGTATCTTCAGTGATTAGCACAGGACCTGGCACATATTAATCACCTAACGAAGGTTCACTGCCTGACTAAAGTAAGGAGCCTATGGAGATGACTCCCTGTGGGAAGTTGCTTCCCTAGGGGCTCACTAATCTTACTCTTTCCCCATAAACACCCTGCTTGCAAAACCGTAAAGCAACACCTTGTGGGAAGGAAGGGTCAGTCACAGGCCTGAACATGCTGGTTGGGGTGAGAGGAAGAAGCTCCAGGTGACTATCAGCCCACTATCAGAGAGGCAGGGCTGTCAACCACCATGGAGTTAAAGAATCCTGAAGTACTCAGATACACAGGAGTTATGGACATGGAATATACTCACATCACACACCACTATTATTTATACACATACTTTATATATTCATCACATTTAGTCCCATGCACACAGCTGTAAAGGCCCATACACGTACATGCTTGCATACTTGTATACACATAGACGACCCTATGCAAGGTCCCAGAGCCTATTCCCTTTCTTACTTCCACAAAGAAGATCCCCTAAAATCTGTTCTAGAATTTGGAGCTGGTGAAGGCACCATGAGTGGCCAGATGGCTACCCTAGACTGCAAACGTGTGATGCACCATCCCCAGGATGATGATCCCTAGGGCATAGACCAGGGCACTCTGGGATCGAAGACACGGGAATCCTGCACGAGAAGGGTGAAAAATGAAGGTGAGGGGTGGGGGGGCGGAAAACATGAGCTCAGAATCAGTTCAAGGCTTGAAGACCTAGGAATGGCCACTTAGACACAAATGGCTCAAATTCAACAAATTCTCAAATTGATTAATACTCATCTCATTTCTTCCAATCCAAGAGGGAAAAACCTTTAATTAAAAGGATTCTTCAATGCAAGGATCCAAGGCAATTCCAAGAGACTCATGATGGAAAATGCCACCCACATCCAGAAAAAGAAATATGGAGTCTGAATGCAGATGGAAGCAGACTATTTTCACTTTTTTGTTTGTTTTATGTTTTTCTTTCTCATGGTTCTTCCCATTCATTCTAATTCTTCTATACAACATGACTAATGTGAAAATATGTTTAATAGGAATGTATATGTAGAGCCTATAAAGTATTGCATGCTATCTTGTGGAGGGGGGAGGCAGAGAAAATTTAAAACTTATAGAAGTGAATGTTGAAAACTAAAAATAAATAAATTAACTTCTTTTTTTAAAAAAAGATTCTTAGCTCTAATCCCACTTTAGCTTCTATGTACTTTCCACCTTTCCCTGAGGAGCTGGGGGTGGGAGGTGGGGAGGGTGTCGTGAAATGGGCACTCACCCAGGGGCAGTGACAAAAGTTTCCAGGACGCCCACATTAGAGCTGGAAAGGAACTCACCTATCACCTAGCCCAATTGCCTCATGGTGCAGAAGAGGAAACTGAAACCCATAGAGGCTAAGTCACTTGCCCAAAGACATACAAGATAGTAGTGGCAAATCTAATATTAGCCTTCACCAAGACATTCTGAACCCCCTCCTTCCCTTTTTCCCTTCTCTCCAAATGCACATAGGAGAGCTAAAGTACAAGAGGAGAGCAGGAGGAGAAGCCTGCAGGATCTCCACCAAGGAGATAACAGGGTTCTCATCCAGAATGGCCGCCCCTCTACCCCCCACCCCCCACCCAAGACCAGGGACAGATAGTATCCAGAGATAATGCTTTTGACTCTTGGGTCCTACATGTAACTTTTTTGGTCTCAGCAGCGCCCTGAGTTCTTGAGGAAATATCCTCTCCATTCCTCCTCACTCTCATCCCCTCAGCTCTAGGAAGAAGAACTGAGGACAAGTCAGCCTCACACCTGAAGGCACTGCAGCCTTGCTCAGTTCCAAGTGGACTGCATGCACAGAGAAAGAAGCCAATATGCTATCCCTGGGGGAAGAAGGCCTCCCATCCCAAAGTCCACACCCAGGACTCGAGGGGAATTACCCCCCTCTCAAAGTCTACCATTCCCAAGGAGCCACCCCGGGGGGGGGGAACCTCCCTTACTAAAGGCCCCAACCACTATTCCAAGGGAGCCTCAAAAAGTTTGCCCAGGGGGCATCTCCTTTAACAAAGTCTACCCTACTCCACAGACATTGAAGGACTCTCTCTGCTCCCACAGTACACGGCACAACCCATGCCGTTCCATTTCCCTCTTTACAATGCAGTGGTTAGAGTGCTAGGCCTGGCGTCAGGAAGAACTGAGTTCAAATCTAGTCTCAGACACTTACCTGTGTGACTCTGGGCAAGTCACATAACCCCAGTTTGCCTGTTTGAATCTGTAAAATGGGGATAGCACCTACCTCTCAGGATTATTGTGAGTTTCAAATGAGATAATAATTATAAAGCGTTTGGCACAGTGTCCAGCACATAGTAAGCTCTGTTAATTGTTAATATTATTAATCGCTCCTTTTCCGCCCCATTCCCAGAAACACCAGGCTGCACTCTTGCATCAACACCATCTCGAGAGAGAGCCCTTCCACAAATGGCTCTATCCTCTCTTCTTATAGAACAGATTCCAGAAAGAAGGATGAGTGGGCAGTGGAAGGATCCCGGCCAAAAGAAACTCCACTGCCGTCAACCTCTAAAGTTCCCCTGATACTAGCTCCCCTTCTCAGCATTCTGGCAATACAGACAGAAACACAGACAGCAGGGACGAGGTCAGGTTATGTACCAGGGATGCGGCCCAAGGGTGAACTGAGTGGCAAACACAAGAGAAGAATTCAGATAGTGGATTATCTCCACAGAGTAAGACCCCCTCACATTTCCACAAGGACTCTGGGCAGACAGTTCAGGAGACTAAGCCATTGTGGCTCCTTCTCTCTCCCACAGACCCACTGCCTGCTAGTATGAATAATTTAAGATCCTCTTTTGGTGGACAGATACATGCCCTCTGTCCTAGGCTTTGAATGTGTAAGTTACTAGGGCAGTTTATCTCTGGGATAGACCGTGGAAACTGGGACAAGGAAGATCCTAGCTATGGGAAAGTAAATGTCCCAACTACCTAATAGGAGTTGAACACTCAGCCCCCTCCGGGAGTAGGATAGAGGCAATCAGAAAGGGGAAATTTGGCTCTCAAGAATTCTTAAATCAAATACCATTTGGCACAGGAAACCATTTGCCAGCATTATCATCAAATAAACACTTGAGATCATTGGCCCCTATTCCCTTATTAAAATTTCATGGCCTAGAGGAGTGGTTCTCTTTGAGATGGGATAATTTGATACAGGAGCACAAGTGACAGGGGTTCTGGGAGAGGAAAGAACCCTAACCCTAGCCTTAACTCTCCATGGGTTTGAAGGTAAACCCCCTGTATGGGGAACTCAAACTATAGCCACTCTTGCTGTGAGTCCTTTTGGCCCAATAAACTGGACTGACATAGCCTCTTCTACTGACAAATGTGTCACAGGGCTTGATTTACTATCACACTGGACCATCCCAACAGGATGGTTCCAGGAATGGCCTTACACTCAACTCTCAGATCCCTGACCACTAATGTCGTCACTGAGATGGTCCCACCCTTCCTACTCCTTTAACCTGTTTGAAACATTCAAATCAAAGAATAACAATGCCCAGGGGACAGAGTGACATTGTCCTAATGCAAGAACTGAAGCAAGAGGGATACCTGCTAAGCACCATTTTCCACTATAATAGCTTTGTTTGGCTGAGAGTCAAGAAGGTCAAATGCATCTGGAATTTGACTACTGACTATAGGGAACTGAAGTAGCTATAGCCTTGGTTGTCCCTGTCATACTCCATGTAGTCACCATTAATGTATATAGTAGTGAAATTAATAAATGCATCCTTTTCAGTACATCTTGGAGCCAAGGACAAGCACCAATTCAGACCCACTCGTATAGGTGATTCAGTGTCCAAGATTAATAGCTTGATCTTAATGGACTTGAGGAGTGATCAGGCCTGTGACAGTGAGATGAGAGGAATGGAAAAGCACCCCAGTTTGGAGAGCCCAGCTCTGGGCCTGAATCACCTGTCATAGCCTTAGTCACCAGATACTAGTAACCCATGTGTTGACTTATCAATGTGTACCCTACCCTAAAGAAACCTGGTGGAACACCAAGGCCGATGAAGCTTACTGCAAGGCAATCTCCTCAGTGGCCTCCTTGATACATGCCCAGACCATACATGGTAACCCATTGATCATGACTGCAGCTGAGACCAGAATCCACCCGACTCCAATGGACACAAGGACAATGCCTGAAACATGTGAATAGAAGAAATGTGCTCTGCAGCTGTGGCAGGGCACATCCCCAGGGGCAGCCTGCTCTGAGCAGCTGGACTCCACTGCCCTCCCCGATCTCCGCTGCCTCGACAAAAGCAATTCTGATATGTTCTTACAGCCACTGTTACTTAAGCTACATGTGAAATAGCTGTGGCAATGTCATATCTTGTTGCCAAGGCCACTGTCCAAGCCCTGGAGACCCAGCTTATCCCAGCCGTTGGAGATTTGGATATCACAATTATATCTCTGTTAACAAAGGGATGTCATCTTGCGACATCTTTGCCCAATGGTGGGTTGGGATCATGGGATCAGGCATCCCATGTTACCTACAGGCTTCACCCTAGCCTCTCACAGCTGGGATAAATGAAAAAGGAATGGATCTAATCTCAAAAACCATACTTTCTACAACCTGAGTTCCATGACATGAGGATATGTGGTTATCATTCTCTGTGACAGTGGCACATGTGAAATCTCTCATGCACACGTTTACTATTGCTTCTAATACAGAGGCAGCTGTTCAGACCTGGAGTCAGGAAGACTTGAGTTCAAATCCAGCCTCAGACATTTACTAACTGTGTGACCCCAGAAAAGTCACTTAACTGCTCAGTGCCTCAGTTTCTTTATCTGTAAAATGGGGATAATGATTGTACCTATCCTACTAGGTTGCTGTGAGGATCAAATTAGATAATACATGTAAATTGCTATGTAAACCTCAGAGTCATATATATATATGTATATACATACATATATATATATATAAATATGTATATATATTCTAGCTAAAGGTTGAAAAAACAACAACAACCTGTGGTCTTGCCCTCAGAGAAATTGGGAAGCGAAAATCTGCTCCCTCAAACAGTGACCATCCTTTGCTGGAATTAATCATTTCAGCTTCAGAACTCCCTCTCTGGGGCTGCATCCTGATTGGCTTCACATTACTCCTTATCATTCTCAACTCTGATTGT